>QTSX02003557.1:0-600000 GCA_014839935.2 Entomophthora muscae
GATTCCAAGTCAGAAGACACCTGCCAGGGATCTAACCTGTGGGGGGTTCCTGAGAACTTGCGGGCGGACAGCCTACAGGCCCAGCAGGGAGAGCCCACCACAAGATTGGGGCTAACTTTACAACATAAGATAACAATTTTCCAAGGACTGCCCAAGGTCCGCTTGTAGGCACCATGGAATCAATCAATCCAGTGAGGGTGATATACATCATCCCCAATACTTGGGTGGAAGTGGATTCATCAGTGGCAACGGATTCTTGCAGGCAGTTGGGCCACAGGGTGAGGGGCAGTGTCATTGGAACCAAATATGCGGGCAGGAAATTATACTTGTCTCGGAATAGCAGAGGGGGCCAGATGATTTTGATGCCTTCTCTGTAAAGGAATTCTGTATCTCTAGTTCTAGCTTTGGGGTTGTGGATGAGGATCTCCTCCAGAGTAAACTCTAAATACACTGGGTTGGGTGGGTACTCAGTAAAATGTACTGGGCCAAAGGGAGCTCCTGGTGGACGGTAAAGTTTGGGCGGCTGGTCCGCAGTTTCTTGGGGTAGGTGAGCCCGGGGTGCAGAGCCGCAAGGAGTAGACTGTAAATGAAGTAAAACTAATAGCAAGTATGGTATGATCTTGTTGAACCAAAGGTTCATGTCACTTTATTGCAAGGATGGCAATGGGCATCTTCCTGGCAGCCCAGGGTATAAGTATGCCCATCTGTCATGGTAAAACTTTCACAAATTCTGTTGGCCCGGGTTTTCCCAATTACCAGGTCTTCCCAGTCTTTGGTGGCATCAATCACAGGGGTTATTTCATTGGCTGGTTTGAAATGAGAATGCTCAAATTCCCTAGTCAGGTTGTGGGATTGGTTGCCTCTGGGTGGCCTGCGTTCTATGGGAAAATTATCTGTTTCCCCTTCCGTGCAGGCCCAAGTTATTTTGGAATCTGTGGCTGTACCTGCCCGTTGATTGGATGTTTTATCAGGAACCTTTAGTGTGGAGAGTATTGAAGTAGGTACATTTGGTTCATCAAGCTTAAAAGGATTTTCTGAAGTCAAATCCTGTTCTGATTTGAGCCCAAAAAACTGTGGGCGGCTGGCCCTGTGGGCTGGCGGCCCGCAAGATGCCAGGGTTCAAGTTTTGTAGTTGAGGCTTTTTGATAAGTATAGTTGATAGGAGTTTGTCACTTGTGACAACACCTGAGAAATTTTGGGTCTCAGGCCACGAGCTAATCCAGAAGCTTCTATAATTAGATGCTAAGGATTCCGGATTCCAAATAGGGACACAGACCTGACCCAGAGACATATTGGGGAATTACAACATCCTGTTTCACTGAGAGTTGAGACAGAAGACCGCCTGTGCAAACATTGTGCATTACACTGAGCACAAGGGCAGGTTGGCCAAATTGGGTGTCAACTTAGTTGCCGTAACTAAGTCAAGGAACATCTGGACTGAAGAGGAGAAATCAGCAGCCTAGAATATTACCTCATCCCAAACCATTATTTGGCTTTTGGGATCCAACTCTAGGGGATGAAACTAGTAGCTTGGGGATGATAGGCTAGCTAGTAAGAGTTGTCTGCAGCTAGACGCCAGTTTGGCTGCTAGCTGTCAACTATAAAGGGGCCTTTCAAGATCACTTGGAAGGCAGACAATTTAATACCCTTCAACATCCCTACTAGTCCAAATAGTAGCGGTGTCAAAGTACAATAAGAGAGAATTATTGATACTTGCAGACTCCTGCCAAAACCACCACAGACAGTGTTGTGTCTTCAAAGGACCACATGACTTCCACCCTAATTGGATCAACCAACAACAGAATACCGCCTGTTGTCACACCAATAGAAGCACATCTGTCTTCATACAGATATCCTATTCCAATATGATTAACTAATCCAATAAAAATAATCTCTCTTTATCTTCAAGATCCAGAAATCTTGACAAATTCTATTTAAAATATGCTTAAATCGAGGTTCAAAGCTCACTTGAACCTTAAAACCAATCTAAACAGCAATTAACTAAACATCCTAACTTCAAACCATCATAAAACCCTACATAATTAAGCTTATAATTAAAACAAAATTTGAAATAATGCTATTGATCTTATCTTTAATTTAATTAAATAAAAAGTATATACTAATCAATAAAAATCAAGCTGTTTTAGCTTAAAGAAATCCTTTATATTCTATTATCAAAATAATATAATAAAATCTGACATATGCTCTTTTAAATTGATTTTGCTTTAATATTCAGTATATTATACATGTTCATATTTTAACACCAATAGAAATATAAAATTCTTGGCTTCATCTTGATTGTTTACAGTGCAAAAAATATCAAATTTTCATTGAGTTATTACAGTTTTAAATATAAACGTTTGTATTTTTTTAAAATTGAACTGTGTTCTTCTGCGACTTGGGCAGCATGTGTA
The DNA here is from genome assembly GCA_014839935.2 of Entomophthora muscae. Classification (NCBI taxonomy): domain Eukaryota; kingdom Fungi; phylum Entomophthoromycota; class Entomophthoromycetes; order Entomophthorales; family Entomophthoraceae; genus Entomophthora; species Entomophthora muscae. Next base: position 2,415 of record QTSX02003557.1, read on the forward strand.
CTGTAAATTCAGAACCTAAACGTAAAAATGCGGTATTGTCAAATCCTTGGTCCAAATTATGAATCACTTTTGCGGGCAACTCAGCTGAGTGAAAAATAAAATATTTAATAGAATCAACCATTTATTTTGACTTTTTTTGATTTATTTAAATTGGCAAATTTCGAATCTCTTGAGCAGATAACTCAACTAACAAAAGACAAAGCCCAACAAACAAATGCAGGATACATGAATCAGAAATGCGGGATTCTTATGTACAATTTGAGACTTCCTGTATGTCAAACAAATCATAGACATCATGTAAAAATTAACAAATCTGAAATTGCGGGATTGTCAAATCCAAGAACCAAGTTTCAAATCATAATTGCAGTGAATTGGAAATAAATATAATTTATGGGTGTCTCAAAAAGGATGTTAAAGGATCTAGAGTGGATTTGTGCTAATTCTTTTAGGAATCAAAGGCATTCTCAAAAGCACCCTATTTCATTTTAGGACATCTAAAAATTAGATGCTTGATTACAGTTGATTTTAAAAAATGCTAATAATAAAGTAGAATTATAGATTGTAATATATAATTCTACTTTATTATTAGCTTTTTTTAAAATCAACTGTAATCAAGTATCCTTAGTAGCAATACATGAATACATAGTTAGTAAACTGATGGTTTATCTTTCCCCCTCCTTTCTTCCTTGAAAATAAGTTTTGTGGCCCCTGGCGTAGCCGGGGCCACAAAACTTTTAAAAAATTTCTGCGTCATCAGGAGGGTAGCTCATATATCATTATATGGTTTTGTGGTCGCTATATTAGTGATTTAGAGTGCAGAATATTGCATCATTTCCAATTTAGACAATTTTGCATTTCACTTAATTTCATGTCTAAACATGGTTGTTGAGATTGGATTTTCATTTGATTTTATCCAGAGTGGAGCTTCTTGATTTGGGTTGATTTATCCTAGTTACTTACTGTACATTAAATTTGGATTCCAGCTCCCACAATTAATATCTGAGTTAACTAGTGGCATTCAAAAGTGATTTGAAATTTGGTTCTTGGATTTGACTAACCCGCAATTTCAAAAAACATAGTAAACTTAATGAAAAGGGTTGATGGATTTGAACACTTCAAATCTGATTCCAGTTAATTCATTTTGTCCATTGGAAATATGCAGTTCAACTTGAGCTTTGCAAAGTGTCTATGAGTTCCCGCATTTTTAAAAATCCAAATAAAAACACAAAGTAAATTTAATTAAAAAAAGGCCATCCCACAAAAGTGATTCAAAATTTGGACCAAGGATTTGACAACCCCACATTTTTACGTTTAGGTTCTGAATTTACAGTATTAGAAAATGGCCTAATCCCTAAAATAATGACCCATATATTTATGGCAATAGTTTATATTCATTTTATGCATATTCTTTAAATAAACCTTGAAATGAGCCCTTTCTGCCAACTTGCTTACACTGAAAATGTCAATAACCGAATGATATCATTCTAACAGAATTTGCATGAAGATTGAGATATAGTTGTTTAAAAAGCCAGAAGGAGTTCTATTAGCATAGTGATACTTTAACTTATATACTTTTTGAGAGTTGATGAATATTTATTTATTATTCAAGTTATAACCCAATGTGTCAAGCTCTACAAGACAACTATCAAAGTGCCATCTTGAGCTAAGCAGCCCTTCCTTTTGATAAGCTTAGGTAGTGGACAAATATCTCAAGTCTAGTATGAAAGGAGCCTAGAAAAACTGCCTTTATATGATATCAGCATGGTGATGTTAATTTCTTAGAAGTGAGCTTCATTACAGATAGTTAAAGAGTCATGGAACGAGCTGAGTTGAGATTTGAGAATAGCATTGTTCTTGTCCACATTAAACAAATGAATATCTTGGAAGAGTTGCTCAGAAAACTGGAACAATTGGTACTGTGAGATGGCAGAAAACAAAATCCCAATGGTGAATGCTGACGGCTCAATACCAGAGCATTTGAGGCTTTTGTATGTTTTGAACGCTTTAAGTGGTTCCCCAGAACGAATGTGACCAATGATTAAGCAGTTGAAGGTATACAGGGTGGGCGACAAGTTTTTCGAGAGAAGAGTGGAAAAGAGAGCCTCAACCTCATCTATTTTTCCATGGGCACCCAAAAGATCCATCAGCATGTGATAAGATCGGAGGTTAGGTTCCATACCCTGGCCTAGTATGCGATCCAGAACTAACATTACTTTCTCAATATCCATCTCTTGGGCAGAAATAGCCATGAGTATGTTAAGAGCAAACAAGTCGGGTTCCATGTTCCGTCGCTCCATCTCTTCAAAGACTCGACGCACACCGTTCTTGTCACGATGCATGAAGTACCCCATCAGCATTGTACCCATAAGGTGTTGGTCAGGAGATCCGCCCGACTGAATGAAATTCACATAGAGCTGCTCAGCTGTTTTCATAGAAGCCGAGGTAGAGGCAGCAAGATTAATGAGCATTGTTGTGGTGATAAGCTGAGGTTCAGCTGAAGATTCCATGGAAAGATGTTGTTGAACCTTTTTAATATCTTTCGCTTTAACGTAACCGTTTAGGAGAGCACCTCTAACAATCTCGTTCTTGGGGGCGTTTTCTTTGTGCATTTCAGAATAAATATCCTCGGCCATGCGCAAGTTACCCGCAGCAACAAAGCCATGGATGATTTGGCAATATATGACGACATTGGGTCCAAGTTTCGCCTTTCTACGAAGATAGCGGAACGTTGAAAGCCCAGAAGCTGCTCCTCTTTGTTGAATAATACGTTTGATCATAACGCCCCACGCACGCTCAGAAATAGGGTATCCCATCTCTCTAAACTGGAGAGCCCACTCTACACATTCGTCGATCTTTAGCGAAGTGCCTGAAAGCTGCTCAGAATGAACAGGCGCTGGGGCGAACACTTTAGGTACGCCATGAGAAGGGGTTGAGTCAGCCAGGGTAGCTTGTTGGATTAAAACTGAGTTGACGTACCCAGGAGCCATTGGTATTTTGTTTGAAAACCCGAGATGTACAAGCTTCAGAAAGGTCTGGGAAGATTTAAAACGTGTACAATAAAGCAGGCGGTCAAGGGGGAATGGATCACAATAGCTATAGTCAGTAACAAGACTACTCAAGTTATAGGCAGCCTGTTCGTACATATTATTGAGGATTTGAGATTGAAGTAAGCGAATACGGGTCTCAACAGACCAAGACTTAAGGTCTTTCAGATGTCCCATAAGAAAATCACCAACTGCATGGCGCTTGTGCTCTAGAAAAAAAAGTGCAGTGCTTTCGCTGGAAGAGAATGGGTGTGTTTGTTTGCTCTGATTGTTATTCCAAAAATCTATACAGTCAGCCAAGGTTCGACTAGCTTCTTCATGCTTGGAGTACATCAAAAGGCTTGATAGATATAAGCATTTTTCTGATATACCAACAGTCTCTCCTGAAGCAACTGTATCATGGTAAGTTTTGATTAATCGACCAAAATCCTTTCGATCCCAGAGCCGAAAGTAAACAGATTCTTGGGCATTAAAAAGAGCATAACTTGGCCCCTCTAAAAACCTCCTGAGATTCTTTGACATACTATTTTAAGCCTAATTCACTGTCAAAAAGCTGCTTTTGATTTAAATGAACCTCCAAGAAAAAAGGAAACATATTTTGAAATTAACTCAAAGTTAGAAAAATAGACGAAATCAAGTTTAAATATCCAGCGGCCTAAAATTTATCTGGACAAGCATTTCATAAGAAAAATAAAAAAGTTGGAAAAGAAAGTTACAAAAAGTTGTATGAACAGTGCGCCAAAGAATTCTACATAGAATAAAAATTTTAGTATAAAAATAAATAAGCAAAAAAATGTTATTACAGAAATACTAACATTTATTATGGAAAAGTAATGTCTTACAATGTTGAATATGTCAAGAGACTTGTCCTCTGTAGACTCCACTTAAGCTTCAATCACAATAGTTTGACTTCTATGAAGGAGAAGACCCAATTGTTGAGTTTTCATAGGGATTGCTTCCCATGCTTTTCCTACTCCAAATTTAGGTATCCACCCCATTCCCTACAATGTTTTTTCAGCTGATATTACTTCTAATAACTTGATTTTTAACCCTTTATTTCTGACACATAGTACATTAGTTTTACAACCCATTAAGATAAATATATATCAGCCTAAAACAAAATCAGTTCAGTCCAGAACAAAAAGTGAAACAGATCCACTTGAAGGTCAATTCTACACAACAAAATTAACACCCAACCAGGTATCTGATTGCAAAAATATCAATTTTTTTTAAAAAAAACTAGATTTTAATTAAAGTTTGTGAAAGTGGCAGTAAAAGGACTGTGGCCTTTGGGAAAGTGGGGATAGGAGGTCAATTAAATGCCTTTTCATTATCATTGAATTGTCTGGCTGGTCCATGCTGAAGGAACTTCAACTACAGGTAAGATCCAACAATTAGCTTCTTACACAACTGGTGGCAATTTAATGCCTTGTTTCTTATTGGATTGTCTGGCCAGTCCATGCTGGAAAACTCCAGCTATGGGCAAGGTCCAGTGAGAATATCAACATAGAGGCAGGATTAAGCAAAAGTCCCAGGAATTGAACCTGGGACCCCTGAGGCCAAGTTGGAATGGCTCAACCAACTTGGGCATATCCAGGTTTATAAAAATAATCAAGCATACAACAAAATGAAATTGAACACACAATCCCAAAAATGGGACTGCCAACAAAAGAAACCCATATTCAAAAGAAATAAAGTGATTCATATTATGGATGTAATTTAAGTTAACCAATGTACAGTAGTTTTCACTGCTATGGCACTAAGCAAAAATAACTCAGATTTAAACAAAGTGTACTGAGATTTAAGCAGACTCCAAGTCAGGTAAGTTTCAGATTGCAAATAATTTTAGTATCTTCAGTGAACTGGCAAAAGGCAAAACAAGAAACACAAGATCACTAAAAAATAGGAAATTATGTCAAAAATCAAACAAAATAGTCCAAACTACAAACAGAATGACTAGGTACAACAAGTGAAATAGATTATGGGGTTTCCAGAATATATCATAATCCTATCAGGATTCAGACAAGGCACCAATATAAGGAATAAAATGAAACAAAATAGAGAAAATGAGAGGCAAAATTTTACAAACATAAAACAAAATAAAGTCACACAAGATGCTTAATATTTTCACCCTAAAATAGAAGAAACCCCTTTAGCAGCCAATCAACAACTATCTGATTTTGAAACAGAGGCATCTTATTGATGTTCAAGGCTCTTTATTTGTATATATAAGTTCCACAAACAATCTAAATTTGGACCCAGGGCTCTAATAAAATTCAGAACATAAAAGTTTAAACATTTTCTTTTACAATTTTATTATTGTTTTGCTTTAAGATGGTTTTTGCTAGCAATAATAATTTTGATAGCCTCAGCAAATAAGGCAGCAGCCAATATAGTATCAGCAGAGGGGTGACTCAATATGCAGAGGCCCCTATTTACACCCAGATATTTGATGTGGGTAACAAGGAAACCAATCTGTACCTGACACCCAACTCATATATGTTTGACCTGGTTGACATTCACCAAGAGTCTAGCTCTGCACAAGACCCTTTTCCTCATCTCACACATGGCACCAGCCAACAAGTCAATCATATTAGAGGATCTGGTTCAGAACAACTTCCTTTGAATGGCTAACTGGCTTACGCTCCAGCCAATCAATATTTGGCACCTGTGGTGCAGCGCCCTAAGCATTAAACTATTACCACAAAAATTCTCCAGAAAATTATGGCATTCAGCCAGCAAGGCTTAATCTGGGACAAGTTGCTGACCAACTGAAATTTCCTAAGTCACTACCATGCAGGAATTAAACATCTTTATGAACAAGGGGAACATAATTGGGACATTCAAGAAGAAGAAGAAAGCACCTGAGTCCCTGATCAACAAAGCATATCCTATTATCCTTGATCTCCTGCAGCAAGACCCCAGGCATTCTTTGATCCAAGTCAGGAATCATTCTAGCCACTGTCAGGGAACCAACCCTGAGCGGTCAGCCCTTTAGTGTCTGAGGACAGGCAGGTTGCAGGCAGAGTAGGCAGAGCCCACCAGAGAATTAGTGCTAACTTAATGAGGCAGGACATCAATTTTCTCACCTAGGACCACAGGTCAACAGCCAGGATAACAGTATCAATCACCCCAGTGAGGAAAATACACACCATTCCAAATGACTTGTTGGTGTGGTCCAAGGAGAGCTTGGTTTCAGACACTGGCATTGGTTTGGGGGTGACAGGCAGCTCAATATCTAGTTGGTAGAAAGGGAGGAAGTTGTATTTACCCTTGAATAGTTGGGGCTCAGTAACGTGCCAAGGGCCCTTCCTGTTTTATCTGGTCAGCTTCTTTGATTGATTCAATAGATCCTGTGCTAATATCTTTTCAGAGGAGTAGTCACTGTATTTGGGCTTTAAGGGGTATTTTGTAGAGTGAACATGACCAAATGAAGCACCTGGCAGACAATAGGTTGCTGGCAGGGTAGCAGGAAGATAGGAGGATTTAGAGCTTAGCTAGCAGACAACTAATATAAAATATGGTAATATTTGGGAAACCCAATATCTTAAAACCTTTATTTAAAAATGACAATGGGGATTGGTCTTGGCCTGGCAAGTACTTATACTGCTCTTCCAGGCCTCATTGACTGGTTGGATTTCTTGGGCTTGGGAAGGCTGGCGTCAGGATTCTAGAGGGGCAGGGTGGCATCAGGAACAGGCAGGTTGCCATTGGCTATCTCTGCAAAATAGGCCTTTAAACCCTTCTTTTTTTACAAATTAATAATTATTTTTTGGCAGGTTTTCAGGGCCAGCGTCATTTCCTGAATCTTGGGCAGGTTTGGGGGATTTCTCATTGGCAGGATTGCTGATTTCACTACCCAAACTGCCAGTATCACAAGTTGACACTTTGGGAAAACTTTTATTATAAGGCACTGGCAGTTTTTTTTGCAAAACACTGTGGTGTTGGCAAGTATTCAGAGCCCAGTGGATTGACATCAACTTTACTAACAGGTTCACTATTGATAGGCTGCAGTCAGCCAAGCTCCTGACCTTCTGAACAGGCGGGCTGTGGATAATTAGGCTCAGGGTTTGAACCCTATCCCACACCTTGGGTTTTGGATAAAGAAGAAGTGTCATTCCTGATAACCACCATGGTATTCAGGTATTGGTTTGAATGATGAAGCTCTGAATTCATGACAAAGTGGCCTATTTCAGGGACCCAACTACCATAAAATATACCCCCAATTGGCTGATCTAGAGCAGCAGAGTTTGACCCTGTGATCAAGGGTTCTACTGATACTATATCCATGGGGAAAAGCTTTCCAAGTAGATAGTAGTGACCTATAAGAGGATTGAAGCACCCATGAAAGAAATACACCCCCAAGTAACTTAACAGGAAGGTAGTAGCTAAGAGATGGAATAATGAAGGAGCAGGATTTATAGTACAATATGAATATGACTGTGGCTTTCTTTTTGATAAGAGAATTTTCTGAACGCAGCAAAGTGATATATCATTGGCCAGGAATTATCTTATGCCAAGGAGTTCCTGAAAAAGGAGAAGAGTCAGAACAAGTATAATGTCTTGTTTCTAAAGATACTAAACAAATAAATAACTGGATCAATATAAGCCATAGCAATCATTTATATCCAAGACCTCCTAGGTTAGGAGGGTTGGGAAATCTCATGGTGGCTAAGATTTGGTTTATACAAAATATATGATATATAAAGGACTTTATTGATTGAACAAGCAATAACTTGCATTATTAAAGACTTATATATCAGGAAGACAAAATTATTTTTAAGTAGTTCAAAGGAAAAATTATCAATGAGAAAGGAGAAATTTCATTTTTTTACAAAAAACTTTTAGCTTACTTTCAAAGACCAGAAACTGTTGCCAGAACCTGAAAAGCACAGTTAAAAAATATGTATTATGTTTTAAGATAAATATCATTTTTAGGCTTAAAGAAGATTAACAGTAGTAAAAGATTAAGAGCTGATGTGATATCAAATCCTAATTAATCAAGGTTGACTGATTAACCTATCTATCACAGTGACTATAGACCAAAATAGATGGACTACTTCCAGATGCTAAACTTTTATCCTGGGTGTAAAATTAGTAGCCCATAAGGTTGATCAAATATTAAGTGGTGCATGAAACACTATCAGCTAAAAGTGGGATCCCTATTTAAGAGATACCTAAGACGTTATAGATCAACAATCATTGTCTGGGTGATGTTTCTGGAGAATCAGGATAGCAAATGAAACCATCCAGTGATACTTTAGCAGATGTGTCATTGAAATATTGGAATCGGTACATGAAAACTCAATATAAATAGACAAAGGACCACCCAACCAATATCTATTTCACCAATAAATGGGAGGGAGGACTGCCCACTCATATTGCATTTCACTAAGTGCAGAACAATACCCTGCCAATTAATGTCACTTGGTTGACCTCAGCTAAGTCAAGGAAAAATCCATGCTGAAGAGGGAATATTAAAGCATATGATATTGCGCCATTCTAAAACCATCATTTGGTTTTAGAATTGCAACTCTGGGGGTTAAAATTAGTAGCTTAGAAATGTAAGGCTATCTATTAAGAGTTAGTAGCAACCAGAAGCCAGCCTGTTAATAGCATAATTATGCTATAAAAAGCCCTTCCAAGTAGGCTTGGAAGCCAGTAAATCTTACATCAATCACATTGCTGTAGATAAATTTACAGTAGTGTTAAATATTAGCAAGATCATATTGTTGATATTTCCAGGATCTATTCAGCCACTTTCTGCTCAAAGCTACTAGTGCCTTGCCTCTTGACTAGAGAATTCTTAATTTTTGCCTCCAGTGACCGCCAGATGGAGCTCTACCAGTTACTGCTCAAACATTACACCACCAATAAGAAGCACATATGTCATTATACATATTCAGCTTATCAACAGCCTTTCAAAGATGTTTTTACATCAATCTACTAAAAATAATCAATCTCCAAGAAACCAAAATCTTGGCAAGCTGTTTCTAACCCTTGTTGCCTCTTACACATAGCTACTGGCAGATTTTTGAATTTTCAAGTGATGACTATGTCACCTAATCTCACATCAGTCTCTTATTAGTTCATTTAACATTTAAAAAATGATCAGCTCTGAACTAGCTAAAAATTCTTTAATTCTAGGATTTAAGAATTTGTAATTGTTAGAGGAAAAAGACCTGAATTCAAATCCTGTAGCAGTTAAAGATTCATTATTAGAATCTAAAATAGGTAGTATATCATCATAATTGATTGCTAGCAACTCTAAATTTAACTTAATATTTTTAGAGCCTATTTCAGGAGCCTTTAAACCCACTTTTCTAAGATTGTCAGAACCAACTGATAGGTGGTTTATGACAGCCTCAGTCTAAGTGTTAATTAATTTCAACAGGTACCAACAAGATAGCAGCAAGAATTCTCTGTAGGATTCTGACATTGTATTTATTATAACCCAATTCTTAAAAGTTTTCTAATGACGTCATTTTCATCTTGTACTAAAATTGTCTATTGCATTTGACAATTTTGGGAACAAGGAAAAGTCAATAAGACCAATTCAAGGAAGAAGATAAAAAAGAAGACTTTCATTGGTGCATTTCTGAATGTTTTATATAATGGCTCTGTCTATTATGAGTCAAAATCTGATCACTCTAATGATTAAAAGTATAACCAGATCTTAGTGGATTACTTGGCTCCTGGGACAGCTCAAATACCTCATATCAGGTTTTCTTGAGCCACCAGATAAAGGATAGCTCCAACATCATCAAGATAATCCAAGGACGTGGGCATCAGGTCTCAGTCTACCCAGCCAGCCATGCTGACATCCATCTGGCTGATGTTATGTTTTTTAATATTGGGGACACAGTCTGGGAGCGCCACCAACAGACACTTAATGATCTTTATCTTGGTGTCCAAGACCACAATTCTCTCTTTATTTGGAAGATGGTGGATGACTTGTTTGCTCAACTTTTTTCCATGTGAATAAGGGCAGCCAATCACATAATGGCAAGAACATTCTACCCTGGGCCATAGCCGCCTACTAACTAATCAAAATAATGACAGACAAGGAATATAATGAGCTTTATATGGCAGCCATCATACAAAATCCACTTTAGTTCAACACTTGCCATCAGATAATCCACATCTGTCAGTCCCTCTCACCCAATCCCAGGCCCAGACCTCCCAAGCCAGCATCATCTATACTCCTCCTTTCCTGTGTTATTCTGCCTCATCTGCATCATTATTCCTGTCCCAAATAAACTCTCCATCACCAAAATTTTATTTGTATATTTTATTGTCTAGAATTTCAATTGTTTAGCTTTATCCTTGTTAATTATTTTGTTGTTTCCTATATGTTTAGCTTATTTCTATAAAAATCATATATTTACTATAATGTTTATCTAGATCCAGAACACAGTTATTTTTAACGCTTTAAACAGCCCCTTGTAAAATAATTAACAATAATTTGGTAATCAGCTAAAGTTAAATTAGTTATTCACATGTTTTTACCTTTAGAGAAATTGTCTGTGATCTGAATTCAAACCTTAATGATACACTTTAAGCCAATTAGGAACCATGTGTAAAAGTGATTGTTGTGAAATAAAGGGTAGTTTAAAGATAATTTAATTATTGGTTGCTAATTAATCTATTTGACTGGTTGTTTTGCTACTATGCGCCATTGCTGCTGTGGCAAATTGTTTGTGGACTAGTGCCCACCCAGAAGTAATTGAGCACTAGTCCAGAAACAACTTGCCATAGCAGCAATGTTGTACAATGAGAAAACAACCATCCTCAGATTAATTAGTGCACATGTATCAAAGAATTATTGAGTGAACCTTTATGTCACAACAATCACTTTCTCACACAGCTCTTGATTTGCAAAAGTTTATAATTAAAGTTTTGAGTTTGGATCAGCGGCAAATTCTATAAACACAATAAATATATAATTTACTAATTTAAATTTAGCTGATTATCAAATTGTTGTTAATATTTTCACAAGGGGCTGTGTAAAGTGCTAAAAATAGTATGCCAATTATGGAAGCAATGCAAAACCCAAAGCAAACAACACATATCAAGATAAGTGTAAAACATATATATAATGGGTAAAAAGAAAAAGGTGAGATATTATAGTTATATAGAAAAACAAACAAAAAAAGAAGCAATAAGATCAGCATCATACAGAGTTTATTTGAGTGAAAGCTATAAAAAGATATGGAAAGGTTAGTAAAAAAATAAAATGAGAGAATTGGAGAAGCTTTTGAAGGATCTCAACTCGGCAATTGCCAAAATCAAAGACATTGACCGCAAGGTCAAGGCAAAAGTAAAGGCCACCATCCTTACAGGGGACAAAATTGACAAGGTGTCTGCAAAGGCGCTCATGGCCAAAATGCCTGACACCCCCCAAAATAACAATCAAACACCTACTAAATGTCCAGAAGACTGTTGTGGAAGGCCTTCAATTCAAGTCCTTTGCCCTCTCCGCGCCGTCTGTCTGGGTTGAATACACTAAGGTGTATGCACATTTCAAGTCACCCAAGCAAGTTAGAACCAAGGACACAGAATTGCCAGCATAATTGCTTGCGCCAAGAATGGCTAAGCCTGCCAAAGCCACCAGCAAGGAAGAAACATGTGAAGGTAACCTAAAAAAATAAAATTGAATAAAAATTTCTAAGTAGTTACCTTTTTTTAGAAAACATAAACAGTGAAATCCACCAGGTCCTGGTCCCCTTTGTCCCCCCACATTTTATGCCAACTACACCAATCATGTTGTCAGGAATATTCCTGACACTTATAGTTGTGTAACCAACAAACTGTCACCCGCTGCCAATGTACAGACATCTGCCGTCACCGAGAAGACGTCCACCGCCATCAAGCAGATACACAATGCCATCATGCAGAAGCCCGCCAATACCAAGCCATTGCCCACTGTTAACGCGCAGGCGCCTGCCACCACCAAGCAGAAGTACACTGCCACCGCGCGGGCCCCTGCAACTTTCAAGCAGATACATGCCACCACCATGTGGAAGCCTGCCACAACCAAGCCATCCCCTGATTTCAACATGCAGGCGCCTGTTGCCACCAAGCAAATACACACCACCACCATGAGGAAGCCTGCCACAATCAAGCCATCACCCACTGTCAACGCGCAGGCGCTCACCACCACCGTGAAGACATCCGCTGCCACTGCGCAGGCCCCCATTGCCACCAAGCAGATATGCACCACCACCATGCAGAAGCCTGCTATCACCAAGCTGTTGCCCACTGCCAACTTGCAGACGCTTGCCGCCATTGAGCAGATGCCCACTACCACTGCACAGGCGCCCACCACTCTTGCCAGCCCCTCCTGCAAGCCATCCTCAAACCAGGCACCCATGAGCCAGCCTGCCACCTGCCAGCCTTTTCCCTCCCATTTCAGCAGGCCAGTCCCCATCCACTCCTTTGAGAAATAGCCAAATTGGGAAACCAGGAAAGGCAATTTTCCCAAAGCCAAACTTGGGAGGAACTGCTGCCCAATTTGGGAGCTTACCAAATGGGGAATGGACTGACAGGCTCTCTAACAGTGAAAATCATGCACCAAATTCAGTAAATGAATTTGGATGCATGAAGAAGGCCTAACTTGCACTATGCCAATGCAAACTGGGATCCAGCCAAACCTTCTCAATTGCCAGCTACCCAAGCCAATCCAGAAAAGGGAATAACAAATGCAACTCAGACTCTTGGTTCCCCAATGCTATGCCTTCCAATAATCATGCCTTGCAGGTCCACTAGTATAAATAAAGAAAAATCCCTCAATGATAGTTTGTGCTATCATTGAGTGAATATCCTCTTCAATATTATCACATTAATCAACCCTTTACTCAGGCTAAACAAGTAATCTTACTAAGCCCATTACCCTCCCCAAGTCAGAAGATGAACTACATCATCTTCACAGCTGTCTTGACAGCTTACTTTGGGATAGGGGGCCACCAGCCAACAAATGCTCAGTTTGGTCCTGAACCACAGGGACCAAAAGAGATATTGTGCAATGAGCCAACTCACCTCATCTCAATGGTTTTGAATACGTGGACACCTCTGGCGTTATCTTGCCCAAATCCCAACTTGGCTACTTACGTGATCCCCGCAGCTAGCTACTGTACCTTGCTATCAGCCTTAAACAATGTAACATTCTTGTCAAAGCCTTCTGTCAGGCAGTGAACTTCTATCCAATTGTCTACGCCTTGAATGGCTTTGAGCTGCCTAACCTGTCTTCTTATGTTACTAAAGTTTTACCCTCAATACTTGGGTATTACACATGTGGCTAGGCAGCTATTTTCTGTCCCCTCTGTCTTGCGCAAGCTAGAGGACTGTGTCTATGGTACCTTTCCAATGTCCCAGGAGGCGTTAGCTGGGCTGACACCTGGCAAGGAGGCATCCAATTGAGCAGTTACTGCCTCAAGGATGCCCACCTGGACCCGGTATCACTCAGTGGAGTTTACTGTGTAAACTCCATTGAGATTGTTTAGGATGTTCTGACAACGCTATCATTCAAGAATATACCAGAGATGGGCCAGGCTCATGTGGCTGCTTGCTTCTGCTTCCTGGTGGACCATACACTCTCTTACCTCCTTGAGAACTTCAGGCACCCAGTGGAAAGATTGGCTGTTGCAGATGCAACAGCTGTATAGAAGACAAAAATACTCCTGGTGGACTTTGGGCTGGCCTGGAGCTCCAACAAGACGGGGGTCCCTGCAGCCATGGAGCTGACTTTTGCTAAAACCAAACATGAGAATAAAATAAGCGCAGTATACAATAAGCTGTGCAAGTTTACTGAAGCCTTTGCTGGGAAAAGGCTTCATCTTGTGGTTTACCTGGGTTATCTTTTCTTCTTTGGGATAAGCGCCAGCATAGAGGACCTAGACAGGGTCCTTCTTGGGATCAACAAGGCCCGGCTTCATTGGACAGGAAGAAGCCCCCCAGGTACAACTCAATGGATCACGTCATCCAGGACACCCTGGTCCTGGCTGGTATCTACGGGTTTGCAGCCCCGCCAGAGAAGCTGCTCCTGCATTCCCACCTGACCCTACTCCCTTTTACTAGCTGCCAAGAATATTTTAATCAGGGTGTATCCACAGTATACAGTGTGGCAGTGGAGGTTATGTGCCACCTCCATTGCCGGGTGGGTACATACCACCAAACTCACTACAGGCACTCCTAATATATTCTATATTCCAATAAATTTATTTAAACCTTAGATTATTTTATTTATAATAATTTTTATAATTCTTATTTTAGCAAACAATTTTTGCAAAATAAATCCAAGAGAAGGTCATCATATAAGCATAAATATATTTACTTTAATAAAATTAACTTCTATTGTGTACACTTTACATTTAACTTTTTTAATTTCATTTTTATATTTATTTGACAAAAGTGATATAAATATTTTCACGTAATCAAGTATCAAGTGTTTGGGATAGCCTCAGATGCCATTATAAAAAATAATATAAAATAAATAAATTACTAACCTTCATTGATGGTCCCGCTGAATGTGATTATGAGCTTAGAAGCTTCTAAATATAAAATGATAATTAATAAATCTTAAATAGTAAATTAGAGAATATAAAAAAGTTGGATAAGCTAAGCCTCTAATTGATTGGCTGTTTGGCAAGGTACACGGGGATAAAAAAATCAGCATGGCTATAGAATTTGGCCACAGTTTCAGCTGGGAGGGTGTGGATTATGGTCTGCAGCAAATAAAATAGGTCCTTGGTCCCAGTTGGTGTCCCTTGCATGACAACTTGCTTGAGCCACCCAAAAACTTCCTCAATAAGATTCAGGAAGGGCAAACAGGTGGGGAGGAAGAGAAGGCGTAAATTTGCTGTGGCCAATTGCTGGGAGCTCACTGCAATGCTGGTGTCAATTGATGAAAATTCCTCAATAATATCTCCCACCTTGTGGAGACCAACATTGTCCAGAACAATTACATTGGTGAAGCCTGGGCTTGTGCGCCTCAGGTGCTCCTGGACCAATTAGAGGAATGACAGAAAGGTACGGCTGTTGTGAGAGCCTAGTATAATTTGATAGAGCTTGACGCCTTTGGACCAAGGAGAGCCACCATTGAATAGGCTATGGCGTTGACTGCAGCACGCCAAGCCATCCCATCATTTGAGCCTTTGGGAACATACCCATATGCATTCTGCATAGACAAGGAAAATGCAATTTGTCAATGTAATAGAATTTGACCGTTCCCTTAGCTTTGAGGGCAGTGTACGCCTCTGTGTATTTTTTCTGGAAGTCAATGTTGGAAGGACTGTTTTTATTGTAGGGGGATACCCCAAGTTTTTTTCCATGAAAACTGCATACCTTTTACCAAATGATAATAAAAGGAAATTGAGGCCTCAATCCCAAAAGTAGATTTAACCATGGACTGTATATTTGCCAGTTCAAGATGGCAGTCCTGGGTGATCCACTGGCGGATTGCCCATTTGTGCTCCTTGGTGAGCATGGTAGAAACACACAAGGATTTCTCTGCAGCAAGGACACAACCAGTATTGATGAATTTTTGGAAGGTCTTGCTGGCGTACTTGGGATCCACTCCAACAATGGCCACAGCCGCCTTGTAGTCACCTGATTCCCACATTAGCTTAAGCAGGATGATGCATTTGATATCTGGGATGCGCTTCTGGGCGGGCTTAGCGGGAGTAGTTGAATTGGGATCCTGATCAGGGACTGGCTTGCAAGGCATGGGTACCTTGTTGTAGAAGGCTGTAACCTTTTTAAACACCAGCTGTCCCTCATCAGCTCTGTAGAACTCAGGCTTTTTGCCCTCTTCCTGGTCTTCATCACTGACATAGGGCTCATAGCTAGTGTCAAGCACAGGCTTCACCTTCTCCAGCATGGCTGACGGGACCAACTCTTGGCGGTACACAACTTCAAACACATACAAAGTAAGTTCTACCTCCTTGTTTCTAACTGTTTTGGTAGTGATGACCTTGTTGGGCTTCTGGGTCAGCTTGGGGACCCAAGGGTTAATGCTCTGCACCCTAGCAGCTTGTGCTAATTGAACAAGTTGTGTCAGTGCAGTGTCACTATCAAACTCTCCTCTCTCCTTCCTGAGTATGCAATTGGGTTGCACTAACTCTGTTCTTTGACCTGCAGGGACAACTGCAACCATGGCACATAATGGGTGTATTATCACTCTGTTGTTGTGTACCTTTTATTTTAAAATTTAATAAATACCAAATAAAACTTAATTAAGTCACTCCTTAATTTTAATTTTTGCTTTTATCTGAATATGGATATTTAATTAATATTTCCCCCATATCCAAATTATAGATTTTTTATTTCTTAATTAGTTGTTTTTGGTTTTACCTCACCCATTTTAGAATACCCAAAAGATTTCCACCCATTTTCCCAGATTTTACGCTAAATTAGACACCCAAAACAATATTGTTAAAATTTATATTTCAGATCTTGTGTCTTATTTTAGATACCTTGGTATCATTCTTGATTATAATCCATTGTACACAACATTTGAGTGATTTTGTTTACATAGTGAGGTGCTATTGCGTTTTGTTTTTGGATTGAGTTTTGACTTACTGCGCTTGGGTGTATTTTGTCACCAATTCACATAGCAAACATATGTACACCAAAAGTCAACTCACACCATTTTGTTTGTGAATCAATGTATTTCAGATTTTATTTTGAATGGGTTTGCTTTGCGCGTGAGCACTTCTTTGCTGTGTTGACCATTTTGCCCATTAACACCAAAAATCCCTGTTAACAGAGTGTATATTTTAACCTGATAGTTGGAATTTGCTTAAATTTGAAATCATTTTGTTTAAATCTGAGGCATTTTTGGTTGTTGCCATATATTTTAAAACTACTATAACATGACTAGATAGCAATCCTCACTCAGTGGATACCTCAATTCAGCACTTGAATCTCTACAAGGATCAAGACACCCTCTTAACCATCCAATTGATTGATTGCCATAATTATGTTCCAATATCCAGATTCACAGCAACTATATAACAGATATATCTCAATAAAGAATACATATCTATTCTCCAATCATTTCCCCCTTTGTAACTCTGCTAAAACAGCACAGTTATAACAATTGTGAATATTCCACAGCTCAATTTGATCATCAGTAGGAGCACCCATCTTAGGTTGGTGTTTCTGTTTCTTCTCAGGCTCTGGGATGGGGTCAGAGTGACAACTAAAGCCAAAAAGAGCCTCCTGGGGATCAGATGGAAAGTAGATAAAGAGAGAGTGAGGAGATATGGGACTGGTTTTATCAGGATCAGGTGAGAGTGTGGGTGTCTTGGGGGGCGCTTTAGCCTTAGCAGACTGTTTCTTAGGGGTATTCTTGGCTTTTTGGCCTTGAATGGATTAATCTTGCTCTTGAAGCCTTGAATGCCTTAGGAGTAGATTTAGAAGGCATCTAAGAGATAATTAGAATCAAAATATGGCTAATATGAGGTCAGTTTTTAAAGAGAAATATGAGAATAATTTTACATAAAATTTTAAAAACAACTTTGAATAAATTATATTGAAATTTAAAAGTTTTAATTTTGATGGAAATAAATTTATCTTGTAGCGCAAGTATGCAGCACTTTAAGTTTTGGATGAAACCTTGCAGTTGAAACGGTGTATTTGAGATACCATAGTTGCAATATGGTAGCTCAAAACATGAAAAATTGCATAATTTTTGTTTTAAAATAAGAAATTTACAGTGGGGCTAACACAACTGGTCCAACAATAAACTTTAATATCTCAAAAAAGCTTATACAACTGAAGTTAAAAATTACCTAGCTGTTTAGAGGAGATAAAAAATACATATATGCAAAGTTCCATAAGTTTCCCTACATTTTTTGTTATAGTGGTTTTTGGTGTGAACTAATAAATTTGAAAAACAGAAAGCAGAAAGCAATAAACAAGATTGAGAATTAATATGGTGTATTGTGGCATCATAGATAATTGTTTTCTTATTTTCTCCTATCTATTGTGTGCATAAAATAAATTGAGAAATATGAAACCCAGTGAAATTTGAAATGACATAAATTGAAATAGCCTAGCTGAGAGAGGGAAGCTAAACTAACTAAGCTTGGCTTCTATTCTGATAGAGAAATCCACCAGGATGCCAACCATTGTAACACTAGGATGGCCAATCAAGCAGGGGTTCACATGGACAAGTTGAAAGACATCTGAAGAATTTAGGCATTCAGCCTCATCTTTCATGAATGACATTTCAATACTTGTATTGAAAACCTGGGAATTGAAACTCGGGTCTCAGGAAAAGCCTTATGTTGATCAGAGTGAACAGGAAACCACCCAACTGCCAGTTGGGTCAAACCCTGGACCACCAGAGATAGATGACCCCAAACAGGGGAAACATAAACCTTCCAACCTGCCAAGTGTCAATAATGGAGGTTTGAAATCAAAATTGGAGACCCTGGAATCAAAACCTTACCCTCCAAAGACTACTCAAGTCACACAATTGTGGACAGGAACCCGCCAACTTGTTGAATTGAAAACCTGAGTTGACAAGTTACTCTGAGACCCGCCAGTCTCCTGAGGACAATTCCCTGAATGGTCACCAGATTGCTGCCAATTTTGCGTCACCGAAGATCAAGACCTATGCAGAGATTGTAGCTTGCCTTAAGGAGGTTAAAACAAAACCTACTGTTAACTCTGCCAATGATCACCAGAAGCCACCAGTCTTCCGTCCAGAATGGGTAGTACAATTGAACTACTCAGGTGACATAGTGAACAGTGGCGGCGGAACAAAGCATTGCCACTTCTATTCACCAGAGCAGGCACAAACTGGATCTGCTGCCCTCAAGACTCTAAGCCAAGATTCATGCCCTGCCAGTGCCTTGTCTGCAAACTGAACCCTGCTAAAATCAAAAAGTGAAAACCCATGGTATAAAAGCCCCGGTGGTATGGTGATGACCATATTGTCATTTTCAATAATAAAGTTTTATGAACATTTGGTTCAAACAAATCTTACCTTATCTAGTCTTAGTGATCTTCCATCTTAACTCCAGCCAAGTAGACCATCAGGCAACCACCCCCTCTGGAGACCAACCTTCCAACCCTTCCCAGGCACTATACTGTCCCCCAGGAGCCCCCTTTGGACCTGTGCATTTTACCAAATACCCACCCAACCCTGCCTACGCGGAGTACAACTTGGAGACCATCCTAATTGCCAATCCCTTGGCAAGGACTAGAGAAACTGAATAAATATGATGTGAAGGAAAGAGGATCAAGGTGCTGCCCTTATTGTTCAAAGACAAGTACAATTATTTGCCTGCCTACTTTGTTCCCATGACTCTGCCATTAACCCCAAGACCAGACTGCCTAATGGAGACCCCCACTGCGGCTGAGACTACGTTCACCCAACTGTTTAGAGTACTCTACATTACTTTGACGGGAATGATAGACACTATGGTGCCCAATTCAGGGCCCTGGTCTTTGCTTGGGCAATCTGTATCCTATATTATCAAGTTAGCACTCATCCTATGGTGGGCATTATCCTCTGGCCTGGCTGTATTCTGTCCCAAGCCAACCAATGCATTTACCTATTCCTGGCTTCCTGACATCATCAACTACATGCCTGTCAATATTTAAGATGTGCAGCTGGGGACAGCACTGGATGAAAAGATAGTTTTTAATAGAGAGAAGGTTCTCCTACATAGAGAAAAATAGAGGCCAGGACCACTTTAGGAAACAAGTTTTCAGGGACTAGTGAAGCTAAGGAGATATCAGCATTATCTGAGGTGAGGCTCTTAACAAGATAATTCCCAGTAGATAGTAAGTTATTTGATCTACCTGGGAGATCATCAAGTAGATAAAAAGCCTAGCAGAATTTTTTTCATTGAGTGGGCAGAAGAAGACAAGCACATTCACAGGTCTGAAGAGATTATCCATACTAAAAACTGGACAGGTGCTAGTGTAAAAACCAATAATTTGGCCAACAGAAACAGCATTTTTAATTCCCTAATAAATTTTGATAGCTTTGGTACAGTTAGTGGAAGATAAACAGGTAAAAATGAGCAGGTCTGGGGTTCTACAATAGAAAAGAGATTTTTAGGGGCCACAAACTGTCATCAAAAGACAGAGGGGCTGTGAAGAACCCTTTTAACTAGTCAAAAAATGATTTCAAAGTTGGGGTTTGCACCCAAACATAAATTCAAGCTTAAAGTAAATTAATATATTATTTGCTAGCTTAAAAATAGGTTCAAGTTTATTATCAAAATCAAAAAATAGGTAAAAAAACGTTGCTTAATGCTATCATTAAACTAGGGAGGCAGAAGCAGCTACCAGAAACCAAAGAAATGAAACTGAAGATAATAAAAGCCAGATTTTTCACTAAAACTTTTAAAAGAGAAAAACTCTAAGGGAGGAGTCCAAAGAAAAAATTATTAAAATTTTAAAACTTCATTTGATAATAATTGACAAGCAGGGACTCACTGAGGGCCTGCTTGCCATTTAAGGGATAGAAAGTCAGCCTGAAGGCTCATCAAGAGTGGGAGAGCCCCCTGATTGGTTAGCATATAAAATTTTTGCCCTGTGTCAAGGAGGCCAAAAGTTTTTTGTGAAGTTTTTCAAAGTTAATTATGATATGCTGGGGTAATGAAATTAAGTTTTTGAAAACAACAGTAGAGAATATGGGCAAAATTGAACTATTGTGTTAGAAAATCCTGATTGGCTGCAGCAAGCCTATTTAGAGAAGAGTTGAGCCCAGGATAATAAACAATCTAAACTAATCAGTATTTTTTCTACAGGTAGGCAGGGAGGTTGGGGCAATAGGAGGAAGTTTGAGAGCATTAGGCCGATAAAAATTTCTTGTCAATTGTATGGGCCAGGACTTTTAGTGGCTTTAAAGTTTTAAAAGAGTTTTGAGGGGATTTTTTGGACTGTCAAGAAAATAAAGTTCTATTTAGGGATAAAGGCGGGTAACTTTACAGCCTGAATACCAATATGCATATTAAAACCAATAATAAAGTATTTTAATGAAAAGAACCTATATAGTGTATTCTTGTATAGATGAGTTATAAAATACAATATAAAAAGTGATTTTTTAAACAGCAATGATAATCAATAGTAGGATTACCTTAGTGATGTTGTTTTAGGTAGTTCTTATTGTAAGTGCCTTAGATTAATACTATAGGAACATCTTCTGGCACTATACAATTGGCTTTAATTTAGTGTGGGCTTAGTCTTATTTTAGTTTGTGATAAATGGCGTAATTTGATATGTCTAAAATTTGAGATGGTATAAACACACTACACACTAAATGATTTCATATGTAAATAAAGCTAGTAAAATAAGATTTAATTAATTTGACTTGTAATAAAAATTGAGATGCCATATTTTCAATATGTCATAATATAAATTTATGATTGACCTTTAGTCATTTTTGTGATTCAAAAGCATCATCACAAAAAATGCCATCTCAAATTAACTTTGAGATGACATATTTTATGATTCTATTTTGAGATGGTGTAGCCTACCTATATTTTGCATTGATACTTGGAGTTTGCTTAAATCTATGTCCATATTGTTTGAATCTGAGTTATTTTTGCTTAAAGCCATATATATGAAGACTACTGTATTAATTTCAAAATAAGGGGCTGACATAAATGAAGGAGAAGCTAGAAATCTATAAGATACCCATTTACCTAAGTTATTTTGAATCAAAATAATAAATATTTCTATACTTAAAACTTTAACCCTAGTATTTTTCTTATAAATTTCATGATCAATCTCAGTATTTAAAAATATTATCTTTATTAAAGGATAAAACTTTTAAAGGAATTGCTGAAAAACTTTGACATTATCATAGACAGATGAGCTAGTGTTACTGGAAAAGCAGATAAAGTGTTCATAAGAGAATTCACATGTGGATCTGCTTTGAAATAGATATTCTGGTTCAGATGGTTTTACATTCCTCCCTTTTTTGTCTTTAAGGATCTTGGATGTAGCCTTTAAAACCATTGGATCTGCAAGAAATGCAACCAGGTGAAGTAACCCTCTTGAGAATGAACCAAATCTTCCCCACTGAACAAGAGGCATTGATGAATCATCAAATATATACAGGTATACAATAGAAATGTTAGCACCAAAGTACGCCAAGAAGCATGTCAGAGGGTAAAGACAGGTTCTGCATATAAGACTTCTAAGATTGAGGGATGAAGATAGATTTTCACAGGATCCTTGACGAGTCAATAGGCTTTCTTCTAAAAGTCCATATCTTTCTTTCTTCACCTTGTAAATAACAATGAGTGACACCATAAGGCAATATCCAATAGTCAATGATGTAAATACAGCATTGTAAGATAAAAGGATGAGCTTATTTTCTGAAGTATCTTCCTTTAAAAAGCACATCCCAGCATTGCTTCTGCCAAACTTCCCAGCAACTATTGTATTAGTTTAGTAAATAATGTCTCTTACCATAAATAGGAATATCAAAAATAAGAGGAAGCATAAATGAAGCAGTCCAGTAAAGAATCTCCCATCTTCTATTTGGCTTTAGATTACAAATGATAGCCAGATTAAGATTTAGAGCAATTGAAATATTCAAGCATAAATACATATGCTTGAAAAGCACAGTTAAAAACCCTATAATCTCACAGATATGATCATTCTCAGTTGAATAAAAAATGCTTAAGATATGAGTGATCACATCCAGAAAGGCAATCCCCAGTTGAAGACGTATAGTAACTCTTTCAACAACAAGCCTATTGTACTTTTCTAGATATCAGTATCAAAAATTAAATAATCTTTACTTAGCACAAAGAACAGAAAGATGACCAGAAGAGCCCCAAATGCAGATAAAGTGTTTAATCCGACAGAAAGAAGATAAACAACACCCATTTGAACTGCTAGACAGTTTTTGATTATGTTATATACCATATGTTTATCTTATCCTGTCCTACATTACTCCACCTAATTGCAGATCCTAACACAATCCAAAAACCTTATATATCAACCAAATATATTATGAAGTATTATCCACTTGAGATGATCTAAGTAACTTTATGACCTAAGTTTTACAACATGATTTCTAGTGGACTGTTGCTTGATATTTGGTTTTAGAATATAAATAAGCTACATTATTTAAATCGATTCAAAACTAAAAAGCTTTGGATCTTAGGCATGTCGTTCCATTTTTAAAATAAACTATAATTATTTTTAGAGTATACTTTTTAAATAATGTTGAAAATGAAATACGTCACAAATACAAAAATTAACATTTAAAATAAAATATAAATAAAGATGTATAAAACTTTATTCAGGACGTAAATTTTAACATACCTCCTTACTTAAATCCTTCAGCTGGTAGTATTTTTAGAATTCAATAAGCAGCCTTTAATGAAATTCATAATCGTTTTTATTGGATGCATTAAATTTAATAGGTCTAACATGCAATCACCCTTATCTACGGAAAAGGTTTCAAAGTTTCACAACATAGGTTTATCAATGAAACTGACTAAGAACAGGGATTTAGGTTAACTGGAGCACAATCCAGAGATATCAAGCTTTAATTACAACATGAGTCCTACATTAATTTGATGAATTTAAGATCTGCTGGAACTGATAGATGTTGGAGAGATATTAGTGTGGCTATTTGTAGGGTTTCAGTTAAGCAGAATAGCCTAAGAAAATTACACTTTATGCTTATCTGTCTGGCTGGGCTAATGAGTGTCTATTGGTAATATTGGTGCGGACTCGGCTGGAAAATAGCAGCTATCAATGGGATTGATTTTTTCTAATGGTATTTAAAGTCAGATGCAAAGCTGACAGCTTGAATTAACTCATCCTTGCATTCAATGCTTTGTATTTGCTTGGAAACCTTGTAGGTTGGATCTAGCAAAGTGTAGTTTGAAATTTGATAAATTCAAGCTTAGTGGCTACTCAAGCTTTAATAAATTCTATTGACTTATTTATCTTCAAATCAAGATTTGAGGCCTGCGTCAATCATGATGTGGTCTATCTGTGATTGATTGTCTGACTCATCTGGGTTTGGATTTGAATCCAAGCAAAAGCGGTGATCACTTAAAAGGATCAGATTGGAATAAGGCTACAATTTATTTGTGCTTATTAAAGAGAAGAATAAAAAGTATATATTAAATTATTTGAGCGGCTTGCTACAATAGATAGTTAAACGGAATGAATCAATCGTCTTACTTCAAAGAGTTCTGAATAGTTTCGGAGTTAAATACACTAACCATTTTATCATCTAAATCAAGGTTAAGTTTCTTAGGTCAAAGTGCCTAAAGTCAACGAAAAATGGAAATTCCAAAGGTCAATTCTGAAGCTTAACTCAATATTTTACAAATAAAAACAACAACAATTTAAATTACACTAAAAAGACCCAATATTAGTTTTGCAATAAAAATAAAGTAAATAATAAAAATCATTCAAATTAGCAATCCCCAGGATTAATTCATATAGCATGGAACTACATCCAAGTTTGCACTTTAAAAATTGGTTTAGCTATATCTTTTATGATTTTCTTTAAATTATTAAAATATAACTAAATACATATTTTATAATCAAGACCAAGTATTTAAGCTATAAAACTAGCCTAAGATAATTGAAGTAAGAAAATAAAATTTCATGATTGTCAACATGGGAAATGTTCCATGCTGTATGAGTTGATTCTGGTAGTTATCTTTGTCAAGTATATACTTCTTATGAAGTATAGTAAACAAAATAAAGGGAAATCAAGAAGAGAATGATACTTTGTTGGATATGAATATAGGGTATTATATAGTATCACAGGAAGCTACATACTGTTCCTGTACGTCATTGTTGCAACTGAACCAATGAGAGTTCAGTACTTGGAATTGGGAAAGACAACAGTCCAATAGGAAATGATAGAATGATAAGAATAAGGTGTCGTTTATTGTAGAATATTGTGATTAATATACCATATGGGGAAAGCCACAAGGCCACAAGGGGATGGCATAGTGGAAAGTTCCATGTAAGGTTTGGAGCCAAGGAATAACTTGTGCAGGGATCAGCAGATTGAATTGGCAACACTCCTAATTAGGATGAAGTACCTGCCATTTGACATTGCCATCAGATTAATCCATAACATTAGATACGTCAAGGGGCAACTCATCAAGCGCCCCCTGTGTATTGTAAGATACGTTAGCAGGCAAGCCTAGAAGCTTGGTTGCAACACCCCCCTTGCCCCCTGTTTGTTGTCAGACACCAGGAATGGAGTCTGTGGAAGGTCTGGGAAGGTCCGCACAAACAATTTTTGTGTGGGGATGGCGCAGCAGGGGCACAAGCGGTCATGGTGAAGCTTCTTGGTATTTTCTTGGGCATCCTCAAGTTGGTAGGTGTGATTGTCATAGACGGCAGCTACCTTGAAGGGCCCTAGGTGGTTGGGTTCTAATTTGGCAGAATTGGGATTGAGGGTGTAGACGGAGTCACCTATGGCGTATCTAGCTTCAAGGTGTTTCTTCCCTCCCACAATCCGCTTGTGTTTGATCTCTCAGGCTTTGGCACATCATTGGTCTAGGGAGGGCGTTGTCACTAGGGGGGCTTGTTGGGAACCTTGGACCGTAGTTTCCCCTGTTCAACCCCAGTCAGACTTTCAGGTGTTCCAAAGGCCAGGGTGCTATGGCTGAACCCAGTGCCCCTGTTGATTCTTGCTTGCAGGATCAGTAGGACGGTGGGGAGATGTTCAGTCCACGCAGTGTTAGGGTGCTCTTGTGAGAGCTTGGCAATCAGTTGAACCAGGAAGCTGTTTAACCGTTCCATGTGGCCATTGGCTTGCGGATGGTAAGGGGTTGTGACTATATGCTGGAGCGCGTTCTTGACGCAGTAGGCCTTCATGATGTGTCTAACAAGTTTGGGTCCGCCATCTGTGATGAGACGCTTGGGTTTCCCAAAGCGAGCCACAATCTCCTTGCCAATAAAGCGGGTAATGGTGGTGGCAGTGTGGTTGGTTGTGGCCCAGGCCACTGGCCAATGAGTGAAGTAGTCAATAGCAGTGATAATATACTTCTTACCCAGTCTGTCTTTGGAAAGCAGTCCCACAATGTCAAGGGCCCACTGTTTGAAGGGTTTCTAGCCTTGATGGGTAGGACAGACTTGGGAGGTGCAGGTTTGGACGTATTCTTTTCACACAGCACACAAGTCTTGAGGAGGTCCAAGATGTCTTGATGCATGCGCGGCCACCAGACCTTATGTTTCATAATCTTGAAGAGGTTACGCCCTCTGATGTGACCCAAGGTCTGGTGGTAGTGTAAGATGGTGTCCCCTTGTTGTGTGGTGGGAATGTATGGTGTCTTTTTACCCATCTCTGCCCGGCAGCAGACGTTACCAGCATTGGTGGTGAACTGACTTTTGTTGTCCTTCAGCTTGGAGATGATGACCAAGTTAAGGCCCTTGTAGCGGGTCGCCTCAGGGCGCAGGTAGAGCATGGGCCAGTCTGGGTCCAAACCGTCGTCCCCAGTGATGGACGCTATGTAGAGTCGTGAAAGAGCGTTGGCTGTGACAAGTTCCTTTCCAGGCTTGTATCTGATGCGTAATTGATAGGGGGATAGACGCTCAACCCATCCTATTTGGCGGCGTGTCAAATGAGACTGTGTGTTGAAGTATTGGAGTGACTTATGGTCTGTCAGAACGTGGGATGGGAAGGTTGCACCTTCCAAGTAACAGCGCCACTTCTCAACACAGTGTACAATGGCTGCCAGCTCTTTATCATGGATGGGATAATGTTTTTCCAAGTCATTGAGCTTCCTGGACTCATATGCTACAGGAAGAAAGACGCCATTGTCAGTTTCCACCCTTAGCACGCCCCCTATGGCCCTTTCAGAGGCGTCAGTCTCAAGTTTGTACTGTCAATTTTGGTTGGAAAACTGCAGTACTGGTGCTGTTGTGAGCCTTTGCTTCAACGTCTCAAAGGCTTGGCCTCTGGCGGGGGTCCAATGGAAGCGCTGTTTGTTATTGAGGAGCTCAGTGAGAGGTGCAATTAGTTCCCCACAATTGGGGATGAACTTTGTACATAGGCAACCATGTCTAAGAATGTTCGCACTTGGCCCACATCAGTGGGGGGCAGCATGCTAGTGATTGCCTTGATTTTGGCAGGGTTGGGCTTTATCCCTTGGGCAGAGATGGTGTGCCCAAGGAATAGTAACTCTGACTTGAGAAACTCACATTTGGAGGGTTTAGCCTTCAGCTGGTTTTTCCAAAGGGTGTCAAGGACAGTGCAGAGGTGTTGGAGGTGTGTGGTTTGATCTTGACTGAAGAGATAATAATATTGTCAAGGTACACAATCACACACTTTCCAATCAGTTCCTCAAAGGCTTTGTTCATCAACATGGCAAAGATGGAGGGAGCGTTGGTCATTCCAAAGTTCATGACACGACACTCAAACAACCCGTAGCGTGTGCAGAAGGCGGTTTTTTCCTCATTGCCTGGTGCAATGAGGACCTGGTTGTACCCCGTAGTGAGATCAATATTGCTAAAGACCTTTGCGCCTGCGAGTGTATCAAACAGGTTGTCAATCAGCAGCAGGGGGTATTTATTTTTAACTGTCACCTTGTTTAAGGCGCGGTAATCCATAACCAGGCAAAGAGACCCATCCTTCTTAGCTACAAAGAAGACCGCTGCCCCGTATGGAGAGAGCGAGGGGAAAATGAAGCCCTTATCAAGCGCGTCCACAAGGTGCTGGCAGAGGGTTTCATCTTCCTTTGGTGTGAGATGGTATAATGGTTGTGCTTTAGGTAACAATCCTTGAAGTTGTACAGCGTGCTGGATCTCCCGGGGTGGAGGTAGTTGTTTGAGTGTTTCACTGAATATGTCCTTGTACTCCTCAAGGAGTGCAGCTAGCACTGGTGGTAGTGATGTTGACAAGGGAGGGACTGCAGATGGCTCTGAACGGATAACTTTGGCTGAACATTGGTTAAAGTCTAGTTTCCCCCCTTGAAGTTGTATGAGCCCGTCTCTGTTATCCTGACAAACACAGTGTCATGTAGTAGCTTGTTCATTTCCACGGGGTAGATCTGGAACCCCACCCCATTTCTATTGAGGGTGATGACAGAGGTATCCCAGTCAATGTAGGGACAGTTATTCCGGAGCCAGTTGAGGCCAGCAATTACATTGTGGCTGAGGCCTGCCATGATTGGCCCAGAGAGCTTAACCTGGACGTTCCCCATTCTTACGGAGAAGGGTACTGTCTCGCGGGTGATGGCCACTCTGCAGGAGTCAGCTACATGTACTGCTTTGAATCTGCTGGATATCCAGTCTAATTGTTGAGAGTCAACAAATGCCTGATCTACAATGGTGTGATCAGCCCCGGTATCTACCAGTAACTTGTGGGTGTTCCCACAGAAACAGAAGGGATAGGACAAGTGTGTTACTTTATTTGAGGAATGGGCAGCTTGCAACATGGGGTCATTGCTATGGACCTGAAGGACATCCAGAGTTTCAACCTTGTGAAGATTGTAGTCGTGGGAGTTCTTTGCGAGCAAGGGCTGAGAGGGCGGGTCGGTTGGGGTTGTAAGACCTCTTGTTATTACAACCCCCAGGCTTTTCCCTGGTCCTCAATTAGCGCTAGCTGGAGCTCCCCCTCACGGGGGTGTTTAGTTGCACTTTCTTGTTGACAAGGTTGGCAACAGCCCACTTGACCTTGGCCATTGTTAGGTGCAGGACGTGGTTGGGGTGGAGCATTGTTGGTGCAGCAGAAGCCCATTGAAGCCCAGTTATTGGCCTCTACAATGGCTTTATAACAGTTATCAATGGATGTGCAGCAACTGACGGGGACCCACTTGCAAATATGGGGTTTTAACCCATTAACAATGAGAGTGAGCAACATGGCGTTCCCATTGATCACTGCTTTGGGGGCAGCAGCAAGGGCTTGTTGCCAAGCGGCAAGATACTTGGGGACAGAACCAGTCTGCTTGATGGCTAGGAGGGGAGTTCCCAAGACAATGGGAGAGAAAGTTTCACTATATCAGGATTTGGCGGTGTCTCAAAATGTCGCCCAGGTGACGTTAAACTCCTGGCTGGCCCAGTTGGTGAACCACACAGCGGCGGGCCCTGTAAGGCAGCCAGATGACGTGGCAACCCACATGGACTCCGGGACCTGACAGATACAAAGGCGTATTTTGGTGGACTGGAGCCAACTGACAATGTCAGCTCCTTTAACACCGCCAGTGAAGGACTCTAGTTGGAGGTTGAGCATATGTTGCGACAGATCCAACTGTGGCAGGGTGACGCTAGCGTCACGCTGCCCAAGGCGGAGCCAATTGTATACACTGGTAAGAACTAGCTTATCTTGATAGATGACATAACCTTTGGAAATTTCCCCCTTGGGATTGGAAGGAATGTCTCTTGTTGTGGAGTAGCCATGCGGCCCGTGCTCCATCCTTTCTTGGGGGAATTTTGTTTTTAAGATAGGTTGTGAACCTACATGTGCTACCACTGTTGCAACTGAACCAATGAGAGTTCAGTACTTGGAATTGGGGAAGACAACAGTCCAATAGGAAAGGATAGAATGATAAGAATAAGGTGTTGTTTATTGTAGAATATTGTGATTAATATACCATATGGGGAAAGCCACAAGGCCACAAGGGGGTGGCATAGTGGGAAGTTCCATGTAAGGTTTGGAGCCAAGGAATAACTTGTGCAGGGATTAGCAGGTTGAATTGGCAACACTCCTAATTAGGATAAAGTACCCGCCATTTGACATTGCCATCAGATTAATCCATAACGTTAGATACGTCAAGGGGCAACTCATCAAGCGCCCCCTGTGTATTGTAAGATACGTTAGCAGGCAAGCCTAGAAGCTCAGTTGCAACATCATGGAGGTCATGGGGCTTATCTGAGTAATGTTTCTCTTAAGTCACAAGGCTTATTCAAGTTGCATTCCTTTTAGGATCTGGATTGTCTGATCCCTGTAATAGATTGTCAGGGAACCAATCTTGGGTGGCTGGCCTGTTATCTTTAGGGATAACTCAGGCCAGGTTTTTTGCGGACAGAGCCCACCACAAGAGAGGTGCTAACTTAAAAAGGTATGAGAAAGACTTCCCCACCCAGGACCACGGGCTGGCAGCCTAGATTATAGGGTCAATCACCCCTGTGAGGGTGATATACACAATCCTTAACAACTTGCCAGTGTGGTCAGTTGGGAGGTTGGGGGAGAAAGCGGGCATAGGTTTTGGGGTCACAGGTGATTCCATGCGGATATTGTAAGCAGGAAGATAATTGAACTTCCCTTTAAACAATTTTGGTGTTAAGAATATCCACAGGCCTTGGCAGTTGTATCTGACAGCCAATTGTATGCGGGCCAAAAGATCTAGATCAAGTATTCTTTTTGGGGTGTAGTCCTTGTATTCTGGTTTCAAAGGGTACTCTGTGAAATAAACTGGGCCAAATGGAGCGCCTAGAGGACAGGAATTGACGGGCAGAGAGATAGGAGGGCTGGAAGATCTGGAGCTGATTTGATAGATGGCAAATACAATATATGACAATAGCCATGTGAGCCAAAATAACATAACCTTTATTTAAAAATGGCAATAAGGTTTGAGCACAGGATCTATAGGCATATATAGCATCCCACCTCCAAACTTAGTATTTTCTATAAGGGCTTCATCATAACATTGGAAAAAATGCAGGCAGGTGGCCAGAAGACCTGGGTGAAAGAGCAGTGGAATAGCACTAAGCAGGGTGTTCTCTCATTGGTTGGAATGTTCAAATTAATCACTCAATCTCTTTGATTTTGGGCTGTGGTCAAGGGATTGGGCTTAAAGCCCGTGGTTTCCTTTGGTAACTGAATTTGATCGGTCACTAAAGAGGACTTAAAGTTCATGAAGTTCACAGAGAAGCTTCCTCTGCCTTCATTAGGCAATTTGAGAAGTTCTTCCTCAGGAATTACCATGGTCAAGCCTGTGCTATTATTCCAACTTTGGGACTTAGCAGGAGTTTCAGATTGGAAAAGCTCAGTCCCAAGAAAATGGGGGCAGTTGGTCCTTGGGTCCATAGGGCTGGCAGCCCGCAGGGATTTAGAGTCAGAGTTCAAATCCTGCTCTTGGGCCTGGGTTTCCAGGTGAAAGGAATTGTCAATCCTGACATAGATGGGCAAATGATAGTAGTACCACCAAGTTAATGATTAGTTGCTGAGCCATGTGGTGGGCCATTGGGTGAACTACTCAGGGTGTTAATTCCCCAAGAGAGAGTAATTAAAGATGTTGTGACACCTTCAAATTAGGAGATTATTAAAAATATTAGGGTTTTACTTTAAAATCCAAAATAAGCTAAATTTATATTCATTTTCAAAAAAATCCAAATGATAAAACTAATTTTTGAAATACAGTGGGATACACTATCTAGAAAGACACTATCTAGAAAACACCATCTAGAAAAACATCAGCTAGAAACCCTATCTTAAATTTATGGCTAAATTACACCAGATAACTTAAAATATTACTAAAAGCCTAAAACATTACAAAAGCAATAAAGAAAAACATATTCCTAGACTCAAAATCATACAAAAAATTTCAAATATGCAATAAAAACGCAGAGTCAGCTAGTACTAACTATAGTGTAAAAAGCTCCAAAGTTAATACACTCCAAAACTGTGTGTCAGGATCACTCCTGACATATCTCTTAATGAGGGTCAAAGGAAATGTAAGCATAGTCTAGTGCAAAAAGGGAAAATCACAAAATGCCAGATTTAGATGCCACTACTCATTAAGCATGATGCCATGGTTACATAGATAACATAATTCATGTAACCATATCTCAGATGTTAATCAACAGCTGTCAAATCCCAAACCCACATTCAAGAGCTCTTGACAGCGCCTACAATATCTTAATGAATTAAGCCAGGTTGAAAAGGCCAAATGAGAGCTAAATTGAGCAAAAGCAATCCCCCTGCATAAACTTTAGTTTTGTAAAATGATGTCATCCATGCAAGTGTATCTCAGCATATAAGAAAGCAAAATGATTGATCAACTACTCATTTTAAAGATCTTTGTATTTTGAATAGGGTAGGGATGAGAACAGCAATTGTGGAAACACAAAATCACAAAACCATTTTTTTGAATATTTTGGATTGGGTCACAAAACAATTTGGGTGGATTTGTGTCATAATTTTTTTGTATAGGTCACAATTTGTGCCTCACTTCATTGTATAGATAACAAAATATAAAAGGAAGGCAGTTTTAAAATATGAAACAGATGATTTGGTTTTGTGAAGGGGCACAGGATATAAAATTAGAATGGCTCTCAAGGGTGAAACAGATGGGGTCATTTTGTGCAAGGCACAGGATGTAAAATTAGAGCAAGTTCAGTTGTGGGACTTTATTTTTTAAATTGAATTTATTAAATCTTTACCTGTCATTACCTCACAATGCTACATTTGATTGTATGCAGTTTGCTTTAGATAATTATATTAAAACACTATCAAAATATTTATAAACATCTACTTCAATTGAAAAAATAGATTACATACTTATGATTGGACACAACACAAAACCACATGAAATTGTGCTTAGTCACATCACAATTTGTGTATATTTTTTGTGAATTTAGAAGTAGTGCACAAAATCTGGCAGTTGCAATTGTGAACTGCCCCCTAAAAACACAAAAAAATCTTCATGAATTGTGGTGTGACATAAAGGTCATAAAATGAATTGTGCTCAACTGAAAAAGTCACAAAACCAATTGTGCCAATTCTGGTACCCGTCTCAACCCTAATTTTGAGCATCATTTAATAATGAACAAGTACCTGTTAAGAGCCCACCTTGTGTGTAAAACCAACTGGAACACAAGATCTTGTAATTAATTAACTTCAATTACATTAATGCACAATCCACATAAGGGAGAAACTAATCAGATAAGCCCCAGAATTTGGGCAATAGCGCCCATGTCAACACTAAAAATGTCAATAGTGGCCATGTTGACACTTTCTATGTCGACACTATAGTAAAGTGACAACCCTATTTTACTTAATGTTGTCTTCTGGATGTAAACACTTTTTTAAATAACAAAACACTTAACCCTAAACATTTTTAATATAAAAAATAGTTTAAAATACATTATTATACTAAAATGATCTCAGAGAGTTCAAAAATGCAATAAAAAATACCATAAGTAATAAGAATAAGGAGATATAAGCAAATATATCTTAATGTACTATGTAATTTATACTCTTTATTATAAAAATATTTTTTTATTCCCATAAAAATTAAAATTCCAATGAGACAAAAATAAAGGTATTTAATATATCATAACAACTACAAAATATAAGAAATTATATATTTTAATTAATTATACTTTAAATAAGCACAACTGAAAATATCTCATAGCTTTAAGATAAATTAACAAAATATAAGGTATTTCTTACAAAACCATATTGAAACTGTATCTGAAACTTATCATTTATACCTAAAAAGACTATTAATATCCAAAAAATTAAAAAATATAAAAATCCAAAAGTAAAAACAATTCAGGAAAAGCAAAACAAAGTTTATTAGGCTAATTAAACCCACCAGCAAGAGCAGTTGTGACATTTTCTAGGTACTTCTTGATCTCTGTCACCTTATACTTCTTCTTGATCACCTTCTGGATGTCCTCCTGGTAGTCCTGGTCCTTACCCTTTCTCTTCTTGGAAACCACCTGGTTGGCCAAGTCCCGTAACTTGGAAACATTCTGGGTCTGCTCCTCCTGCAGATTGGAGAAGAACTTGTTGTACTTGGGGTTGGTCCCAAACTTGGTCTTCAAGTGCTTGTGCCAAACCTCAAGGCTAGAGGTGGTCTTCATCTCCCCCTTGAGGCAGGCGCTTTGACAGTTCCAAGGCGCTGTGGCTCTGCTATTTCCTCTCCAGGCAGTCACCTTCTTGCCTACCCATTGCCGCTCAAAGTAATTGAGGTAACCATTGAAGATGGTGGAGTGCTTCTTGATATACACATCCTCTAGGAGGGCCTCAAAGCCAATCCCAGTATGCTCCGGCTACACAAAAGCCAAGGCAGCAAACTGGGTATGGCAAAGTGGCACTTCCCTTTACCATCATTAAGATACTTCTCAAAAAGCTCCTTCTTGCTCTTGAAGTGTTTGATGAGGGCCTGCCTAAAATGGAAGAAGCAGCTCTGTACTTCTCCATTGAAGGCGGCCTTGAAGGATCTGAACTGAGCTTGCTCAAAGTCCATGATAATTACCTTTGGCCCAAGTGAGCGTGCATGAGCTAGCTGCTCTGCGGCTAGGGTGGACTCATCCTTCTCAGCAGAGGAGGAATAAGCCCTTGTAGTTTGAATGGAAGGGGGAGCTGGTTGGCAGGAAGAGAGCTTGAAGCATCCCAGAAAATTTTGAATTCTCTGGCATAGACATCTGTCTTGGCACCAGGAAGGAGAAAGAAAACAAGGGAGATAACCTGGTCATCAAATTGGCCATGCAGGACCAAAAGCTGCTTGAATAGGGAGGGGCAAGCAGCAAATGTGCTGTCACACAGCCAGGTGGTAGCAGTTTTTGGCTGCTCCAGGTTTTGGATTGTGGAGTAGGCTATAATCCTATCCTCCACTTCCTGCCCATTGTCATGGAGCAGGAACATCTCTCCATCCTCATTTTTCTTGAGGACATCAGAAAGGACCAGGTTTTTGTGACCATACTACAGTCACATTGGGCTGTGGTTTCACAAAGAGGTTGAATTGTGATGAATTTCATAGGTTGAAATTCAAAACAATAGGATTGGCCTTGGAGAGACTTTCCAGCATAGTAATTGATACCCAGGAATCAATTAGGCTGTACTAATTGAGGGCTGTAATAAATAATATGAACAATTCAGATTATGAGACTAGGTGTCTCAAACCGTCTAATTAACCATGGAGGTTAATTGATACCCAGGAATCAATTAGGCAGTACTAATTGGGGGCCTTAATGAATAATCTGAACAATTCAGATTATGAGGCTAGGTGTCTCAAACCGTCTAATTAACCATGGAGGTTAATTGATACCCAAGAATCAATTAGGCTGTACTAATTGAGGGCCGTAATAAATAATCTGAATATTTCAGATTATGAGACTAGGTGTCTCAAACTGTCTAATTAACCATGGAGGTTAATTGATACCCTGGAATATGATTAATGGGGATTTAATCATAGGGCTGAAATAGACTTGACTGTGTCAAGTAAAGACTAGGTGTCTTAAACTGATTGATTAACTGGGAAGGTTAATTAATTGATACCCTGGAATATGATTGATGAGGATTTAATCATAGGGCTGAAATGGACTTGACTGTGTCAAGTAAAGACTAGGTGTCTTAAACTGATTGATTAACTGGGAAGGTTAATTAATATATATACCCTGGAATATGATTGATGAGGATTTAATCATAGGGCCAAAATGGACTTGACTGTGTCAAGTGAAGACTTGTTGTCTTCAAACAGATTAATTAACTGGGAAGGTTAATTAATGTATGCTTGGAATATAATTAATGAGGATTTAATTATATTATTTAATTGCCTTGACTGTGTCAAGAAGTTTGGTTAAGGTTAGCCAAAAGTAAACCCCTGAATTGTGGTTTAAAAGCGCCGCATTGGCAAATTCATTGGGTTAAAAGCGCCGCCGCACCGCCTAATGGATTTGCGAGGCGCCACTATCAAATTTTCTCAGGCGCTGAGGCGCTGGGGCACCGCCTGGGGAAATTGCTGGGCGCCGCTGTGGCGCCTGGTTTGAGTTTTGAAGCAGTTTAATGGGTTTTTAAGGCAAAAACCCATTAAATACAAAAATAACTAAATGTAGACAATGATGTCTATACATTCAGGATTGATCAGCTGGTTCCCAGTTGGAAAAAGGATAGCTTAGATCAGGAATATGTATATTCCACAGGGTTTTGGCGCCAGAAGTCTGGAATGCTTCAAGCCAAAGCAATACATTTCCACGGAAAGAATCAGGCAATTCTGGAATGTATTAGGGCACATTTTTATAGGTTAAGAGTGTGAAGATCTTTTTAGTTAAGATCTTGATTGGATGACGCTGTTATGTCATAAACCATGTGATAGGAATCCAGGGTAATTCCAGAACTGGAGGGGTTTTCAGCCAAATGTACCCCAATTGGTATATAATGGAAACAGGATAATAATTAATAAAAAATGATGCTTATTCTGACAATGGTCACTTTCCCCTCAATATTTTTATGCTTTGTGTTTTTGGCTTTTAACTGAAATAAGACTACCATGGAATGAAAGAGATGGTCTGCAGCTAAGACTATGGGAAGCAAAAAACGTGGAAGTGATCACCAGATGGCAACAAGTTTAACGCCAAGATTGCTTGCCTGGAATCCAAGCTCATCAAAGCTTACCTAAAGGATTCCCTGTCAACCTGTAAAAGAGTCAGACCGGGATAATGAAGAAGCAAGCATGAATTTCCTGGATCCGTCACAGTCTTCAATTGTGGTGGCACTCTTGGCCAGGGGGTTTGAGGCTTGGCTCCTATTACTAACAAAATTAACCAACTGGGCGTGGGTTGACACCCTCTTCAGATTGGTGGGGGAGAGGTGCTTACAGGAAAGTACAGCCAGCTGAGTGGGGGAAAGGCCCTTGGAGGTAGTCATGATCTGCACAAGGTACCATTTCAGGAGACAGGAAATGGTTGTATTGGGCATCATACAGGTATGCTTATCCTTAATGGTTTGTACCAAGTCCCAGCGCTCAGTATTGAGGCAACAGCGCCCATGTCAACACTAAAAATGTTGACAGTGGCCATGTTGACACTTTTTCAACATGGCCACTGTTGACTTGAAACTCTAAATCTCCTATGTTTTTTGCTAGTTGCGCTAGCTTAATTCTTTTTAAAGCGTTCAGGGGTGCAAACCCAGAAAACACGACAAAATTGTGGCCATCTCAACACGGTTTAATATTAAGCTTAATAAAAAACTCAATTTAACCTGATTTTTCCTTTACGTTTACTAATAAAAATTAGTTTATTTTTTTATTCAATTTCACAACGTAAAAGTGTCAATGTTGACACTTTTTAAGCTGAACTTATTTTTAATAACAAAACTGAAGCATCTACAGTAAAAAAATAAGTGCACATTTAGAAATATTTTTTTATTGAATTATTATATTGAAAAACACAGTGCACATATATTTGATTGTTGGAATGTTCATGTTATATATATTTATGCGGCACTTATTACGGCTTTAATATATTAAGTGGATTTGATGCTAACAGTGATCCAATAATTTAAGTGTGACTTACTATGTAAGTTAATATAGAATTTATTATTAAAAATAATGTCAACACTTGTAAATGTTGTTTATTTGCTTGTGATCACCCCCTGAGGTGGAGTTAAGCAAATTAGAGTGGCACAATTAAGCCTAGATTAATATGCCACCTCATATAAAGAATGTCTTAATTGACGTTGTCAACACTTTACCCTTTTCAATATCTACCAACAACTTATTAACAACTTTCAATATACACAATGATAAAATGTCATATTCCCACTACCCAAATATAATTTTTAATAAAGAAATAAAGAACCTTGATACTTTTTTAACTTAATTTTATATGTTTTTTTTTAATTTTTATATGTGAGCAAAAATACACAGGAAACAGTTAATTTTTTGCTAGCCTGCATAAATTTAATTAAGTGTACTATGTTTTTTCATAGCAAATTTTCAAAATAATTTCAACAGTGAGAATGTTGTCAAAAATAATGTCTACAATTTTTGTAATCAACAGAGAGAAATCAGCTTTTTTTTACTAGTTGTCAATCATAATGTCAACACTTTTCACTTCTCACATATAAAACTTTATGTTTTATATAATAAAAACTTCTCATTTTTTGATATGTTGTATTTTTGACTTTGCTCTTTCATATTTTTTAATTTTTTAAAATAAAATCTATATAAATATAATACTTTTGCATATTTCTCTTAACTTTTAATTTTTGTATTTAAAACTTTAATAAAATAAAAACTATACAAATAATTTTTAACATTTAAATGCCAAGAAAAACCATCTAATATTTACTTTTTGTATATTATTCTTTTTAAGTTGTTTTGTTTGTTTTTTACATACTTTGCTTATTTTAAACCATTTTACTTATTATTTTAGGACAAGAACACCTCTAAGCAGCCAAAGGGTACCAAGCGTCCCTCCAAGCCCACCAAAGCCACTAAGAAGAAGCCTGTCTTGTCAAAGAAGGCCACCCCCAAACCATCCCCCAAGCCCTCCCCTGAGCCCTCTTGTGAGAAGAGCCCTTCTCATTCCACTGGGGGAGAGGAAACTGATGGCTCTCTTACAGAGCACAGTTTTTACAACTCGGCTTCTGATGAGGAGCCAACCAAGAAGAAGCGCTCAGCCCAAAAGTCCCCACCCAAGGATAAGTCTCCTGCACATGAGGAGCACCACAACAAGCCCCCTTCTGCTTCCCCGCCCCCGCCAAACTCTCCCCCTTCAAGCTCATCTGGGGATGATTCAAAGCCCCGCCCCAATTACTTCCCTGGCTTCTGCCATGCTCCTGCTGGTCATTGGGACCCTCTGTTGGCCCACAACATCTGCAACGTTGATGGCAAGTTCAATGTTCCTTCCACCCTACCCAAGTTTTTCCCCATCATGAGTGTTAAAGGTGGGCCAGCCATGGTGGCCAATGGATACATCTTCTCATGCAACAATGCCAACCGGGGCTTTAAGAGCCGCCATTACACCTGTGAGGACCGCTCCTGTCCAGTGCGGCTCAACACTGAGCGCTGGGACCTGGTCCAAACCATAAAGGGCAAGCATACCTGCATCATGCCCAACACTACCATCTCCTGCCTCCTGAAGTGGTATCTGGTGCAGATTATTCCCACTTCCAAAGACCTTTCTACCACCCAGCTGGCTGTGATTGCTTGCAAGTACCTGACCCCTACCAACCTCAAGAGGGTCCCTACTCACAATCAGTTGGTCAAGTTTGTGAGTGATAGACGCCAAGCCTCAAACCCCCTGGCCAAGAGTGCCACAAACATCAAGGACCTGGTCCTCACAGATGACCTCAAGAAGACAGAGGATGGTGAGATATTCCTGCTCCATGACAATGGGCAGGAAGTGGAGGATAGGATTGTAGCCTACGCCACAACCCAAAACCTGGAGCAGCTGAACATTGCTACCACCTGGCTGTGCAACGGCACATTTGCTACTTGCCCCCCTCTCTTTAAGCAGCTTTGGGTCCTGCATGGGCAATTCAATGACCAGGTTATCCCTCTTGTGTTCTTTCTCCTTCCTGGTGCCAAGACAGAGGTCTATGCCAGAGCTTTCAAGATTGTCTGGGATGCTTTGAGCTCCCTTCCCACCAACCAGCTCCCCTCTCCCACCCACACCACAAGAGTCAATCCCTCCTCCGCTGAGAAGGATGAGGCAACCTTAGCCGCTGAGCAGCTAGCTCATGCGCACTCACTTGGGCCAAAGGTGATCATTATGGACTTTGAGCAGGCTCAGTTCAGAGCCTTCCAGGCCACCTTTGATGGAGAAGTCCAGGGCTGCTTCTTCCATTTTTGGAAGGCCCTTGTCAAGAATCTAAAGAGTGAGAAGGACCTTTTTGACAAGTATCTTAACAATGGTAAGGGTAAGTGACACTTTGCCCTGACCCAGTTTGCTGCCTTGGATTTTGTGCGCCCAGAGAATACTGGGCTTGGCTTTGAGGCCCTCCAGGAGGATGCTTATATCAAGAAGCACTCCACCATCTTTGAAGGCTACCTGGAGTACTTTGAGCGGCGATGGGTGGGCAAGAAAATGACTGCCTGGAGAGGTAAGAGTGGGGCCACTGCCCCTTGGAACTGTCAAGGCGCCTGCCTCAAGGGGGAGATGAAGACCACCTCTAGCCTTGAGGTTTGGCACAAGCACTTGAAGACCAAGTTTGGGACTAACCCCAAGTTCAATAAGTTTTTCTCCAAGCTACAAGAGGAGCAGGCCCGGACTGTCTCCAAGTTCTGCAACCTGGCCAACCAGGTGACCCCCAAGAAGAGGAAGTCCAAGGAGCAAGACTACCAGGAGGACGTGCAGAAGGTAGTGAAGAAGAAGTACAAGGTGGCAGAGATAAAGAAGTACCTAGAAGATGTCACAACTGCTCTTGCTGGTGGGTTTAATTAGCCTAATAAACTTTGTTTTGCTTTGCCTGAATTGTTTTAACTTTTAAACTTTTAATTTTTTAATTTTTTGGATAGTACTGATCTTTTTAGATATAAATGGTAAGTTTCAGATGCATTTTCAATGTGGTTTTGTAAGAAATATCTTATATTTTGTTAATTTATCTTTAAGCTATGAGATAATTTCAGTTATGCTTATATAAAGTATAATAAATTAAAATTAGAATTTGCTTATATTTTGTGGTTATTATGATATATAAAATATCTTTATTTTTAGTTCATTGGAATTTTAATTTTTATGGGAATAAAAAATAATTTTACAATAAAGAGTGTAATTTACATAGTAAACTGAAAAATAGTTGCTTATATCTCCTTATTCTTATTACTTATGGTATTTTTTTATTGCATTTTTGAGCTTTCTGGGGTCATTTTATTATATTAAAGTTTTTTAAAATAATTTTTTATATTAAAAATGTTCAGGGTAAAGTGTGCTGTTAATTAAAAAAGTGTTGACATCCAGGAAACGACATTAAGTAAAACCGGGTTGTCACTTTACTATAGTGTTGACATTAAAAGTGTCAACATTAAAAGTGTTAACATGGCCACTGTTGACTCTTTTAGTGTCAACATGGGCGCTGTTGTTGTATTGAGCTGCACTAGGCAGGAGCAGTCCTCACAGGTATAGTGCCGGCTCTTGAAGCCCCAGTTGGCATTATTGCAAGAGCAAAATATACCCATTTGCTACCATGGCTGACCCCCTTTGACACTCATTATGGGGAATCGAATTTTGGCAAGGTGGAAGGATTCACTGATAAGGAGAGCCTTTTGGGGAAGCTTTGAATATAAAAGTAGGAGGAGAAGAAGTATGTTTTATTGGATGATACTTTAGACTTATATAGATTTAGCTGTGGCAGGGATATTGGTTGGACCAAACCCAGGGGCTGGCCATGTGCTGGATGGGTTTGAGTCGTTGGATACCTGGACAGTCATGTGATATTGGTTTGTTGCCATTTCTGGTATGTCAAACAGTATATTGGAAAGGCATAAAATCAGGCAATGACTGGATGTTAGGTGTGATGGCAATAACCGGAATACTTGTACATCCAGACCCTCAACACACCCCTCCCTTAAGGGGTTACTCAGGTACATCAGGAGGGGGCTTCATCTTGACGGCTGCCGCCTGATGTTCCTGGAGTTGTTTACTAGTGGGCACCAACTGGGTTGAGTGCTCTCCTTTTCTAGG
The DNA here is from genome assembly GCA_014839935.2 of Entomophthora muscae. Lineage (NCBI taxonomy): Eukaryota > Fungi > Entomophthoromycota > Entomophthoromycetes > Entomophthorales > Entomophthoraceae > Entomophthora > Entomophthora muscae. The sequence goes on from QTSX02003557.1 coordinate 43,778, forward strand.
GCGGAGGTGAGATCTGTGGTACTTTTTGGTAATGGGTTCTTTGGAACCCTGGAACTTAACCAGGTAAGTGTTCCTGTCTGGTTGGTATCTGATGATTCTTCCTGGTCCCCTGTGTACTGAGTCTAGTTTCTTTCTGTTCCTGGCTAGGACCCAAATGGGGGAGTTGATGGGGAGTGGGTCCTCTGTTGAGGTTACCTTTTGAGTTTTGAGTCTCTTTATTTCAGCCAGTTTGGCTTTGAGGCGTATGTGTTGTAGAGCTGGTTTCTGTTCTACTGTGGGAGGTTTCCCCAGGGGATATTTACATATGGATTGTTATTGCAGGTGACTATTTCTAGCTTGTACTGACTGTTAGTTCAAACAGTGAGTAGCCTGTCCCTTGATTGGTACAAACCCAGGTTACTAGTAATGCATGTTTCACGTATAGCGGCCATGTGTCTTTGGCTTTGCCATCCATTATTTTCTCCAGGGTTCTGATAAGGCTGCTGTTAAGGCGTTCAACTCTGCCGTTAGCCTTTGGCCTGTAGGGCGAGGTTGTGGAGTGTTTGATGTTTTTTGTTTTTAGATTGTTGTTTACTACGTGGCCTGTTAGCTCCTTTGCTCCATCTGTTATGATGTAGTCTGGAGTGCCGTAGTCAGCTATAATTGCTTTATTGATGAATTGATTTATTGTTTCCGCCTTGTGATCTTTTGTTGCCCAGCAGATGGGCCAACATGTGACAAAGTTGATGGCTACAATTAGAAAACGTTGATTTGTTTTGGTTTCTGGGAAGGGTCCCACTACGTCCAGTCCCCAAACCTTAAATGGTTCAGGGTCAGGTACTGGGTTAACTGTTGGCTGTGGTGCCTTGGTGCTGGCGTATTTTTCACATACTGTACACTTTTTTAGAACATCAATTATGTCTTGATTCAGGTTGGGCCACCATACTATCTCTTTCAGTGTGAGATATAGGTTGTTAGCCTTTGTGTGTCCTAGCAGGCAATGGTGTCTTAGTATAGTGTCAACTCTTTGTGCAAGTGGGATGTATGGAATGTGTTTATCTTTGATGATTTGGTATACCATGCCATTTGATACGTGGAAATGTTTTTAATTTCTTACTAGTGTATCATGGGTTAGTTGATGTGTGGAGGGGTCCTTTCCCTTTGTCTTGTACTCAGTGTTGTATAGGTTGGGCCAGTCAGGGTCCAGGTGGTCAGGGTGATTCTCTCTTGGCTGGAATAGCCTAGAGAGAGCATCAGCTGTGACCAGCTCTGCCCCCTTTTTGTACTGGATGTCCAGGTTAAGCTGTTCCAGCAAGGACATCCATTTGGCTTGGCGCCGCGCAAGTGCGTTCTGAGTTTTGACATAGATTAAGGATTTGTGGTCAGTTAGCACTTGGACGTTTAAGTGTCCTTTGAGGTAACATCTCCATTTCTTGCATGCGTGGTATATTGCTAGCAATTCTTTATCATGTATTGGGTATCTATGCTCAGTGTTTGTTAGTTTTCTGCTTTTTTAACATACTGGCAGGAATTCTTGCTGCCCTGGCTGGCAGATGCGTAGGACTGCGCCAATGGCGGTGTCATTAGCGTCTGACTCAAGCTTGTAGCACCTGTTGTTATTAGAGTATTGCAAGATTGGTGCTTCAATCAAAGATTGTTTTAATAGCTGGAAATTCTTGTCACATTTTGGAGTCCAGATGAATTTCTTTTTGGCATTACCTTTGGTTAGGTCATTGATTGGTGTGATGAGCTTTCTGCATTCTTTGATGTATTTCCTTAGGTAAGCTACCATACCAAGAAAGCATCTAACTTGTTTCACAGAGGTGGGGCGTTGTATGTTATTTATGGCTTTTATTTTATCTGGGTCTGCTTTGATGCCACTGTCAGAGATAATGTGGTCCAAGAACAAGAGTTCCTTTTCCATAAATTGGCACTTACTAGGCTTAGCGTATATTTTGTGCTTTGCAAGTTGATTGAGTGTCTTGCAGACATGTGTGAGGTGTTCCTCTTTTGTTTTTGAAAATATGATGATGTCATCAAGGTAACATAATGTGTTTGAGAGGCCATTTAGCGCTTGGTTCATTATGGTGACAAACGTTGCAGGAGTGTTGGTCATCCCAAAGTTCATTACTTTACATTCAAACAACCCAAATTGCGTGCAGAACATGGTCTTTGATATGTCTTTCTCTTTTACTTCAAATTGGTTGTAACCAGATGTGAGGTCAATTTTTGAGAAAATTTTGCTCTGGAGAGCCTTGCAAATAGGTCTTCAATGAGGGGAAGTGGGTAATTATTCTTTACTGTACTTGCGTTTAGTGCTCTGTAGTCAGTAACTAAGCAAAGAGATCCTTCTTTTTCTTTGCAAAGAAAACTGTTGCCCCCCACGGGGATTCAGACAGGCAAATGAATCCTTTTGCTAGGTTGTCCTTGATGTGGGATTTAAGTGTTTGGGTCTCCATGGGGGAGAGTCTGTAGAGGGGTGCAGGTTTGGGCATGGCTTTGCATAAGTCAATGGTATGTTTGACCTCTCGTTTTGGGGGGGGTAACTCTGTGAGTTCTTCCTTGAATACATGAGTGTATTCATTTAGGAGTGCCACAAGTTCTGGGCATTGAATCTTTTGTGTTTATATATTATTAAATTCAGAGTACCTCATTATGTGGAGAGTACTGTCTTTGGTTAGATGTTCAGAGTCATCTTGATTTATGAATTGGACAAATACTGTATCTCTTAGAATCAGGTTGTTGGGTTCTTTGAGAATTTTGAAATTGACTCCATTGTGTTTTATTGTCATGGTCTTTGTTTTCTGGCATACACTGGGATTCACTTGGGTGAACCAGTTCATGCCTGCTACAATGTTGTATTTTATGTTGTTCATGACAAGTCCTTTGATGAACGTTTGTATGCCTTGGATGTAAATTCTGAAGGGAGTTGTTTTGCCTTCAAGTAGAACTTTTGATTTGTCTGCCATTCTGGCGTATTTGAAGTTGGATTTGACAACTGGTATGTTGTACTTGGTTACAAAAGGTTTGCTAACCATAGTGTGTTGTGCACCAGAGTCAATTAAAAGTTTATGTGTATGTGATTTGTAAGTGCATGGATAGACAAGAAGTCATGAGTGATCTTTAATTTTTATGCTCATAAAAATGGAGGATTGCGGGATACATGGGATGCAAGCAGCAAAGTTTGTACCTTGGTACTTCTTCTTGTCATGTTGGGGAGAGACAGGGGCACTTAAGCCTGTTCCCCTTCCTCTTTTCCCTGTTCCTATATTTTGAGACCTTTGAGTTCAGAGAATGTGGGGTCAGATTCATAGTGGGTTGCTGTTTCAGCATTGTTCACTTTGTCAGTGTCCTCTTTCTTGGGACAGGAGCGGTTTGCGCTTTGGCTACAATTGCTGTTGTTACAATTGGAGTTGCCATTGTTATGGTTGGTATTTTGGCGTTTATTGCCATTGGCATTTTCTCTGTCACTGCTGTTTGAGGAGCGGTTGTCGTTGAGTGCAGCATATTCCATGTTGGCGCGTTTTTGAGTGCGTTTGGCTTCAGCAATGAGTGCGGGCATGGAAGTGTTTGCTTCTGGGTGGATGAGGGCAGCAACAGAGGGTTTTATTCTGTTGATGAATGATGTTCTGGTGTGTACGTTGTCAGCCTGTGCTGGGTTTTGGATTTTGCAACATATTTCTTCAAATTTGTTGGCAAAGGCTGCAATAGTGGTCTTTTGAGGAAGGTCACTGAGCTGTATTGCAATATCTTGAAGAGATTTGGTGACGTGGAAATTGTGGGTGATGTCGGCTTTGAAATCTTCCCAGTTGTCAAGCTGGTTGTTGGTTTGTGAGCCAACCCAGGTGACAAACCAGTTAGCTAAAGCCTCTTAGAGGCGCTTCCTGGATCCATTTCTCATGAGGGATGCGGCTGGCGCAGAGTTTAGCGGCTGTGTGGTCTAACCAGTTGATGAAATTTTCTTTGTTTTTACCAAAGAACTTGTCAATACCAATGTATTTGGTGTTGGCAACTTCACCTGTGATAGGTGGCTGTGCGTTTGTTTGTGGTTGAAGAGAGCAACTGTATTGAATTATCTTAGTCCATGCTTTGGGCATGACCAGACCTTCAAATATGGTGCATCCACTAGGAATATCTTTGTCAATGTTGTGAGTGTGGAAGTACGTTTTCCAGGTCTCCTGGGATGTGGCCTGGTTGAGTACATGGGCAAAGGTGGGCGGGTTCTGTTCAGTCATTTTCTCTTTCATTGGTGTGGTCAAAAGCCGTAGTGCTACCAGTAATAAGGAGCGCCTTTTGGGGAAGCTTCAAATATAAAAGTAGGAGGAGAAGAAGTATGTTTTATTGGATGATACTTTAGACTTATATAGATTTAGCTGTGGTGGGGATATTAGTTGGACCAAACCCAGGGGCTGGTCATGTGCTGGATGGGTTCAAGTTTTTGGATACCTGGAAAGTCATGTGATATTGGTTTGTTGCCATTTCTGGTATGTCAAACAGTATATTGGAAAGGCATAAAATCAGGCAATGACTGGATGTTAGGTGTGATGGCAATAGCTGGAATACTTGTACATCCAGACCCTCAACAGAACCTTGAACTTTCCATCAACATTGCAGATATTGTGGGCCACAAGAGGGTTCCATGGGCCAGCAGGAGCATGGTGAAAGCCAGGGAAGTAATCAGGGCGGAGCTTTGTATCATACCCAGATGAACTTGAAGGAGGGGAGTTTGGTGGGGGAAGCAGAAGGAGGCTTATCTTGGTGCTCCTCATGTGCAGGAGACTTATCCTTTGGAGGGGAATTCTTGGCCTGGCGCCGCTTCTTGGTAGGCTCCTTTTCTGAAACTGTCAGGGACCCACTTAACAGGGAACAAGTTCCCTAATTGGTGGGCCAAGGCCCCTAAGTTAAGCCCTGCTATTACTGAGCCAAAACAGGTACTGTGATCATGGCAAGATGTACTAGGTGACCCAAGTAGGCAAATCTTCTAAGCATAGAGCTTAATTGACCAAGCATATAATATACCATCACATATGTTAAAAGGTAAAAAGAGGCGTAAGGTCTAACCAGAGAAGGTTTGGTAGGAGGCAGAGTGAACAAGCAACCATAATGAAATTTGCGTCCCTAGTGGCCGATGGGGTACTTAAACCATCCATGGGCTAGGGATTCCTTTTGGTGAGCGTTTTCTAGAGAGGAGTTGTACTAGTCAGTAGTGGGTGTTGGGTTTTCCAAGGTTAACACCACAGACAAGAAGGAAGCTAGAAACCAGAACAGGAATAGAATTCCTTTCATGGCTTCAAAAATAAGGTATCAGAAGGTAAGTGATTGGCAGATATGGGATAAAAGTCTTTATTGTTGGAACAACTAAGTTTGATAAGGTTTGTACACTTAAATAGCCTCAAAAATAGAGACTGGGCAATTTAAGTGAATACTGGGGGAAATAAGAGGGATTTACCAATGATTTTCATGAATATCATGGTTAAAATTAATACCTGTGTTAAATGGGCATTGATTTTGGACTGGAGATGTAATATAAACTTAAATTTAACAGGGAAGGAAACAAGGCAAGCCACAAGATCATGATCAATTAAGCGGTGCCATAAGTGAATATCAAGCAGGATTAAGAGCAGAGCCTCAGTTTCATCTTCTAATAGGGGATCTGTGAAAGTCAAGGTGATCCCAAGCAGCCAATCAACTGCAGAGCAGTAAGTGACATTATCAATTAACTTACTAACCTTTTTGAACTCAAATTAAAGTGCAAAAGTGAAAATTGATTCAATCAAATGATTATAAATAGGTAAAGTAAGTTGCATAGTTGATTTTAGACTAAAAAATAGGTGTGTTCTGAAGGTTCCAGGTTTGATTCTTGTTCAAATAAAGCATAGCAAACAAACTGGTGTCTAATACTTGGTGGCTGTGTTGTTGTGTCTTTGCCTAGCAATTCATAGTGTCAATAAAATTAAAGGATTCAGGGAAAGAATCCCTGACAGAAGCAGAGTCATAGAAACTGTGGTTAGTAACTGAACCATCAGTTTCCTCTCCCCCAGTGGAGTGAGCAGGGCTCTTCTCAGGAGAGGGCTCAGGAGTGGTATTCTTTGATGAGACAGGCTTCTTCTTGGTGGCTTTGGTGGACTTGGAGGGACTCTTGGTACCCTTTGGTTGCTTTGAGGTGTTTTTGTCCTAAAATAATAATTAAAAGTGTTTAAAATAAAGCAATTTATTTAAAAAACAAAAAAACAACTATAAACAATACTAATTAAAAATTAAACATATAGAATTTTTATTGGCATTTAAAAGTTAAAAAATACTTGTATAGTTTTTTATTTTATTAAAGTTATAAATAACAAGTTAAAAGTTAAGAGAAATATGCAAACATAATATGTTTAGATATGGATTTTATTTAAAACTAGAAAATATGAAAAATAAAAGTTAAAAATACAACATATAAAAAATCAGAAGATTTTATTATGTAAAACACAAAGTTTCATATGTGAGAAATGACAAGCGTTGTCATTATGATTGCCAATTAGTAAAAAAAGCTGAATTCACACTGTCAATTAGAAAAATTATAGACATTATTTTTGACAACATTATCACTGTCAACATTTTTATGAAAATTTACTATGAAAAAACATAGTACACTTAATTAAATTTAAGTGGACTAGAAAATATTAACCGTTTTCTGTGTATTTTTGCTCACATAATAAAATTGAAAAATATATGAAAATAAGTAAAAAATAATCAAAGTTTTGATTTCTTTATTAAAAATAATATTTGGGTAGTGGCAATAGATATTTTATCATTGTGTATATTGAAAGTTGTTAAGAAAGTTGTCTTCAGTATTGAAAAGGATAAAGTGTTGACAACATCACTTACAACATTATTTATTGAAAAATTCAGAACCTGAACGTAAAATGCAGGATTGTCAAATCCTTGGTCCAAATTTTGAATCACTTTTTGTGGGCAACTCAGCTGAGTGAAAAATAAAATATTTAATAAAATCAACCATTTATTTTGATTTTTTTGGTTTATTTAAATTGGCAAATTTTGAATCTCTTGAGCAGATAACTCAACTAACAAAAGACAAAACTCAGCCAACAAATGCAGGATACATGAATCAGAAATGCGGGATTCTAATGTACAATTTGAGATTTCCTGTATTTTAATTGAATCATGGACATCATGTAAAAATTAAAAAATCTGAAATTGCGGGATTGTCAAATCCAAGAACCAAGTTTCAAATCATAATTGCAAGAAATTTGAAATAAATATAATTTATTGGTGTCTCAAAAAGGATGCTAAAGGATATAGAGTGGATTTTTGCTAATTCTTTTAGGAATCATAGGCATTCTCAAAAATCACCCTATTCCAATTTTGGACGGCTAAAATTTAGATCATAGTATTCACAAAATTAACATATATAACAATAAAATTGACTAAAATATACATGTCTCTTTTTGAGTTTAAAATTTTTAATAAAAATTTATTATGTCTTCTTTCAATAACAACCAAGTCAACAAGCTGTTCCCTGGCCTTGACAAAATTATGCAGGGCTACACTGGGTCTCTTAACAGTGAAGCCTATGTCTATGGCCACTCCCAACCCGCAGGCCCCTCTGCAAGCACTAACCAGGAGTGTGTTCTTTCTCCTGCAACTTCCAGCATGGCCCTGTTTGCCCATCATGCACAGGCAGCTACCAGCCCAAATCCCTTATCAGCAATGGCATCTGGAACCAGCCATTTTAGCCATGGGGGCACCCAGAGAGCCCAGGACCCCAAAACAGCCAATCAGATGGCATTGACCAGTTCACAAGATAGACATACCCCTCCCCCAGCCAATCAGCCTGCAAGACACAGAAGAAAACTAATCACTCCAGAGATTGTTCTCAAAATGGTTGAAAAGCAATGGAAGCTTATGTCCCTTGGGGAAATTGTGGCCCCAATGGGGTTTGCAAAGTCTACTGTGGCTGCAACCCTGCAAACCCACGCCAACTGTGGCCCCCTACCAAGAAGACCACAACTGGCGCTTGTACTTTGACCAAAGATGACACAGCCCATCCCCTTATGATGGCCATTATGGAACGTGACCCATGGATGCCCCTGGTCCAGGTACGTCTCCAGTTGGGACTCCACGGCATCTTCACCAACAAAAGAACAGTGAATTTGTGGATGCACAGAGTTGTGGTTGCTGCTAGAATCTTGTCCAATCAAATTCTCAGTGGCCCTGTTTTGGTGAACACCAACCCCTATGATTCAAATATTATTAATTTTATCAAAGGAAGGGCAATGAGGGCCCATAATGACGTAATCTTCCTGTCATATGCTAAGATATCTGCAAGTATCCAAGATTTTGGAGAGAAGTGTATCCAGTCTGACGTGTACAAGCACGGCCCAATATTGTATCATTTTGTTGGGGTTTTATTGGCAGTTTCCCCATTGGGCGTCAATTATTACTTGACAATATCAAACACTGCAGATGGGTATGCCTACCAGACAGAGCTCAAGGCCATGCTGGAGGAGTGGGCCACACAAAACACCATGCACACAGTTGTACTGAGTGCAGAGATGGAGCAGCGGGAATGGGCTACCCAAGAAATCAGGGCTGCAGGGCATACCTGCTGGTCCTACCCCATCAACTATGCTGATATGCATCTTACAGATGTATGTCTCTACAATTTTGGTTCCGCCCTCAGGCGCCTAAAGCCTGCCACCTATAACAAACTATGCACCCAGATTGATAAGGGGTATGAGCTTTTCTCTTCTGCGTCCGTCCAGGACTTATTTGATCTCATCATCTTCTATACAAGTGATAGTGATAAGTCCAGAAAGGACCCCCGTCTCCCCCCACGCCAGTCCATCCGTTTTGTCAAGCCAGTATATGTGACAGAAGAAGAACTTGAGCAATTGAAGCAATCAGCTCTTGCTGCCCCTTCCCAGTCAACAAACCCTGCCTCACCAACCCCCCATCAAGCCACCTGTCTTCTAACTCTGACTCCCAAATCACCACCCATTCACTCACCACTATCTCTGATGCCGCCCCTTTCACAGGCGCAGATGAAGGCAATGTTCATTCTGCCCATTCTCTCCCCTTCCCGTCCTTTGATTAGTAAATAAATATTTTCTTTGTGACAACTTATTAAAATTGATATCTCTCTTTCAATTCATAATTAATAATATTTTCTTTTTACATTATCAACATTTCCCATAATTAATAAAATGTTGTACATTTTATGAATAGCTTAAAATTATGAGCAGACATATTTTTTATCATCATTAATAAATTAAAGACAATAAACGTAAATATTGGATTGGAATATTGCAATTAGACGTCAACTCTTGATATTTTGATATTATGTACATAACTCAATGTATTTTGTTTAATAAAATTCATTGTAAATGTGGCCTTTTCCATTACAATTTAATGAAATGGATTGTGTTTATATTAGAGAGCCATTAACCCTTAGTACAAATATTGATACATAGTACATTTTACAGCCTATATATTTACCTATTGATAATAATTCTATAAACTTTTTAGTTGGATTTTGCAAGGTAATAATAATGTAATGTGTTAATAGAATACTGTTTATTGTCATTAATTGGCTGATTTTCTTTGCTGTGGCAATTGTGCATTTTCTGATATTTACGCACTAGCATCCAATTGGTTAGTTTCACATCAAATTGCACAGGCAATAGGAAATCAAGTTGCCACCCCAACCACATCCAGTCTCAGGGTGGCAACTTGATTTCCTATTGCCTGTGCAATTTGATGTGAAACTAACCAATTGGATGCTAGTGCGTAAATATCAGAAAATGCACAATTGCCACAGCAAAGAAAATCAGCCAATTAATGACAATAAACAGTATTCTATTAACACATTACATTATTATTACCTTGCAAAATCCAACTAAAAAGTTTATAGAATTATTATCAATAGGTAAATATATAGGCTGTAAAATGTACTATGTATCAATATTTGTACTAAGGGTTAATGGCTCTCTAATATAAACACAATCCATTTCATTAAATTGTAATGGAAAAGGCCACATTTACAATGAATTTTATTAAACAAAATACATTGAGTTATGTACATAATATCAAAATATCAAGAGTTGACGTCTAATTGCAATATTCCAATCCAATATTTACGTTTATTGTCTTTAATTTATTAATGATGATAAAAAATATGTCTGCTCATAATTTTAAGCTATTCATAAAATGTACAACATTTTATTAATTATGGGAAATGTTGATAATGTAAAAAGAAAATATTATTAATTATGAATTGAAAGAGAGATATCAATTTTAATAAGTTGTCACAAAGAAAATATTTATTTACTAATCAAAGGACGGGAAGGGGAGAGAATGGGCAGAATGAACATTGCCTTCATCTGCGCCTGTGAAAGGGGCGGCATCAGAGATAGTGGTGAGTGAATGGGTGGTGATTTGGGAGTCAGAGTTAGAAGACAGGTGGCTTGATGGGGGGTTGGTGAGGCAGGGTTTGTTGACTGGGAAGGGGCAGCAAGAGCTGATTGCTTCAATTGCTCAAGTTCTTCTTCTGTCACATATACTGGCTTGACAAAACGGATGGACTGGCGTGGGGGGAGACGGGGGTCCTTTCTGGACTTATCACTATCACTTGTATAGAAGATGATGAGATCAAATAAGTCCTGGACGGACGCAGAAGAGAAAAGCTCATACCCCTTATCAATCTGGGTGCATAGTTTGTTATAGGTGGCAGGCTTTAGGCGCCTGAGGGCGGAACCAAAATTGTAGAGACATACATCTGTAAGATGCATATCAGCATAGTTGATGGGGTAGGACCAGCAGGTATGCCCTGCAGCCCTGATTTCTTGGGTAGCCCATTCCCGCTGCTCCATCTCTGCACTCAGTACAACTGTGTGCATGGTGTTTTGTGTGGCCCACTCCTCCAGCATGGCCTTGAGCTCTGTCTGGTAGGCATACCCATCTGCAGTGTTTGATATTGTCAAGTAATAATTGACGCCCAATGGGGAAACTGCCAATAAAACCCCAACAAAATGATACAATATTGGGCCGTGCTTGTACACGTCAGACTGGATACACTTCTCTCCAAAATCTTGGATACTTGCAGATATCTTAGCATATGACAGGAAGATTACGTCATTATGGGCCCTCATTGCCCTTCCTTTGATAAAATTAATAATATTTGAATCATAGGGGTTGGTGTTCACCAAAACAGGGCCACTGAGAATTTGATTGGACAAGATTCTAGCAGCAACCACAACTCTGTGCATCCACAAATTCACTGTTCTTTTGTTGGTGAAGATGCCGTGGAGTCCCAACTGGAGACGTACCTGGACCAGGGGCATCCATGGGTCACGTTCCATAATGGCCATCATAAGGGGATGGGCTGTGTCATCTTTGGTCAAAGTACAAGCGCCAGTTGTGGTCTTCTTGGTAGGGGGCCACAGTTGGCGTGGGTTTGCAGGGTTGCAGCCACAGTAGACTTTGCAAACCCCATTGGGGCCACAATTTCCCCAAGGGACATAAGCTTCCATTGCTTTTCAACCATTTTGAGAACAATCTCTGGAGTGATTAGTTTTCTTCTGTGTCTTGCAGGCTGATTGGCTGGGGGAGGGGTATGTCTATCTTGTGAACTGGTCAATGCCATCTGATTGGCTGTTTTGGGGTCCTGGGCTCTCTGGGTGCCCCCATGGCTAAAATGGCTGGTTCCAGATGCCATTGCTGATAAGGGATTTGGGCTGGTAGCTGCCTGTGCATGATGGGCAAACAGGGCCATGCTGGAAGTTGCAGGAGAAAGAACACACTCCTGGTTAGTGCTTGCAGAGGGGCCTGCGGGTTGGGAGTGGCCATAGACATAGGCTTCACTGTTAAGAGACCCAGTGTAGCCCTGCATAATTTTGTCAAGGCCAGGGAACAGCTTGTTGACTTGGTTGTTATTGAAAGAAGACATAATAAATTTTTATTAAAAATTTTAAACTCAAAAAGAGACATGTATATTTTAGTCAATTTTATTGTTATATATGTTAATTTTGTGAATACTATGATCTAAATTTTAGCCGTCCAAAATTGGAATAGGGTGATTTTTGAGAATGCCTATGATTCCTAAAAGAATTAGCAAAAATCCACTCTATATCCTTTAGCATCCTTTTTGAGACACCAATAAATTATATTTATTTCAAATTTCTTGCAATTATGATTTGAAACTTGGTTCTTGGATTTGACAATCCCGCAATTTCAGATTTTTTAATTTTTACATGATGTCCATGATTCAATTAAAATACAGGAAATCTCAAATTGTACATTAGAATCCCGCATTTCTGATTCATGTATCCTGCATTTGTTGGCTGAGTTTTGTCTTTTGTTAGTTGAGTTATCTGCTCAAGAGATTGAAATTTGCCAATTTAAATACTGTAGATTCAGAACCTAAAGGTAAAAATACGGGATTGTCAAATTGTTTTTGTGTGAACTCACCAACTTAATGGAATACTTTTCATCCTTTTATATAAAAAAGTAAGTTTTTCTGGGATGAAAATTACTCCATTAAGTTAGTGAGTTTGCGCAAAAACAATTTGACAATCCCGCATTTTTACCTTTAGGTTCTGAATTCACAGTAAACCAAAAAAAGTCAAATTAAATTGTTAATTTTATTTAATATTTTAATTTTCACTCAGCTGAGTTGCCCGCAAAAGTGATTTGAAATTTGGACCAAAGATTTGATAATCCTGCATTTTTACGTTCAGGTTCTGAATTTATAGTACAAACACTCAGCAAGGCTCTAATCAATATAGAGCTCCTCCTGGCTTGATTTCAAATAATCATTAATTTCATTCACCCATCATCTAGTAAATATGAATCCCAATTTTAAAAGCCATCAAATAAGTATTAAAGTTGTTTAATAAATGGTCTAATTTGTGTCCTTTTAAAAAACTTTGAATAACTTCTAAAAGTGTATTGGGATTTACATAAGCCTTGTTAGGTTTTATGCTGACAAGGTTAAACTAATTACCCTTGTGTTTATTGTTGATAGTGTGCATTATCAAACAATATAGTCATCTCATAGTGCAAAAGTATAAACAGCATCACTGAATATCTTGTATAACCGCAATGAAATAAGCTTATAGTTTAATTTGACCATACTTCTATGATTTTAAAGCCAAAGAGAAATATCCACCCTTTTAACTGTTGTAACTGTGTTGGTAGAGATTTAATGTAGTACTACACTTAACTTGTTATTATCAACTTATACTATTTTCTAAAGAATAAGATATGTTATAAAGGTCAACAACTTAGTAACATATTATAATATAATATATGATATTTAAAATTAAATTATAAAATTATGTGACAAGTCATAAAGAAAAGTGGGCTATTAACTGATCCATGATTTTTCTTGAAATCCACTATAGCTCAGACAAGAACTCTTAAACCACACCTTGCCTCATCTGAAGACACTAATCAAGGATGGGTGATCCAGATTTTATTAGCAGTGGGAAGATCCCCAACTATCATACATCCGTGCAAGAGTAATGCCTGAGGTATCTATTCATAAGTCTAACTCAAAGGGAATTCTAGTTTAACAGTTGTGACTAGTTTTAACACCCAATCATAATAAATATCTCACCCACTAGATAGGAACTTCTGAAAAAAAGAAATATGCTTCTTATTATAATAAATCACCATAAAAAATATCCAAACTAGTGGTACATATACCAATGGCAATCAATGCGGCAAACACAAATCCACAAAAGAAATTTCCTTGCACATAACACAAGACCAGATCTTTGTTCAACCACCTAGTTTTGCTGTGGGATATATCAAGCTAGATGAGATCCTAGGTAGAGATATAGATCCAGCGTTGTATAGCTCTATCAGTACTAGCACTTATCAACCCAGTACTCCCAATAGTTTCTCTATCAGATCAAGAGTACCCTTGGTTTTTAAAGCAGGTCCCTCTAATAAATTCACTACCAGACATCATTATTGTAAAATCTTTTATCATACTCCTATAGGATAGACAGGGGAGCCCATAAGACTGCACCTGATCAAAAATCTCAACTAGGAAAGCTGAATGAAGACAACAAAGATCTTCACAGTACCAGGGTACAAGAAGATACCAATACTGTCACAAGTTACATTCACTTTTTATTGATCCACAAGACAGAATCCCATTCCTGGGATTAAAACCCCAAACTTCTGAAGTCTGTTAGCCAGCAGACCCTGCTGCCTGGACGCCCACATTGTTTGGGTTTAATTCAAGAATGTATTCAATCTTGGAAAAACATCCAAAACCTGCCTATGGGGCACATTATTTAATCAAAACCTGCTCTCTGAAGGATCCCCTTAGCCTAGTCAATAGGAGCTTTAACCCAATTAATACCCTTGTGATAACCTGGGCTGTTGCCAATAGAGCGCTGCATGAATTTCCCTGAGAACAAGGCCTACAAGATGACAAAAAATCTTATGCATCAAAGAAGGAAATCAAGATTACCCACTTCAGTCCAGCCAATGATCTGTCAATCTTAGACATCATCAAAGATTTCCAAACTCTGGTAAATTTTATCATCCAGCCCAAAGGATTTTTCAAAAGTTTTCCCATGGCTGATGGGCATACTTATACTCTGGGCATGACAGAAAGTTGCTCATTGCCATTTTTGAAATGAAGTATTATGAGCCCCTGGTTCTCTCAGGTCATCACATACCTACTTTTAGCACTTTTTCATTAGCATATTGATTTCTCTGGCTCTGTCCCTTTCACCAACCAACCCCAAGAAACTGTAGATGAGCCACCTGAGTTATATTGTCCCCCAGGAGCACCTTACGGTCCAGTACATTTCACAGAATATCCCCCAATCCTGCCTACTCAAAGTTCACCTCAGAAGAAATTCTGATCTGCAACCCTGAATCCAGAACCAGAGAGCCTGAACTCATTGGTTGTGAAGGCACCTGGCATACCAAGCAACTAATGCTATTCCACAACAAATTTAACTACCTGACTGCCTATCTAGTGCCCATGACTCCCCCTGTGACCCTGCAGCCTAACCACTTTCAAGAATCTGTGACTGTCACTTAAAATACCTCTGTTCAACTATTTGGCGTCCTCTACATAACACTCACCAGCCTGGTTGGTTCTATGGTGCCTGCCAATGGTCCTTGCGCCCTGCTTGGGAAATCCCTCTCCTATATTGTAAATTTAACTCCTATCCTGCAGTGGGCTCTTCCCTCTGGGCCTGCAGGCCGTCCACCTGCAAGTTCCCCAGAATTCTGCTGCAAGCTGGATCCCTGACAAACAGAAATGTATTAACCTTAATTGCTAACTACGCTGGGAAGATATCCTCATACTGTTATATCACAGTACAGTTGCTGTGTGATTGAATCTCATGCTAACATCAGAGATTGATGATTCCTTTACCACTAAAAAGTTGGAAGTCAGAAAAGAAGTTCACTGGTGTATCCCTGAGGCCAAATATGTCCAATCTGTACAAATATCCCTTTGTAACTTCTCATTTGATACTGCTGTTTAATGACAACCAGTCCATAAATGAGCTCAAAAGACTAGATGCCATATTCTCGGTCTGGGTTGTTCCTTGCTCAGCTGAAGGTGTACTTTCTTTGTGATATGGCTTAGATAGCCACAGAAACTGCTTGTGTAGAGCTATGAGCTCTACCCTGGACCACCTTAGATTTGGTAGGACTGGTAATTAGTTTTCAATGCCTTTGGATTGAAACTCTAATTCTCAGCGGCTTTAAAGCTGTCTATGACCAGATATATCATTAAATACCCTAATACATTAAACTTATGTTAAGAACCATGGATTTGGTGGGTGGGAAGAACCCTGAAGAACTTTATCAAAGAGAGAGCCCTATTTTGGAGTGTATCTTACTTGAGATAGCTTTCCCCTATTCATTGGCATCAATTGTGTCCAGTTCCTTCCTGCCAATAACTCTTGTCTCCATTGAAACGCATTCAGGCAACAACCTATTGTGTGACTTATATATGCTGCTATTGCAAAGTTCCTAATCCTTTTGAGTCTGGGATTAGAAACCAACCCTACTTGATAAAGTTAAAATATATCATCTTGCATTACATTCTTTTTCTATTTGCTTTATATGTTTTAATCAATGCAGCTAGGATAGCCAATGATGATTTAAATAAAACTAGGTCATTCCCTATATAAGCTATAACCATAAATGGATTTATTCTTAATCACCAGGATTCTTGAACATGGAATGCACATTTAAGTGGGTGTTTTTTGTCCAGTATATAGAATCTTTGAGATTTTAACTATCTATCCTACTTTATGGATAGCTTATATAGGGCCTTGAAATAAAGAAGCAAGCTTGCTTTCCCAACCATGGCCTCCCCTTCTTTAAAAGTACACCATGCCCTCTACTTTATACTCTGGAAGTGATTGTCAATTGATAGTGTCTCAGTCTATGTATTTGACTTTTGCAGCAAGATTAGTTAGTATGCTTCAGACAACAACTTGGTTAAGATTTGGGCTAATATATGCAGATAGATATCTGGGGATAAGGCTTTGATCACATTTACTAAGCTTTACAAGTGAGGTGAGAGGCTTGGCTGAAGCCCATATAATATATGATATGAGATTATACCAGTCACTCTGTAAAATCCTATTTTATACAAAAATTTAGCCTCCAGAAGATATGCAACCCATTCTGTTTCATGTTATTAGCTCTTTTATGTAATATTTGCACATGACTTTTGTCAAAACTGCAGGCTCAACCCACCAGCAAGGTTCCAACCAAGCAGGTTTGTAACCCGCAATCCAATTATCCAGCCACTTGAAGCCAAGTTAGGAAGTTGACTCAAATTTCCAAATCCAACAACATGAACAGAAGCTGATCCCTTACGGTGGATACATCTTTTTGGCGCTTGACTCTTTACTAGGATCAAGCCACCCCTTTCACCATCCTACCATGTGATCTACACAATCATCTTCCTGTTATACTTGATTCACATAAACTATATAATCACTATCTCACAATAAATATTATTATCTAGCTTCTAAATATTTTTCCCTTTGTAACTCTGCTAAAACAGCACAGTTACAACATTGGTAGCACAGGTAGGTTTCCCATCCTACCTTATCTTGAAAAATTCTGCCTGTTGCCTGCACACACTGCGGCTAAGAAATCCTCAACAGAATCATGTCTGGCCTCCCGTCTGACTGGACTCCGTATACTCCTGGTACCAAGATACCTGATGATTTTGTCCTGTACCAGAACACAGTAATCCTGCTACCTGCTTTCAACGCCATGTCTGCACAAGGATTCTTCCAGGCTCCATGCCTGCTTACATAGCTTAAAGACTACAAAACGCAGCCTTGGAACCTTTTTCTGGGGCCAAAAACAACAATGCTGCCGCATGGATCCAGTCCGCCCAGAGCAAGCTGGCTCAGATGGAATGCCCACAGCGGTTTTGGATTGCAGAAATTTCCATTTGGCTGATCCATGACGCTGGCATCTGGTGCAGCAAGTGGCATGAAGAGCACACCAACAAGAACTGGGATACCTTCAAGCAAGATTTCCTCACAAGATTTATGCTTAAGGATACAGCACTCATGATCATATACCAATTAAAGAACCTGACTCAGACAGGCACTGTGAAGGAACTTGCCCGTGCTTACAAGGAACTCCGTCTTTGAGCACCATTCAACATGGTCTTTGACACCCCAGCCACACACCTCATGTATTACAACGCCCTCAAGTTGCATGTGATGAGGCATGTAAACCTGGACCAGGTGACCAACCTGCAAAGCCTGTACCGGGAAGCAGAGAAGGCAGAGCAAACCTTCAACGCTCTTCATAAGGCACAAACTGGCAAACAAGAAAGACCCAAGGATTCCCATCCAGGCGGCTGCTCCTCTTGACCACCCCCTGGAGGCAATGGGAAAAACACCAAACACAAACCTGCAAGATCAAATGGACATGAAAATGGAAACAATGGTCAATCAAACCAAACCAATTTCTGTATCATCGCCACACAGAGTAACCAAGATGAGGGAAAGGCCTGGGGAGAGCACTAAGCAAGCCAAGCTCTCCCCACACAACTCCTGACTTGCCTAACAATGAATACTGCCCCAAGGACATGGACCAATGCCCAATGATCCAGGTACCCTCAGAAGACCTGGTACTATACACCATCACCAGACATCCCAATAAACTGATGTCCTACCCTTTCTGCTTTTGCAATTACACCAGTTCAGCACTTCTGGATTTGGGCGCAGATTGAACCCTGGTCAACAGCAGCTTTGTGGATAAGTTCAAGCTAGCCACTAATCCTTTGCAGATTAAAAACGTGGTCCTGACTGAAAAACTCCACATTGCTGTGACAAAGGAAACTTCACCCTTCTCCATTATGCTTGAGAACCTCCACTCCACTATCCAAGGTCCTGTCATCAACTTTCCCAAGTTCAACATTGTACTGGGACTAGACTGGTTACAAAAAACAACTCCCACGTTGACTGGGCAACCTCAGTGTTGACCATCAAGTGTGAGGGCATCAACCACCAGATCTACCCTGACTCTGTGGACCAACTGCTACTCTACCACGTTTTTGTACATATCACAGAGACCTAGGACAAAAAGAAAAACCTCAAGGCAATTGACTGGGACTCCTGCCAGTATGAGATCATAGGCTTCAAAGATCACCAGGATACCTCCACACCTCAAGACTGCAAAATTGTGGCCCGCCATCCAGAAATCTTCAAGGAAGCACTACCTGGACTTCCCCCTGAAAAGCATATTCAGCACTCCATCCAACTCAAGGGGGGCTGTACCCAAGGCGCGCCCTATCTACAGGCTGACCTCAAATGAAGACAACACCTTATGCACCTACCTCAAGAAGGCATTGAAAAAGGGACTTATCCACCCCTCACAGTCTCCCTTTGGGGCCGCCATATTCTTTGTGGCTAAGAAGGACGGAACCTTACGCCTGGTCATAGATTACTGCGCCCTAAACAAAGTTACCATTACAAATCATTATCCACTACCACTGATTGACAACCTCTTTGACGCCTTGGGAGGAGCCACAGTCTTCTCCAAGATTGACCTAACTGCAGGTTACAATCAGATCTGAATTAAAGAGGAAGATATCCCCAAAACAGCCTTCCACACACAATATGGCTCCTACAAATGCGTGGTACTCAACTTTGGCATGACTAATGCCCCGTCCACCTTTGTGACCTTCATGAATAAAGTATTTGCACCCCACATAGGCAAACATGCCCTAGTGTACCTAGACAACATCATTGTCTACAGCCCCTTGGTGGAACAGCACCACAAAGACCTAGAGCCAGTCTTTGCTACCTTGGCGCAACAAAAACTGTTGGCCAAACCCTCCAAGTGCCAGTTCTTCCGCAAGCAACTACCCTTCTTGGGACACATAGTCTCAAAAGACGGCATCAAACCCGACAGTCAAAAGATACAGGCCATCTGTAAGATGCCACCACCCAAGGATAAGTTGGAACTCCGCACCTTCTTGGGAATGGTGGCCTATGTACACTGCTTCATACCTGACTGTGGTGTCTTGACTGCCCCCTCTATCCGCCATAACAGGCGCCAAATCCAAGTTTATATGGACCCCCCAACGTGAACTCTGTTTTAGACACCTCAAGGAGAAACTCATAACAGCTCCAATCCTACAATACCCCAAACGCAACAGGGATTACCAAATGGAAACCAACGCCTCAGATGCATCCATTGGGGGAGTACTACAAATCAGAAATAATGACAGCAACTTCTTACCCATAGCTTATGAATTGCAAAAATTGACAGACGGCAGGTGCCAATACCCTATCCACAACAAAGAACTGTTGGCTATTGTAAACTGCCTAGTCAAATGACACTGTTATCTGGAACACCAGGAGAGATTCACAGCATTAACCAATCACAAGTTGCTCATTTATTTCAAAACACAAGCAACCCTATTGCGCCGCCAGGCCCAATGGATGGAGCTACTGGAGAGATTTAACATGCTCATCCAGTACAAACCTGGGGCTAAGCTTGCCATGGCAGACGCCCTGTCCTGCCTGTATGTCCGTGCATCAAGAGGAGAGAATGGGCTTAACCCAGACTGGCCCCTCTTAGTACTACAAACAAAGGACAAAGGGTTCCTCACAGGCACAACCAACATAACCAAGGAGATAGTAATCAAAAACAAGCACCAATTTGCTGACATATATGGGACCCTACACAGAAAGATGTTAGATGGCACAACCATTCCATACATCCCCACACATCAGCAAGTTGACACCATCCTGCGCTATCACAGAGACCTTGGACATACCAAGAGCCAAAAACTGTATGAGTTCCTCAAACATAAGGCCTGGTGGCCAACCTTATACTGCAATGTCCAAGAAGTCATAGATCAATGTGAGGTATGCAAAAAGTTTGCCAAAAGCAAAACCCTGCCAAAGTTGGTACTTCCCATCTGCACACAACTACCTTTCAAAGTATGGGCTCTTGACATTGTTGGCCCCATGCCAGGGAAACACAATGACAGAAATATATTATCACCGCCATTGACTTTGCCACAAGATGGCCTGTAGCCCAAGCAGTAAAGACACACACTGGCAACGACGTACGACGTTTCATTAAAAAGAGATAATAAGCAAGTTTGGAAAGCCAGAACTCCTGATAACCAATGGATGCAAAGAATTGACCTCCAAAGACACCAATATATACCTCACTAAAAATGGGGTCAAGAACACTGTGACAACACCATACCACCCACAGGCCAATGGACCTGTAGAGCAGCTTAATGGTAGCCTCATGCAAGCCTTAACCAAACTCACTGCCGGGAGACCCAAAGACTGGTATAAGCAGCTACCAACTGCACTACTTGTGTGCCAAACCTGGGTGAACAGAACCACTGGAAAAAGCCCATTTGAGTTTGTATACAGCACACAGTCAAATATCATTCAAGCATTGACAGGACCCAAACAGGAAATCCCAAGTGAAGTCCCCCCTTGCCCAGACCCTCACATTACAAGGGCCAACAGCAAACAAACAGAAAATCAAAATGAACGTCTACAAAAAACCTTTGTCCCCATCTGCAATAAAAATGAAGTTGGGGACAAAGTTTGGGTCATGAGCGTTGATAAAAGCATACTAAAACCCAAGAAAGTAGGGCCAGCAATCATTCTAAAGGTAAAGAACAATAACACTTACCTTGTGCAAGGACTTGGGAAACGTAAGCAAGACAAGACCCTACACCATGATTGCCTGAGACCCTGCAAAGCAAGACAAAAACAACAAGAAACCGCCCTGCCTGCCACCAAACAGCAATTAGTCCAGTATGGCGCCTGGGCTCCTGAAAACCTCCCTTACAACCTACACCCAGAGGAGGCCAACCTTCAGTCGGGGGGGGGGTGTCAAAACAGCAGGCTCAACCCAACAGCAAGGTTTCAAACAAGCGGGTTTGTGACCCACAATCTGATTACCCGGCCACTTGAAGCCAGACTGGGAAGTCAACTAAAATTACCAAATCCAAAAACATGAACAGATGATGATCCCTTACAGTAGATATCTCGTTTTGGAGCTTGACTCATTACCAGGATCAAGTTTCCCCCTTCTTCCATCCAACTGTGTGATCAACAATCATTTTCCTACTATCCATTGATTTGCTATGACTATATAATTGCTATCTCACAATAAAGAGTATTATCTAGCTTCTAAATATTTTTCCCTTGTAACTCTGCTAAAACATCACAGTTACAACACAATTGAAAATTTAATTATCAGCAACTTAATCAGGGCCACCCTTCACAGACATGATGGTGAAGTAGTGGGGGAAATGCTTGGGGGGACTTGAACTCCCCATCCACATTACAGATGTTGTGGATGGCCATTGGATCTTAAGCCACATGACTTGTGACCTGAACTTCTTTGAATAGTCTTCAGGCTCTTCCTGATAATCAGAATAAGGGAGGGAAGAAGAGTCACTGGGGGGAAGAGGGGGAGGGGTTCCTTAAGGCCTTCTTAGAGGCCTTCTTTTCCTTAATATAAAGAGAGCTAGGCTCCTTTGCAGCCTCTCCCTTCTTAGCACTTTATTTTTGGTGAGCTTTGAGTCAGCTCAAGACTCATAAAAAGAGTGGTTGGTTAGATCTTATCACTTTTATTGGGTGAGTAGTAAGGAGGGTAGAGGTGTGGAAGGGGGATTCTTGATCTTTCTGGCCTTCTTGGAACACTTGGGGACAGTGAAGGTGAACATGGAACCAGTTGAGGCTGAGCGCTGGGTCTTCTGTTTGGTTTGTTTGATCTGGGCTAACATAAAAGTTATTATTGTAAATAAAATAATGAGAAGATATAAAAAACACAATGAAGTAAAAAAGAAAAAATATAAGTTATGAGTATATATAGAAAGTCTTATTTAACATGAAAATAACATAATGAAGTAAAGAAAAGCAAAATAGAAACAAAAGGATGGATTTAAAGGTTAAAAACAGAAAATATGTGATATTTGATGAAGCCTCAAAGGTGTTAGGTTCAGAATAACATCTTAGAGCTAAACATGGGGTAAAAGTTATTTAAAAACAAAAAAATATTAAGAGTATTAGAGGCTTAATAAAAACATATTTGCAAAAAAAATATTTGGTGGTAATCTCTTATTAGGGGTTAACCACCCAAAAATTAATAAAGTGCTGAGTTTGGCACTGTTGATCAGCTGAAAAAACCCAATTCTCACTGCCAAGTAAAAAATAAAGCTTATTTCTCACTTTCAACTTTCCCAGAGTCAACTAAAAAATTAAAATTACTATGTTTTTTACATATAAACCTTGCTTAATTAAAAACGGGGTTAAAAGTTAATCTAAAAGCAAAGAAGTTTCATATTTGCAAAAAATTAAAATAATAAAACATAAAAAAGTAAATGAGTAGGAATATGTTTTTTAGTGATAATAGTATAAAAAGAGGAACTGGGAGGGATTATTTTACCATAGTGATTGTAGAACGCCAAGAAGCCCTCTGCACTAAACACTTTTAAAGTGTCAAGTGTATGGGTGTTGAGTGCCGCTCATAATGTGTCACTTATTAATTTAGTCTTAATTCCAAGCTTTTGATTAGTTAAATGTCAAACCAATTTTGTGGTAAGTGAATAGTGTTGAACAGGGGGAGTTTCAACTTTCTGTTTTCTAAAAATTACTTATGAAACCTATTAATAACAAAGCTTAATTTATGTGGCACTAATTGCTCTAGCAATCCAGAATAGGCATACTGTAAAACAAGGGGGCAGTTGAATAATGTATATATCAATAAATTCAGTATAGTGGTACCTGGGTGCCCAATTTACAACTGTGGATACTAAAATAAATATTTGATAGTAAAAAATAAAAAAATATAAGAACAGATGTGCTTTATCAGTAAAATTAGGATTATGCTTAAAACCTATTGACTTGACCACTTGTACTTTTAGAGAGTCAATCACTGGTTGTTTTAATTTTTATTAGTAAATTTATTTATAAGCTACCTCTTAAATTGGTCTTTGAACTAATCTAGCTATTAAACAGAGTCAACTTCCAGTATTTTTAATTTCAATATTTTTGCAACCCTGATTTACTAGTAAAAGTTAGTTTAAACTGGTTAAGAAAAATACAAATAAATTCACATATCTGTTAGTCAACTCCTGGTAGTCAACAATCTGTCAACTACCAGGAAGTTAATTTCACCACAGCTGCCTATCTTAGGGATTTCAGTGTATGTCAAAAGGTTTATCTTGGATTGGGGATCACTGAATGCTCTTCTATCTACAATCAATGGCAGGGCAACCAAGTCTTTTTGAACCCTGCTAGAAAAAACTTCTGCTCTACAGGAACACATTTTCACAGCACCTGACCTTCAGTATTGCAACTGTGACAGAATCTATAAACTGGAAAGATGCTTCTGCCTACGCTTTTGATGAAGTACTTAGAATAAAGACAACATAAAAGTGTTTCATACCTGTTGGATATGAGTCAAAAAGGCTCTCAGATGGCAAAAAAAATTCCATCACTGTTAAAAGATAATAACAACTTTCTATTATATAATGAAGTATTGTTGATATTTGGAAGGTGCGCAGATATTTAAATTATTAACCAACCATAAATGGATAGTAATCTTCAAAACATAGAAGCACCCCTCAAGGAGATAAGCAGGATGGATGAAACTTATACAAAGATACCCCATAATTACCAAATAAAAACCAGGAGAATATTTAAATACTATAGACACTATTTCAAGACAATATTGTAAGCACCTACTATGCACCAACAGCAAATATCCTAATTGGCCTATATTAATTACAGGAGATCTCTAGTAAGGATTTCCGCCTGGCACAACTAGGATGCTTAATAAAAGTTCCTAAAAAACATCTGCTAAAAATGTCTATGGTACACTAAATCACATACCACCAATTGTCAATACTATACCCTAGATCCTACCAATCCAAAGAATTGACACCCTCCTTTTTTACCACATATAATTGGGATATGACTTTAGCAGGAAACTCTACAATTGCCTTTAAATTGTCTGATGGTGGCCAAACATGATGGACAGCATGAAATAGGTCCTCAGTCAATGTGAACCCTGTGGGAATCATCTCCACTCCAAGGTACATCAATTCTTAATCCCTATCTCTATGAATCAACCCACCAAGGAGTAGATAACAACATTGTGAGACCTAGCCCTGGCAGCTAAATGGGAACTATGATCATAACATCCATTAAATATGCTATTAGATGACCTGCTGCACAATACATTAAAGAGCACAATGTTAAAGGCATGATAAAGCTCATTGGCAAAGAAATAGTTGCCAAGTAGGGAAACCAGACCATCTTATTACAGATAGGGAACCAAACTCCCCCCAATGACACCAATGTATACCTTGCCAAAATGACATAAAGCACACCGTCACTGGTCTCCACTGTTCTAAAGAAAATAGCAGAGATGAAAGGTTGAATTGATCTCTTGTGAAGGCACTAATTAATATATCTGGTAACAGTCCCCCCTCTAGACAGACAAGCTTCTAATAGCTCTCATGATCTATTATACTTGATTCAACTGCAATATGTACAAAATCAATGAAGTGATATATAAGCATAAATCAACCATTATTAATGATAACCTGGAATTTCATATACCCTTACCTAATAGGATACCTGGTGAATCCAGCCCCAGTGTACAAAATCAAGACAGGATCAAGTGATAAAGAGAAGAAAAAGGACAAAATAGGTGGTATACATCTCCAGGATAAGATCACCAAACAGGGCATGAAATCAAGTATCCAAACATGAAAGCAAAAGCGTGATCCTGGGCTGGGAAAACCTGTCATCATCATAGAAGTTGACCCAGCAGCACCTATCTCATCCTAGGAAATTAGCGCTCAATGAGAATTGAAGCTCATGAACTGTGGTAACCTCTGCCCATAAAGGCTAGACAGGCCTGTTGCAACTGAACAATTAGTATTCAGTATTTGATTAGGGAAGACAACAGTTCAATAGAAAGGACAAGAATGAATAGTTTAAGGTACTGTTTATTTTAGAATACCGTGATTGATATAATATATAGGGAAAGCCACAAGGCCACAAGGGGGTGGCATAGTGGTATGCTCCATGTAGGATTTGAAGTCATGGAATAACTTGTGCAGGGATCAGCAGGTCAAATTGATAGCGCTCCTAATTAGAAGAAAGTGCCTGCAGTTTGATATCACCAATTGGTTCATGTTGTTAGATACATCAAGGGGCAACTCATTGAGCGCCCCCTGTGTATTGTAAGATACTGTTTTAACTGTGCTGTTTTAGCAGAGTTACAAGGGGAAAAATATTTGGAAACTAGATAATATTCTTTATTGAGAGATAAATATTATATAGTCATTGTGAATCAATGGATAGTAGGAACATGATTTTTGATCACATGATTGGATGAAAGAAGGGGGTGACTTGATCCTGGTAATGAGTCAAGTGCCAAAACAAGTTACCCACTGAGAAGGATCATCATCTGTTCATGTTATTGTATTTGGGAATCCGAGTTGTCTTCCTAACTTGGCTTCAGGTATCTGTATAATTGGATCACGGGTCTCAAACTGCTTACTTGGAACCTTGCTGGTGGGTCAAGCCTGCTGTTTTGACACCCCCCGGCTGAAGGTTGGCCTCCTCTGGGGCCAGGTTTTAAGGGAGGCCATTGGGAGCCCAGGCGCCATACTGGACTAGCTGTTGTTTGGTGGCGGGTAGTACTTTCTCTCATTGCTTTTGTCTTGCTTTGCAAGGCCTGAGGCAATCATGGTGGAGGATTTTGTCCTGTCTTTGTTTCCTGAGTCCCTGCACAAGGTAAGTGTTATTTTTGTTTACCTTTAGGATGATGGCAGGGCCAACTTTTTCTGGCTGCAGTTTACTTTTTTGATATTCATGACCCAAACCTTGTTGCCAACCTTATGTCTGTCTTTGATGGGGACAAGGGTCTTTTGTAGACGCTTTTATTCTTTTTCATTGATTGCTATTGGCCTGTTTGATCTGGGAATCTGAGCGGGGGTGGGACCTTGTCTGGCATCTCCAGCTTAGGTCCTGATAGCGCCTGGATGATATTGGATTGTGTTCCATAAACTAGCTTAAAGGGGCTTTTGCCGGTGGATCTGTTTACGCGGGTCCGGCATACAAGTAATGCAGTTGGTAGCTGCTTGTACCAGTCCTCTGGTCTCCTGGCAGTGAGCTTGGCCAAGGCTTGCACAAGGCTGCCATTCATCTGCTCCACACGTCCATTGGCCTGAGAATGGTAAGGTGTTGTCACCGTGTGTTGGACCCCATCCTTAGTGAGGTATACATTAGTATCTTTGGAGGTCAATTCTTTGCCTCCATTGGTTATCAGGAGTTCTGGCTTTCTGAACTTGCTGATTATTTATTTTCCTATGAATTGCCACACATTGTTGCTAGTATGTGTTTTAACTTATTGTGCCACTGACCATTGTGTGGCTAAGTCTATTGCTGCAATGATGTACTTCTTGTTGTTATGTTTTCCTGGCATAGGGCCCACAATATCTAGGGCCCACACCTTGAATGGTAGTTGCGTACAAATAGGTAATACTGATTTAGGTGGGATCTTGCTCCTTGCAAATTTCTCAAATACTTTGCACTAGTCCAAGACTTCCTGGATGTCTTGGTATAAAGTCGGCCACCATACTTTTTGTTTTGGAAATTTGTAGAGGTTGCAGCTTTTTGTGTGTCCCAGGTCCCGGTGGTAGCGTAGGAGTGTATTAACTTGCTGGTGCGTGGGGATGTATGGGATGGTTGTTATGTCAGAAATTTTTAAGTGTATGGTTCCATATACATCAGCAAATAAGTGTTTGTTCTTAATGACAGTTTCTTTGGTTATGTCCGTGTTGCTAGGGGGAAGCCCTTGTCTTTTGTCTGGAGCACCCAGAGAGGCCAGTCTGGGATGAGCCCATCCTTGCCCCTTGTGGCTCTGACGTATAGTCCTGAAAGAGTGTCTACCATGGCAAGCCCTGGGCCAGGCTTATATTGTATGAGCACATTACCTCTCCAGAAGTTCCATCCACGGGCTTGATGGCGGGATAGGTTTGCTTGGGTTTTGAAGTAGATGAGTGACTTGTGGTCTGTCAAGGCTGTGAACTCTTCTTGTTGTTCTAGAAAACAACGCCATTTGACTAGGCAGTGCACAATTGCCAACAGCTCCTTGTCATGTATAGGGTATTGACACTTGCCATCTGTCAATTTTTGCAATTCTTAAGCTACAGGCAGGAAGTCACCATTATTATTTTTGATTCATAGTACTCCCCCAATGGATGCATCTGAGGCGTTGGTTTAAATTTGGTATTCCCCGTCATGTTTGTGGTATTGCAGGATGGGAGCTGTTGTGAGCTTTTCCTTGAGGCGTCTAAAACAGAGGTCCCGTTGGGGGGTCCACACAAACTTGGATTTGGCACCTGTTATGGCGGATAAGGGAGCAGTCAAAATGCCACAGTCAAGTATGAAATGGCGTACATAGCCCACCATCCCCAAGAAGGTGAGGAGTTCCAACTTATCCTTGGGTGGCAACATCTTGCATATGGCCTGTATCTTTTGACTGTCAGGTTTGATGCCGTCTTTTGAGACTATGTGTCCCAGGAGGGTAATTGTTTGTGGAAGAACTGGCACTTGGAGGGTTTGGCCAACAGTTTTTGTTGCGCCAAGGTAGCAAAGACTGGCTCTAGGTCTTTGTGGTGCTGTTCCACCAAGGGGCTGTAGACAATGATGTTGTCTAGGTAGACTAGGGCATGCTTGCCTATGTGTGGCGCAAATACTTTGTTCATGAAGGTCACAACAGTGGACGGGGCGTTTGTCATGCCAAATTTGAGCACCATACATTTGTATGAGCCATATTTAGTGTGGAAGGCTGTTTTGGGGATGTCTTCCTCCTTGATGCAAATCTGGTTATAGCTTGCAGTCAGATCAATCTTAGAGAAGACTGTGGCTCCTCCCAAGGCATCAAAGAGATTGTCAATAAGTGGTAGTGGATAACAATTCTTGATGATAACCTTGTTTAGGGCTCAGTAGTCTGTGACTAGACGCATGGTACCGTCCTTCTTGGCCACAAAGAATATGGAGGCCCCAAAGGGAGACTGTGAGGGGGGATGAGTATTTTCTCCAACACCTCCTTGAGATGGGTGCATAGGGTGTCGTCTTTGTTTGGGGTCAGCCTGTAGATAGGGCGTGCCTTGGGGACAGCCCCTTTGAGTTGGATGGAGTGTTGGATGTGTTTCTCAGGGGGCAGCCCAGGTAGCGCTTCCTTGAAGATCTCTGGATGGCAGGCCACAATTTCGCGGTCCTGAGGTGTGAAGGTATCCTGGTGATCTTTGAAGTGTATGATTTTGTACTGGCAGGAGTCCCAGTCAATTGCCTTCAGGTTTTTCTTTTTGTCTAGGGTCTCTGTAATGTGTACAAAGACATAATCATGAAGGAGTTGGTTCACTGAGTCAGGGTAGATCTGGTAGTTGACGCCTTCACGTTTGATGGTCAACACTGAAGTTGCCCAGTCTAAGTGAGGATTGTTCTTTTGTAACCAGTCTAACATCAGTACAATGTAAACCTTTGGGAAGTCAATGACGGGACCTTGGATGGTGGATTGGAGGTTCTTGAGAACGTCAGAGAAGGGGGCAGTTTCCCTTGTCATAGCAATGTGGTGTTTGTCAGTCAGGGCCACGTTTTTAATCTGCAAAGGATTAGTGGTCAGCTTTAACTTGTCCACAAAGCTGCTGTTGACTAGGGTTTAATCTGCACCTGAATCCAGGAGTGCTGAGCCTGTGTAAATGCAAAAAAAAGGATAGGACATCAGTTTATTGGAATGTCTGGCAATGGTGTACAGTACTGGGTCCTCCAAGGGCACTTGTATTATTGGGCATTGGTCCACGTCCTTGGGTTAGTACTCATCATTGGGGAGGCAGGAGTTGTGCAGGGAGAGCTTGGCTTGCTTAATGCTCTCCTCAGGCTTTTCCCTCATCTGGATTGCCTTGCGTGGCGGTGCATAGAAATGGGTACAATTTGACTGTCCATTGTTTCTATTCCTATGTCTGTTTGAGCTTGTGGGTTTATGGTTGGTGTTATTCCTGTTGTTTCCAGGGGTGGTTGAGTGGAGCGCCCGCCTGTGTGGGAATCCTTGGGTCCCTCTTGTTCTCCAGTTTGTTCCTTATGAAGGGAGTTGGAGGTTTGTTCCACTTTCTCTGCTTCCCAGTACAAAATTTGTAGGTTGGTCACTTGATCCATATTTACATGTCTCATTACATGTGACTTGAGTGTGTCATAGTACATGAGGTATGTGGCTGGGGTGTCAAAGGCCATATCAGAGAGGCATGTAGTTGGAGTTCCTTGTAGGCGCAGATGATCTCCTTCACTTTGCCTGTCTGGGTCAAGTTCTTTACTTGGCAGATGATCATGAGCGTGGTGTCCTTGAGTAAAAAGCTTACCAAGAAGTCCTTCTTGAAGCTGTCCCAATTCTTTTTGGTGTGTTCTCTGTGCCACTTGTTGCACCAGGTGCCAGCGTTGGAAGTCAATCAGTTGGAGATTTCTGCAATCCAGAATTGCTGGGGGCATTCCATTTGAGCTAACTTGCTTTGGGCAGACTGAATCCATGTGGCAGCATTGTCATTGTTGGCCTCTGCAAAGGGTTCCAGGGCAGCGCTTCAAAGTCTTTGGGCTACATAGGCTGACATGGTATTCTCATCAGTTGCACAAGCCATAGCAGAGGGAGTCTGGAAGAACCCTTGTGCAGACATGGCATTGAATGCAGAGAGCAGGATTACCATGTTCTGATACAGGACAAAGCCATCAGGTATTTCAGTATCAGGTGTGTACATAGTCCAGCCCATTGGGAGGCCAGACATGATTCTATCAAGGATTTGTTGACTGTGGCAGGTATGGGCAACAGGCAAAATTTTTGGGGAATAAAGTAGGATAGGAAACCTACTTCTGCTACCAATGCCGTAACTGTGCTGCTTTAGCAGAGTTACAAGGGGGAAAATATTAGGAAACTAGATAATATTTTTTATTGAGAGATAAGTATTATATAGTCATTGTGAATCACAGATAGTAGGAACATGATAGTGTTGATCATGCTGTGGAATGTTAAAGGGGGTGGCGTGATCCTGGTAATGAGTCAAGTGCCAAAACAAGTTACCTACCAGGGAGGATCAGCTTCTGTTCATGTTATTGTATTTGGGAATCCAAGTTGTCTCCCTAGCTTGGCTTCAGGTAACTGGATAATTTGATTGCGGGTCTTGAACCCACTTACTTGGAACCTTGCTGGCGGGTTGAGCCTGCTGTTTAACAATACATTGGCAGGCAAGTTGGGAAACTTGGTTGCAACAGGCCCAAAGTCACTTGGGATACTTGTAACCAAGACCAAAATGGGTTGATACCAAGCTACCTCCCAGATACCCTCAAGGAAGCTTCTTAAAGCTCTGCTCTCCAGCGCCCCAGGGGAGATGTCACAGCATCTTTTATTGCTCTCCCTTGGGAATCAGTTCCGTAAGAAGATTTGTGGCTGGCAATTAGTTAGCAGCACTGCTATCACATGCCAGCCTTGAGCCTAGAACCAGCATTGGGATCCATGAGAGATGAAACTTGGACAAGCTCCATGGCGGCTACAGCTTCCATGGACATCATTTGGCCTACCATGATACCATTTGCACTTGGCTTTTATACAAAAATCATCTTTTTCTGGTCTTTGCACCATCTCTTTATTCATCTTATACACCTTACTGAAGTATATAGGGGTACAGCTGCAATCAAAGAGATGTTATATATGATCTTTTTTTCTCCCTCAAAGCTCCTGAGCTTCTGGGCCTGGCATCAGGTCTTGTCCTGCCTGGGGCCAGTCCAAAGATCCAGCTCCTGAGCCACATCCAGGCCCAAGTGCTCCTGCCCAAAAATATGACTGCAGACCAGGCCTTCTCAGAATTTCTTGGGGATAAGGGTCCAGTAGTCTGGCCCCAGGACGGTGGTAAAGCTTAACCTCTGCATCAAAAAGCAAGGCAGCCCCATTTCATCAGGCCACAGCTTAATTACTGGCCTGGCAGAGGGGATTGGGGTGGTTAGGCGGATACCCTGCCTGTGGAGGAAATTGCGGGGTAATAGGAAGCTGTCTCCAAGTGGTGGGTAATTATCACCCAAATTCACATAGAGTTAATGATTAATCACCAACACAGCTTAAGATATCATTTTGTGAAATTTCCAAATGTGATACTAGGATTAAGTCAAATCCTTAACCTTAACCAGAATAGCCCAAGATAAACAGCCTGGGAAAGCATCAGAGAGTCTTCAGAATAAAATTCAGGACATTGGGATACAACAAGATTTTCAGCTTCAAAGGCGGGTGGAACAACTCTGAGATTAGTAGACATTGAATTAACACTGGGCGGTGCCAATGACAAAGTACCAACGGCCAGGCCCCATCTGCCAGCAATGAATCTGCTGAGAGTCCAATTGTAGGGGATGTAACGTAATTATCTAACTACATGATGCATTTTCAAAACTAAAGTTAGACCAGTGAATATTTGTTTTTTATTGAGTAAATTTTCACTTTTTCAACTCTTAGAGTTGAAACAGTGAAAATTATTCAATATATATCAAAGATTGACTAAGCAATACCACCTGGATCCTGGGCTCCTGTTCCTTCTACATTACTAATTAATTATCTGGTCCAGGTTGCAAAGAACCCTTGGGTGACCAATTTCTGACAACCATGCTGATTAACAAGCTCATATCAGGTGACCCTTAAATTACGTTAATTTATCAACATCAATTTTCAAGAAGGAATCGGTTTCAGTTGGCAGACTGGAGCAGCCGTAACCCATTTTCAATTTACTGTTTGATTTAAATCCGTTAATTTGGTCAATTTTGGTAAAGGGTTTCCAGCTTTTTGAGCCTTTCTACTTGGCCGGATATTTCCTGGCATGATGGAACCTACTGTGTCACTGCCTGTCAGATCCCCATAAAAGACTTGTAGAGCACATCTCTTTGGACCTGTAGAATAATTGAGGTCAACCAAGCTGTCTGCTGGGGGATGAACATGGGTATCAGGGATAGTAATGGTTCTGCATGAGGGGGCTTGACCTGTGTTAATCTTTCTGGGGGTGTTAAAGGTACCAGCTAAGACTTTCTGACTACCCAATCACTCAGCAGCTTGATGGTTCACTATGAGGGTTGAAAGAAGCTAACCTGATCTTTGTAGCTCATGGTGTCCATCTTATTGTGACCCCTTTATATCAATCATTTGCCCTGTCAGGCAACAAAGTCCCGCCAAAGGTTTGGGAGGGTTTACACCTCCAGTGTAGGCAGAAGGCTCATCAGCAGTAGAGAAGGCTTACCAAGAAGGTCTGCAGTTGGCATAAAGATGCTCCCCAAACAGAATTTGATTCTGCAGCAGGCCAACTACCCTCATCATTCTACCTTGGGCTGTGATGGGATTTAGTATGATGAAAGAAACACGGGAAAGGATCTGGAGGGTAAAAGCTTCTTGAGCAAGAGAGATAGGGCATGATTGGATTGATCTATCACCAAGGTTTCAGCTCTAGCGCTGTAGAAAAACCTAGTAGGTATCAGGAAAGGTTTGTTTCTGAATAGATAGTTAGATAGATAAGATAGGATTAAATCATTAGATAGTACATTACCAATACTGGTACAGGAGTGGGGTAAACACCTTTATGGGGTCCAAGTCTTCACACTTGGTTTTGGTCCAGGGTTTGCCTGACAAAATCTCTGGATTGGTGAGTCTCTAAGCAGCCAGAGCTTCTGACTCAGGCAGAAATCAAGCCTTTTTTGGGGGAATGTGTAAAGCCAACCAGTTGTATTGATATCCCAGCTCAATCATGGCCAGGTTCTCCTCAACTCAAGAAGACACAGCCAAGAAGCTACCATGCTGAGTCAGAAGCAACATGTTCATAAGATCTAAGGCAGCCAGTGCCAGCAACCTACAAATAACAGGGCAGTTGCCAAGCAGGAGCCAGGGGTTGTACATGTCATATTAAAGGTGGGTAAAATGGTCAACTATGCTCTGATTGGATGCAGGGTAAAATTAGTGCCTAAACCCCCTATCTGCCTTGTAGCTAAAAAAGATTGGGATATGCAAAGTGTAGCCAGCAAAAATATGTGTATGCAATAATGATATCTTTATTAAAGCAAGAGGTACATCATATGACAGTGGTGTAATATAATGAGCCACAAAAAATCACCCCAGCTATTCATCCCTGTGGATGGTTATATATTTTCTGGTTACATCAGTATGCTTAGTGTGCTGCAGGAGGCCCCAGATCGTTTGTTGTGGAGGGGGGGAAGTCAGCAATAGTCTGGAAAGATCAGAAGTGTATTTTTTAGCCAGAAATACCTTACCCTTTGAAACTTATATGGCATCAATGTCATACTGTGGTGCTTTAGCAAAAGATAAGGAAAGGGTAGTAACATTTACATAAACATGTCTTTATTTTTGAACATGTGGTTGGCCAGTGTTTGATGTGGCTTTCAGGGGGAAGCTAGGTGCCCAAATATATTAGGCACTGTTCTTTATGTTGCAACCAGACTAAATAAGTTTCAGCATTCCAAATTGGGAATACAGCAGTCTAAATAAAAGAAGGGATGGTAAGGGTAAGTTGATAAAATTGAAAAGGGAAGCCACTAATCCATAATAGGGTAGCATTGTGGTGGGATCCAGATATAGTATGATTGATGAATAAGTAATCAAGAGGTTGCGCCTGAAATTGGTTACATTTCTAACTTGGGGATAGTATCCATATTTTAACATCAGCATCAGAATGCCCAATGCTGTTAGATACCTCATGGAGCAGCTCTGTGAGCGCCCCCTGTGTACTGTAAGATATGTTGGCGGAGGAGGTTTCAATCTTGGTGGCAACATAGGGAATTGTTTTGTACCCTGTATAAGGAATATTTAGATGTGATACCTCAACTAGAAATCCAACATCAGCACACTCTGGCTTTGGGTTGGAATCAGGTGAAGTCAATTTTCAGGCCTTCTATCTCAGGTCAGAACCTTGGCTTAGGGTTTACCCTTCAGATTTCCCTACCAACTGATGATATGGAGGAGTGATTGGGAGGATAGTTGCTAATCTTGAGATGAGAATCTTATGAGCTCATAGGTTAACATTTCTTTGCAGGTACATGGCTGTTACCAGTTTTAAGCAGTAAACTGTTTCTTTAGGGGTGAAGATGGCTAGCTAGGTTGGTGGACAATAAGTCCTGAGAAACGTGGGTTCAGCTCTGCTTTGGCTATAGTTTTGGATCCCACCAGGACAAAGTTTAATGCCACAGAAAATGTGGGTAAACTTTGATTGATTGGTAGATAGGCTGCTGTGCGGTATTTAAAACCAAGTCAACTTTCCTTAGTGGTTCGGAAACCTCCAGGTAATCAAGCAGAGGTATGGTCCTTAATGATCTAATCAGCAGCCAATGATCAGGTTCCTCACAGTAAAGGTGGTTCAAGCTTATGGGATGATAAATTGTGATAGTTATACCTTAACTCTGTAATTATTAAACATACTTAAATGATGGTAGATGTTCATTAGGACAATGTATTTTTACCAATTGTATTGTTTTACTTAAGTTCAACTGGTTAGCTGCCAGTTGTTGGGTATATAAGGAAGGTTTACAGGTACATGTATATAGATCTTAGCTTGGTGAAGATCCAAGTGGTACAGTAGTTTTAAAAGCTATGGCAACAAGTGAAAACAATCTAGATTTAAACAAAATTAAAAATAAATGAATTTATATTGATTTACAATAGATTTGGGTTCATTTCAATTTTGCTTAAATCTGAATTCATTTCGTTTAAATCTGAGTTCATTTTGTATGTCGCCATATATTTTAAAACTACTGTATAGTTTCTGGTAATATTTGGAATATATAACCAACCTTTGGTATGAGGCTATGGCAGGGATTATCTGGGATAAGAGTGGATATGTTTGTTTGATGGCGTTATCCAGTAGGTTGAGGTCGGGATCCCTTCTAAACATACATGTAAGGGTATTGAGATGACTATTTGAAGCGTTGTTGATTGGTAATAGAATATTCAAATCAGCAGAGGGAGATTCCAGGGTCACGGATTAAGCCTAGGCAAGGGGGTAGGAATTGATGGGTTCTATAAGGGATTGTTTATCTGGGATATAAGGGACCTTGAGGCCAACGTTAGCTATGGGGTTTAGGATATTAAAGATATACTGTAGGGGTTATGTGAGTTGATCTAATATATTTGGTAAGCGTATATCGATGCTGGTTTATAGGTGGAATAGAATGTTGATCGACTTGTGGCTGATATCGTCATTACGGGATGAAGTTATTTTATGTGAGTCACTAGTGAATTGCCAAGGCAGCATCGCTCGAGGATCGAATGTAGTTAGGAAATCAGCCAAGTGGGGATTCCAAGCTGTATAGGAGATCGGAATTATCAGTGCATAGAACGCAATAGCAGGTGATGTTGTGGGCCGCGTAAAGTGTTTACGGGCGCGAATCCCAGTTTCAGGAAGTGATTAGATTTTTCTTGGCGCTGCGGCATCGATTCAAATTGTTTCGGTGGTATCGGTTCCCTGGAGCCATGCCGCTAGCTTGGATTGCGCCGGGCGGACCGAATACCGGTTAGTAAAGGGGTCAGCATGTTTCATGGACTTCTAGGATTTAAGGGTTTCCTTTTTTGGAAGGCAGCTCATTTCATAGCCAGCCAGTCGGGTGCCTGGAAGAGTGGCGCCGAAATACTTGGGAGGTTTAAAGGGCTTATTTTGGCCGAGGCTTCTGATTTAGAGACAGTTTATTTTTAAATCGACTAAAAATTAATGTAGAGTATATTTTTAGGGCAATGCATCACGCGCTTGATTGTTAAAGTAGGAAAGAGATACTTTTGGAAGATTTTAAAAATTTAAATGGAAAATTTTTATTGAAAGGTTTAGAGAGGCAGGTTGTAGCTTGATTTGTCGGGGGCGTAGAAATTACTGGAGGGGAAAACAAATTCTGGTAGCAGATCGTCCTCCACATCGTCAGGATCACCGCCAATGGCCAGGATGATGTCGCGAGTGCAGGGAAACATGGCCATGCGGGATGGCCGGAACTGGTACAGGAGACTGCCATTGGGGTTGATGACGAAAGTACCCCCCAGCTGGCGCATATCCCCTCGGAGGTTGTAGGAGAAGCCCAGGCTTGATAGCCTCGACAAGCATCTGTTGGTTTGCTTGCTGAACAGAGACATGAGGGTTTGGCCCAGCGTCATCTTGACTAGGCCGGCTGCTTGATACACATGGCGGTTGGGGTCAACAAGGATATCCCACTTCCAATACCCACAGTTGAGGAACTCCTCCAAGTCAACATCCTCAAAGGCAACCGCTACCAATCCAACCCCACGCTCCTCCAGGAACGGCTGCAGCTCGCTCATGGCCTTGGCCTCGTACCGGCACATGGCACAGCCCAGCCGCGCCAGAACCTTCAGCACCACTGGGCGCCGCTGCCAAGTGTCACTCAGCAGAACAGACTTCCCTTTCGGCGTCAACACCTTCAGCCCTTCAAACGATCCCACCGACTGGGCCGTAACTTTGTTCGATTTCTTTCCCATCCCCGGCCACCCCTCGCATGCTTGCTTTTAAACCACCACGGAGCTTCTAAAGCGAGCTCCCTTTAGTAAACAGACTCCCGCGCCATCGCAAATCATTTCATGAACACATTTTATGAACACATCAATGAACATGGGTTGGCGGGAGATTAGGAATGGCTTATTATGAAACACCACCCATCAATGCCAAGTCATCACAGTAAATTCATCCACAAACAAAACAGTATCCATTAGAAAATGGCAAGTCGCATCCATGCAGAACTCGAATCAACCAAAGTGAGACTAGAGTCAGACATGCCCTCCACGCGGATCTGCCGCAGCAAATCACTTCTCACTTCCACGCATAGAATAGTCCCCAAACATCTCAACCCCATTGCAATTCAAATGCCACTTCTTACGTCATATCACCTCCAGATGGCAACCCAGCTTCTACCCCAGGGGCCCAACCATTCAGCCGAAGCGCAAAAGTTCGCCAAGCTTCCCAATCAAGAAATTTACGCCCAAATAACCTACCTCCGAAGCCAATCCGTTGCCCAACCATTCCCCCTTTAGTTTCCAACAATCATCTGACATTTCGCCCAATCCTTGCCAGGAACTCCTCATCAACCATCCATATCTCCTGCATCTAGACTCCTGCCAACCTACATGCCAGCACAAAGAAGCATCCATCAAGGATATCGTTTCCTATCGCCAACCTCACCATCCAATACATCTGAATACCTATTCAAGAAGTATTCCTTTATCTCTTCTCCTGGGAGCCAACGGAGACATCCAAGTCTCTTCTTCAGCAAGCACCCTAATCCTTCTTTAAGGACTCTTCAAATCCCCTTTATAGTCGCATACTTGATTGCTCACGCAGTCCATGTCAACACCAATTAAAAGCGGCAAGGATCATCTTACTCAGGCAGGGTCCAGAAAACTCTGAAACGATAAACAAGTTTCAAGAGGGCCGCTTACCTATGCGCATCCAAGCGAAAACTTGTTTAGGAACCCCATAGTTACCTGAGATGCTCTTAGTAAATACCAACCCTCGGTACAATTATCCATAGTTCCGACAAGATTGAAATATTGCCAAATAAGGCAATGTTGACGTCCCCATCTCCAATCATAGCCCAGGCCTAGGGAAGCCGTAGCAACTGGCTGGTCATAAAGGCAAGGGTTTCATTTTTAGATCAACCAAGTATGCGGATTTTATTACTTGGCCCTTACCAGTTATCAATTCTATACCGCATCTCATTCGGTAACCCACTTACTAAAAAGAGATATCAGCTTTCTAGGATAGGCAAGGAACATCATCTATGGGCATGGATGTGAATAGCGCAGTTTACAGAAAAGGAACTTCCCAACTACAGCTTATAGCTGATCGTAAATATCTCCCGCCACCTGCTTAGATCCCATACCTACCGCTAAGTGAAACTAAAGGAGGACTATTGAGTAAGGATACCATTCTATTAAACTAAAATCTTAAATGGAACCCTTTTGATTCAATAACATTCTGCCATGACTCAGGAGACTCTATCTTGATCCTTAAATGTCGTATAGTAGAAGGAGAAGTATTCAATATAATCCTCCAAATTAACTTCAATGCAGTAAATATCAAAGAAAACCTTCCTGACGGCTCAAAAAGAGGTTTCAATTCGTTAAACCCCCGGATGATCTGCTGTTCATGAAGACAGGAAGATTGAAGTATAGCCAATGATAAACCATACTTTTATTTCACACTCTCTTCAATAAAAATAAGGTCTATGTAGATCCATTATGTATTCTCGGAC
Organism: Entomophthora muscae; assembly: GCA_014839935.2. Lineage (NCBI taxonomy): Eukaryota > Fungi > Entomophthoromycota > Entomophthoromycetes > Entomophthorales > Entomophthoraceae > Entomophthora > Entomophthora muscae. The sequence goes on from QTSX02003557.1 coordinate 82,612, forward strand.
TTGAGCATAGTTAACTAGCTCTATACCTAGTATATATTGCTCTAGATTCCGTCCCTAGCTCTAAAGCTTCCTGGGAGGGTTCACCTTGATTGATCCCAATCGACGTTTGATTGGCTAGCCAAGGTTCGGAACTGAAACTTAAATCCCAAGCAGCATCAATTCTTCTATCGTAATCGATGCTGGTCAAGGCCAATCGCCAAGCCTACAAACCAGCATTCAATTTTTTGTATCCTCCCTTTAATATCCCCGGCTGCAACGAATCTGATAATTTTTTTTCGATCGGGTTGTCGATTGCCGTTAATGGGCACGTCTAGACTATATGGATTCTCTTACGCTGAGCTCAAATCTTAACCGTAGTTCCGTTCTCCAGTAGCCACCGTGACCCTTGTTTCATAATGGCTGTAGCACCTTGTCGTCTACCCAATATTTACGGCTTCCAAAAACCTTTTATATACCTTCACTTTATTTTCAATCCAGCTGTAAGCTTTCCCAACTATCTCTTGGTGTGGCTCATACTTGAGCGCGCCTAGTGAAGAATCTTTCCCATGCTTGAATATCAGAGCCACAATGCAATCCTATTTATCCTTTGATATCAAATAAAGGCTTGTTGTGAAAAAATCTCAAGGTTGACATGTTTCTGATATACCCTTTAGCCAAGCCTAAATTTAATTCTAACACCAGTCAGATCGGCAACTGTGGTAAGTTTGACTCCCTGGTGCTCGACTCCCTGGTAGTCGACACTATAGTAAAGTGAGAATTCAGCTTTTTCCCTGATCGACAACTGGAAATTGACACTTTTTTAATTACCGGATCTTGATGTACTGAAAAATTTTAATATAAAAAATTAAGCCTTACAGCTATGGTATACTAAAGTGACCCCAGAGAGCTCAAAAACGCAATAAAAAGTGTACCTTGACTAATGAGAATAAGGAGAAATAAGCAACTATTTCTCATTTTACTATGTAATTTACACTCTTCATAAAAATATTTTTGATTACTGTAGAAATTAAAATTCCAACGAGACAAAAATAAACACAAACACAACAAAAGAAGTTATGAAAAATATAAAGAAATATTAATATTTATTTGGTATAGTTCATACAAGTATAAATGTGAATATCTCATGTTTTACCAGTAAATTAACAAAAATTAAGATATTTCATTCCCTTTCAACAATAGCTATTCATCTCAAGCTTACCATGCATACATAAAATAATCAGGGCTATCTAATCAAATCAAAAAATAGAAGAGTTGAAGCTAAAAGCTAACTGATCAAAACTAAAAAGTAAAAATTAAACCCATAGAGGCAAGACAGCAAGTTTATTCCTCCCCATCCTTCCCCTTCTTCATTTTGGCCCCTTCTAAGAGGGCAGTTGCAGTGAGCTCAAGCTTTTGCTTGATATCTGAGGCCTTTTATTTATGCTTGGCGGCATTTTGAATGGCCTTGGTGAATAGGGTTGAACGTGTGGGCTTGGTGGGGGGACACGGTTTGCCAAGTCAGGCAGCTTGGAGATAGTTTTCTCCTGCTTGTGCTGCAAAAGGGAGAAAACCTTATTGAATTTTGGCTGGAGCCCAAATTTGGACTTGAGGTTTTGTGATAAGCCTCTAGCCCTGAGGTGGTCTTGAGCTCACCATTCATTGCCGCCCGTAACATTCCTGCTGGCCTTGGCATGGGCCTCACCTTGCCTCTGTGTGATGACCTTCCCAATCCACTGAGGCTCAAAGTACTCAAGGAAAGGCTTAACCTCTGAGTGCTTAACTACGTAAGGATTCTTTGAGAGAACCTCAAACCCCTGCGCAGCGTGCTCTGGCTTTAAAAAAGCCAAGGCACTAGATTGTGCCAGCACAAATTTGCAGGTGTCCAAATTATTCCTCCAGCTCAACCTACTTAGCTCAGCATGGGCCTGCCATACTGAGCAACTGCTTGGCGGTAGTAGAAGTGATACCCCTGCACCTCCCTGCTGAACAGCTGCTCAAATGCATTGAACTGAGCAGGCTCAAAGTCCATAATGCACATGGCAGGCCCAAGAGCTCTCAGCCTTACCTTTTCCTCCAAGTCCAGGGTGGCCTGGTCTTTGTCAGAGGCACAAGGGTTGGTGCGGGTGTACGGGGGTCTTCTTGTTGTTGTTGTTGTCAGGAAGGAGGGAAAGTGCTTGGAGAACAATTGAGAACACACATGTGTAAATGGCCTGGGTGGCCTCAGGAAGAAGAAAGAACATGAGTGGAATTTCCCGGATGTCAATCTGGGCATGGATCATCCAGAGCTGCTTGAACATCTGGGGGCAAGTGGCAAAGGTACCATCAACTAGCCAGGTTGAAGCCCTTTTCAACTCCATCAGGTTCTGCTGAGTTGAGTAGCAGATTATGTGGTCTTTGGTGACAGGCCCGTTGTCATGGAGGAGGAAGCCCTTCCCACTCAGAAGTAGCTTGAGCTCGTGGGTGAGCGTAAGCTCAGAGAGGACATCTGAAGCCTTGAGGGAGGGGGATTGGCGGAAATCTGCTTATTGCTGATGAAATCAACCAACTGCTCTTGAGTTGGCACCAACTTGAGATTTTTGGGTTTTAAGTGCTGCAGGGCTTTAATAGCCAGATCAGATGCCTGGAGGTGAGAGGATGTTGGGATCACCTGGACCAGGTACCATTTTAACATCCAGGTTATAAGATGATTGGGAGACTCACAAGAGTGCTCCACCTTCTCTGCAGTTGCTCGCTCCCAGCCCTCAGTGTTTAGCTGGGCCCTGCAAGTCTTATCCTCACAGACAAAGTGCTTGCTCTTGGTTTGGCGCTTTTGATTGTTACAATTAAAAATGTAGTTATCAGCTACATAGCCAGGGCCGCCCTTTACGGACATAATTGGGAAAAAACAGGGGAAGCGCTTGGGGACTTTAAACTCTCTGTCCACATTACAGATATTGTGGATGGCCAGTGGATCCCAAGCCACATGACCAGAAGCTTTGAACTTCTTGGAGTACTCCTCTGGCTCACCTTGGGGATCAGATGAGGGGGAGGGGAAGGGTTCTTTGAGGCCTGCTTGGAAGCTCCTTTTTCTTACCAAAAGAAGATATGGGCTCCTTGGCAGCCTTTGAATTCTTGGTATGGCACTCCTTGGTGGGCTCGGAGTCGGCCTCTGAGTGATAAAAGGAGTGGTCAGTAAGATCACCATCAGATTTATTGGGGGAGGAATTTTTGGGGGAAGGTGAAAAGGATGTGGAAGATGAGGGGGTAAGAGTAGGAGGAGATAGGGTGGGAGACTTTGCCTTTGCAGACTTCTTGGCACGCTTGGGAGTAGAGGCAGTCTCTTTGGAGCCCTTGGAGGCTTGGCGCTTAGGCTGTTGGCTGTTCTTGTTTGATCTTGTCTATAGGAAAGTTTGGTTTTGTAAATAAAACAGTGTGAAAGATATGAAACACAGAGGTAAAGCAAAGTAAAAGTTAAATGAAAATTATGCAAATAAAGTTTTATTTATCAAGAAAAAAACATAAAAAAGTAAATAGAAGCAAAATAGAAACTCAAAGTATAGATATAAAGGTTAAAACATAGAAAATAAGTGAATTTATTATGAAGTATCAAAGATGTTAGGTTCAGCATAACATCTTAGTGCTAAATCAATGTAAAAGTACAATTCAAAATCAAAAAATATGTTAAAATCATATGGAGAGCAACAGAAAAAGTAGTAGATTATAATTTCAAAAAAAATAAATATTATTATGTGGAATTTTTTATTGAGAGTTGATAATTCAAAACATAGTAAAGTGTCAAGTTTGGAACTGTCAATCAGCTAGGAAAAGCTGAATTCTCACTGTCAAGTATGCCGGATTTGAGCAGAAAAATCAAAATTACTATGAATTTTACATATAAAACTTGCTTAAATTTAAAGCAGTTTTGAAAGTTTACCCAAAAGCAAGGCGGTTTCATATGCTCAAAAATAAAAAATACAACATAAGTTAAAAAAACAAAAATGAGTGGAAATGTGTTTATTAGTGATAATAATGTGCTGTGAGGAGCTGGGAGTGACTTATTTACCATAGTGTGGAGTTCCTGGTCACCAGTCCCCAAGTGTGTCCTGGATTGTATCCAGGGACCGGATGGAAAGGGTTGTCATTCTCTAGTAAGGGGAAAATGTATCTCAGAAATATGTGTAGGGGTTGAAATTGGCTTTTACACACTCTCAGAAGGAAGATCCCCTTAGAAAACTTCTGGTATATGACTGGGGGGATCAAGAAAACAATATGGATTTGTCAATACTTGGAGCCCTCCAACAATATCTTGGACTCCTTGTACTTGGTCTTGACTCCTGCACCTTATTATTGAACTCCTGCTCCTTAAACTTGGACTCCAGCACTCTGTTCCAGCTCCTGTGGCCTTTGTAATCTACTTCATTCAGTCCAGTCTAGTCTTTGTGGCCATTTTAATCCATTAGATCCCTGTCTGATCCCACCTCCAGTCTCTTAATAATCCCCCTTAAGTTCAATAACGCTCTCCCTTTTATAGCCCCTTGTTTTAGACCAAAAACCTCTCTTAGAACTCTGGTTCTTCAAAGCTTAACCTATCCAGTTTTTCTCCTTCTATAATATATTAAACTTTAAAACTTACTTCAGCCAATGAAAGCCCTGGATTTTCTGCTTCTGCTCCTCATTTTTTAGGCTCTAACTCTCAAGTTAAAGCCCTCAAAATGTTGATCAAATAGTCTCTAGCTTGCAGCCAATCATACGCCTCAATTCTTTGGTTTCGCCAAAAAGGGTTCTCCAGATGACTTGCTCTTGACCCTGTTTGAACATGAGGCTGTCTTGCTCTGGGTAAACAACTGCTCTGCGTTTCAAATAGGTTTGCCTTGATTCCCATCACGTTTCCCCAGAAAATCTTGAGCGCTTCCACATATGTTTTACTTAGGCAAATTTTGGCCCCTTGATTTTACAATTTTTTTCCATGTTTCTCTGTGTTTCTTTCACTGTTTTGCAACTTTGAACCCGCTCGCTGCTCGCCCTCTTTGTTGTGAATACTGCTATTCACCATATATCAATTTTGCGTTTGGTGGGCCATTTCAAAGACAAATCTCTTGCTTTCGCTTTTGCCTCTCGAAATGAGTTAATGACTGAATCAGGAAATACAATTGTTTGGTTTCTTGACTCTGTGCAACTCACTTGCCCCATTAATGCTGGTGGCAAGTGATCCTACCGTCCTGGTAGTGTTTTGTGGTATTCCTAACCACTGTATATTCCATTTCACATTCACCAATAAAAATTAAGTTCTATTCACATTTTTGTCTTTGTGTCTTCTGTACTTCTGCGCCTCTCTCTAGCCACAACTAGTAGAGATTATTCTTCCAGGGCTGCAAGGTAAACACATAGCCTTCCCTGTCACCTAACTGAGACTTAGTACAAATCCAATCCTAAGGTTGGGATTTCCCGTTGTGTGTCTGTGCTGCGCCTCAGAACACGACACTCTTGCTTCTCCTAGTTGTTCTTGGCAAAATTTGCTCTTTTGCCCTTACAGTTTCTCTGTTCTATTTCCAGCTTCTTTCAAGCTCATTTCCTCCTTAATTCTTCTTAAATAAATTTACAGTTCTAACAAACTATACATTATTTTTTCTTCCCTTTCTTTTTCATTATCTGATATTTAATCCTTTTTTAATCAGAATCAGGCAGCATTTAATTATTATTTAACTGCTTCTTTTTATCCATTTTCCTCTCAAAAGACACTAAAATCAACTTTTTCAGCCTCTGTATCCAGTCTGGCTAGTTCCTTCTTCAACAGAAGTCACTAAACTTTTACTTGGCCAACATAAGACCCGCCTGCAAAAAACCAAACATGTGGATCATCACACATAGTGTTGGTTAAAACGTTAAGAAGCTCTCTGTACTAATCCCCAAGAAAAGTGTCAAGTGGGTGAGTGTTGAGTGGCGCTCATAGTGCGTCACATTTTAATTTAGCCTTAATTCTGATCCTTTGATTAGTTAAATCCAAAACCAATTGGGTGTCAAGTGGATAGAGTCAAACAAAGAAGATGTCAAGTTTTAGTTTTTTTATAAATTGCATATGAAATCTCTTAATAAATCAGGCTTAATTTATGTGGCACCCCTTAATCCAAAAACCCGGGAATGACATAATGTAAAACAAGTGGGGTATTTGATTAATGTCTATGCCACTAAATCCAGTATAGTGGTGCTTGGGAGCCTAATTGATAACTATGGACACTAATAATAAAAATATTATAGTAAATAACAAATTTTATATAAGTGCATATGTATTTTATTAATAAAATTAAAATTTGGCTTAAAAAGTGTTGAACTGGTCACTTTTTGTTTTAGAGTGTCAAACACAGATTTTTTCATTTCTATTAGTAAATTTACCTATAAATTGCCCCTTAAATTGGTATTTTAGCTATCTGAATTATTAAACAGAGCCAAATTTGAGCTAATTTAACCTTGGTTTTTGGTTTCAAACCCCTAAATTACTAGTAAAAATTAGCTTAAAATTGGTTAAGCCAAAAATACTAATAGATTCCCATATGTGGCACTTGACTCCCTGGTAATCAACAAAGTGTCAAGTACCAGGGAGTCAATCAACAGGGAGTCAAACTTACCACAGTTGCCGTCAGATCCATAGGCATTGATGCTGCACCCTTGCCCGGCTATGCTAAATTTTAGGGCATTAAGCTTTAGGCTGGGTCAGATTTGGGATGGGTGGCTCCTTTTCTAAACAGGTGCACCTGTCTGAAATCTGGAAAGGATTTTGAGAGAATCTTCTCTGAGAATATTCTTCAGAACCCTTTCCCAGCCCACCCTTATGTAGGAATATTTTTGCTGGTTTTATCTTTGAAATAAAATCTTCTACTTTTCCTTTTCTGCTTTTATAACTTAAGATTCAATAACCAAAAATAACCAATAAGATCAAAAATTGTTTTAGAAATTGCTATTTTTATTGGGGATCCCAGAAAACAGAAAGCCTTCTGGGACCTTCTTTTTGTGAAATTTCAGGATCCCCCAACTTGGGAGAATCCAGAAGGCATACCTGGGCATGAGGAGACGGGAGGATCAAGGCATTTGTCACAATCACCCCATTTCTTGCCCAACCCAGCCCCAATTGAGAAGATAGTATAGCCCAGATTTTGATAACATCCCTTCCAGCAACTTGTCAACCTAAGCACTGGTAACCAGATAGCTCCAATTAATTGGGTAATTGATAGTTGGTTAGGCTCAATTGATCTTTTACCTCTAGTGCATGGAGGTTGAACCCAGTTGTAAAGTTCCCCAAGTTAACACAACTCTGGGGCTACTAGTTTAAGATACCATTCAACCTAATTCAGTGCCAAGATCATATACCCAGCTGGGGTTACTTTACTTTAGGCACCAACCAGGGTTCTAGTAAATCTGCTCTACAGCTTAAAGAAAAGTCAATACCAGCTATGTAGGCTGGTGTAATACCCAGTTATGGTAGGTATCACTTGTAGGAAGTAGGGTAGCAGGTTGGCAAACTGGAACCCAGTCAAGGCGGTAACAATGGGGTACATAGTCATTAGCCAGCGGAAGATCTTTGCATGCACATTGTATCTCCCAAAACTCCTGGCAAAGTAGGTCAAGATATAGTACATGGACGTGTACATTGCAATAGAGAGTGTTGAATGTGGAGACACCAAGGGAGGCCAAGGTCCAGTTTGGGATGAGTTCAGTTGACCAGGATTATAGTAGGAGTCTTGACCTAGTCCTTCTGGAGATGGCCCAAAGAATTCTGGACCTGACTGGTAGCCTCCAATCCCAAGGCAAGCTGTGAGCACAGCTGTGAAGATGAGGTGGTTCATCTTCCTTGGATCGGAGGGTTGGCAGGGGCTGATTGGTAGGTTTTAACTTGTTAGAGGTAAGTTGAATTTCACTTTATTGAGGGTATTAATCTCAATAATAGCACAAGCTATTACTGAGGGGGATCCTTTATTTAGAGTGCTCCCCACTTGCAAACTTTTGTAAGTGGGAGTGAAAACAAGGGACTGGGGATCCCAGAAGTTTGGATAAAGGTTTTGGGAAATGGGGTTTGAGAAGATGGCCAAATTCTTGTTCTTGGGCAATCTGCTGGAGGTTTGGCCATTCATGCCTGGGGCCAATGATGTCCCCTGGTTGTGAAGTCAGCTGATGGGAAAGGCTCATGGGGCTTTCCAAATCTATTTTTGGTTTGGAAAGGTTAGTTTGGCTGGGGTCTAGACCTAAGCAAGTGTTGTGGCCCTCTGAATTCCATTGGCTTGAGGACAAATTATTTTTAACTTTTGGGACCTGGTTTGATCTATTTTTGGAAGGGTCAGGGTTATTTTTGGATTCTGCACTTGGGTTTGCCCTTTCTTCTGCAGGGCTAAAATTATTCCCTGGATTTTTCCCTGTGGTTAGGTACTTTTCTGATTGGTTGTTTTTTATGGTGACTTCTTATTGGCTGGGGAATGGGGCCTGGGAGCTGGCAGTGGGCCCGCTGGGAGAGGGGTGGGCGAGTGGGCGGGGGCTGGCGGCGGGAGCCCGCTGGGCGGGCAGGAGGCCCGCAGGAGGCTCACAGAGGGTGGCAGGCGTCTGCGCGGCGGCAGCAGGCGCCTGCTTGGATGTTAAATTGTTCTGGTTTTCATGAAAATCTGTTTTTTCCAAATTTTGATTTGTGTCAGGAATATTCCTGACAGCTGGCCCCACCTTGTATAGCTGCTCACACCCCTCAGATTAAAAGCCTAAGTGGGCAGTTGACTATAAATTGGTATAGGTCCCACAAATAATCTATTCAACAGTAAGCTTGTATATCCCTTTTTCTTGGTTGAGGATATTTAACACATTTTTAATAATAACAGCTTGAAATACTGCCCTGATACCCTTTCAACATGGAATTCAACCCTACATGATGAGTGCAACTTATTTGTCATAGCAATAAGATATGGTGTATAAAATTTCTCATCTGCCTTAAACAGGTCTTCCTGGGGCATACTTGAGCTTATGATGTAACCCTGCTGTTCCAGCAGAGCTCCCAGGGGGATTTCAAAGCTATGATACCCTATTTGCTATGGATATTGAGCACCCTATAGCATTGCAAAAAGCCACATACGGTTCATTCACATCACAGCAGCCATGAAGCTTTTCCAGGTAAAGTTCTGGCTAGGATCCGCAATGGTTGGTCCCGGTACTGCATGGATGGGTGGTCAGAGCGCCACTCATCAGCCATTGATTTTGGAAATCTCTTGGGGATCAGTTTACCAGAGGGAAAACTGGAGATGCGGGGAAAGTACCCATATAACTCTGCATCACAGTTCAACTGGTGCCTGGAAAGTTAGGGCAGATCTTTTTCATTTTGGGGCATGGGATGGCTTTTCTGACACCAATGAAAACTAAATTCTATTGGTTTGGCAGGGATGTGTATCTTTTACTTACCAAGACTTTTGAAGCCTTGATAGGGGTGTAGAGAATTTAATCAGATATATACCTATATATGATCTATATAGCATAAATACCGTTTTATTACACAAAAATAATATTTGCCTTTCCTGGTACAAATTTTCTGTATGTATTGCTTTGTGGTTGATTCCAGATCACCCTTGAGTTTAAGGATGTGGCGGCATCTGTCACAACATGCTGGGGAGCTGAGTGTAGGGCAAAGCAGTTGTAGATGTGGGCAGAGGGGTGGTTAGGCCAGTTGGGGAGGGGCCACCAAAGTATTGGTGGTAACCTGATAGTGCACAATAGGGAGCAGCCCAGCAAGGGCCAGGGACCGCTGTTGGGGCCATAAAGTCCACCATCCCTGTAAGCATAATGTACATTGCACCAAGGAGTTGAGTGGACTTGGTCTCATTTGCCGTACCAAGATCTTGCAGAAGGTTGGGCTGAAGGGTGACAGAGGGATTAGGGAGACCCAATGGGTAGACATATGGTTGTACTGTCTCTATAGAGGTGTTCTGTTCTGTGTACCGCTAATCTCCTTGGCCAAAGATCTCAGGCTTGTGGGTTATTTCTAGAGGGTCAGCAAGAAAGATGTTCTCTAGGGAGAAGTTGGAAAGGGATTATTTCAATGATTATTTGATGAAATTTATAAGTCTAAAAATGGCACCAGGGAGATTTAATAGCAAGGACAAGAGGTCTGTGGGATCTTCTGACATGCTGACAGGAGCAGAAGCGCCTGTAGACTCTGTATGAAGATGATAGAAAGCAAGTATAATAAAGACAGTGTTTGGTCAAACCAAAGGTTTGTTGCAGCTTTATTACTTAAGATGACAATGGGGATCAACCTACACCTGGCAAGGTCTAAATACCATCTACCAAGCTTTCATCTTTAGATCAGGATTTGGAAAACTCAGGCAGTGGGATAGCAAAACCTTGGGGGTGGCAGGGTGGCTTAGGCACAACTGACTATTATTAGCTGGTGTTAAGGGATAGACTGCTAAATCCTGATGTCCACCAGCCAGGTTGTGAGAGATGGATAGTGAGGAAAGACATGGCCTAGATCCAGGACTTTAGAAACCCACTTCAGGGCTTGCATTTCTAGGACAGCAAATCCTCCATGCTGCTTTTTGATGTGAATTTTTCCACTTCAGAGAAGCTCCTGATGCCATGTATGAAAATTTTGCTTAAGATTCCTTGGGCTTTGCTGCAACTGAACCAATGAGAGTTTAGCATTTAGTTTAGGGAAGACAACAGTCTAATATAAAGGGAAGAAAATAATAGAATAATATGCAATTTATTGTAGAATGTTGTGATTAATTACCATATGGGGAAAGCAACCAAGCCACTGGGGGTGGCACAGCAGCGGGCTCCATGTAAGGTTCAAAGCCAAGGAATAACTTGCACAGGGATCAGCAAAGTTGAATTGGCAACTATAAAGACCCAACAATTGAGGAAGTATTCTAGCTAAGTATGGTGCCAAGTTTGCAACTTGGAACCCAGTGAGTGCTGTTACAGTTGGGTAGTGTAATACCCAGACGTTGCCAGTTCAACTTGCAAGAGGTATGGTTGGAGGTTGAAAAATTGGAATCCAGTCAAGGCAGTGACAATTGGATAGATGGTCATTAATCATCAGAATACCTTGAAGTGGATGTTATACCTGCCAAAGCTTCCCACAAAGTACATCAACACATAGTATAGGGAGATGTACACCGCAATGGACAAGGTGGAATGTGGTGACACAAGAGGGGGCCAAGAGCCAGTGTGCAAAGAGTTGAGTTGTCCAGGGTTGTAGTGGTAGCCTTGACCTAACCCTTCTGGTGAAGTCCTAAAGGTCCCAGGTTCCTGTTGGTACCCTCCAATCCCAAGGCAAGATGTAAGCACAGCTGTGAAGATGTGGTGGTTCATCTTACCTGGATTAGGGATTGAAGGTGAAGGCTAAATTAACTAGGAGTTGACCTTTAAGGATTAAGAGTTAAACTAGATTTATTGAAGAGGGTATTGATCCCAATAATAGCCCAAGCTATCAATGAGAAGGGATTATTTATTTATAGTGACTGACACTGTGCAAATTTTTGCAAGTGGGAGTGAAAACAAGGGATTGGTGATCCCAAAAGTTTGGAGGATGAGAATGGGAATCAGGGTTTGAGAAGGGGGCCAAACCCAAGGTATTTTGCAATCTGTTGTTGGTTTGGAAATTCTTGACTGGAACCAATGGTTTCCTGTGGGCATTGGGTCATGTGGTGGGAAAAACTCAAAGAACTCATAAAATCTATTTCTGTTTGAGAGGGCATGGTTTTGTTGGAGTCTGGACCCAACCCTGCAATTTGGACCTCAAAGTCCCATTGGATTGGGATAGAATTGTTGCTCATACTTGAAACATGAATTTTCCCTTCTTCTGAAGGTGGGGAATATTCCCTAATTTTAGCTGTACAACACAGGATTTTTCTCATTGGCTATGGTTGATGGGGGCTTCTGATTGGCTGGGTAGTGGAGACTGAGGCACAAGTGAGTGGCTGGAAGTTTACTGGGACTTGGGGAGCTGGCAGGTAGGCAGAGGGCTGGCAGATGGCAGCTGGCCCACTGGCTGGGAAAGCAGGGAGCTGGCAGGAGGCCTTCTGGAAGCTGGCTGGATGCTGAGAGGCTGGTAGACGGTGCTGACAGGCGTGGTGGGCGCCTGCCCAGATGATAAATTATTCCAGGGCTTACCAAGTCCCATTTCAACCTCATTTTTGATTTTGTTTTCCCCAATTAATGAAGGGAAATCCAAATCACATTGTGGATCTTTTTGAATATTAATTTTCTATTTTTCCCAACAGGTGTCTTAACAGAAACTTTTGTTGATGCCAGGAATATTCCTGTCAGGTAGACTGCCATCACATATTGAAACACTTTTGTGTGGACGTTAAATTGACCAGAATTACAGTAAAATAATGTAAGTACATAGTAAACCATGGTGTAGATTGCTATGGACTGAGTTGATTGGGGCAAAACCAGGGCAGGCCAGGAGTAATAATTAGAGGAGTTTAGCAGCGCTGGTGTGAAGGTCCACATGTTTGGTGGTTTGCAGGTGGGGCTAATGTTGGCCAAGCAAAAGTTTGGTTGATTATTGAAGGTAGAGGTCTAGTAGGGAATGATGACTACTAGGGAAGGTAGGGCATAGCTAGTAGGTGTAAAGACTACTAGAGGAAGATGGTGTCTCCAACCAGCAGAAAATATTGGCTGCTGTGGGCTAGAGGTCCTCACCCAGCAGAGAACTGTGGCTACTAGGGGTGAGGAATAAGATAGCTAAGCAGGGAAATTTAGCTGCTTGGGTTGGGGAGTGATTCAGCCTGATAGGTAGTATGTGCTACTTAGGCTGGAGGATTTTTAGATCCTAGTGTTTAATGCGGGCTTCCAGGGTAGAAGTGTATGCCAGCATGGTAGGTAACTTGGCTACTGGGGCTGTAAGTTTTGGACTCCTGGTAAGTAGCGCGGGCTGCCAGGGAGGGGAGAGCATTGGGAGCTCTATGTACCCTGATAATCTTACAGGAGGTCTGTGAGCAAGCATCCTACCTAACAGACTGGTAGGGTGTCCTTGTCTATGTCCCCATGAGAGCTTTGGGGAGATCCCAAGATGAGCATTGGAGAGCATAGATTTGCTCAGAGGTGTTTCCAAGGCGGTTTGCTCAGGGAAGCAGCTGCAGAACTTGGTGTGATCAGACCTCTAGGAAGTAAAGCTAATTACTTTGCAACTGAAAGCTCATAATTAATCACCTGGTTGAGTAAAAACAGCACATAGACGTCAATCTATGGTTGAATGGCCTAAGTGGAGTGCCACTTGTGAGGTCCTAGTCAAATGCCAGTTCAATATAGACTCATGCCTGGGTCTGCAGGTTCTTGTAGCGGGGACTGAGATAAAGAACTGAGGTGGATCACAGAATAAGCAGAGAAGACTAGTAAGAAGGACTGTTTGACCACAGTGAAGACTAGTTGAGGGACTGTTGGTTCATATTGAAGTTTGGAACCAAAATGATTCATTGTGCAGGTGGAACCAAGGTGGTTCCTAGTGAGGATAAGTTGAAGGGCTCAAAGATCATGATGCAGGAGTAGCTGGTCATGATAAAAGAGTAGCCAGAGGACTGATAAGCTGTTGAAAGACTGGAATGGACTGTTTAGAGGCTAAGATGAGCAGTTTGATGTCTAAGATAGACGGTTTGCTGGTTAAGCTGAAGAGCTGGAAGATAGGGTTGAAGAGCTGGTCAAAGAACCAGAAGATAATAATGCAGAACCAGCTATGGAGCTAGAAGATGTTTTGGAAGGACTAGCCAGACTGGATTTAAAGGCTGGAAGGCTTATTTTGGTGTCTTAAAAGAGGGAAAATTAATATAAGAAGCAGTTAAATAAGGATTTTAAGCTTCCAAAGATATGATATAAAAAGAATTAAATATCATATATAAAAAAAAAGAGAGAAAGAAATTATTTACAGCTCTTAAACTGTGAATTTATGAAAGTTGATTGAATGAGAAGAAGCCAGAAAGAGGCCAAAAACAGGACAGAGAAACTGTGAGGCAAATATGCAAATTTTGCCAAGAACAACTAGGATAGTTGAGAGGCAAGTAATGGGCAAGTTCAAAAGCGCAAAACGTTGAAGAAAATGCAGAGAAATTGAAGAAACGTTGAATATTGAGGGTTTGAAAATCTTTTATGTGAAACATAGGCAAAAGCTCTTGAGATTTGCCAGAGAAACATGACAGGAATCTGGCAAAACCGCTCAAAATTCGGAGCAGTTATTTACCTGGAGCAAGACAGCTTTGAGTTTGAACCATAGTCAAGAGCAAGTCATTTGGGTAAAATGTTTGGCAAAAAAAGTTGAATTGAGGCGTATGATTGGCTGCAAGCCAAAGTTTATTTGATCAGTGTTTTGAGGGCTTTAACTTATGAGTTAAAGCCTAAAAAATGAGGAGCAAAAGCAGAAAATTCAAGGCTTTCATTGGCTGAAGTAAGTTATTAAGTTTAATTCATTGTAGAGACAAAAAAACTTGATAGTTTAAACTTTGGAAAACAAGAGTTCTAAGAGAGATTTTGGTCTGAAACAAGGAGCTATAAAAAGGGGAGCTATATGAGGCTTAGCAGGGACTGGATCAAGTGGATTAAAAAGGCCACTAGAAATACAAAAGGAGATAAAGACCTAACTAAAAATGCAGAAGCCTAAGATACAGCAGCCAGGGCTAAATATAAGAAGTCTGAGCTGGAACAGACGGCAGGAGCCCAAGATAAAGGTGCAGGAGCCTAAGACTGAAGCGCAGGAGCCCAAAACAAAGGTCAGGAGCCCAAGAGATTGTTAAAGGATACCAATTATTGGCAAAACCCATATTATTTTTCCACCCAGGCATTATATCAGAAGGTTTCTAAGGTATCTTCCTTCTGACTGTGAATAAAAGCCTATTAAAGCCCCTGTCTAAATTTTCCAGTAATAAAAATACAAGCCCTATGAGTGAGCTGCCTCATATCTTTTACCCTAGTCAAAGTGAGGAGATTACCTATTGTCAAGCTTATAGAAGATTTGCCTCTAGTAAGTCTGCTTAAGAGGAGTGGGAAAAAGTGACTAGGCATCTTGAGATGACAAATAGGGGAAGGGGGTTTATAGGAAATGAATTTACCAGGTTGTTACAGGACTGGTGCAGGCCCACAGAGGGGCTAGCAACCGCTGCAGTACAGGTGTATGGTGGGGATGCTTGCCTAGTCATTGAGAAAGTGCTAGAAGAGTTTGCACTTATGCAGGCAAAGTACAAGCTTCTGGCCATCCACTCACTACTGTTGGGGAATGATAACTCCTCCAAGCCGGTCCCTGGCTATGACCCAGGACACACTTTGGGGACTGTTGGACAGGAACCCCACAAATACCATTCCATGTCAGGGAAACAGAAAGTCCCAAGCTTGGATATCCACTTCTATCACAGCCATATACATAATATAGCAACCTGGAACAGGCATAGATTCACCAATAAAAAACTTGGACAGACAACCCAAGCAGCTAATGGCCTAGATTATCTCAGACCAGCTCATTTTTAATTTTAGAGCAACACCAATACTACACAGCATATCCCATAGGATAAATCCCACCCTGATTGGGGTGCTAGCTCTAAGCATTGGCCCTACACCACAGCTGCACACAGATTTTCCAAACAAAAAAATCAGGCTGATTAAAAATGCAGGCAAATAGCCAGTGACCTATGGCCTTTATTATTTTAGATCAGCACATTTCAATTGGAATTTCTAGCCATTCACTACTCAATTATTCTATATACATGGTCCGGAAATTGGGGCCGTATCCCAAATCTAATCCTCTTAACCCATACACACACCACTGATTGCACATACAGAATCAAATTTAGCAATAATTAAATTCAGGCAGAAGGCACAAGCAAATTTTGGTCAGATTTATTTTGGGATCAATAACAATTCAATCTGGACTTGATGGTATCTGCTATCCAAATATTACTATAAGCTATATTTCCCCAAAAAGGAGCATATAGCGTAAAGCACTCAACCCTTTCCAGCCTCTTCATTTTATCATCCATTGTTTCCTCCCTGCTCTGCAGGTTCCCTTGCCCTCCCCTCTCTCAATTTTTTATTAATCATCCTTGTGGCTGCAAGTCTTGCTATACCTGTCAGAAATGTCTGAGCAGCTTAAATAAATGTACTTTGAGAGAAAATGTCTATTGCATCTGTAACAATGATAAATCAAGCACTAAATATACATCCCAGCACAATGTGTCACAAATGACATTCCAATACTTGCATTAAAAACCCAGGAATTAAGCCCTGGCCCTCAGAAGATGCCTTGCACCAACCAGGATGAACAGGAACCTGCCAGCCTGTCAGTTGACAAAAATAAAAATAAATAATTGTATCAAAAACCCAGTAATTACACCCTAGCCCCCAGAAAATATCTTGCACTAACCAGGATGGACAGAAACCTGCCAATCCATCAAGTCACAGACTTGAGTTGGTGGATTGCTACACAACTCTCCAGCGTATTAAAGGAGATTCCCCAAATGGTCATCAAATTGCTGCCAGCCTTGTGCCACTGATGACTCAGACCTACACAGAGGTTTTGGATTGCCTAAAAGAGGTTAAGACAAGGCCTGATACTGACCCCACCAATAAGCACCAGCTGTTGCCAGTCCCCAGTCCAGAATTGGCAACAAAATTGGCTGGCTCAGGTGATGTAGTGAACAGAAGCGTCAGAACAAAGCATTGCTACTTCTGTTCTCAGAGCTGGTCCAACAAGGATCTGCCACCCTCAAATCCTTGCCCCAAGATCCATACCTTGTCAACATATTACTGGCAGACCATAAGTCTGCAAAAATTGAAGAAGCAAAATAAATGGTACAAAAGTCCTGGCAGTATGGAGATGACCATATTGTCATTTTTGATAATAAAAGATTTATGAACCTTTGGTTCCCAGAAAATCCTACCCTATTTGGTTTTAGCAATCTTTTATTACTACCCTAGTCTATTAGACAACAAGACACCTGTTTTTTCTAGAGATCACTCCACAGACCCACCACCCACACCATACTATCCCCCTGGAGCACCTTTTGGACCAGTACATTTCACCAAATATCCTCCAAACTTTGGCTAGTCTGAGTTCAACTTGGAGAAAATACTAATTTTCCAACCCCTTGGCAAGAATTATAGAGACTGAAACTATAGGTTGCAAAGGAAAGTGGTATGTGAGGCCGCCAATATTGTTCTGAGACAAGTAAAATTATCTGCCTGTTTACCTGGTTTCTATGATCCCGCCTTTGACTCCTCAACCTAACTGCCACATGAAACCTGTCACCGCTGCTGATGCCAAATCTAATTACCTATTTGGAGTACTCTGCATTACTCTAACAGGCTTAGTGGACTCTGTGATACCAAACCCTGGTCCTTGGTCCTTAATCAGACAGTGTCTATCTTATGCTATCAAGTTAGCACTTATCCTATGGTGGGCATTACCCACTAGCCTGGTGGTACCCTGTCCCAAGTCACCCAATGCCTCCACTTTTTCCTGGCTTCCTGACATAATGTGTCATCTTGAACACATCATCATCTTATTCGAAACAGAAGCTGAGCACATTACACATTTACAAAAGACAACCCATTGACTTGCTCAGCACAAATTATATTTAAAATCATTTAAATGCCAATTAATGCAAAAAGAACTATTATTCCTTAGACATATAGTATCAGATGATGGCATAAAATCTGACCAAGATACAATAAAAGCTATCTAAAACAAGAAAATACTCACCTCAGTTGAACAGGCAGGCACTTCCTGGGAACAGTTGCCTACTTTGGGAAGTACATAAAAGATTGCAGAAAGCTTACAGCACCA
Source organism: Entomophthora muscae (assembly GCA_014839935.2). Classification (NCBI taxonomy): domain Eukaryota; kingdom Fungi; phylum Entomophthoromycota; class Entomophthoromycetes; order Entomophthorales; family Entomophthoraceae; genus Entomophthora; species Entomophthora muscae. The sequence goes on from QTSX02003557.1 coordinate 100,367, forward strand.
ATCAATGACCTCATTGAGGGTAATGGGAAACAAAAGATAACCTGTATACCAGAGTTCAATAAAAGATTTCTAGGCTCTAAAGCAGTTTCTGATTAAAGCACCCATCCTTCAATACCTAAACAATAATGGTTGCTACATGCTAGAAATATAAGCAAGTTATACAGCCATTGGAGCTGTAATCTGCATCAACAGCCAGGTCAGGAAATTATCTCCCAGTATGCTATGAAAGTAGAAGAATTGCCCACACAAAGACATAACATTCAATACACAATAAAGAGTTACTAGCTATATATGATAGTTATCAAACCTGTTGAGATAAACGTATATTATTCAGTTTAGAACCCATGAACTCAGTCTAAAAACAAAATCAAAAATCAAGGAACTTAAATTAAATTATAATAGATTTGGATCCGCTTTGATTTCATTTTTAGACTGAGTTCATGCGTTCTAAACTGAATAATATACATTTTATCCCAACAAGTCTAAAAACTACTGTACCAAAAATGCCGCAAATGGTGTTGCTAACTTGAGTGTCACCCAAGATTCAGGTTCCTCACAGATCATTAACTACTTTAAAACGCAAAACGTGCTTGCTCACCAACAGGACAAGTGGATGCAGTTGATTGAAGAATCAATCTTGGACATCCAATAATAAAATAGGAGAGAGCTGATTACTTTAGATGCTCTCTCTAGGTTATTGTCACGGTAAGTTCCATAATGCCGGGTATTGTCCGTCCAAGTAAGAAGGCACAGAAGGCCGGAAAACCTGTATCAAAATTGACCAAGTTAACAGATTTAAAACAAACAGCCAATAAAAAATGGGTCATGGCTGCTCCAGTATGCCAGCTGAAACCAGCTCCACCTTGTAAACTGACGTTGATAAATCAACGTAATATGAGGGTCACCTGATATAAGCTCATTAATTGGAATGGTTGTCAGAAACTGGTCACACAAGGGTTCTTCACAACCTGGACTAGATACTTACTTGAAGATGCAGAGGAATAAGAGATCAAGACTCAGGTGGTATTGCTTAGTCAATTTTTCTGATATATATTGAATAATTTTCCCTGTTTCAACTCTAAGAGTTGAGTCCTCCTAAATTTACTCAATAAAAATCAATTATCCCAAGTTCTAATTTTAAATTTTAAAAATGCATCCTGTGATTGGGTTGTTGCAGTATATCCTGTACAATCTGATTCTGAACAGAATCATTTCAGGAAGATGGGGCCCAGCATTGGGAACTTTGTTGTTGGCGCCGCAAAATGTTAATTTCATGCCAGCCAATTTTGTAGCTCCTCCCTCCATTCCTGAAGATGAAAATTGGGTCGCTTCTCAATGCCCAGAATTCTACGCTGAAGATGCATTGATGCTTTCCCAGGTCATTTATCTTGGTTTACTCTGGTTAGGATTGATTGTTCTACTTAATCCTGGAGTTACAATTGGAAAATTCACAAAAAATATCTGAAGCTGCGTTGGTGGTTAATCATCAATTCTATGTGGATTTGGGTGGTTATTCCCCATCATTTAGAAACAGCATTATATTATTCAGTTATTTCCGTCACAGTTATGCCAACCTAGAAAATTTTCTCAGATACCCTTGACCCTGAATGGATCAACCTCTATGCCCAGATTATAAGACAGACAGGAAATACCCAAGCACAACACAGCTTATGCATGATACATTGGTACAGAATGAAAAGAAGTTCCACATCTCCAATGGCACTGTATACAGAATATCAAGTTACAAACAAGTCCCATATGCTCCCCCAGCACTAAGGATATGTTGAAACTGAACCAAATAGAGTTCAGAATTTTATTGGGGAAGGCAACAGTTCAATGGAAAGGATAAGAATGAATAAAACAAGATTTACTTTAGTGTAGAATATTGTGACTAATATACCCTATGGGGAAAGCCACAGGGGGTGGCACAGTGGTGTGTTCCATGTAAGGTTCAAAGCTGAGAAATAACTTGTGCGAGGATCATCAAGTCAAATTGGCAGTGCTCTTAATTGGTAGAAAGTGCCTGCAATTTGGTATTGTCATCAGATTGATTCATGCTGTTAGATATGCCAAGGGGCAGCTCATTGAGCACCCCCTGTGTATTGTAAGATACATTGGAAGGCAAGGAGAGAAACTCAGCTGCAACATCCCCGTATTTCCCCCTGCTTGCTGTCAGACACCAAGATTGGAGTCTGCAGAAAATCTGGGAAGGTGCGCACAAGCAACATTTATGTGGGGATGGCGCAGAAGGGGCGCAAGCAATCATGGTGAAGCTTTTTGGTGTTTCCTTGGGCATCTTTGCGTTGGTAGGTGTGGTTGTCATAGACCGCGGCTATTTTGAAGGGTCCTAAGTGTTTGGGTTATAATTTGGCTGAATTGGGGTTGAGGGCGTAGACAGGATCAACTCTGGTTTATCTTGTCTCAATGTGTTTTGTCCCCCCCTCAATTTTCTTGTTTTTGATGTTTTGGGCTTTAGCACACCACTGACATAGGAAGGGGTAGTCAACAGAGAAGGTTTACCAGGAACAGTGGATTTTAATTTCTTTTGCTCTACCCCCAACAAACTGGCAGGGGTTCCAAAGGCCAAGGCACTGGGGCTGAACCTGGTGCCCCTGTTAATCCTCCTTTGTAAGATAATTAGGGCGGTGGGCAGGTGTTCAGTCCACGTGGTATTGGGGTGCTCTTGTGAGAGCTTGGAAATCAGTTGGACCAACAAATCATTTAGGTGTTTTACATAATCATTGGCTTGGTGATGATAGGGAGCTGTGACTACTTGTTGGAGGGTGTTCTTGGCGCAATACTGTAAATTCAGAACCTAAAGGTAAAAATGCGGGATTGTCAAATTCTTTTGAATGAACTCACCAACTTAATGGAGTAATTTTTATTGCAGAACAAATTATTTTTTTATATAAAAGGATGAAAAATATTCCAGTAAGTTGGTGAGTTTACGCAAAAGAATTTGGCAATCCTGCATTTTTCCCTTTAGGTTCTGAATCTACAGTACACCTTCATGACCTGTCCTAAAAGCTCAGGTCCACCATCTGTGATAAGACGTTTGGGCCACCCAAAGAAGGCCACAATTCCCTTGTCAATGAAGCAAGTGATGGTGGTATGGTTGGTGGTTGCCCACGCTACTGGAAAATGGGTGAAGTAGTCAATGGCCATAATGATGTACTTCTTGACTAGTCTGTCTTTAGGGAGAGGCCCCATATTGTTGAGGGCCCACTGTTCAAAGGGTTCCATGGCTTTGATAGGCAGGACAGAGTTGAGAAGGACAGGTTTAGACGTGTTCTTCTTGTACAACATACATGTTTCAAGGAGGTCCAAGATGTTTTGGCACATATGGGGCCACCAACCCTTATGCTTCATAATTTTGAAGAGGTTACATCCTCTGATATGGCCCAAGGTGAGGTGGTAGTGTAGTATTGTATCCCCTCGCTGTGTGGTGGGAATATAAGGTGTCTTCTCACCTGTCTCTTCCCAGCAGCAGACGTTACCAGTATCAGTGATGAAATGGCTTTTGTTGTCTTTCAGCTTGGAAATAGTTCCAGAATTAAGACCTTTGTAACAGGTAGCTTCAGGATGTAGATAAAGCATGGGTCAGTCTGGGTCTAAGCTGTCATCTCCCATGATGGACACTATGTACAGTCTAGAGAGGGCTTCAGCTGTGACAAGTTCCCTTCCAGGCTTGTATTTGATGAACAACTGGTAGGGGGACAGGGGTTTGACCATGCCTGCTTGGTTTTGGGTTAAGTGTGACTGTGTATTGAAGTACTGGACCAACTTGTGATCTTTCAGGACGTAGGGTGGAAAGGTGGCACCTTCAAGGTAGCAACATCATTTCTCAACGCAGCACACAATTGCCACTAACTCTTTTTCATGTATGGGATAGCGTTGCTCTGAGTCAGTGAGCTTCCTGGATTTGTAAGCCACAGGGAGGAAGACACCTTTGTCAGTTTTCACCCTCAGCACGCCTTCTATGGCCCTGTCAGAGGTATTAGTCTCGAGTTTGTACTAGTAGTTCTGATTAGGAAATTGTAATACAGGCGCAGTTGTAAGTTTTATTTCAGTGTCTCAAAGGCTTGATCTCTGGCAGGGGTCCAGTGGAAGGGCTATTTTGCTTTTAGGAGCTCAGTGAGGGGTACAATCAGTTATATGTAGTTGTGGATGAACTTTTGCACATAGGCAATCATTCCCAAGACGATACACATCTGACCCACATCAGTGGGGGGGGTGGCATACTTGTGATTGCCTTGACTTTAGCAGGGTTGGGCTTTATCCTTTGAGCAGAGATGGTGTGCCCAAGGAACATGAGCTCTGGTATGAGGAATTTGTATTTGGAAGGCTTGGCCTTCAGCTGAATTTTACAAAGGGTGTCAAGGACAGTACAAAGGTGTTGGAGATGTGTGGTTTGATATTGACTGAAGACAATAATGTTGTTAAGGTCCACCACGACACATTTTCGAATTAAATCTTCAAATGATTTGTGCATCAACATGGCAAAGGTGTAGGGAGTGTCGTCATTCCAAAGTTCATGACACAACACTCAAACAGCTGTTAGTGTGTGCAGAAGGCAGTTAAGCCTTATCCCCTGGTGCAATGCAAACCTGGTTTTACCCCGCAGTGAGATTAATCTTAATGAAGACCTTTGCACCTAAAAGTGTGTTAAACAGGTTGTCAATTAGCAGTAAAAGGTCTTTGTTTTTGACTGTCACCGTGTTTAGAGTGTGGTAGTTGGTTACCAATCAAAGGGACCCGTCTTTCTTAGCTAGGAAGAAGACTGCAGACCCATATGGCAAGAGGGAGGGCGGATGAAGCCCTTGTTGAGAGTGTCCACAAGGTGTTGACAGAGAGTATTGTCTTACTTGGGCATCAGAAAATAAAGGGGACATGTCATGGGCAGCAACCCTTGCAATTTTCAGCATGTCATATTTCCTTTAGAGGAGGCAGCTGGTCTAATGTTTCACTGAAGACAACTTTTTACTCCTCAAGGAGTGCTGTAAGTGCTGATGGAGATGTGGTGATCAAGGGAGGGGGCACTGCGGATTTGGGGCAGATGGCTTCAACTGAGCACTGGTTGAAGTCTAGTTCCCCCCTTGAAGTTGTACATACCTGTTTCTGGATCCTGACAAATACAGTGTTGTGGAGTAATTTGCTCATTTTGACAGGGTAAATCTGGAAACCCATCCCATTTCTGTTGAGGGTGATTACAGACATATCCCAGACAATATATGGGTGGTTATGCTGGAGCCAGTCAAGGACATCAATGACGTTGTGGCTGAGCCCTGCCATGATTGGCCCAGAGAGCTTGACCTGGACAGTCCCTGCTCTTGCAGAGAAGGGTACTGTCTCATGGGTGGTTGCCACTCTGCGGAAGTCAGCTACAGGTACTGCCCTGAATTGGCTAGGCACCCAATCTAGTTGCTGAGAATCTGTGAATTCCTGGTTGATCCTGGTGTGGTCAGTCCCAGTGTCTACCAAAGGTTTGTGGGTGTTCCCACAGAAACAAAAGGGGTAGGCCAAGCGGGTGATTTTATTGGAGGAATGACTTGCTTGGAGGACAGGTTGTCACTATGGACCTGGAATACATCAAGGGTCTCAACATTGTGCACACTATAGTTGCAGGGGTTTTGGTAAGGCAAGGTTGGGAGTGAGAGTCAATCAGGGTTGCAGAACCTCTTGTATCTACACCCCCAGGCTTTTCCTGGTGCCTCAATTTGTGCTAACTGGAGTCCCCCCTTGTGAGGACGCTTAATCCCATTCTCTTGTTGGCGGGACTGGCGGCAGCCTACCTGATTGTGGGCACTTTCAGGTGCAGGGCAAGACTGGGGTGGCGCAACATTGGACCTACAGAAGCCCATTGAAGACTGGTTATTGGCCTTCACAATGGCTTCATATCAGTTGTCAATGGAGGTACAGCGTCCCACAGGAACCCACTTGCAGATATGAGGTTTGAGCCCATTTACTATTAGGTAAGAAACATAGCATTCCTGTTGATAACAGCTTCTGGAGAAGCAGCAAGGGCTTGCTGCCAAGCTGCAAGGTACTCAGGGACGGATCCTGTTTGTTTGATGACTAGGAGGGGAGTTCTCATTACAATGGGTGAAAAGGTTTTGCTGTAGTGGGATCTGGCGGCGTCCTTGAATGTTGCCCACAGGACATCTTGCTCTTGGCTTGCCCAGTTGGTGAAACACACTGCAGCAGGCCCCGTAAGGTGCCCAGATGCAGTGGCAACTCACATAGGCTCAAGCACTTGGCAGATGCAAAGGCAAGTTTCTTTGGAATGGAGCCAGCTAACAATGTCAGTCTCTTCCCCACCACCCGCAAACAACTTGAGCTGGAGGTTTAACATGCATTGTGAAAGGTCCAATTGAGGCAGGGTGACACTTGTGCTGCGCTTCCCAAAGCAGAGTCAATTTTACATGCTTGTCAGCACCAGCTGGTCTTGGTCAATAACATATCCTTTGGGGATGTCTCCCTTGGGATTGGAAGGAAAGTTTCTTGGTAGGGAGTAGCCATACAGCCTGTACTATGTCCTTTCTTGGGGGTTTTTCTCTTAGGTAGGCTGTCAACCTACGCTGCTACCACTGTTGCAACTGAACCAGTTAGAGTTCAGTATTTGATTGGGAAAGACAACAGTCCAATAGAAAGGACAAGAATGAATAGAATAAGATGCACTTTATTGTAGAGTATTGTGACTTTTATACCATATGGAGAAAGTCACCAGGCCACAGGGGGTGGCAAAGTGGCAGGTTTCATATAAGGCTTGAAGCCAAGGAATAACTTGTGCGGGGATCAGCAAAGTTGAATTGGCAGCACTCCTAATTAAGAGATAGTGCCTGTAATTTGACATTGCCATCAGATTGATTCATGCCATTAGATACATCTAGGGGCAACTCACCAAGCGCCCCCTGTGTATTGTAAGATACCTTGGCAGGCAAGGAGGGAAACTTGGTTGTAACACTTCTATGACCAATACATCATAGGTTCAGCTATCTATTCAGCATCAGATACATGTACAAGCCTGAATATGAGATATTGGTGAGTTTCTCTTGTTGATTTTAAGGGGTTACAACATCTTTGATCACTCTCTTGGGATATTTTTTCCTGAGAAATGAATCAACTGCTGAATAGTAGATGGCAGTGTTGTCACACTCCATGTTGTATGAGGATCAGATATTTTTTAATCCTATAAGGAGTGTTAATTGGAAAGGCCTCAAGAATGTCTATTGGCAATATGTAGATTATCACAGTACTGTATAATATCATTCTTTATATCAAATGAATTTGGATTCTACTACTGTTATCTCTGTTTATTTCATTATATATTATTTTAAGAAGTATATACTCAAAAGAGGGATGACTAACCAACTGATGGAATACAATGAATCCCAGCTTAGGTTGTTGCTTTACAAAGGTAAGGATATGAAAATATCATTCTTTGGGGAATCGTTTGGTTCTTAAAAAAGATATGATTTTGATCTTGAACCAACTAGCAGTAAGTATGGCCAAGCAAGTTGGGTATACAAGAGAGCCTTGTTAGCGTTGAATATTGTTCTTTGATTGGCTGTAGTTAAAAGAAGGTAGGAGAAGATTGGGTGGTAAGCTTTGGTTTAGCAGGAGCTAGGGATTAACTTTTTTAGATGGGGTAATGGATATCGTGTTTGGTAGGTGGTTAAAGTTTCCAGATGGAGGGTAGGAATGGTGGTTTATTAGAGGGACAAGTCAAACTTGGATTTCCTCCGGGGGAAGGCTTGGGGAGTGGGGTAGGTAAACACATGAATGGGATTCTCGTCAACGTCATCGGGGTCCCCACCAATAGCTTGGACGATGTCGCGTAGGCAGGGAAACATGGCCATGCGGGATGGCCGGAACTCGTAAAGCAGGCTTCCGCAGGGATCCACAACAAAGGTGCCTCCCAGTTGGCGGACGTCGCCTCGGAGGTTGTATAAGAATCCAAGCTCCTCCAGCTGTGAAACACATTTACTCGTCTGATTGCTAAGCAGGTTCTTTATTGTCTTTCCCAACCCCATCTTGACGAGCCCAGCAGCACGGTACACCTGGCGTGTAGGATCAATAAGGATATCCCACTTCCAATACCCACACCTGAGGAACTGCTCCAAGTCCACATCCTCAAACACCACTGCCACCAACCCAACACCACGCTCCTCCAGGATTGGTTGGAGTTCACTCAACGCCTGTGCTTCATAGCGGCACATGGCACATCCCAGACGTGCCAGAACCTTGAGCACCACCGGGCGCTTGCGCCACATGTCACTCAACAGTATCGTCTCGCCTGCTGACGTCCGCACCTGCAACCCGTCGAAGGGACCTACCGCCTGGGAAGAAACCTTGTTCGATTCACGCACCATATCTCCCTCTTCACATCTCCCAACCTCTTATACCCTCTCGGGAAAACTCGTTGATTTAAATTTAAATTCCGCCAAAGCCGCAGAAAATAACCCTCACATTGTAAACATTTGGCCAATTACTCCTGTCTTGAACAATAATTTCCAACTGTCGTTTACTCCGTCATGCAAAATATAGAAATAAGGATATCCCTTTAAGCTGGAGTCAAAGGCCAAATGGAGATACTTCCATTCAAATTGCTTCAAGCCAAAGCGATCACCAACCTCTTTTATGACGTAGTTTCGCCAAAACTACTTGCCTACCAAAACTCCCTTCAATCGGACACTTCCAAAACCAGACCAGCTGCACCAAGTCAGGTAAACGGATCAACGAACTGCGGATCTCTTTGTTAAACTTATTTAGACATCGTTTTCTTGACAACACACAAGCCTAGCGTACATTTAGATCTGCTTCAAGCCCCTAGAACCATATTTTAAATAAAAGATGATGCGTGACTGCAAAATTATCACAAGCCTAATATATCTGTACAGGCTACAACCGATCCATTCAACAAACTCACCCTCCAACAAAAAGCCTAAACAAAACAATCCAATTAGCTTCAAAATGCTTTAAATACCCCATGCCAATAGCTGCCTAAAGAAATGAATCCCCTTTTCGAATACTGGCTCCTCAGTATAGTGATGATGAATGCTTCTCCCGTCCATTCCCGCTCCTCTTCAGTCACCGGGCGAGATTCCGACAAGCCGACATCCATCACTAAAACTGCAACCAGCACTGGCAGCCAACCCTCCATGACTTCGGTGACATCCTCCCATTCCAAGTAAGTTACATGCTGATTTAAATTAACCCACTAGGAGCAGAAGTAACGATGCCCTGCTCAATGCCGGCTCGGCAGCTGCTGTGCCGGCCCTCGTCTACACATGGGTCAAACTCCTCTGATTGATTAGCCAATCCGCTCGCGTATCTTTGCACAGGGTTTAATAAATTTACTGCTTCGATATTTTAAATCCCCCGAATTCTAAACCAATAAACTCTTCCATTCTATCACTGTTTTTACATATCCCGGCTAATTTAACGAAACAATCCTTGATTAACATTTCGGATTGTTCCCTCGACAGCATGTATAAATACATTCAACTTATCCATCTATTCCAACTCCCAATCTGATCCCAACAAACCAAAATAACACTATCCCGACTTACCCAACTATCCCATCTGTAAATTATATAGACCAAAGACTGTGATGCGACCAAGCACAATCTCATGTGGTTTTGTGTTGTGTCCAATCATAAGTACGCAAGCTATTCTTTCAATTGAAGTGGATATTTATGAATGTTTTGATTGGTCTTTTGATATAATTATCTAAAGCAGCTGTGGTACAATCAAATCTATCATTCTCTTCTTAATTCCCCTTCATCGTGTTGTATATATTTCCCAGAGGTATATGCTTGGCAGCTTCAATAAATTCAATTCAAAGGATAAAATCCCCCCTGAACTTGCTCTGATTCTACATCCTGCGCCTTGCACAAAATGACACCATCAGCTTCCCCCTTGAGAACCATTCTAATTTTACATCCTGGGCCCCTTCACAAAAAGAAATTATCTTATAACGGTCCACATGTTGGGTGGTTTTGCAGGTGGGGCTAATGTTGGCCAAGAGAAAGTCTAGTGGCTTTTGACAGTGATGAACCAGCCCAGCAGGGGACTTTGGCTGCTGTGGGCTAATCCTTGATGTGACCCTGGCAAGTAACACGGGCTGCCAGGAAAGAGAGGAGCCAAGATCACTCTATGTGCCCTTGTGCACTTACAGGAGGTCTATGAGCAAACACCCTACTTAACAGACTGGTAGGGTGCCCTTGTCTGTGGTTCTGTGGAGGCTTTGGGTGTCACAGTAGGTTCCATAATGCCAGGTATTGTCCGTCCAAGTAAGAAGGCTCAGAAGGCCGGGAAACCTGTATCAAAATTGACCAAGTTAACAGATTTAAACCAAACAGTCAATTGAAAATGGGTCACAGCTGCTCCAGTCTGCCAGCTGAAACCAGCTCCCCCTTTCAAACTGACGTTGATAAATTGACGTAATATGAGGGTCACCCAATATAAGCTTATTAATCAGCATGGTTGTCAGAAACTGGTCACACAAGGGTTCTTTGCAACCTGGACTAGATACTTACTTGAAGATGCAGAAGGAATAGGAGATCAAGACTCAGGTGGTATTGCTTAGTCAATTTTTCTGATATATATTGAATAATTTTCCCTGTTTCAACTCTAAGAGTTGAGTCCTCCTAAATTTACTCAATAAAAATCAATTATCCCAAGTTCTAATTTTAAATTTTAAAAATGCATCCTGTGATTGGGTTGTTGCGGTATATCCCGTACAATCTGATTCTGAACAGAATCATTTCAGGAAGATGGGGCCCAGCATCTGGAACTTTGTTGTTGGCGCCGCCAAATGTCAATTTCATGCCAGCCAATTTTGTAGCTCCTCCCCCCATTCTTGAAACTGAAAATTGTGTCACTTCTCAATGCCCAGAATTCTACGCTGAAGATGCATTGATGCTTTCCCAGGTCATTTATCTTGGTTTACTCTGGTTAGGACTAATTGTTCTACTTAATCCTGGAGTTACAATTGGAAATTTCACAAAAAAATATCTGAAGCCGCGTTGGTGGTTAATCATCAATTCTATGTGGATTTGGGTGGTAATTCCCCATCATTTAGAAACGGCTTCATATTATCCAGTGATTTCTGTCACATTACTCAACTCTTCTACGTCTGAGTTTTTGGAAGCAGTTTGTCATGAATTTGTGTTTCTTTTCTCCTGCTCTGTTGAGATATCTGCGTTTACCATGTTTATTTGCATCAGTTCATTTCTGAGTTTTCAGTTTGGGCTTTTCTTTAATTTGTGGTTTCCATCTCCGGTTGCAGTTGTAGAGACTGGATCCTCTGTTTCCTATTTCCGTTGTGTCATGTCATTTTGGCGTCCGGATTATTTTCCTGCCCCACCCACTGATGAAATTTTGCGTGAAGTTTTGTCAGCATTATCATTTTATTCCGGCTCTAGCCTTAGTCACAAATCCCAAGTTTACCATGTGATGACAAAGGTTTCTGAAGATGCCTGTGAATGGTTGTTGTCCGCGGTGGAGCGCAATCCACGTGTTTTAACTGAGAGTGCATCTCTATACCCTTTGTTAAAAAATTTGTGTGTATCTATTGAGGAGCTCAAAGTATATTGTAAGCTGTACGCCTTCCATCAGGGTACAACTCCGCTTTTGGTATTCCTTCCTCAGTTTCTTACCTACTGCCGTACAATTGATGTTCCCAAGGTGAATAAACTCTCAGCGTTGTGGTTAGCAGTTGACCAGACTGCCCAGGATTTGGCGGTTTGGGATTCCCTGTTAACCACAACTGAGGCCCTGGTAAGCCAAATTCTTTCTCTGGTCTCAAATCTGTCTACTTCCAAACAAGGTACGTTGGTAATTGAGGATAAACCCGCTGCGCGCTCTTGGTTTTCTGGTCCTTGCTCTGCGGTAGTTCCTTCCAACCAAAGCCAAGATTGTTCTCCCCCTAGCTTGTCTCAGCTACAATTGGCGGTGGTGAACAAACCTGGTGATGTAAAGGAGGCCCCTGTAGTGTCTGGTCCTGATAGTTCCTTGGCAATGCTTCAGCACGTTGTACCTGCAAAATCTTCTGTTATTACGTCCAAAGAGTTGCCCCTTGTTCCCATTGATTGTGATAACCCCGTTCTTCCAGCTGCTGTCCAAGAAATGATTGAGCGTTACTTCCAGGAGCATCCTGCCTCCTTAGCTGCCGTCTGTACTGCCAATGAAAAACAAGACCCTGCCAAGATTGCTACCTTTGCTGCAAATAAATCCACTTCTGGTTACTTCTTGTTCTATGGTAGCATTGATAATGGTCAGACTATCTATCAGCCAGCTATTTTGTTGGATACAGGTGCTTCCAAAAATTTCATGAGCGTGGAGACTGCCAACTTGCTACAACTCAAGTACCACCCGGGAATGCTTGTTAGGGGTGGAAATTGTCAAACGTTTCCCTCTTTCCAGCTGAAGAAGCCAGTTACTTTTGTAGTTGCAGGTCAGTCTTTTACTGCAAGGTTTTCTGTTTGCCCTACCCTTATGTATCCTATCATTTTGGGAGTGAGTTGGTGGAGAGATCATAATGTATTGACCTTACTGGAGAAAAATGAGCTGCAGGTGGAACACTCTTTGGGTATAACTATTTGTATTCCGCTGTTGGATATGTCTGAATTGGAGCAATCATCACAGACCATACAATTGTTTCCTGTCCCTGTCCCTGTAAGTTTAGATTTACCGGCATGCTTGCAACCCTGGTCCGCGGCATTTGACGCCACCAGAGGCAAGGTCCTTCCCAAGCACACTCAGTTTGACTTTGACTTTAAGGTCACTGTTGATCTGATCAGAATTGTGTCTCCTATTTACCCTTTAACCTTGAAGGAAGATGCATGTTTGGAAGAGTGGACTTGTGACATGTTGGCAAAAGGCTACATTTTTAAGAAGGCTTTGTCAATCTGCTCTCTGTTATTGTTTGTTCAGAAGTCTGATGGGTCCCTTTGTCCTTGTGTTGACTACAGGAATTTGAATAACATTACAATTCCAGATCCTTATCCTTTACCTCTTAAAGCACAGATCTCTAGGTGTGTTGAGAAGGCCAAGGTATTCTCAAAACTTGATCTGTTGAATGCTTTCAATCAAATCAGGATTGCAGAAGGAATGGAATGGTTAACAGCATTCAGAACTAAGAAGGGTATCTTCCAGTTCCGCGTAATGCCTTTTGGATTGAAGAATGCCCCGGCTTGCTTTCAGCGGTTAATTGATTCAGTCCTGGGAGATCTCCTAGGTGTTTGTGCCATTGCATATATGGATGACATCTTGGTGTTTTCTCCGGATGAGGAGTCCCATAAGGCCCACTTGTTGGCAGTTGTAGAGCGCATTCTCCAAGCAAACTTGATCATCAAAAGGAGTAAGTGTGAATTCTTTAAACGTAAGGTTACCTTTCTGGGTAATATTATCTTTGAGGATGGCCACACCATTGCCCCTGACAAGGAAGCTGCGGTTCGAGAGTATGCTACGCCTGTGACAGTATCCCAACTTTGTAGTTTCTTGGGTACATGTACGTTCTTGAAGAAATTCACCCCCACTTGTCTGAGGTGGCCGCCCCTTTATATTTGGCTAGTGGAAAGACAACTTTAGTCTGGACGCCTGAGTGTGCAAGTGCCTTCTCAGCAGTCAAGGCTCTTTTGTTGTCCTCCCCAGTGTTAAGACATGTGGATCCTGAGCTTCCTTTTGTGGTTTCCACCAATGCATCTAAATACGCTGTGGCTGGTGTGCTGTTGCAGACAGCTAGTGACGGGATTGAGAGACCTGTAGGGTATTTCTCCCGGAAGATGGAGGCTTGAGAACGCAACTACATGATTTACGACAAGGAATTGTTGGCTGTTGTGGAATTGTTAAAGCATTGGCATCACCATCTCATGTCGGCACGTCATCCATTTGTAGTAAGAACTGACCACAAAGCTCTTCTATATTATTGACAACCCAGGGTTTTGTTGGGTTGCCAATCCAGATGGCATGGTGATCTGACAAGATACAAGTTCCGCTACAAGTTTATTAAGGGATCTGACAATCACTTGGCCAATGCTCTAAGCAGGAATCCTTCCCATCTCCCAGATGCTAGTATGGACGCCAAGTTTAACACACATACTATGATTCCAGACAAGGCTGTGGTGCCTTTTGTATTGCCTCTGCTGGCTACGTTGGCCACCATGTCCTTAGCTGAGGGCGCAGACCTGGACTTGTATTCCAAAGTTAAGTTTCTGCAACCTTTGTCCAAAGGTTATGATAGGCTATTGGAGCTAGCATGTGCAAACCCAGTAGGTCAGCCTCAGGGTTATCATAAGATTGGTCCAGTCCTATATCATCAAGGTTGCTTGTGGGTTCCTGAGGGCACTATTTGGGATGAAATCATGGAGGCTAATCATACCTGTCCAACGGCTGGTCATCCAGGGAAAAACAAAACAGTGGAACTTATCCGCCGCCAGTTTTCCTGGAAAGGTTTGACTGTGCAGGTAGCAGCTTTTGTTTGAGATTGCCTGGTATGTGTTTGATCCAAGGCCAGTTGGAATAAGACTACTGGTTTACTGGTTCCACTTCAGCCTGCTGCGGGTCCCTGGACGTCTGTGTTGGTGGATTTCATTGGTGAGCTTCCCAATTCCAATGGGTTTAACGCAATCATGGTGGTAGTTGATTGTTTCACAAAGATGGCACACTTTGTACCTTGCTCAACCACAATTACTTCAGTGGAAACCGCTAGGTTATTTGTGAACAGAATCTTCTCTCTACATGGCATCCCAATGGAGATTGTAAGTGACCGTGGTCCTCAATTTATTGCTCAGTTCTGGGAAGCTTTTACTGGAATCCTTGGTATCAAATTGTGCCGCTCTACTGCTTTCCACCCCCAATCCAATGGACAAACAGAGAGGGTAAACCAAAGTTTGGAGGTCTACCTACGTTGCTACACCAATGCACAACAAGATGACTGGTGTGATAATCTACCCATGGCAGAGTTCACATATAATAACGCCCCGCACACGTCAACTCAAGTATTGCCATTTTATGCCAATGTGGGTTACAATCCTTCTTCCAACATGGGTCCTTGTTTGGTTAGCAACGTGGAAGCTGCAACTGATCAAGCCGCTGCATTGAAGCAGGTCCATCAGGAGCTCCAAGTTACTCTTGCCGCCGCTGTGACAACTTACAAGGAATACACAGATTGCAAGCGCCAGGAAGGTCCAACTTACAGGCCAGGTGATCTAGTCATGGTTGATGCTTGCAATATGAAACTTAAGGTTCCCTGTTGCAAATTAGGTCCCAAGCAAGTTGGTCCCTTCAAGGTAGAACATCAGATTGGTCCCTCTGCCTATTGGCTGGATTTACCTCCTGCTTTCAAGATTTTCCACACCTTCCATGAATGTCTTCTTACTCCCTTCAAAGGAACAGAGACCCCCTCTTCCCAACCCATTCTTGTGGAAGGAGAACCTGAGTATGAGTTAAATTGTATTCTGGCTTCCTGCAAGAATTGCCGCCGTTTGGAATATTTGGTATCTTGGAAAGGTTATCCTGATTCTGAAAACTCTTGGGTTCCCCACTACAATTGTTCAAATTCCTCTGATCTGATCCACGAGTTCTACAAGCGCAATCCCACTGCTATTGGTCACCCTGAACTTACCCTAGCCGCAATGAAACTCCCACCTGCCCATAAGAATTTCTCTTTATCCCATCTCCCAGATGGTGGTATTGTGCCCAGGGCTAAAGCAGAGGGTAATGTCACGGTAGGTTCCATAATGCCGGGTATTGTCTGTCCAAGTAAGAAGGCTCAGAAGGCCGGGAAACCTGTATCAAAATTGACCAAGTTAACGGATTTAAACCAAACAGTCAATCAAAAATGGGTCACAGCTGCTCCAGTCTGCCAGCTGAAACCAGCTCCCCCTTTCAAACTGACGTTGATAAATTGACGTAATATGAGGGTCACCCAATATAAGCTTATTAATCAGCATGGTTGTCAGAAACTGGTCACACAAGGGTTCTTTGCAACCTGGACTAGATACTTACTTGAAGATGCAGAAGGAATAGGAGATCAAGACTCAGGTGGTATTGCTTAGTCAATTTTTCTGATATATATTGAATAATTTTCCCTGTTTCAACTCTAAGAGTTGAGTCCTCCTAAATTTACTCAATAAAAATCAATTATCCCAAGTTCTAATTTTAAATTTTAAAAATGCATCCTGTGATTGGGTTGTTGCGGTATATCCCGTACAATCTGATTCTGAACAGAATCATTTCAGGAAGATGGGGCCCAGCATCTGGAACTTTGTTGTTGGCGCCGCCAAATGTCAATTTCATGCCAGCCAATTTTGTAGCTCCTCCCCCCATTCTTGAAACTGAAAATTGTGTCACTTCTCAATGCCCAGAATTCTACGCTGAAGATGCATTGATGCTTTCCCAGGTCATTTATCTTGGTTTACTCTGGTTAGGACTAATTGTTCTACTTAATCCTGGAGTTACAATTGGAAATTTCACAAAAAAATATCTGAAGCTGCGTTGGTGGTTAATCATCAATTCTATGTGGATTTGGGTGGTAATTCCCCATCATTTAGAAACAGCTTCATATTATCCAGTGATTTCCGTCACATTGGGAGGCCCCAAAGTGATCTTTGGAGGGTATGGATATTCTCAGGGATGTCATCAGGGTGGTTGCTTGGGGAAGCATCTGCAAAACTTGGTGTGATCAGGCCTCTGAGAAGTAAAGCTGATTACTTTGCAACTGAAAGCCCAGACTTAATCACCTGGGTGAGTAAAAACAAAGGCATAGATGTTGATGATCTATATTTGAATTACCTAGGTGGATTGCCACTTTCAAGAGCCTAGTTAAACGCCAGTTCAATATAGACTTATGCCTGGGTCTACAGGTTCTGGTAACAGGGACTGAGATAAAGAACTGAGGTGGTTCATGGGATCAGCAGAGAAGACTAGTAAGAAGGACTGTTTGATCACAGTGAAGACTTGTTGAGGGACTGTTGGTTCATATTAAAGTTTGGGTGGGAAATGGTTCATTGTGCAGGTGGAACCAAGGTGGTTCCTAGTGAGAGTAGCTGGAGGACTGATGATGGAAATAAGCTGTTTGAAGACTGGAATGAGCTGTTTGTTGACTAAGATGGACTGATTGCTGATCCAGCTGAAGAGCTAAAAAATGTGGTTAAAGAACTGGTTGAAGGACAAGAAGATGATAGTGCAGGAATAGAAGATGTTGTGAAAGGACTAGCCAGATTGGAAATGGAGGCTGGAATGCTGATTTTGTTGTCTTGGGAGAGGAATTATTAATATAAGAAGCAGTTAAATAAGAATTTTAGGCTGCCAAAGACATGATATAAAATAATTAGAATCATAGAAATAAAAAGAAAAAAATTATCTACAGTGATTAAACTGTGAATTTATTAAGTCAAAGTTGGGCAGAAAGGAGCCAGAAAGAGGCCGGAAACAGGACAGAGAAACTGTAAGGGTAAATATACAAATTTTGCCAAGAATAACTAGGAGAGTTGAGAGACAAGCAATGGGCGAGTTTGAAGGCACAAAACGTTGAAGAAAATGCTGATAAACTCAGATAAACATTGAAGAATTGAGGGTTTGAAAATTCCCTATGTGAAACATAGACAAAAGCGCTCAAGATTTGCGGAGAAACGTGACAGGAATCACAGCAAACCCGTTCAAAACGCGGAGCAGTTATTTACCTGGAGCAAGACAGCTTCAAGTATAACCATAGTCAAGAGAAGTTCATTTTGGTAAGCTGTTTGGCAAAACAGTTGAATTGAGGCGTTTGATTGGCTGCAAGCCAGAGTTTATTTAATCAGTGTTTTGAGGGCTTTAACTTAAGAGTTAAAGCCTAAAAAATGAGGAGCAGAAGCAGAAAACTCAGGGCTTTCATTGGCTGAAGTAAGTTATTAAGTTTAATATATTGTAGAGAGAGAAAAACTGGATAGTTTAATCTTTGGAAAAGAAGAGTTCTGAGAGAGATTTTGGACTGAAACAAGTTGCTCAACAGGGAGAGCTATCTGAGGCTTGACAGGGACTGGATCAAGTGGATTACAAAGGCCACTAGGACTAAAGAAGAAGCTGAAGACCAAGATAAAGGTGTGGAAGCTTACGATACAGCATCCAGGGTTAAGGATAAGAAGCCTGAGCTGGAACAGACCTCAGGAGCCCAAAATAAAGGTGCAGAAGCCCAATACTAAGGTGCAGGAGTCTAAGACCAAGTACAAGGAGTCCAATATATTTTTGGAGGACTCCAAGTATTGGAAAGCCCATATTATTTCCCTGACCCCCAGGGCCATATACCAGAAGGTTTCTAAGGGGATCTTCCTTCTGGGAGTGAATAAAAGCCCATTTTGACCCCTATACATATTTCTGAGATACATTTTCCCTTACTAGAGAATGACAACCTCTTCCAGCTGGTCCCTGACTATGACCCAGGACACACTTTGGGGACTGATGGACAGGAGCCCCACACTATCCTTATCTAAGAAATTACCAGCCAGCAATGATCATAAATACAATATGCCAGAAAGGACTAAGAGAACAAGGATAAAGAAAAGGCAGAAAGATAGGCAATACCACTTTAACAGGAATAATTCCAGGTTGAAGACAAGATTTGGGTTGTCAACCATGATTTTTACAAGTTGGAACCAGGACTAAGATGACTAGGGGCTGTCATGGAAGTTAAACCTAACAATATCTACCTCATCAAAGAAATCAGTGCATGCAGTGGTTTAAAACGTATGCACCATGTTCAAATCCATCTGTTAAAGGCAAGAAATGCCTAACGTAACTCATACTACCTGTTCCAAATCCAAAACTATATCAATACCAATCTTGGATTCCTGAAACTTTCAAGAAAATTTCTAAGGCTCCATATTTATGCACCCCAGGGGGAGATGTTGTAACATCTGCAATTACTCCCTCTTGGGAATTAATTTCCCAAGTGATTCCCTGATTAATCATTAAGCCAGTAGCACTCTTATCAGCTGCCCATCTTATACAGTAATTGATCCTTTTGGGTTTTAAACAGAACACTACCTGGACAAGCCCCATCACTACCATGGCATACATGGACAGTATGTGGCTTCTTGTGATAACATATAATCCTCCAAATTCATATCAATAAAATATCATTCTCTTCTTAATTTTTCCCTTCATTTTGCTTCATTTACTTCTCAGAAGTATATTATTGGCACAAGTTTTAAATTTAAGTCATATTAATGGTTTTTATTGAACTAATGGAAAATTAGAAATGGAAGACATGATACTTAAAGGCTTGGGTATAGCTAATAACTCCTTGAGTGGCATATAATAGGCCAGATATTGTATTTAGAAATCATAAACATGGGGTAACTAGCTGATTTGGTTTTAGGAGAGAAATATCATGATTAGCAATATTGATAATGAGCAATTTTTCCTGTGAAGTGTTGGTTTCTAATTAAAGATATATCTGGTTCTTTCTCTGGCTTTGAATTATGCCCCATTTTCAAAAATGTTGCCCTTGCAATTTCTTTGGTGTTGGGATCTCCCACTGGGCCTCCTGGGCTGTGATATCAAACTAGAACATGTTACTTCCTTATCTGTATAGAGGTTGATCTATCTTCTCAGCCCTCTATATATTCCCAAACCTGATTGATAAGGATATCAAGTTTATCTTTCTTATTATGGAATTTTATATGCTCCCTCATATCTTTCTAGTTTACAGGAAGATAAATAGCTATAATCCAATCAAAGGGCCTTAAGATAACCACCCTTATTCATCCCAATGGCTAGCAGCTGGCTATTATTAACCTCAGATATCTTGTTATACAGATTTCCTGACATGTTCTCTTGGATACCATAACCAGGAGCCCAACACAGGAAGATATAAGTTGCACACCTCTATCTGAGTTAAGTGAGATTTTTGTTGCATTATGATTTGTTTTTGGCTATTTAG
Organism: Entomophthora muscae; assembly: GCA_014839935.2. Taxonomy (NCBI): domain Eukaryota; kingdom Fungi; phylum Entomophthoromycota; class Entomophthoromycetes; order Entomophthorales; family Entomophthoraceae; genus Entomophthora; species Entomophthora muscae. The sequence continues at coordinate 120,297 of QTSX02003557.1, forward strand.
AGTGTTTCAACTGTGCTGTATTAGCAAGTTACATGGGGAAATACTTTGGAGACTAGATATTTATCTTTATTGAGATGTATCACTTATATAGTTTGGGGGAATCATTTTAAGAGAAATAAGATTGGGATGATCAACTAATTGGATTGGACAGGGAATGGCTTTATCCCTGTGTGAGATTAGGCTGATTGACCACAAATGATCAGGCTAATTATTGCATGCAGATCTCTATCAGTTACACGCCGTATTATCACTAGGTCAATATTCTATTAAGTGTAGTAATTATACGCCGTATAATCACTAGTCTATTATAATTGATATGGCAGTTATATGCTGTGTAAATGTTAGTTTACTATGATAGATGCAACAATTATACGCTGTATTATCACTTGATTATCATTCTGATGTGTAGTGATTATACACTGTATATTACTAGTTTTATTATAATTGATCTTATTATTATACCCCGTATAATGGTTAGCCGGTATAATGATTACCACTGATTACACACTGTATAATCATAAGATCATCAATTGTATATCTCCCATTCCACCCTACTAGATGTTGTATCAACTCAGTCCCACACAGCCTGATGGGCATATAGAGTCATATCAAACAAGTGATATACAAATGGCTAGGAAATACCAAGTTTGGATCAGCATTACACGGTGTATAATTGGGTTCCTTATTGGTTTGGGTCAGCATTACACAGCAGATAATTGACAAGTCAATATTGGATCAAGTCTGCTAGTATACAGTGTATAATCCCCAATTTAACCTATTGTATTAATAAGCAGAAGGCTTGCCAGCCAGAAAAAGATCACTGATTAAGCCCTGCAAATGGAATACTGGAATTCTACCTTCCAATGTAGGAGGACTGAGCAGGGACCATTTATAAGCGTCAACTAAATACAGCATAGTTTCCCAGCGCAATAATAGGTGTTTAAGATATAGTCAATCAATAAATGACAGTAGGCTAGCTCAAGAAGAGCGTAGGCTGTAGCTGAAGTGCCATGTACCCCTTGCTAAGGCCAGTAGCAGCACACGTGCCAAGGATAGCCAATTGGGATAGGCGCAGCCAGCAAAGATGGACCTATTGCAAAGGTAGCCACTGAGAACTTTCTGAAAGGACAATAATAAGGGTTTTTGCAGTATATATTGATACAGATACCTGAAAGAATGATAACAAGTTCTTAGTTACACCTGGATAGATTGCAGCTGCTGGCTAGATTGTACTCCAGTCCCAATAAACGTAATTATCTTCAAATTTCTATTCTATTGTAGTCTGTAGTGCTCTGACATAGGATTAGGTAGAGTACATTGACAAGGCTAACATCAATCTGTAGCTTTGAACATACCAGCAATAACCAAAGTTGCTCAACACCCTGCAATGAGTTAAGCGCCTAATTGAGCTATCCACCAAGTAGAGATTGTCACTGGTTCTTGTTGCCTTGTTTGGAAACTCAAGTTAACTTCCGCATTTGGCTTTGAGTGGTGAGGAAGACAATTTGAGTGGCATGGGTTCTCTTGTGCAGAACTTTGCCAGGGGGTTGACCCCACTGTTTCAACAAGAGGCATTCAGGGCTCCTGGTTGACTTAGGCTTTAATTTCTGCATGTTTGGCAGTAAACTGCTTCTGGTTGGTTGCTTTTTGAAGTCAGTATGATATTTAAAAGGCTTGGTGATTAATCCCAGTTGTCCAGTCCTTTGTTGGCGAGGATGGTTGATCCCAGCTAATATGAAACTTTCCATGAAATATTGGGGATTTATTGGGTACATGTTGTTGGTTAAGCGTAATGCTGCTACTGCTGTTGCAGCTGAACTAATTTTAGCTAAATACTTGGAAAAATGGGGAGGGAATGGTTTAAAGGGGATGGTGAGGGAGACCTGGAATGAGATCGTGTTTATTTGTGTAGAGAAAAAATACTTGTGTCATAGTGTGAAGTTATTGGTACCAGAAGTGGTGTGCATGATATATTGGATTGTTACAAGGGTCAACTGTGTTTCAAGTAAACAGCTTGGTAACCCTATTGGTACCTGAGAAAATTGGTTTTGCTCCATATATGGGAATATGAGTGGTCCTAGGTATGATGGGTTGAGAAGGAATTAATGAAACCCCTGTCATGGAACTTCTCGATTCAACTTTTATCAAAGCAAACCTAGATGCTAAGGAAGTTCAACCAATTTCATTATTTTGATAGATGTTACGCTTAAAAGCTTATATCATAGGTTTAATAAATAAATTAGATTCTTGACATCAAAGTTTTCATTCTCTATTCACAGTGGTTGCCTTTTCTGTCATGCAACAAATTAGACTGTTCTATAAAGGATGTGTTTCAAGTTTAACATGTAGGGTACTTTCCTAAGATATTGTTGAAAAGCATTTAAGATTAATTTGGCCAGAGCTTTAATAACCCTCTGATGAAGTTCTATTTTTAAATTCACCTTGTTACAGACTCATGGTTGTGATAGCATATGTTTGAGCATTGGATTGAGCCTGATGACCAGCCAGGTCAAGTGTATGAGCACTTGTTGAGAATTCAAACCGAACCTTTTTGAAACTACCCTGCTTCGATTGGCAGGAAAAACATAATCGAGATTCCAGTGCCAAAGTCAACTGTTGGTGTAGTGAACAACAAATATAAGAAATCAAACGATTAGTTCCTATTAGAGTGAAGACTTTGTTTCGATCCAGCCTGTATTTAAATGGCTGTTGAGTTTAGTAAATATCGAACAATAAAAACGGCGAATTAAAATGTTTTTCTCGAGCGAGGGCTCTATCTTTAATCGCGTCAATAAGTTGAATTTATATTGGCATTTTATTTGATAATGTGGAAATAGGGAGTCTGGTTAGAACCGAGGTTGAAGAGATTGGCTGAGCTGGTGTTGTAATTTGGGGCTGAATGGTTTTGCTGGGGCGCTTTCAGGGTAAAAGCAATGATGGGAATTCAGTCTGGCGTGGGTCGTATTTCTTAGTTTGGGCAAAACAAATGGTTGCTTGAGCGAAAGTTGAGGCAGTGCTTTGTCAGCCGATCGTGGGATCCATTGCCTCGCTTGGATGGTCTACCAATCATTGATGGCTGATGAACTTACTAGCATCCTGGATGCTCAAATATTTAATCCAAGTTTGCCAAACCATAAAGTAACCTGTCCTTTCTAATTTAGGTAATGGCACTTATTATATATATAAGATCTGGTAAAAATCATTTTAGCTATGGCGGAAGTTATGTTTATGCGTGCAATATAAATATGCATTGCAAATCCATGTTGCGTAATAATACTTGGATTATTGGTCAGTGTGGCTCTTTCCTCGTCATTGAAGCCAATAAGGACATGGTGTTTATACTTGACTGGCTAATTGATGTATGCTGCGGTATATTGTTATCTTTGGATTTACACAGCCATTCCATGACAAAGTGGTAATATGGCAAGCTTGCTAGGTTTAAGCTATAAAAAGGTCAATAGCAGTAGCAGGTTAGACAATGGCAAATTACCAGAAACATTCGCAGGCGAAAGAGGTATTTGCAGGCTTAAGAGTGCTGAAGCCGTCGGGCGAGTCTGTTTTGTTGAGTGATGCATGGAAGGAGCGGCCAGTGGTGTTGAAGGTTCTGGCTCGGTTGGGGTGTGCAGCATGCCAGTACGAGGCACAAGCCATGAGTGCGCTGCATCCACTGCTAGAGGAGCAGGGAGTTGGGCTTGTAGCGGTGACGTTTGAAGATGTAGACTTGGAGCTGTTCCTCAAGTGTGGCTATTGGAAGTGGGATATTCTTATTGATCCCAAGCGGCAGGTGTATCAAGCAGCTGGGCTCATGAAGACGGGGACCAATAAAAGCATCAAAACCCTTTTCAGCAGGCGGCCTAGCCAGTGCTTGGAATTATTAGAAGAAAAGGGTTTTTTCTATAATTCTCGAAGGGACATATGTCAGCTCGGAGGCACATTTGTCATTGACACAAATGGCACCTTCATATATGAATTCCGTCCCTCCGAGATGGCAATGCTCCCGAGTCTACGTGAGATTATCAGTGTTGTTGGCGGGGATCCTGAAGACATTGAGGATGATTCTCTAAAGGCGTTCACATGTCCTGGGAACAAGGATCCATTTAAGAAGAAATCCAAGTTCAGATTATCATTTAAATTTCTATAAAGAACTTTAGACTTTATTTTATTCTCCCCAATCAAAACCCATCATTACAACCTTTTAAGAAGAAATATAATCCCATATTATCATTTAAATTTCTATCAATAACTTTAGACTTTACTTTATTTTCCTCCAATCAAAACATATTATTACAACCTTTTAAGAAGAAATATAAGTTCACATTATCATTTAAATTTCTATCAATAACTTTAGCCTTTATTTTATTATCCCCCAATCAAAAACCGTAATTACAACCTTTTAAGAAGAACGATAAGTTCACATTATCTTTTAAATTTCTATAAATAACTTTAGCCTTTATTTTATTCTCCCCAATTAAAAATATTATTATAACCTTTTTTAAGTACATATACATTTGGGTTAGGCTATAAGTGTGTAAAGGCATATATATTGTCAAAATGCTAAACTATTCACACAGTCCGTAATTTATCCTTTTACGGCACTCAGTAAATATTTACAATATAAAAATTGGGCTGTTAACATGTTTATAATAATATGCCATTTTAGATAAATTCGATAAAAATTAAGCAGATATGAAGCAAAAAGTTATGAAGTAGCTTTCAAGGATGGTGAAGTAATTGAACTCAATCCATCTTGAAATAAAATAAACTCAAATTAGAAAAAATTGAACAGGGTGACTTTATATTGCTTAAAAATATTTTTTATTTCAACCTGATTTACTTAATTTAAGGCTGTGTTAACTTCGAGCTAAGCTTATCTATCGAAATGCATTTATAACTGATCCATATAAAACAACTTTTTAAAATGATATTAAGCTAACAAATGTGGATCGTGTTTCCATCAAAAAAGCTAACAAATGTGAGACAAATAAATACTGAAAAGTATTAAATGCTCTTCAGTTGAAATGTTATACCTATAAACTTATCTTTTATTTTCCAAACTATCAAAAATAGATTATTATCTGATGATCTTTTTAAAACACTCATGGGATTTATCCTTTTTAAAAGCGGTATAATAAATCATATATTTAAAATGAATGTCATGGTCATTTTTCTTTTTATATCAGTGATCTGCATCTTTAAATGTTTTTAATTTTGGTATAAACCATTATATCACAATTAGGGCTATTTGGGAATGATAAAAAGGGAAATACAACAACCTTATTGAGATATCATTGGGATTATCTAATAAAAGGATATAAATCTAAAGGGTAACATTTGTCCTTTTAGCAGTTGAGGCTTATATTCTCAAATTGATCATTCAAAGGATCAGGGCTGATTTCTGACATATTAGCCAAGTGGCAAAATTTGTGCAAAACTGAAAATTTCTTCATTTGGTTTCTAATGCAACAATATGATGTAATATCAATGCTTAGTTATACTAAATGTACTTGTTGTAACTGTGCTTTATTGGCAGAGTTGCTAAAAGTGAAATAAGATCAGAATAGATAATCACCTTTATTTGAACAGAAGGGTTATATAAGCTTCATAGTGGCATCATGTGCCAGTTGAATGCTCCTAATATGTTGGCACTATCTTTAGAAAAATTCTGTGCCTCATACCAGGAAGTCCTTAGTCATGATGATTCACATGACAGGCTTGGTTCAGCTTTTCTTGTCTGTCATATTTGTAGCAGTAAAGAATGCTAATTTCTACAAACAGTTAGTCAGGATCCTATTTCTTAATAATATACCTGTAGATGGTATAGTGACAGCCTTTGATAGGACAAAAGAATGTAAGGGTATAATGACAAAACTAGTGCTTTATTTGATAGTGAGGTACTTATATAGTATAAGGCAGGGGAATTTTCACCAGGGGAAAGGAGGCACAGACAGAAGGACTTTCCTAATGGAGGAGAGTGTACAGGCACAGTAGAAAGTCCTGTGCAATGGAACAACCAGTTTCACATGGCTTTCCTTATGGAGGCATGTGGCCCTATCAATGTTGTTCTATAATTAACCTTGGAAGCAAAGCCTGTGTCTGAAGCTCATTTGATAGAGGACTCAAACACCCGTTTTATGAGCGTTTTTAACGTAGTTAACCTTATTAAAACCATGTTAAGAAAAAGCAATAATGTGATTGTTCTGTTGCTTTATCCCTAAGTGGACTACTTAATGTCTAATCCATTCAGGATCTGCGACATTGTCTTTTGGTCTTAGGAGGATCAAGCTGGGTCACAGGTTGTTTTGTCTTACTTGAAACCTTGCTGGGGGTTCATCATGAAGTTTCAATACCCCATTTTGATGAATAGCCTCATTGTTGGTTGGTATATCTTTTGGAAGGTTTTCATGTGCCTGAGTGCCATACTTGAAAATCTGGTCTTTGAAGGCTGGAAGGGCTACACCACATTGCTTCTGCCATTCAGGTCAGGGATTGGGTTGATAAAGATACATTACTTTGTATTGTTATCTTTTGCCTAGCCCTTGGATCAGGTAGATACAATATTTTTCTTCTTTTAGTATGACTGCAGGGCCTAATTTTCCAGTTTGCAATTATATTTTGTCATGGTTCAACGCCCATACTGCATTGCCAAAATTATGATGTTGAGTGAGATGTGTGATGATTCCCTTGACTCTTTTGTCCTCTCAGGATTATTTTCCCTACAAAGTTTCTTAGATCTGTGACACTTCTTGAGGAGTAACTTTTAGGTAATTTCCAAGCAAGGAACAACCAGGGCTTTGAAAATATTAGGTTATGTACTATAAATTAGCTTTAAGGGGATTTTATGATGGCCCTATTAACTTGAGTGCAACATACAAGAAGGGCAGATGGGGTTTGTTTGGGCCACTCTTTGGTTGTGCCAGAGATGAGCTTGGGTTAGCAACTGTTGCAACTGAACCAATTATAGTTCAGTATTTAGGTTGGGGAAGACAACAATTCAATAGAAAGGAAAAGAATAATAAGAATAGGGTGATGTTTATTGGTTGTTGTTGTGATTAATATACCATATGGGGAAAGCCAAACAAGGGGGTGGCATGTTCCATGTAGGGGTTGGAGCCAAGGAATAACTTGTGCGGGATCAGCAGGTCAAATTGTTAACACTCCTAGTTAGGAGAAAGTGCCTGCATTTTGACATTAGCTCATATTGGTTCATACTGTTTTTCACGTCCTTAGGTGACTCATTAAGCGCCCCCTGTGTATTGTGAGATACATTAGCAGGCAGGGGAGTAATCTTAGCTATAACACAACCTTTTAAGCTTCTATAATTGAGCATTTGCTTGTGAATAATATGATGTGATAGCTGCATATTTAATGCCTTCTTAGCACCCCATAATTGGTCTAGACTGGAACCTCTAGTGGCTCTAGACTTAATCCTTCTGGAGCATGGCTCTATTCAGGTATTATTATCTAACCTCAATCAAACTCTGATTCATGTGAAGCATCACCAAGTAGTGACTTAACTACACCTGGGTCTTGTTAAGGATGTACCAGGAGTGTATGAGTTTGGTACTCTGGGCAATCTGGGCTTCCCAACAACAAAAAATAACCTCCACTGTGATGATCCACATGTAGACGGTTTTGCAGGCAAGGGTTGATTTGGCTTCAAATAAAGACGTTATGCTAAAGATGGTCCATGTGTTGTTGGTTTGTGGCTGGTAGAGGCCTAGTAGGGAATGATGGTCACTAGGGAAGATAAGGCCTAGCTAGTAGGTGTAAAGACTACTAGGGGAAGAGGTTGTCCCCACCCAGCAGGAGGTATTGGCTGCTATGGGCTAAAGGTCCTCACCCGGCAGGGAACTATGGTTGCTTGGGGTGAGGAATGAGATAGCTCAGCAGGGAACTTTAGCTGCTTGGGGTGGGGAGTAATCCAGCCTGATGGGTAGTGTGTGCTTCTCAGGCTGGAAGATGTTTAGATCCTAGTGTGTAATGCGGGCTTCTAGGGTAGAAGTGTATACCAGTATGGTAGGGGACTTGCCTACCAGGGTGTGAGTTTTGGACCCCTGGTAGGTAGCGCGGGCTGCCAGGGAGGGGAAGAGCTCTGAGGGATCTATTTACCCTGATACATTTACAGGAGGTCTGTGAGCAAGCATTCCACCTAAAAGACTGGTAGAGTGTCCTTGTTTATGCCCCTATGGGAGCTTTGGGGAGAGTCTAGAGTGAGCATTGAAAGGCATAGATTTGCTCAGAGGTGTCACCAAGGCAGTTTGCTCGGGGGAGCAGCTGAGAACTTGGTGTGATCAGGCCTCTGGGAAGTAAATCTGATTACTTTGCAACTGAAAGCTCAGACTTAATCACCTGGGTGAGTAAAAACAATGGCATAGACTTTGATGATATATGGTTGGATAGCCTAAGTGGATTGCCACTTGCAAGGGCCCAGTCAAACGCCAGTTCAATGTAGACTTATGCCTGGGTCTACAGGTTCTGGTAACAGGGACTGAGATAAAGAACTGAGGTGGTTCATGGGATCAGCAGATAAGACTAGTAAAAAGGACTGTATGATCACAGTGAAGACTAGTTGAGGGACTTTTGGTTCATGTTGAAGTTTGGAACCAAAAGGGTTCTTTGTGCAGATGGAACCAAGGTGGTTCCTAGTGAGGAAAAGCTGAAGGACTTTAAGATCATGATGTAGGATTAGCTGATCATGATGCAGGATAAGCTGAAGGACTTGAAGATCATGATGCAGGATTAGATGATCATGATGAAAAAGCAGCCAGAGGATTGGAAGATCATGATGCAGTAGTAGCTGTAGGTCTGATGAATGGAATGAGCTGTTTGGAGACTGAGATGAGCTGTTTGTTGGCTAAGATGGACTGATTGCTGGTTAAGCTGAAGAGCTGGAAGATATGGTTGAAGAACTGGTGGAAGGACCAGAAGATGATGGTGCAGGACTAGCTTTGAAACAAGAAAATGTCTTGAAAGGACTATCCAGGCTGGATATAGAGGCTGGAATGCTGATTTTGGTGCCTTAGGAGAGAAAATGTTGATATAAGAAGTAGTTAAATAAGGATTTTAAGCTGCCAAAGATATGATATAAAATAATTAGATATCATAGAAATAGAAAAGAAAAAATTAGCTACAATGATTAAACTATGAATTTATCAAGTTGGAATTTAGTAGAAAGGAGCCAGAAAGAGTCCAGAAACAGAACAGAGAAACTGTGAAGGCAAATACTCAGATTTTGTCAAAGACAACTGGGAAAGATGAAAAGCAAGCAACAGGCAAGTTTGAAGGCGCAACATGTTGAAGGAAATACAGAGAAACTTGGAGAAACGTTGAAAAATTGAAGGTTCAAAAACCCCTATGTGAAACATAGACAAAAGCGCTCAAGATTTGCCGGAGAAACGTGACGGGAATCATGGCAAAACCGTTTGAAACGCGGAGCAGTTGTTTACCAGGAGTGAGACAGCCTCAGGTTCAAACCATAGTCAAGAGCAAGTCATTTGGGTAAAATTTTTGGCAAAACAGTTGAATCAAGGCGTATGATTGGCTGCAAGCCAAAGTCTATTTGATCAGTGTTTTGAGGACTTTAACTTGAGAGTTAAAGCCTAAAAAATGAGGAGCAGAAGCAGAAAATTCAGGGCTTTCATTGGCTGAAGTAAGTTATTAAGTTTAATATATTGTAGAGAGAGAAAAACTGGATAGTTTAAGCTTTGGAAAAGAAGAGTTCTGAGAGCAATTTTGGACTGAAACAAGGAGCTATAAAAGGGAGAGCTATCTGAGACTCTTCAGGGACTGGATCAAGTGGATTACAAAGGCCATAAGGACTACAGAAGGAGCTGAAGACCAAGCTAAAGGTGAAGAAGCCCAATATACAACAGCTAGGGCTAAAGATAATGAGCCTGAGCTAGAACAGACCACATTAGCCCAAGATAAAGGTACATGAGCCCAATACTAAGTACAAGGAGTCTAAGAGATTGTTGAAGGACTCCAAGTATTAGCAAAACCCATATTGTTTCCCCGCCCAGGCATTATATCAGAAGGTTTCTAAGAAGATCTTCCTTCTAACTGTGAATAAAGGCCTATTACAACCCCTGCCCAAATTTTCAGTGATAAAAGTACCAGCCCTATGAGTGAGCTACCCCATATCTTTTACCTTAGCTAAGGGGAAGAAGATACCTATTGTCAAGATTGTAGAGGATTTGCCTCCAGCAAGTCTGCCCAGGAGGAGTAGGGGAAAGTGACTAGGCATCTTGAGATGACAGATAGGGGAAAGAAGTTTATAGGAAGTGAATTTACTAGGCTGTTACAAGATTGGTACAGGCCCACCAAGGGGCTAGCACCTAATGAGGTACAGGTGTATGGTGGGGAAGCCCGCCTAGTAATTGGGAAGGTGCTGTAAGAGTTTGCACTTATGCAGGCAAAGTACAAGTTTCTGACCAACCACTCACCACTGCTGAGGAATGACAGCTCCTCTAAGCTGGTCCCTTGCTACAATCCAGGACACACTTTGGGGACTGGTGGACAGGAACCCCACATCCACTATTTATACTAATATTCAATAGAAAGGATTGGCAGTAATATTGGTGCCTCAACAGGATACTGCTGTTGTACTATTTGGGAAATATAAGAGTATATTTGTTAAGTATTACTTAGGCTTGGGGTGGGCACTCTGCACACTCCATTTTATTGACACAGTCAAGATTTTCTGATATGCCTCTGTCTTATTAAGCTTTTTTAGTATCAGACATCACATTAGTCAAAGAAATTGATAAGGTAGTACAGTTAGATCTACTAGTTCCATCCAAGAGTATGTGGTCTTTCCCAGTGTGATACTCACAGGAGGTTTTCAAAGAGGGTGGGAAGGACCTCTTATAAGCTTCTTCCTGAGAAGCTGGGGGAATACTGGTACTGTGCTGAAAAAGCAGGAAACAGTAATATGCACTTGATCAAGCTTAGGGTACTACTTCTAACCTTTTAGCACAGCAGGGATATCTTCTTATTACCTTAGTAGCCTTGGCAACAAGAAAGCAGAGTCTTCTAGAGTCTGGTGTGGAGCTTGTGTCTTTCAAAAAGTAACAACAAGAAGAAGTGCAAAAAGTAGTGAGCTAAAAATATATCTTTATTTGCAAGAAGGAGTGTTGATTTATACTTGTATTATTCCTGCACATTAACTAGTGTGCAGGAATTGGGAAGAGATTGGGAGGAAGCTGGACTACTTTACATCCAGGAGTTGCCAGGATCATCCCCAAACAGTTGGAAAGGCTACACCCATGTTTCACCTCATGGGTGAGTGAGGGTATGATGCACAGTCATCACACCCAGTTCCTATTGTTGAGAAAACAAGATGGTTTGAGTTGTTTTATTATCAATTACAGGAATATTAGCTACATCATGAAAAACAGTCTTATCCTCATCCTTGCATTGGTAATGCACTGGATTGCTTGGGTAGCACCAAATACTTCTTGATCATGGACCTTATACCTGGGTACTTTCATATTGAGATCCCTCTTAAGGAGCAGGAGAAGTATGTGATCATTATCAGCTAGGGCCTTTATCAGCCTACTATCATATCACAAGGGCTGTTTAATGTTTGACTATGCTCTAATGTGCTATTGATAACATGCTTCACAGCCTCAAACTAAGCTGTGTCCTATTTTACCTTGGCATAAATGGCTTTTCTCATGACTTTCCTAAACATATATAGCATCTGGAAGAGGTCTTCTGTTGCCTGGCATCTGCTAACCTTAAATTAAATCCAATGAAGCTCAACTTCCTCAAGGGTTAATTAGAGTATTTGAGCTCTCTATTTTACGCTGAAGGGCTCTGACCTCTACTTGCTAAGGTGACAGCCGTAAAAAAACAAAGCTCCAACCAATAAGCACAATTTCAAAATGTTTCTTGATATGATTGGTTATTATTGATACTCTTTCAAAGACTTTTTTCAATGGGGATTGTGGTGCTGCTGCTGCTCTTGAGAGAAAGTCAAAGTGTGTCCTGGGTCAAATCCAGGGACTATCTGGGTTAGGATGATATCTTGCAGGTATACCAGTTCTATGAAAAGATAAAAGTGAATCATATTACAAGCCCAAAAGGGAATCACCATGCCCTCTAATCATAATTGGTAATTGATAATCAGGGGAAACCTATTTCACAGCAATGCATGGTTTAGCTGTCAGGAACACACCCTTCAGGGAAAGTTTCCCTGTGTGATGGATTAATATGTAAGGATTTAAACCAGTCAACATAGACCCAAAAGGAAATGATACCATGCCCAAATGGAACAACTTGCCCAAAATACAATATTGATCAAGGAGTGGGCTGAAACAACCTAAAAGGGCATAGGCCCCCAAATATGACAGCAAGAAGACAGAGGAAAACTGGTGGAATAAACTTGATGAATTGGGTTTGTTTGGAACTTCTTGGGGCTTTTCCTTAACTGGAGGATTGGTTGAGAACAAGGAAGCAGAATACTATTTTCCCGGTACTACAGGAGCCCATTGCCCAATCTTGAAATATTGAGTATCTGTAACAGCACCAGGTTTGGAGTCCATGTTTACAGAGATCTTTACAGCATGATAATCTAGCACATTAGTTTTAAAAGCTATGACAACAACCAAAGATACCTCAGATTTAAGCAAAATGATTTCAGATTTGAACAAAATCCAAGCTGCGCAAGATTCAGGATTCAATTAATTTATAAACTTTCAGTTAATAAATGAAATGTCAAACAAAAAACAAAATTTCACTAGCCTATTATACAAAATTATATCAAACATCAAGTTTTGTAGTTCAAACCACAAATAAAATGAACTGACACAACAAGTGAAATGGATGTATGCTGTTCTGGAGTATATTATAATCCAATCAGGATTCATATGAGGCACCAACAGAAGGACTGAAATTAAACAAAATTTGAGCAATCTAGAAGTGAGATTCCACAAGCACAAAACAAAATGAACTCACACAAGATGTGTATTATGAGCAGCCTAAAAACAGAAAAATAACAGTTTAACAGCTAATCAGCAGCTATTCAATTTAGGAACAGAGGCATTTTATTCATTTTCATGGCTCCAGATTTGTATGGAATGGTTTTGAGAACCTTCCAAATATGGACTCAAGATTACAATAAAAATAAATCTTTAAATTTTAAAATTTCTACTTTTAGTGATTTTATCCTAGGTTTTTTACAATGGTTTTTACTATAAATATCTTTGACGGCACAAGCAGCCAAGCCAGCAGCAGCCAAGCCAGCTTCAATGGAGGTGAGGCTCAGAACGTGGAGGCACCTGTTTACACCCAAGCCTTTGAGGCAGGTAACAAGGAAGCTGACCTGTACCTGACCACTGACCCCTATGACTTTAACTTGTTCAGTAGTCACATAGTGTCTAGCTCTGCGCCTGCTTCCATATCCACCCCCGCACAAGGTGCCCACCAATCAACCAATCAGGATGGCAACCTTGATTTGGAACAACTTCCTGCCATCAGCCAACCTTCCCCCCTACAGCCAATCAGGCTTCAGCTCCCCCGGCCCAACACCCCAAACACAGAATAATTACTGCCCAAATTCTTCAGGAAATTGTGGCGCTGAACTTGCAGGGTCTGTCCTGGGATCAGATAGCCAGCCAATTACAATTCACCTGGGATACTTTCATGCGGGAATTTAACAACCTGATGAACAGGGTGAATCTGATTGGGACAGCCAAGAAGGCCCCCAAGTCACAAATATCTGAGGCATACCCAATCATGCTTGACCTCCTCCAGCAGGATCCCAAGCTTCCATTGACCCAGGTCCAGAAGCAACTTGCGCACCATGGCATTTGGGTGTCTGAGCGCATGGTGCAGCTCTGAATGTATGGGAAGGTGGCTTTCATATGGGTTCTTACCAATTTTGCCGGCAACCAATGGGATGGCGCTGAGGATTCCCCATATGACACTGCCATCAAATCAACCCTGGTCCAATGCCTGACTAGTCTAACTGATGATGTCATGTTCATCTCCTATTACAAGCTATCAATAGCTTTTGATGATTTTGGAAATCAAGGAAGAGTTGCTACTCAAAAAGGAAGGAAGAAGATCAAGAAGGAGATGTTCAATGGTGCATTTCTGGCTGTTTCAGCCAAGGGTTTTGTCTACTATCAGACAAACCCATATTTTATTGATGGCTACTCATAAAGCCACATCCTCTGTGGATTACTTGACTCCTGGGATGGCTCAAATTCCAAGTACTGGGTTTTTTTGAGCCACCAGATGGAGGGTAGCTCTACCGCCCTTGAGGCCATCCAGGGACGCGAGCACCAGGCCTCAGTCTACCCCGCTGGCCATGCAGACGTCCATCTGGCTGATGTTGTCTTCTTCAACATGGGATCCACATTACAGGAGCGCTGCCCTCAGGCTTTCAACAACCTCTATATTGGGGTCCTTGACCACAATTTTCTCTTTGGCTGCCAGATGGTGGCTGACTTATTTACGCAAATGGTTTTCCATGTGAACATGGGCAACCAATCACGTAAGGATAAGCGCCTTCCACCTCAGGCCACTGCCACCTACCAGCCCATCCAACCAATGACTGATGAGGTTTACAACAAGCGTTATATGGCAGCCATCACGCTAAATCCTCCTGCCTCCACCCCCACCACCAACACTCCTAACCCGCAAGCCCAACCCACCCAATCCCAGACCCCCCAGGCCAGCACCGCCTCTACGTCTTCCTTCCTGCGCTATTCTGCCTCCTAGGCATCACTCTCCCCCGCCCCAATAAACCCCTGTCACCAAACATTTTCTATTTATGTTATCTTTTTTTGAATTTTAATTGTTCATGTTCTCTTTGTTTATAGTTGGTTTTATTTTTTATGTTCAGCTTATTTCTATAAAATCATTTATTTACTATGCCATGTATCTAGATCCAGAACACAGTTATTTTTAGCACTTAAACACACCCCTTGTGAAAATATTAACAACAATTTGGTGATCAACTAAATTTAAATTAGAAAATTATAGTGTTAACTGTTTTTAGATAAAGTTGTTACTGATCCAAATTCAAAACCTTAATGATAAACTTTAAGCCAATCAGGAGCCAAGTGATAAAGTGATTGTTGTGACATAAAGGGACATTCAATAATTCTTTGATGCATGTGCGCCAATCATATTAATTAGCGCACATGCACCAAAGAATTATTGAATGACCATTTATGCCACAACAATCACTTTATCACTTTGCTCCTGATTGGCTTAAAGTTTATCATTAAGGTTTTGAATTCAGATCAGTAACAACTTTATTTAAAAACAATTAACACTATAATTTTCTAGTTCAAATTTAGCTGATCACCAAATTGTTGTTAATATTTTCACAGGGGGCTATGTCAAGCGCCAAAAATAATATGGTAATCAAAGAAACAATGCCAACACAAAGCAAACAACACATATTGAGATGAGCGTAAAACATATACAAAATGGGTAAAAAGATGGGATAATGTAGTAAATGGGAAAACAAAAAGGAATAAACAAAGAGGCAACAGTATCAAAATAATACAGAATTTATTGAGGCAAAAGCTATAAAAACATATGAAAAGGTTAGTAAAAATCAATGAGAGAATTGGAAAAGCTTCTGAAGGATCTTTATTTGGCAATTGCCAAAATCAAAGACATCAACCACAAGGTCAAAGCCAAAGTTAAGTCCACCGTCCTCACTGGGGACAAAATTGACAAGGTGTCCGCAAAGGCCCTAATGACAAAAATGCCAGACACCCCTGAGAAGACCATCATGCGTCTTTTCAATATCCAGAAGACGGTGGTCAAGGGCCTGCAATTTAAGGCATACAATCTTTCTGCACCGTCTATCTGGGTCAACAACCCTGAGATGTATAAACATCTCAGACCCGCCAAGTGTGTCAGAACAGAGGATACTGAATTGCCAGCGCAATTGCTTGTGCCAAGAATGGCCAAGCCTGCTGAAGCAGCCAGCAAGAAAGAAACATGTGAAGGTAACATAAAAAATAAAATTAATAAAATTTTGCAAATACTTACCTGTTTTTTAGAGAACATAGACGGTGAACTCTGCCAAGTCCTGGTCCCCTTTGTCCCTGCCACATTCTACGCCAACTACGCCACTCATGTGGCCAAGCAGCTGTATCTGTTCCCCCCTGTCTTGCAGGAGCTGGAGGACCGCATCTACAGGTCCTTTTCTATGTTGCAGGAGGCATTGGCTGGGCTGACGCATGGCAAGGGGGCATCTGAGTGGGAAGTTACTGCCTACTAGGATGCCCAACTGGTCCGCCTGGACCCAGTTAACCTCAGTGGAGTTTACTGTGTAAACTCATTGAGCTTGTTTGGGACGTCCTGGCAATGCTCCCATTCAAGAATGTACCAGAGATGGGCTTGGCTCATGCAGCTGCTTGCTTCTGCTTCCCAGTGGAGCACACCCTATCTTAACTTCTGGACAACTTTGGGCGCACAGTAGGGAAATTGGCTGTTGCGTCTGCAACAGCCATCAAGAAAACTAAGATCCTCCTGGCGGACTTTGGGCTAGCCTGGAGTGCAGATGAGACAGGGCTCCCCTTGGCAATGGATCTTACCTTGCGAAGACCAGGCACAATAAGAATATCAGTGCAGTCTATAATAAATTATGTGAGTTTACGGAAGCTTTGCTGGGCAAAGTCTTCACTTGGTGGTTTACCTCGGGTATCTTTTCTTCTTTGGGATGTGCGCTAGTGTGGAGGATCTAGACGAGGTCCTTCTAGGAATTGACAAGGCCCATCTTACACTTGACAGGAAGAAGGTCCCCCTGGGTATGACTTGGTGGACCACGTAACACAAGACGCCCTGGTCCTGGCAGGGATTTACAGGTTTGCAGCCCGTCTGAAAAGCTGCTCCTCCATTTGCACCTTACCATACTCCCCTTCACCATCAGGAGGGAGTTTTTTAATAAGGGCGTATTCACCGTCCACGGTGTGGCGGTGGAGGTTGTGCGCCACCGCCATTGCAGGGTGGGTACATACCAAAGAACCCACTACAGGTGTTTGCAATAAATTCTCTCTTATAAATAATTCCATTACAATTTATAATATTTTTATTATAATAAAATTTTCTAATTCTTATTTTAGCAAACAGGATTTGCAAAATGTATCCCAGAGAAGTTCTTAATAAAAGCATTATAAATATTTCACTAAAATCTACTTCTGATTTGTACACATTACTATTATTTTTTTTGATTATTATATTTATTTGCCAAAATTGGTATAAATCTATTTGCGTAATCCAGTATCAAGAGTTTGGGATACCCTTAGACAACACAATAAAAAATGATTATAAATAAATAAATTACTAACCTTCATTGAAGGTCCTTCTGAATGTGATTGAAGGCTTGAAAACATCTAAATATAAAATGATAATTAATAAATCTTGAATAGTAAATTAGAGAATATAAAAAAGAATTGGACACACTAAGCCTTTAATTGATTGGCTGTTTGGCTAGGCACGCAGGGATGAACAAATCAGCATGGCCATAGAATTTGGCCACAGTCTTGGCTGGGAGGGTGTGGATCCTGGCCTGCAGCAAATTAAAGAGGTCCTTGGTCCCAGTTGGGGTTCCTTGCTTGACAACTTGCTTGAGCCACCCAAAGACTTCCTCAATGGGATTTAGGAATGGCAAATAAGCAGGGAGGAAGAGAAGGCACAAATTTGCTGTGGCCAATTGCTGGGGGCCCACTGCGGTGTTGGTGTCAATCATTGGGAATTCCTAGAGAATGTCAGTCACTTTGTGGAGACCAACGTTGTCCAACCCAATAACATTGGTGAAGCCAGGGCTTGTGCGCCTCAGGTGCTCCTGGACCAATCAGAGAAATGATAGGAAGGTACAGCTGTTTTTGGGGGGCCAGTATCATTTGATATAAGTCAACCCTCTTTGGACCAAGGAGAGCTATCATTGAGTAGGCTGTGGCGCAGACTGCAGCATGCCAAGCCATCCCGCCATTAGAGCCTTTGGGGATATAGCCATATGCATTGCGCATAGATGAGGCAAATGCTGATTTGTCAATATAGTAAAATTTGACCGTCCCCTTGGCTTTGAGGGCAGTGTACGCCTTTGCGTAGTTTTTCTGGGTCTTGATGTTGGTTGGGCTGTTTCTATTATAGAGAGATACCCCAAGCTTTTTCCAGAAAAAGCACATTTCCTTGACCAGATGGTAGTAAAAGGAAATTGAAGCCTCAACCCCAAAAGTAGACTTGACCATGACCTGTATATTTGCCAGTTCAAGATGGCATTCTCAGGTTATCCACTGACAGATTGCCCATTTGTGCTCCTTGGTGAGCATGGTTGACACATGCAAGGATTTCTCCGCGGCAAGGACTTGACCCGTGTTAATGAACTTGTTGAATGTCTTGGAAGCGTACTTGGGATCCACCCCAACAATGGCTGTGGCCGCCCTGTAATTGCCTGATTTGCACATTAGCTTAAGCAGGATGATGTGTTTGATATCAGGAATACGCTTCTGAGCAGGCTTTGTGGGTTCAGACAAGACAGGATCCTGACTGGTAACAGGCTTGCAAGGCATGGGCACCTTGGTGTAAAACTCAGCAACTTTCTTCAACACTAACTGCCCCTCATTGGTTTGATAGAACTCGGGCTCCTTGCCATCCTCCTGATTGCCATCACTGACGTAGGGCTTGTAGCTAGTATCAAGTACAGGCTTCACTTTCTCCAGCATGGCTGATGGGACCGACTCTTGCCAGTACACAATGTTGAACACATACGAAGTAAGTTCTACCTCCTTGTTTCTAACTTTTTTGTAGTGGCAACCTTGGTGGGCTTCCAGGTCAGCTTTGGGACCCAAGGGTTGATGCTCCGCACCCTAGAAGCTTGTGCTCCTTGAAATGGCTGTGTCAGTGCAGCATCACTATAGAACTCTCCTCTCCTGTCTCCTCCTTGAGTAGGCACTTGGGTTGCAAACTCTATTCTTTGACCCACGGGGGCAACTGTGACTGCAGCGCACAATGGGTGTATTGGTAGTCTGTTGCTGTGTTTCTTCCATTTTAAAATTTAATAAAATATTAAATAAATTTCAATTAAGCTACTCCCTAATTTTATTTTTTGCTTTTATCTGAATATGGATATTTAATTAGAGTTTTCCCACCCAATATCCCAATTATAGATTTTTTATTTCTTAATTAGTTGTTTTTGGTTTTACAACACCCATTTTAGAATACTCAAAAAAATACACCCTTTTTCCCAGATTTTACTGCCAAATTCAAACACCCAAC
This sequence comes from Entomophthora muscae, assembly GCA_014839935.2. Taxonomy (NCBI): domain Eukaryota; kingdom Fungi; phylum Entomophthoromycota; class Entomophthoromycetes; order Entomophthorales; family Entomophthoraceae; genus Entomophthora; species Entomophthora muscae. Next base: position 139,545 of record QTSX02003557.1, read on the forward strand.
ACAATATTTTTAAAATTTATGTTTCAGATCTTCTGTCTTATTTTAGAGTCCTTGGTATCATTCATGAATACAATCCATTGCACACATTGTGTGAGTGATTTTGTTTACGTAGTGAGTTGCTATTGTGTTCCGTTTTGGTTTGAGTTTTGACTCACCTTTCTTGGGTGTATTTTGTCACCAATTCACATAGTAAACATATATACACCAAAAGTCAACTCACACCATTTTTTTGTGAATCAATGTATTTCAGATTGTATTTTGAATGGCTTGCTTTGCGCGTGAGCTCTTTGTTGCTGTGTTGATTCATATTGCCCATTAACACCAATAAACCCTGTTAACAGAGTGTATATTTTAACTTGAGAGTTGGATTTTATTTAAATCTTAAATCATTTTGTTTAAATCTGAGGTATTTTTGGTTGTTGTCATAGCTTTTAAAACTACTGTAGGAGTAACAACCATTTAAACCTAATTCCCCTAAAAATGGGGAGCTTAGGCAGTTATACAGCAATCACTTGATGAATCATCAAAAAATAATCATTTGTTTTAATAGGTTTAAGTTATTTTTGTGATTATGCATTTTTTATAAGCAAAGCTCTGAGGTTTATATAACATTGGTAATGGTAAATTTGAGAGAGAAAATTTAAATGCTATGTATCACAAAATCAAGGTTATCTTAACTCTCAAACTTGATTGAAAACACTTAACTGTTTTAACACCAGTTTTAGTTTACCTGGGGCTTAAACAGCAAGCAATACAGATACTTAACATGATAGCTTCTAAAATAAATAATAAGTAAATGAGTAAAAATCCTTAACAGTCTCTAACTTAAAGTTAAGTAGTCTACAGAGCCTTCTAATGTGAGCAGGTGGTTGGCAATGTCACCTGGCCATTCTAAAGCATCTGATTGGATGGATTTACAGAAATATTCAGTCTTATACTTGATAGTGGATTCAAACAAGGTTTTTAATTTAATATCAGGTTGTGTTATACCCACTGGAAAGGTCCCAGGTTCAACTTTTGCACCTTATTCTGTCAAATTAACGTTGACATTATCATTCATCAATAAATCTAATCTTTGATCTTTAACCAAAACCACTTTTTTCAAGGCTGTCATGCAAGAATAATTAGCTACAGGGTCTTCATAAAAGATGGTTCTGAAACTATCAAAGCAGTTTAATCATCCAGGGGACGGTTTACATGCTAAGCTTAAGTACAACAATATCCTTGATCCAAAGATTGTAGCACTACTTTACTCATTTTTCAATCAAGAGTTTTCTTTCAGTGAACATACTAAAGTTCTGCTTCTTCTGATCTTCTTGACCAGCTCCAGGATCAATATCACTAGGTAAGTTCTCTTTCACAAAAATAGAGAATATGGAACAAGATAGTCTTTATTAAAACAGAAGGAAGATCCCCTAAGAAATCTTCTGATTTTTCACTGATCTGGTTTTCTTTTGACCACCTGATTCTTTAGATAGAACTTATGAATGCTTAAGAAGACATTTGGAGATACCAAAACAACCAGGGGTGTAATAAACATGATAAAAATTAAGCACTTTATAAAGATACAGCTTTTGATCAAAATATTTTTCAACTTCACAGTAAACCATCTAAATTATAGTGCCTTTTTCAGCATTTTCCTCTTTATAATGTCTTTTTTCTAAAAGGTTGAAATATTGTGTGCTCACTTTTTCTTATAATAAAATAAGCTTTCAGACTTACTCTCAAAGTCTTAAAACATTGCCTTGACTTTTTCTCAACCATCCTTTAGGCTTTGAGCTTTTAACCAATTTTATTCATCAGTAAACAAGCCTCCCACTAAACCAATGATTAACATGTTCAAAAATTCAATATTTCCACAGCTTCACTGAGATCTAAATAGGAATTTAATTTTCACTGCTCAACCTGCTTTAATAAATAACTCTTTGTGCATCAAAGCATTAACTGTTTCCCTACTACAGTACCAATCTTCCCTGACCTCTGGTCTATTCTTTTAAGATAAAAACCTTTATTTGTTTTATCTTTTTAGATATTTCACTTTTATTCTTTGATATCTATCTTAGCCACTAAAGATTACTTTCATCTAAGTTTTACTCCACTAGCTGCTTCAGATGTCCTCCATCTGGGCTTTTCTCTCTAGATTAGCCACCATAGGTGTCTCTTGATAAGGCTTTCAGAGGCAAGCATTCCCTCTATTCCTGCTACTTTATCTCTCCTTTTTGCTCCCCAAATGGTTATTTTGGGAATTTTCAGAGTTACTAACTATACTTCCTTGACATTGCTCTTATTTTTTGGATTACTAGCTGCCTCTCTGTACAGCTTTCCTACAGGTGATCTCAGGTGTCACAGTAGTTTCCCTAATGCCAGGTATTATCCATCCTAGTCAGAAAGCCAAGAAATTTGGGAAACAGTTGACCAAGTTAACTGAGTTAATTGATTTAAATAAAATCATTGATCAGAAGTGGGTTACTACCGCTTTGATTTGTCAGCAGAATACAATTAACCAAGGAAGATTGACACTGATAAATAGATAGAATCTAAGGGTCACCCAATACAACCTCATTTATCATAATGGTCATCAAAAATTAATCACACAAAGGTTTTCACGTGCTAGGCAAGGTACTCTTGGAATGAGACAGAATAGGAGCCATGAATTCAGGTGGTATTGCTTAGTCAATAATTTTGGTACTATTGCAACATCTTTGATTACTCCCTCTTGGGGAATTAACGCCCCAAGCAGATCATCAAATGGCGCACCAAATGGTTCACCAGCCAGCCAGCCAGTAAACTGGTGGCACCATTATCAGTCAAGCCATCTATGACAGGGATCACCTAATCCAGATCCTAAATGGAACACAACTTGAGTAAGCCTTGTGACCCAAGAGGAACATTACTCAGATAAGCCTCATGACCCCCATGACATACATGGACAGCATGTGGTTTGTCATGATACTATATATTTTCCTATATTCATATTCAATAAAGTATCATTCTCTTCTTAAATCTTTCCCTTTTTCTGTTTATTATACTTCCCAGAAGTATAAACTTGACAGTACATATTAGAAAATTTTCACTGTTCAACTCTCAAGAGTTGAGTCCTCCCAAATTTTTTACTCTGATAAAATCAAATATTCTCCTGATCTAACTTTATTTATCATGCATCCTGTAGTTGGTCTGCTGAGCTACACCCCTTATAATTTGATTCTTAGTCAAATTATTACCGGAAGATGGGTTCCTGCCGTTGGCACTTTGTTGTCGTCTCCTCCTAATGTTACACCAATGCCAGCCAATCTTTGAGTTTTTAACTTGGAGTCCAAAACTGAGACTATGGTTACCTCCCAATGCCCTAGTTTTATTTCAATGACTATAATCTTGTCACAAGTGATAAGGAGTAACTTTTTGGGGAAGCTTCAAATATGAAATTAAGAGAAAGAGAAGTATATCTTATTGATTAATACTTTTGGCTTATATAGCTGGTGTTGTGGCGGGGATTTAAGTCAGATCAAACCTAGGGGTTGATCATGTGCAAGTTAGGTTTGAGTTGCTGGATACATGGTCAGCCATGTGATATTGGCTTGTTGCCATTTATGGTATGTCAAACTGTATATTGAAAAGGCACCAAATTGGGCAATTCCTTGATGTTAAGTGGGTTGGCAGTAGCCAGGATACCCATACATCCAGCTCCTTGACACATGCTATTTATCTGGGACTTCTCTGGTTGGGTTTGATCATCTTGTTAAGCCCTAGTGTATCTTTTGGAAATTTCACTAAACAGTATTTGAAGCTTTGGTGGTGGTTAATTATCAACTTCTTATGGATTTTCTTGTTATTCCACACCACTTGGAGACTTCTTCATACTACCCAGCAATTTCCGTCATATAGGCCAGGTTTGGCTTTTCCCATGTGACCTGGGGCCCATGTTCTCTTGATGGGTGGCAAGGAAGTTTTCTATCTGTATGGGGTGTCTAATGACCCCTGGTTGGTTGGAGTAGGTCCCTGCTTTTGATTGGCAAGAGTGGGAAGTGAACAGGAGCCCAAGTGGCTGGCTGGGGGTCCCTGCGTGGGCTGGCAGGATGGTCTGCAGGTGGCAGGCAGGCAGAGCTGGCGGGTGGTGGGCAAGTGGGGGACTGGCAAGTGGGGCTGACAGCAGGCTGTCTTGCGGGTACCGGGCTGGTGGTGGGCACCTGTGCAGTGGCAAAGGATGTCTGCTCCCTTGTTGTGCATAAATTATTTTACTTCCCACTATGTTCTGTTTGTTCTTTTAATTTGTTGTTTTGAATTGGTTGTTTAACTAATGAAAACTGTTGGTTGTAGTGTTGGCTGGGAGGTGGGATTTCTCCCATTTTTCCCCATGTTGGGAGTAGGTTGATAGTTTGGAGGTTAGTGTCAGGAGTGATCCTGACACAAACATTTTAAATCCTATGAGGAACACTACCTGGACAAGCTATATGACTGCCATGACATACTTGGACAGTATATAGCTTCACATGATACTGTATAACACTCTAGCTTCATATCAAATAAAGTAGTGTTATCTTCTTAAATTTACCCTGATATCTTGTTTCATATAATTCCAAGAACTATGTACAGTATTTCTATAATATGTTGAGATAAACATAACCATTCCAACCTAAAGCAAAATCCACAAAGCTGAGAAAAAAATTAACTCAGCTTAAAACAAAATTAAAAATCGAGGAATTTATATTGAACTACAATAGATTTGGATTCCCTTCTATTTCATTTTAGGCTGAGTTGATTTTGCTCTCAGCTTTGTGGATTTTACTTTAGATTGACTTAATTCCATTTTCCTCACAGCTCTGAAAACTACTGTACCAATGGTCTAAAAAGCAATTGGCATCAATGGAAAGTTTTACAAAAGATCTTCAATTGAACTTTTGGGGTTTATATTTTTGACGAAAGAAACTAATGAGCATGATGAGGCACTAATAATCGTAATAATAACCTAGATACTTGTGAAAAAGGGTACTTTGAAATAGATAGCCTAGCTAAAGTCTATATGATTACGTCATAACTTATTAAGAGCTCCAAGCCATTCACATATGATGAAAAATTGAATTTAAAATAATCATACTTCCTTTACAATGGTACTTAGATTAAATTTTATTTTCGAGTTTTATATGCTTTTCTTGATTTTTTTATAAATTTTAATAGTTTTCTTTAAGCAACTTTTTCTTATAGCTCAGCTGCAATCAATACTAATTTTTCTTTTACAGTTACTGCTCATTTGTATTTTAATTAAAAAATCCAGTGTTTCTTTTATGCGAAATGCGGTTTGATTTAAGGAATCAATCCTTTTTTCTATGCTGTTTCATGTCTAAAACATCATCATTTTTAAATATTCTATCATCACTCTGTTTGGCTCTTGGTTTCACTATTTGACCAAATTTTTAGTTGCAGCCTGAAGACGAAAAAGAAGTTCAAGTACTTCAACAAGATCAAGAACGCATCAACTTATTTTCGAAGCTGACCTCAAAAATCGTTCTCTTGGAGGAAGAATTTTCCAAGCTAAAAGAAGAAAAAGAATATGTAGACGAGCTTCTGGACGAACTTGAACTAGCCGATGAAGATGAACCAGTCAATCTTAAAATCGGCGATAGCTTTGTTGAGATGCCTCTTTCTGATGCCCAGGATCGACTACAAAAAGAACAGGCAGTACTTGCTGATAAAGTCAAAGCCAGTGGTGAACTTATTGATTCGACTAACTCAAAAATGACCGAGTTGAAAGGTGCATTATATGCAAAATTTGGGAATACGATCCATTTAGAAAAAGATTAATACTTTTATTTGCATTTGCATCTTGACTGGTGTTTTTTCTGCTTAATTTTTTGGTTTTTAAACTTTCACAGTATATCCTTAAGCTTATTACCGCTTGGGTTTTACTTTTCAGAGGCATCAGAAAGTAGATATCGCTCTATGGGAATACTTTGACTTAAATATTTAAATTGTCCCAATTGAATCTTGTAATAAGTATATATAATTCCTTCACTAAAGATTTCTCTTTAGTATATTATTATTTTTTATTTCTTTCTATAATAGTTTTGGTTGCTGCAATATAATTGACATGTAAGTTTTATTAACATTTTTTCACTCTCTGAGGTCTATTGGCGCTGCTCCATATTTATTTCAGTAGAGTTATATCAATAATCTTATAAAATGGATAAAATGATTCAACCCCATTCTATTCAGAATTATCATTGAATTCTCTAAGAATTTGGGGTTAAAAATTGTAAAAAAAAGACTATTGCTTCTGTTGCAACTGAACTGGTTAAGGTTCTGTATTTGGTTATGGGAAGGCAACAGTCCAGGAAAGGATAATTTAAGGGATTAGAGATAACATGATCTTTATTGGTAAGAGTGTAAGTTGTTATACTGTAGTGATAAACCATTGGGCCACTAAGGGGGTGGCACTTGTGGTGGTGATCTGAATAAGGTTTGACTATGTTCTGGTTAAGGGTTATTGCTGAGGATCTTTGACATAATTTTTCTCACTCCTTATAAGGTAATGTGAGTTTTCACCATGTTGGGTAATTGAGAGTGCAATGCCCAGCCTTGTTTAAGGCATTCCATATTCTATTTTATGACTCACTACTTCAAATTTCTTCTTTTTGACCCAAAGTTAAGAATTGTTAGTAATGTTAGTATTTTGTTTTACCTGTCTTTTTGCTTCAGGGGTTTGAACCGGCTGATTATCTTTTTATTCAGGTGCACATAGAACTATTTTTGCTTACACAATTGTTTGAAACTGTATGTTGGCCTGGTTTTTGTCTCTTTCTCACAATTATGCAGCTACAGAGTTTCTGTTGTTGTTTTCAAACAACAGTAGGAAGCTTATTTTATTTTTATTAATAGATGAAATAGTTGAGATGTTCTTGCTGCCTTTTCTTCCTGATGATTATACAACAACAGATCAACAACTGTTTCCCTTCCCTACTATAACTAACCCCTTTCCTTGAAGAGTAAGCTAAGCTGAAATGCCAAGTGGTTTATTTTACCAATTTCCATTTTATTTTTAAATCTCATCTTTAAATTTACTTAACTTCTAGCTATTTCTGTTTTCACTCTTAGGCTGTTAAGATATTTCAAGATTAGCTTGTAAATTTATCTTTTAATAGAGTTAGTAAGACAACAAGCACTAGGCTTGTTGCCCTCAATCTTTTCAATAAAAGATTTTTTTACCTTTTTATGCTTTGATATTTGGATGATAAATACTATACAGTAGTTTTCAAACCTGTTGAGATAAACAAAAAATCTCAGTCTAAAAACAAATACAACTCAGTCTAAAAGCAAAATCAAGTTGGATCCAAATCTATTGTAATTTAATATAAATTCTTTAGTTTTTAATTTTGTTTTTAGACTGAGTTGTATTTGTTTTTGGACTAAGATTTTTTGTTTATCTCAACAGGTTTGAAAATTACTGTAAGACTTCAGACTTTATCAACAACAGCTGCAGTTGAATAAAAGCATGTGCTCAACTATCACCAATAAGTTACTATTTCTCAAGGATAAAATATATAGCTAGAATTGAGACAATAGTTTTTATTGATAAGCTTAAACATGTCATGCCCTGCCCCAAAGGGCAGGCTTTTTGATTTATTATGCTTTTATTTTTGCTTTTTTTATTCCTTCTTTATATTGGAATTTAGATTAAGAGTTAATATTTAAGTATTTTAAGTCAGTTACCTTATTTTTACGTCAATTTGAATTTAAATTGCCGTCGTCTTCTCCTCTCATTTTGGTTATTCTATTAGCCTAATATTTTCTACTTTAAAGTTAGAGAATTTTAATTTTTGCTTACCTTTTGAAACTTCTGGTTACATCGTTGCCGCTCCCCCCAGCTTCACGTTGCAGATCTGCTTCAAACTAGTCTTCTGTTTATCCTTTCTTTTCCAGATCATCTCCAAACTTCCCCAGTCACTCCTCTTCTTGGCTGTTCTCCTATGCCTATTATTTACAACTGAAAAGACTTGTCTATATAATAAAGAGCTTGTGAAGAGTAGGCTTTAAGCCAAAATTCTAAGTGATTTCTACCCTTCATTCTTTACTTATTTCCAATTTCAGATCTTAAACTTTAGAAATTCATATTTTTATTTTATATTGTTCTAAAGTTCTCTTTTTTTCTTTCTCTTAACAAATGGAAGTTGTAAAACAACAAGCCTTAGGATTGTTGTATCCATTGTTTTCCCTTAAGGAATCTTTTAATAGTTATATGTAGCAGTTTGCTGGCAGAGAGTATCCCAATATTGACATTCCCTTAGTTACTAATAGTTCACTATTAAACACCTTATTTTATCTTATTTTTTTAGGTTTTTTAAACTCTATCACTCCTTTTGTAACTCAGTATAAGTTTCTGGCTGGATTCTGTAAGATTATACTACAGACAGTTCCTACTTTCTTATACCTTTTGGATCTTAATCCCAATGCCTTAAACACTTTATTTTATAACCTTGCACCACTATTAACAAGACCTTACATTATTTTGGCTTCCCATGAGATTAAACCAGGAAATACTTTTTCCATTTCTTCTATCATTCTTTTATCCTTGTTTCTCTCTATTATTATTGTAACATTGCTATATCTAGTTGTTTTTTTACCTGGTTGGTTATATGATAATGTTTTTTGTAATAAAGAAGGACATACTCCTACTTCCTACATCAACCAAACAGTAGTTCTCAATACCTTAGCTCATAGTTCTCCACTCTCTAGTATTTTTAAGACTTTAGCTTATGCACAGGCCCACTTCACTGCTTATGGATCTGTCAAAACCGCAGGCTTGACCCGCCAGCAAGGTTCTAACCAAGCGGATTCATGACCCGCAATCCGATTACCCGGTCACTCAAAGCCAGACTAGGAAGTCAACTCAAGTTGCCAAATCAATCAACATGAACAAACAATGATCCCTCGTGGTGGATACCTTGATTTGGCGCTTGACTCATTAACAGGATCAAGCCACCCCCTCTTCCATCTAGCCATGTGATCACCAATCATGTTTCTGTTATCCATTGATTCACAATAGCTATATAATCACTATCTCACAATAAAGATTATTATCTATCCTTTAAAATCATTTTCCTTTGTAACTTTGCTAAAACAGCACAGTTACAACAGATCTGAGTTTCCTACTGACTCCCAGAAGGTCCTCTATCTTGCGGAGAAACTCACTGGTCATTAAAGAGATTGGTTTTTCTCTCACTCAATACGCAACCCAGGTATCCTCCAGAACTATGATCTCTTTGTCAGTTCCCTCCTATCCTTCTCTTGAGAAGACAAAAAGTTGTCTACTCCCTCTGCTTCCTGATTTGCAGGCCTCACACAAGGATTGCTTCCACTTATCAAATACAACTAGAAGTTCTGCTCCCTTCAGTCAAAACTACAAGCCTCTGACACTGAGGCTTGCAGCTTCTACAAGATAGGCCTCAACAAGTTGCTCCAGGAATTTTTAGTCCATCACAAACTCCCCAAGGAGTTAGAGCCTCTTATCAGAGAGGTGGTTAAGTGGAACCAAAGATACCTTTCCTCAAAGATACAATCTCCTTCTAACCTATCCCCTGCAGCTTGGTTATTTGTACCAGACAAGGTACTTCTCTCTTCAACCCCTCCACCTGGTACAAAACCAAAGGCTGGAGGAGGTTTTTGCCTTACTGCAGAGGAGGTCCTCAGAAGAAGGAACAATAACCTCTGCTCCTACTGTGGATCAAAGGACCATCTTCTACTAGGCTGTCCTCTCTCCAAGTGCCCCCCTTGTCAACAAAACGTCCACTCTCACCTCACTTTCCCTTAGCAACACTTCCAAGTTACCTACTGTCTTAGTGACTATTCATGGACCTTTGGGGGAAATCAAGGTCCTTGCTCTTCTCAATACTGGCTCTGATGCCAACTTCATTGAAGAGAAACTTGCTAACCTAATTGTACTCCCTGCTTTTGGATTCCTTGATGTTAAGGTGGAAAATAGCACTCTCACTGGCGCCACAGCTATCCTCTGACCTGTCACCATTAACTTGAAGGGCTCTCTATTCTGCGTCATGTGTAACTCCTCTCCCAACTTATCTTTCCCCTTCATCCTTGAATTCCCGTGGCTGAGAGAGTTGTTGCTTAACTTTGACCACCTAAACAACAAGATTTTGTTTACCTGCAATGATGTTGTCAAATTGCTACTTTTATATCTGACACTTTTTGCTCAATCTCCTCCAAACTCAACCTGACTGCCATATCTAGTACAATTCCATTTACCCTTTCTGCTAAAGATGAGGATGAATGACCTCATTGTTACTCTGACTTCAAGGATTGCTTTAGTGAAGAAGAGTGTAGCTTGCTACCCCCTCATAGGCCCTACAATATCCAGATCAACCTTAAACAAGGCACCACTCCTCCCTGGGGAAGGCTTATTCCCCTCTCTGACTCAGATAACACCTTGCTAAAGAACTACATCAATGAGGAACTCTCTAAGGGCTTCATCTCACAATCCACGTCTCCTTGTTCTTCTCCAATCTTCTTTGTCATTAAATCAGATGGCTCCAAGTGCCCTTGTGTTAAATATAGAGCACTCAATGAGATCACAATCAAGGATAGATGCCCTATTCTTTCTGCTGAGGCGTTAACCAATTGCCTTGCTGGTAGCTCTGTGTACACTAAGATTGACCTCCAAAGCGCTTTAAACCAGGTCAGAGTCTCCCCTGGCCACAAATGAAAGACTATTTTTTGTACCCCATTTGGGTTTTACAAGTAAAATGTAATGCCCTTTGGTTTATGTAACACTCCTTCAACCTTTCAGGCTTTAATGAATGAGGCACTCCTTCCCTTCCTTAATGCTTTTGTTGTTTATCTTGATGATATCCTCATATACTTCTCCTCCCACCCTGATCATGTTGCCCACATCAGCCAGGTCCTCCAGAGACTTTGAGAATACAAACTTTTTACAAAATCTTCAAAGTGCTCATTCTTCTGCACTGAAGTCAATTTCTTTGGATAGTTGTCACTCAAAACAATTTTGCTGTCTCTCCTAGCAAGGTGGATGCTATCCAGAACTGGCCTGTTCCCAAGACTTGCTCACAAATTTGTGGTTTCCTTAGATTGGCAAACTATTTCCATAAGTTTGTAGGAAAATTTTCTTCTCTAGTTTTGCCTCTCACTGCCCTTACTTCTCCTTTCATTCCTTTTTTCTGGACACCTGAGGCCCAGCTTGCTTTTGGTGCTACTAAGGCTGGCTTTGTCTCTAATCCTGTTCTCCTGATGCCTGATCCTTCCAAACCCTTCTCAGTCAAGACTGATGTCAGCAACTATGCTGTTGGCAGTGTTTTTCTTCATCTTGGGGGGATGCAACCCCCTGTTGCATACTTCTCCCAAAAAAACACCTTCCAGCTGAAAGAATCTACCCCATACACAACAAGGAACTTTTTGCCATCATTAAAACACTCAAGCACTGGCGTCACTACCTTGAGGGACTTGACAAACCATTCCTCATTTACACAGACCACAAGAACTTGCTTTATTTCACCAAGTCACATTGCATCTCCTAAAGACATGCTAGATGGGTATTAGAACTATCAAATTTCTGTTTCAAACTTGTTTACAAGAAGGGTATACTCAATACCCTCCCCAACGCACTTAGCTGCCACCTGTTACTATCTGATTTTGACAAAGATTACAAAACCCTCAACACCAACATTGTTCTTCCTCCCAAAAGTTTCCTCAAACTTAATGTTCTCAGCACCACAACTCCTGACATACTGAATCAAATCCACAAGTCCCAGCGCTCTGTCAAAGCCTTGTCCCAGATTATTGACACACTTACAAATAATGAGACAGTCTCAAACCCTTCCTTCTCTATGATAGATGGTGTGTTATACTTCAACAACCTTTTGGTAGTCCCCTCCTTGGACCTTCAACAGCTATTAACCATCACGTTCCATGACTCCCTTGCTGCAGGCCACTCCGGCTATAAGAAGACTCTTTCAAAACTCCACAATCACTTCTGGTGTCCAAAGATGTCCACTTTTGTCAAGTCATATGTCAGTAGTTGCTTGGTTTTCCAGAGAAGCAAACACTCCACTCAGAAACCTGTGGGTCTCCTATGTCCCCTTCCAGTCCCTGAGGGTCCTTGGTAGTCTGTCTCCTTAGATTACATTGTCCAGCTTCCTCTGTCTGAAGGTTTTGGTGTCATACTTGTCATTGTAGACAGATTCTCAAAGCAGGTTTTTTTTCTCTTTGTAATTCCAACATCACTGCTAAGCAAACTGCTTCCCTCTTTGTTAAGCATGTCTTTATCCACCATGGCACTCCAAGAGATATTGTCTCCAACTGTGGACCACAATTCCTTTCCCTGTTCTGGAAGGAGTTTATGGCCTAACTAGGAGTTCACCTCTCCCTTAGCACGTCCTATCATCCCCAGTCTGATGAGCAAACCAAACGTACAAACCAGACACTAGAATGTTTCCTTTGCTGCTTTTCCAACAAACAACAAGACAATTGGGCGTCTCACTTACCTTTAGCCCAGTATTCCTACAATGCTACTCCTCATTCCTCTATCAATATTACCCTGTTTATGGCAAATTTAGGCTACACTCCCGCCTTTTTTCCTTCTGTCATCTCCTCCATCTGTTCCCCGTCAGCTAAGAAGTTCTTGGTCCAGCTACAACTCATCCGGAATTCCTTAAAGGATAATCTCTCTAAGGCTATTTAGGTTTACAAGGTCCAGGCCAACCATCAGGAAGGAAAGAGCATCCAAGCCAACAACCTTGTATATCTAAATACAAAGAATCTTCCTATTAGATGGCCCTCTTGTAAGCTTGGTCCTCAATTCATAGGACCTTTTCTTGTAACTAAAAGGGTTGGAAAGATAGCATACCACATTCAACTTCCTCCAGGGTATCACATCCATGATGTCTTCCATGTTTCCCTTCTCAAGCTCCAGACTGTTCCTCCCCCTTCTCGTCAGAACAATGAAGCACCTCCCCATCATATGGTTGAAGGAATTCCTGAGTATGAGGTTAACTCCATTATCACTTATTGTCATCACTATGGTAAACTCCAATACTTGGTTCTTTGAAAGGAATATTTTGTCAAAGAGAAATTCTTGGGAGCCATTTTCCAATCTTGAAAACTGTCCTGAGGCCCTCAATTCTTATATCCAAGCACATCCTGAGCTTGGATCTGGAGGGGGTAATGTAATGCCCTGCCCCAAAGGAAAGGCTCTTTAAAATTATTATATTTTATTTGTTTTTGCTTAATTTAGTCTTTCTATATTTTTAAATATTGGAATTTTGAATTAAGAGTTAATATTTAAGTATTTTAAGTCAGTTACCTTATTTTTACGTCAATTTGAATTCAAATTGCTGTCATCTTCTCCTCTCATTTTGGTTATTCTATTAGCCTAAAATTTTCTACTTTAAAGTTAGAGAATTTTAATTTTTGCTTATCTTTTGAAACTCCTGGTTACATTGTTGCAGCTCCCCCAGCTTCATGTTGCAGATCTGCTTCAAACTGGTCTTCTGTTTCTCCTTTCTTTTCCAGGTCATCTCCAAACTTCCCCAGTTGCTCCTCTTCTTGGCTGTTCTCCTATGCCTATCATTTCACAACTGAAAAGACTTGTCTATATAATAAAGAGCTTGTGAAGAGTAGGCTTTAAGCCAAAATTCTAAGTGATTTCTACCCTTCATTCTTCACTTATTTCCAATTTCAGATCTTAAACTTTAGAAAATCATATTTTTATTTTTATTTGTTCTAAAGCTCTCTTTTTTCTTTCTATTAACAAATGGAAGTTGTAAAACAACAAGCCTTAGGATTGTTGTATCCATTGTTTTCCCTTAGGTAATCTTTTAATAGTTATATGTACCAATTTGCTGACGTAGAGTATCCCAATATTGACATTCCCTTAGTTACTAATAGTTCACTATTAAACACCTTATTTTATCTTCTTTGCTTAGGTTTTTTAAACTCTATCACTCCTTTTGTAACTCAGTATAAGTTTCTGGCCAGATTCTGTAAGATTATACTACAGACAGTTCCTACTTTCTTATACCTTTTGAATCTTAATCCCAATGCCTTACACACTTTAGTTTATACCTTGCACCACTATGGGCAAGGCCTTAAAAAACAGGACAAGATTAAATTTCTTTAAATAATAGAACTTTGAGGGCTTTTATACTCAATTTTAGGAAAAGAAGATGATAGTATAATTATATTTAAGCAATATTAACTCATAATTTCAAATAAAAAATATATATTTAGTAGTAAAAATATAAAAGCTGGAATTGAGCCTTTTGGCTGACACTAGTTTGGACTAAATTTATTCAGTACTTGCAGAAATATAGGCAACCAAAGATGCTAAAGGAAAAGCAAATAATTGAAACAAAAGTCTTGGCAGAAATATAAACAAAAAGAAAATATCAGTTGGGATTTAACTTATAAGTCCTGATAATATTGTCCAATTGACAGTGAGAGATTGTTCTTGTAAAAGAAAGGTACTAGGCCCAGAGAGTAAGTTCCCATTCTGGCAGGGTTTACCATCATGTCATAATACAGATAAGTACAAGGATTGCTAATTATAAGGTACCCCTAAAGAGAGAATGACACAGAAAATATGAGAAGTACTCATGAATAGCTGAGACAACAGTGTCAGCCAAAAGCCAAAGAAGATTTCAAGAAAAGTCAGAAACTTTAACAAGAAAGTCAGCGACAGAAGCCAAGGGGGGCACACCATCCTCAACAATTGCACTATAGTCAGGACCATAAAAATCAGTTTTCTCAGAATCAGGGGCCCAGGAAAGTGAACAGGCAAAAAAACATCCTGAGATTTGTGTGAAACCTGAGCCAGAAAGAGGCCATGCAGCAACAACAATAGGGGAATTCAAAACTGTGCCTGCTTAAATGAGGAAATCATTAGAGTATTTATATGATAGAAGGTATAAAAAACCAATTTGATCTCAAAGGTAGGATACTATTGTGTAGCTAATTGACTCACATTTTTAACAACCAAGGAAAAAGAACTAAGGCAGCAGCAAAAACAGATTTCTCACAAAATTTGGGTGTAGAAGGGTAAGATTAGAGAGCTTTTTCTTAGCAATAAGATAATTAGAGATGCTAAAGCAGCCAAAAACACAAGGAGAGGGATTTGGAGAGAAAATTGCCTTTAAACAAAGCAGATAGTTCAAGAGATAATAGGAAACAACTCAAAGATAGAACTAATATGTCCAAAGCAAGCAGACCCTAGTTCAAATCCCATTTTTGAATGGGGTTTCTTGTTTTTCTGATTAGAACACTAGCCAAAACCAATAAAAATAAGTTAAATGTAATAATTAAACTATTTTTCAAGTTAAATTCCAAAATAAAATGGGCTTGAACTCCTTATCATGTTAAAATAAAATTTAAACAAACAGAGGGGAAAAATAACTTCTAAGATTAAGTGTAGGGAAAAGAGTGAAAATAAATTATCAAATCTTTATTGAAAAATGATTAGACAAGGAGCTTTAAGCCCCTTGCTCAATTTTTTATTATAGACAAGATTTATATGAATACTATTAGCCAGGCATGACTTAATTACAAAAGTTTGTGTTGTAACTGTGCTGTTTTAGCAGAGTTACACAGGGAAAAATATTTAGAAGATAGATAATAATCTTTATTGTGAGATAGTGATTATATAGCTATTGTGAATCAATGGATAACAGGAACATGATTGGTGATCACATGGCTGGATGAAAGAGGGGGTGGCTTGATCCTGTTAATGAGTCAAGCGCCAAATCGAGGTATCCACCGTGAAGGATCATCATCTGTTCATATTGATGGATTTGGTAATTTGAGTTGACTTCCTAGTCTGGCTTTGAGTGACAGGTAATTGGATTGTGGGTCACAAACCTGCTTGGTTGGAACCTTGCTGGTGGGTTGAGCCTGCAGTTTTGACACCCCCTGGCTGAAGGTCGGCCTCCTCTAAAGGCAGGTTGTCAGGGAGGTTGTTGGGAGCCTGGCGCCATATTGAACCAGTTGTTGCTTGGTGGCGGGCAGGGCGGTTTCTCGTTGTTTCTGTCTTGCTTTGCAGGGTTGTAGGCAGATGTGGTGTAAGGTCTTGTCTTGCTTGCGTTTCCTGAGCCCTTGCACGAGGTAAGTGTTATTGTTGTTTACCTTTAGAATGATTGCTGGCCCTACTTTTTTGGGTTGTAGTTTGCTTTTGTCAACATTCATGACCCAGACTTTGTCCCTGACTCCATGTCTCTGGCAGATGGGAACAAAGGTCTTTTGTAAGTGTTCTTTTTCTTTGGCTGCTTGTTTGCTGTTGGCCTCTATTACTTGAGGATCAGAGTGAGGGGAGACTTGACTTGGAATTTCCAGTTTGGGTCCTGTCAATGCTTGAATGATATTTGGCTGTGTGCTGTATACCAGTTCAAACGGGCTTTTTCCGGTGGATCTGTTCACTCAGGTTTGGCACACAAGTAACACAGTTGGTAGCTGCTTATACCAGTCTTCAGGTCTCCCGGCGGTGAGTTTGGCTAGGGCTTGCATGAGGCTACCATTAAGCCGCTCTACGCGTCCATTGGCCTGTGGATGGTATGGTGTAGTGACAGTGTGTTTGACCCCATTCTTGGTGAGGTACATATTGGTGCCTTTGGAGGTCAATTCTTTGCCCCCATTGGTTATCAGGAGTTCTGGCTTTCCAAACCTGCTGATTATATCCTTGCCAATGAATTGTTGGATGTCGTTACCGGTGTGCGTTTTCACTGCTTGGGCTACTGGCCACCTTGTTGCAAAATTGATGGCTGTGATGATGTATTTTTTGTTGTTGTGTTTTCCTGGCATAGGGCCCACAATGTCAAGAGCCCATACCTTGAACGGTAGTTGGGTTTGAATGGGGAGTACAGACTTAGGCGGGGTTTTGCTTTTGGCAAACTTTTTGCAGACCTCACACTGTTCTAACACTTCCTGGACATTGCGGTATAGGGTTGGCCACTAGGCTTTATGTTTTAAAAATTCATATAGATTTTGGCTCTTAGTATGTCCAAGGTCCCTGTGGTAGCAAAGAATGGTATCAACTTGTTGATGTGTGGGAATATAGGGAATGGTTATGCCATCTGAAATTTTTCTGTGAAGAGTCCTGTATACGTCAGCAAAGAGGTGCTCATTCTTGATGACCGTTTCTTTGGTGATATTGGTTGTGCCTGCAGGGAACCCTTTGTCTTTTGTATGGAGCACTAGGAGAGGCCAGTCTGGGTTGAGCCCATTCTCTCCCCTAGAAGCGCAAACATACAGGCAGGACAGGGCGTCTGCCATGGCGAGTTTGGCCCCGGGCTTATACTGGATGAGCATGTTAAACCTTTCTAAGATTTCCATTCACTGCGCTTGGTGGCGTGACAGGTTTGCTTGTGTCTTGAAATAGATGAGCAACTTATGATTGGTTAGTGCTGTGAATTCTTCCTGCTGTTCCAGGTAACAGCGCCATTTGACTAGGCAGTGTACAATGGCCAACAGTTCTTTGTCGTGGATTGGGTATTGACACTTGCCATCTGTCAATTTGCGCGACTCGTAGGCTACGGGCAGGAAATCACCATCACTATTCTTAATTTGTAGTACTCCCCCAATGGATGCATCTGAAGTGTCGGTTTCTATCTGCTATTCTCTGTCTCATTTGGGATATTGCAAGATGGGTGTTGTTGTGAGCTTTTCCTTGAGACATCTAAAACAGAGGTCACATTGGGGGGTCCATACTAATTTGGACTTAGCGCCTGTTATGGCGGACAAGGGGGCGGTCAAGACGCCGCAGTTGGGTATGAAGTGTTGTACATTGGCCACCATTCCCAAGAAGGTGCGGAGTTCTGATTTGTCCTTGGGAGGTGGCATTTTACAGATGGATTGTATCTTCTGACTGTCGGGTTTGATGCTGTCTTTTGAGACTATGTGTCCCAAGAAGGGTAGTTGCTCTTGGAAGAACTGGAATTTGGAGGGCTTGGCCAACAGTTTGTGTTGTGCCAGGGTTGCAAAGACTTCCTCCAGGTCTTTGTGGTGGTGTTCCACCGAGGGGCTGTAGACAATGATATTGTCCGGGTACACGATAGTGTGTTTGCCTATATGTGGCGCAAACACTTCATTCATAAACGTTACAAAGGTGGACGGGGCATTGGTCATGCCAAAGTTGAGTACCACACATTTTTAGGAACCGTACTTAGTGTGGAAGGCTGTCTTGGGGATGTCTTCCTCCTTGATGCAAATCTGGTTGTAGCCTGCAGTTAGATCAATCTTGGAGAAGATGGAGGCTCCTCCCAAGGTGTCAAAGAGATTATTGATTAGTGGTAATGGGTAACAATTCTTAATGATGACTTTGTTCAGGGCACGGTAGTCTGTGACCAGGCATAAGGTACCGTCCTTTTTAGCCACAAAGAATATGGCGGCCCCAAAGGGAGACTGTGAGGGGCAGATAAGTCCTTTTTCCAGTGCCTCCTTGAGATAGGCGCGCAGGGCGTTGTCCTTGTTTGGGGTCAGCCTGTAAATGGGGTGTGCCTTGGGTACAGTCCCCTTGAGTTGGATAGAGTGCTGGATGTGTTTCTCAGGGGGTAGCCCAGGTAACGCCTCCTTGAAGATTTCTGGGTGCCAGGCCACAATGTTGCAATCTTGCGGTGTGGAGGTGTCCTGGTGGTCCTTGAAGTGTATGATTTCATACTGGCAGAAGTCCCAGCCAATTGCTTTCAGGCTTTCCTTCTTGTCCAAAGTCTCTGTTATGCGTACAAAGACGTGGTCTTGTAGGAGTTGGTCTACAGAGTCCGGGTAGATTTGGTGGTTGACACCTTCACGCTTGATGATCAGTACTGAGGTTGCCCAGTCCATGTGAAGGTTGTTCTTTTGTAACCAGTCTAGTCCCAGTACAATGTCAAACTTAGGGAAGTCAATGACGGGACCTTGGATGGTGGAGTGGAGGTTCTCAAGCATGACGGAGAAAAGAGCAGTTTTTTTGTCACGGCAATGTGATGTTCATCAGCCAGGACCACGTTTTTAATCTGCAAAGGATTAGTGGCCAGCTTGAATTTATCCACAAAGCTGCTGTTAACTAAAGTTCAATTTGTGCCCAAGTCCAAAAGTGCTGAGCCTGTGTAACTGCAAAAGCGGAAAGGGTAAGACATCAATTTATTGAGATGTCTGGCAATGGTGTATAGTACTGGGTCTTCCAAGGGTACTTGGATCATTGGGCATTGGTCTACGTCCTCAGGTCAGTATTCACTGTTGGGCAAGTTAGGAGTTGCATGGGGAGAGCTTGGCTTGCTTAGTGCTCTCCCCGGGCTTTTCCTCATCTTGGTTGCCTTGGGTGGCAGTGACACAGAAATGGGTACAATTTGATTGGCTGTTATTCCCATTCCCATTCAAACCTGTGGGCTTGTGGTTAATGTTGTTTCTGTTGCCTCCAGGAGGTGGTTGAGAGGAGCGCCCGCTTGGATGGGAGTCCTTGGGTCTTTCTTGTTTCCCAGTCTGTGCCTTGTGCAGAGTGTTGGATGTTTGTTCCGCTTCACAGTACAGGCTTTGCAGGTTGGTAACCTGGTCCAGGTTCACATGTCTCATCACGTGCGACTTGAGAGCGTCGTAGTACATGAGGTGTGTTGCTGGGGTGTCAAAGGCCATGTTGGATGGGGCACGGAGACAGAGTTTCTTGTAGGCGCAGGTGAGTTCCTTCACGGTGCCTGTCTGGGTTTGGTTCTTCACTTGGCGTATGATCATGAGCGCTGTATCCTTAAGCACAAATCTTGCCAAGAAGTCCTGTTTGAAGGTAACCCAGTTCTTGTCAGTGTGCTCTTTGTGCCACTTGTCACACCAGGTGCCAGCGTCATGGGTCAGACAAATGAAAATCTCCGCAATCCAAAATTGCTGTGGGCATTCCATCTGAGCCAGCTTGCTTTGGGCGGACTGGATCCATGCGGCAGCATTGTCATAGTTGGCCCCTGCAAAGGGCTCCAAGGCGGCGCTTCAAAGTCTTTGTGCAACATAGGCGGGCATGGTGGTTTTGTCAGCTGGTTGTGGCATTGAGGAAGGCGCCTGAAAGAACCCTTGGGCGGACAGGGTGTTGAAGGCGGGTAGCGGGATCACCGTGTTTTGGTAGAGAACAAAGCCATCAGGTATCTTGGTACCAGGAGTATACGGCGTCCAGTTGGGCAGGAGGCCAGACATAATTCTGTCAAGGATTTGTTGGCCGCAGCGTGTGCAGGCAACAGGCGGAATTTTTCAAGATAAGGTAGGATGGAGAGCCTACCTGTGCTACAATGTTGTAACTGTGCTGTTTTAGCAGAGTTACACAGGGAAAAATATTTAGAAGATAGATAATAATCTTTATTATGAGATAGTGATTATATAGCTATTGTGAATCAATGGATAACAGGAACATGATTGGTGATCATATGGCTGGATGGAAGAGGGGGTGGCTTGATCCTGTTAATGAGTCAAGCGCCAAATTGAGGTATCCACTGTGAAGGATCATCATCTGTTCATGTTGATGGATTTAGTAATTTGAGTTGACTTCCTAGTCTGGCTTTGAGTGACCGGGTAATTAGATTGCAGGTCACAAACCTGCTTGGTTGGAACCTTGCTGGCGGGTCAAGCCTGTGGTTTTGACATTTGCCACCAGAGATTAAAAAATTGGGTTTTTTATTTAACCCAGTTATTAGATAAATAATCTAGGATTTTATTTTTAGCAACCATGATGCCATTGTTTACAGGGAGAGAAAAGGGTACAGGCATGAATGTGGGGGGGTTTTATTGACCATAGTAAAAATTCTTTAGATGAGGCTTAATTTTATTGATTAGAACCTCTAATTTTGACAGATTTTTGTCCCAAGTTAGAGCTGTCACTTCAGAGGGGATAACACAGAATTGTGAGAGTTTAATAGAACTTATCTCTCCTACACTTTATGATCATAATATTTCAATTTAAAGAGGGAAAAAGTGAGCTTTCCTGAGCTTTCCTTGATTTTTTTAAGATGATAGTTCTTTTTAAGCCAAAGAAAGGGCTAAAAACTTTACAACATTGGCTTTGTTGCTCTTTTATAGAATTAGGACAGGTATCACTAATGCAGTTCGGGGCCACTAGCCCTTTTTGGATAGTTTCAAAACTGGCTTGGTCATGTGTTTTGGGTTGATGTCTGTTTAAACTGCTCAAATAGAAGTCATCAACCCATTGTGTGTCCCAGCTGCTTCAATAAGTAAAATTAGGCTCAATTTTTGTAGCAGCTTTTTTTATTTTTTTGATAAGTTGTCTGTGTTTTACTTTAGTTACCTGATAGTAGACAGGTTCAAATATTATCCTTGATACTCTAGATGTTTTCCTGGTCCAACCACAAGTCCAGGTCCTTAAAATTTAAAAAGGTTAAGAGAAATGCAGAAATGATTCTCTTCTTTTAGAAATACAGCTGCTTGACCTTGGGCCCTGTGTTTGTCATGATGAAGTCTCTAAAAAAATTCATAAGTGTTGATAAAATGAGGGATGGAATGCCAACTGCAAAGAACATTGTCAGTTAATAAAATTATAAAGTTAAAATTTGCAGATGAAAATCTCCAAGAAGAGGTAGGCTAAAACCAGGGAAACCAAGCAAAAGTAAGAGAAATAAAAGTGATTGGTAAATTGTTACCAGGTTTGGTAAGTATATAATCTCACAAATTAGCTCCAAAGTTTTCTCAATTTCAAAATCAGATGCCTTAGAAAACATTTTAAAGGCCACAGACACCGTAAAATTGATGCCACACACAGAAAGGTAACACACAGGAGCATATGCTAAGAGAAGCTTCATTTCTGAAAGTATTTTTTGCAAAACTTAAATTCTGAGATTTTAAATATAGATTATATGGTTTATTGAACCAATACTGTAGTTCTTGCATTCTTTCAGTCATTATAAAGCTTGAAAATAGTGCTGATATGACCAGGGGTAATTTTTGTTGCCATGCTCCATAAGTGAGTGAAAATTTGTGACATCATAAATTGATCTTGACACCAAAAAATAAAAAATTATCTGTTTTTGTTTTTGTTTTTGAGCCTTTTTGAATTTTTGTGAAAAATCTGACCAAATTTATGCATGTTTTATCACAACCTGCTTGTTGACAGTGGCCTAATTTAAATCAGCCAGTAAATTAAAGAGCTGTTTTTATGTTCAGTACTTATGATTATTGATTTTGCAAGAGCAGACAATTCCAGCAAATATGCTATTATTTATGGCAGTGTTACTATTATGAACAACCTATTTATAGATTTAGAGCCATTTGCCCTCTTCAGCTCATCACCTAGGTTTCAATCCTAACCTTCTCCTTTATTTTCTCAGTGCTTTTCCTGCATAGACACATTGGTTGGCCTTATTTTCTGGTTGGTTGATAAAATATCTGTTCCTTGATGTACTTTCTTCCTTTGTTTTTGAGGTTGATAAAAATCTCTTGTGAATGAATTTTTCTTGTCTAGTATTATCTATCATCAACCTGACCCTGTATGTCTAAACTTGCTTCCTCCATGAAACCTACAAAGTTTTTTGCTTCCATAAATAGTCCTCCTGATTAGCCTTGAGTGTCGTAATTATGGGGGGGGCAAATACATATTTTCCTTCATTTTTGCAGCAACCTCCTTGTGAAGACCCTGTAAAAGCAGCCATCCAAATCTTGTGCTGGGTGTTGTCCTAGTGGTTTATTTCCCAGAATGTGAGCCAGGCTTTGTAAGTTTAGTTCCTCTTCTCATAAACAAGTGCTGATGCTAGCATGGCTGAGCTGATCCACTGATTTGATTGGCTGCTGCACTGTGAGAGGTTGAGCAAAAAAGCACAACCAGAGCTGGCCACCTGATGATACTCAAACAGGTTGAGACTAATTAAACCAGGAAATATGTAAAGCTCAGCTTTTTGATTATCTGTCTCAAAGATCTAAGTGTAAATGGGGGCTTGATGATAACTATTTCCCTGTTTACTGACATTAGTCTGCCCAGTATACTGCTCCTTGAGCATATCAAAATCATTATCACTAGTAAAGGCCATTGTAAAATAAGGCAATCAAAAACTCTAAATGAAGAAGTCTAGAATTATATGATCTTATTTTTAGTTTAATTATGGGTCCTAATTTGTAGTTGTCAGGAAGCCAGGCATAGATAGATGCATTGGTTATCTTGGGATGGAATACAGCCAGGCCAGAGGGTAATGCCCACTATAGGAAGGGTGCTAACTTGATAATATAGGATATGGATTGCCCAAGCAAAGACCAGGGCCCTGAATTGGGCACCATAGTGTCTACCATTTCCGTCAAAGTAATGTAGAGTACTCCAAACAGTTGGGTGGACATAGTCTCAGCTGTGATGGGGGTCTCCATTGGGCAGTTGGGTCGCGGGGTTAAGGGCGGAGTCATGGGAACAAAGTAGGCAGGCAGGTAATTGTACTTGTCTTTAAACAATAAGGGTGGCACCTCGATCCTCTTTCCTTCACGTCCTATGTATTTGGTTTCTCTAGTCCTTGCCAAGGAATTGGCAATGAGGATGGTCTCCAAGTTGTACTCTGCGTAGGCGGGTTTGGGCGGAAATTCAGTAAAATGCACAGGTCCAAAGGGGGTTCCTGGGGGACGGTATAGTGCCTGGGGAGGGTTGGTAGGTTGGTCTCCAGAGGGGGTGGTTGCCTGATGGTCTAATTGACCGGAGTTAAGATGAAAGATCACTAAGACTAGATAAGGTAAGATTTTTTTGAACCAAAGGGTCATAAAACTTTATTATCAAAAATGACAATATGGTCATCACCATACTACCGGGGCTTTTATACCATGGGCTTTTGCTTCTTTGATTTTTGCAAGGTTCAGGTTGCAGACAAGGCACTGGCGGGGCATGGATCTTGGCTTAGAGTCTTGAGGGTGGCAGATCCAGGTTGAGCCTGCTCTGGTGAATAGAAGTGGCAATACTTTGTTCTGCTGCTACTGTTCACCACGTCACCTGAGTAGTTCAATTATACTACCCATTCTAGACGGAAGACTGGAAGCTGCTGGTAGTCATTGGCAGAGTTAACAGTAGGTTTTATTTTAACCTCCTTAAGGCAAGCCACAACCTCTACATAGGTCCAGATCTTTGGTGGCTCAAGGTTGGCAGCAATCTGGTGACCATTCAGGGAATTGTCCTTGGGAGACTGGCGGGTCTCGGAGTAACTTGTCAACTCAGGTTTGAAATTTAACGAGTTGGCAGGTTTATGTCCACTTTGTGTGACTTGAGTAGTCTTTGGAGTGTCGGGGTTTGATTCCAGGGTCTCCAATGTTGATTTTGAACCTCCAGTATTGATGCTTGACAGGTTGGCAGGTTTCTGTTCCCCCTGTTTAGGGTCATCTATCTCTGGTGGTCCAGGGTTTGACCCAACTGGCAGTTGGGCAGTTTCCTGTCCACTCTGGTCAACATAAGGCTTTTCCTGAGACTCAGGTTTCAATTCCCAGGTTTTCAATACAAGTATTGAAATGTCATTCATGACAGTAGTCCCTAAACCCTTTATACTCAAATAAAGAGCCTTAAAATTCTATGAACCACCTATTTCACAAATTGGATCACCTTTGAGTTCCTGTTAACATGTTCTCATTCTATTTTAGGATGTAAACATTATATATCTTGCATGACTTTGTTTTGTTTCATGTTTGTGAATTTTTTTGGATATTGCTCTGATTTCATTTCTGTTCAGCCCTTCTGTTGGTGCCTTGTCAGTATTCCAATTGGATTATAATATATTTCAGAACAACCCCAATCTATTTTGCTTATTGTACCAGTCATTTCATTTGTAGCTTGGGATGTGTTGTCTCATATTTAATTTACTTTCATAATTTATTTGAGTATTATTGTGTTTCTTGTTTAGCCTTTTGCCAATTAACTGAAAACTTTCAAATTATTTGTAGTCTATAACTCACCTGAGTTGTGCTTCGTTTAAGTCTGAGTTCATTTCATTTACAAATGACTCAATTTTGCTTATCCCCACAGCTTTGAAAACCACTATTCATTCAATCCATCGAATTTAGCTGAGATATTGAAATCCACAGTATTGTATTGTAACCCCAGGTTTTTGCTTGAGTTGATCAATACAAAAAGATACGCAGCGTGTTCCCAAGCCAGCCACAGCTGGGTGCAGTCTTGACCAATATTTTATTGGAGTTTGGGCTAAGTTTGCTCCAAGCATCCCTCCTATCAGAATAACCCCTGGTTTAAACTGCAAGCTTGTGAAAGCTTGGACAAAAATAAATTTCAGCCTTTTTAAAAAATATGTGCCAAAGTAAAAAAACAAGTGTTTAAGGGTAAACCTTTACCTTTAAATCAGTTCCATTCGGCCGTCCCCGATGTTCTTTTAGCCTATATTTTTTCTTTTCTCGCGCCTAAGGATTTGGTATTTTGATGTTTTTAACCAGAACGATAATCCTTTCAGTATCGTGTTGGTTCGGTATGTAAATGGTGGAAGCTGTTGTTATTAGACGAGAGCATATGGCGGGATGCCTTTGAAAAAATATTTAAAGGTTCCCCTCCAATCGTAAAATTTTGCTGTCAACTTTCAGTAATTACCCAAATTTATAGGAGACTTTCGAGCTCTTGGAGGCTTGAGTACCTTTCCCGCGTAGAATCAATAAGGTAGTTTTTTATTTATAGGAAATTTTAACTCGGCAAAGGAACTTAGAATTCTCTCGACTGCATGTTACAGATATTGACTCCAGGCTATCCGAAATTGACAAAATGTCTGTTGCTTGTCAATTCAGGTCTGATATTCCTAACTCTCTTTCAGTTGGTCATATAGATTCTGGTATTCAGGACTTTTCTTTACCTGGTTGACATTGTAGGTGCTTGTTCTTTAATTGATATCGAACGAGGAAAATTCGATAAATATGTTCTATTTGATTCATCTCAACGGCAACCCTCCTGTCTCGAATTGACAAGGTACTCTTCACTCTTCAAAAGTAGTTGATGCACAAGAAATTTGTAATCCAGCTGGCCTTTCAAAAAATACCACCTAGCTTGCAGGGTTCAAGCTAATTAAAATATAGATTAGGGGCTTTAATAGGATTTTTGAATGGCCAAGTGGCTCTTTCAAATTATAGCACTTCCAACGTTGTTTTTTTCCCAGTTGAGCAGTCACATACTGCCCCTATATCTGCTTTAACCCTTTCCGATCAGCCACATGATACTGAATCAGTCTTTGCAGCAAGTGGCTCGGAAGATGGGATCATTTGCATATGGGATACCTCAAAGCCTCGATTAGTTAGAAAATTGAAGGGTACACATCAAAGTGAGCAGCCGTCTCAATAAAATTTTAAATATAGGATTGAAGAATGCTGCAACATCTATTAAACTCAATGAGAATTTTGTTCTCGCGATCGATTCGGCCAATTCCCTGTTTCTTTGGAAGCTAAGTGCCGACCCCGAACAGACTCCGACTTCCTGTGGACAACTAGTTAAATCGGTAGATTTTCTTTCTTCAGGGATTAAGGCTATACTTCTATTTGAATCCGGAGGTTTGGAACAATTAGACTTAAACACCCTCGAAAGAAAAACTCTCTCAGCAGTTCCGATGTGCTGCTACCACTTGAACCCAAAATTTCCCCAGTTCGCCGCTATTGCGGGCCCTGAAGCAGTTACTTTACTCGAGACCGACACTGTCAATTCAAGGTACTTTTATTCGCTAATCTAATGCTCAAGCCTAGAACATTCCAAGTTCGACATACCAGCCTTTCTCCGAGGGCTATTCCCCATGCAATCTACTTTGACGACATCAAGCTTGTAGGGTTTTTGTATTGTCTTGATATTTCTTTATTCTAATTGCCACCAGCGAAGATGATGTTGTAAGAATATGGTGCATCACCAGCAAGAGGCAGATCCGCAAAATAGGCATCAGGTATTATCATCTACTGCCTAGACCGCTAACATAAACCTTGCAGAGGCTATATTCCTAGAAGGCTTTTTGCTGCTAACACACATCCTCTTAAAATTATTGCCGCTAGCAACTCTCGCTTGATGGTAGCAGTTAGGAAATCTATTGTCGTGATAGGTGTTGGAAACGAGTCAGGTATGTTGTCCACTTTACTGGTTTTGATGTCATAGCCCATCTTGCGACAAAGCCCAAGCGGACATGGAAACATAAAGTCAAAGGTAAAATGTCTGTAGCTGTTATCTAAAGATGTAGCTCATGGGAGTGTTCATCAAGCAGTTAAAGAAACTCTACTGGATCTTGAAGAAGAGGATCAGTTGAATGCTAAAACACGTTCGAAATTTAAAAAGCTTCAAGATCTATCAGACCTGACAGAAGAGGAAGTGTTGCAGTATGCTTTAACTCTTTCCGCCGACAACAACAGCTCCGCTTCTGAAAATCAAGTTTTGGAAAACTTCAATGCACTCAGTCTCACTGAAGAAGAGGCAATCAACTATGCCATCTTTTTGTCTCAAGAATCACAAGAGTAAAGCTACTTTAATCCAGAGACAATCAAAATTCATTTACGAATTAAAGATCTTTACATAACCCTCTTTCACTCCATTCATTCAAAGTTGGTATAATTTCAATCAAGTAAACATATTTTATTCTGATTCTGAGATAAAACAGTTACACTCAGGAAGATGTTTACATTCTATCAAAAAAGATCACTTCAAGAATGGCTTGTTGAACTTAGACAGATATATGTTAAAAAATACATCAATTAAGGCTTTTAGCGATAATGGCAATAACACATTATTATAACCATAAGTTAAGGACTTTTAAAAATCAGCACAGTAGTTTTATAACCTGCTGAGATAAACAAAATCATCTCAGTCTAGAAATAAAATCAAAGTGGATCCAAAGCTATTGTAATTTAACATAAATTCCTTGATTTTTGATTTTGTTTTTAGACTGAGTTGATTTCGTTTATCTCAACAGGTTATAAAACTACTGTACAATAAGTCAAATATGTTCAACCAGGGATCAGCGCCAAAAACAGACTGTGAACCTTTGGATAACAATGACCAAGAAGAGGCTTGATCTAATTAAGGGGTTTCTGGATGATCTTGGGTTTTGCATTAAGGACGAGATGTCAGGGGATTCCCTTTTAACTCTCAAATGCGATGTCAGAAATCATTCTCAGGTGGGGGTATACTTGGAGCTTGAAGGATGAGGTCCCAAACTTGCTTCTAAAACATAAGCTAAATTCTGGATTTTGGTCCCCCAGAATTACCAGCTTAGATGTCTTCTTCCAGGATTGTTGATATTCCGGCAACAGTGGTAAACTCAACTGTAGGAATGAAAACGTGAGAATTCAAAAGTGAGAATCTAAAAGCGGCCATGTTGACACTTTTTAAATTTCAAAATTAAGTTAAAACTACGTATCTGGAATTAAAAATTATTACAGTCATATAAAATACATTATTATTCATTCTTTTAACTAAAAAAAGTCAAGAAAAATTAGTTAACTTATTATAAAAAGCCGGTTTGAAAATTTAAAAAGTGTCAAATTAGTCACTTTTATATTCTTACTTTTGAATTCTCACTTTTTTATTCCTACAGTCAAGCTTGCCACTGTTACCAATATTATTACTGCTGAGATGATGCTAAGTATAGCAATCTTTATAAACCTGTGTATTTTATTGAAAATAAAGAAATAAATTATAGGGTATAATATCATTCCAGAAGGTAGCATTAGACCATATATAGTTCTGGAGAGAATATTCAGGAAGAGATATAATAAGCATAAAGAATCAGGATTTATCAAGTTTTGGAATGAAGCATTTGGTTTTGCCAAAATTAGGTTAGCTTTTCAGTTAATTGTGTACTGTTAATTCAGAACCTAAAGGTAAAAATGCGGGATTGTCAAATTATTTTGCATGAACTCACCAACTTCATGGAGTAATTTTTATCCCAGAACAACTTACTTTTTTTATACAAAATGATGAAAAATATTTGTTGGGATTTTTGACCAAGCAATGATGCCAATTATGACAGAGCCCATGGATTGAGACTGTTACAACCAAATCCATAAATTAGTAGTACAAAATACAATGATACTAATTATGATGGAGCTTGCGGATATGAATTGCAGCTACCAAAATACATAAATTGGTAGTATAAACTATATGAATATTGGATCAGCAGTAGTCTGCTGACCTGAGCCTTAAACTAGCCAATGATAAGAGCCTCTGCAGCAATTAAATGATACATGATTTGCCGCTGCGGCACTTTAAAAATACACAAGCACCGCCTAGCAATTGGATTAGGTGCCAAAGTGCTGAACTACTTTTATGTCAAGCGCCACCACGCTAACTGAAAATTATTACAAGCGCCACCTGGCAAATATTGCAGGCGCCAAGGCGCCGCTTTACTTTTACATTGAGCGCCGAGACGCTGGGTTCAATTCCCCATAATCTTAATTTCCATATTTATCACATTAATAAGCATCAAGATTGCAGTATGCCAGAGAAGTAGGAAGTGATCCTGAAGTAATAAATTATTCCATGCCAGCAAGGATCACCTGTGCTGGGTGAAGATGAAAATATTCTATTGATTGACGTGCAATAAGTGCCAAACCTAGATTAATAATTACCCAAATTTGGGGCATGTTAGAATGTCCTAGAAGAAATTGCTAGCAGCCCAGAGATTATCCTTGCAGAAGGTATAAGAAGAATTAATCATTTACAATAAAATAATCTTTGAATCATTGTTAGGAAGCCAGTTGTAGGTAGAGGCCTTGGGCGGCTCGGGGTGAGGTATGGCCAAGCTGGCGGGTAGGGCCCACCATAGAATGGGTGCTAACTTGATAATATAAGATACAGATTGCCCGAGTAAGGACCAAGGTCCGGAGTTGGGGACCATGGAATCTACAAATCCTGTCAAAGTAATGTAGAGTACTCCAAACAGTTGGGTAGAGGTGGTCTTGGCTGCGGCAGTGGGTTCCAACGGGCAGTCTGGTTGTGGTGTTAAAGGAGGAGTCATAGGAACAAAGTAGGCAGACAGGTAATTGTACTTGTCTTTGAACAGTAAGGGCAGGATCTTGACCCTCTTTCCTTTGCGTCCTATGTACTTGGTACTTCTAGTCCTTGCCAAAGGGTCAGCAATGAGGATGGTTTCCAAGCCGTACTCTGAATAGGCCAGGTTGGGGGGGGGGTATTCAGTAAAATGCACAGGTCCAAAGGGAGCTCCTGGGGGACGGCATAATGTCTGGGACAATTTGGCAGGTTGGTCTTGGGGGAGGGCGGCGGCCTGGTGGTCTACTTGACTGGAATTAAGATGGAAGATCACTAAGACTAGATAGGGTAAGATTTGTTTGAACCAAAGGTTCATAAAACTTTATTATCAAAAATGACAATGGGGGTTTTGCCGTACTGCCAGGGTTTTTATGCCCTGGGACTTTGCTTCTTTGATTTTCGCAGGGTTCAGGTTTGCAGACAAGGCACTGGCGGGGCGTGGGTCTTGGCTTGGGGTCTCAAGGGCGGCAGATCCAGGCTGTGCTTGTTCTGGCAAATTGGAAAGGCAACACTTTGTTTTGCCGCCACTGTTCACTATGTCACCTGAGTAGTCCAATTGCACTACCCCTCCTGGGCGGGAGACTGGCAGTTGCTGGTGGCCATTGGCAAGGTTAAAAATAGGTTTTGTCTTAACCTCCTTAAGGCAAGTTGCAACCTCTTCATAGGTTTGGGTCTTTGGTGGCCCAAGGTTGGCATCAATCTGATGACTATTTGGGGAATTTTCTCTGGGGGGCTGGCGGGTCTTGGAGTAATTTGTTAACTTGGGTTTGCAATTTAACAAGCGGGCGGTCCCCCGTCCACTTTGTGTGACTCAAGTGATCTTTGGAGGGTCCTCTGTAGTAGTCCGGTGGAACGCGGAGTAATTTACCAATTTGAGCCCGTCTTTTAACAGATTGGCGGGTCCTGGACTGGTCTCCTGGGAACCGGGGTTTAACTCTTGGGTTTTCAATACAAGTATTGAAATGTCATTCATGACATCATCCCCTTCCTTCCCCGGGGTCCCTTCTTTCCTGGCCTTCTTCTCAAGGTATTGTTGGATTGCTAATTGGGCATTGGGTAGGTTGCTTAATGGTTCCCAGGTGCTTTCCTCAGGTGGGTATCCCTTCCACTTGACGTAGTACTGGAGGGTTTTATAGTGGGTACGGTCTCCATGAACATATTCAACTTCATATTCTTCAGAGCGTCCTACTTGGATGGGAGGGGGTTCAGTCTTGAGTTTCTGGTGTGAGAGTGAGTTCCCCTCTTTCTTGAATAGAAGCGCGTGGTGGAAGACATTGTGTATTTTCCACGAGGGGGGTAATTCTAGTTCAAATGCTACTTCACCCACTAGTTTGGTGATCTTGTAGGAGCTGCTTCTTCTGTGGGCTTACTTCTGACAGGGAACAGTCAGAGGCACGTTACAAGAGTCCAGATAGACTTTGTCCCCTACCTTCAATGGTTTCCCAGGAATTCTCTTTTTGTCGGCGAAAGCCTTATAAGTCTGGACAGCGCGGGTCAGATTCTTCAAACAGGTTTGTTGGGTGTCGTGTATCTGTTCAATCCAGGTTTGGCCTGATGGGTTTATTTCCTTACTGCCAATGCTGGGATCCCAGGATGGGTCAAATCCATAATTGGCCTTGAAGGGGGACATTCCTGTGGAGGCGTGGTATTTACTGTTGTAGGCATACTGAGTCATGGGTAGCATCTTGGCCCAGTTATCCTGGTTGGCGTTGGCATAGCATTGTAGGTATTTTTCAAGTATTTGGTTCACACGTTCAGTCTGGCCGTCGGTCTGTGGGTGGTAGGAGGTTGATACACAGTGCTTTACCCCCAAGTCCTTCATCACCTGAGTCCAGTATTTGGAGGTGAATTGTGGTCCTCTATCAGTGATGATTTCTGATGGAGTACCGTGTTGAGTTAGGATGCGGTCGTGGAAATGTCTAGCTGTCTCTGCGGCAGTGCAGTGAGTGGTGGTAGGGACAAAGTAGGACATCTTATTAAACCTATCTACCATGACCAGGATGGCGTTAAACGCATTGGAGGGAGGCAGTTCTACAATATAGTTCATTGAAACAGACTGCCAGGGCCCCACAGGTATGTCTAGCGGCCTCAGCAGGCCTTCAGGTTTGGATCTACGGGTTTTGGTTCTTCCACATGTCTCACAGCCTTTGATGTAGGCGGCCACATCTTTGTCCAGTCGGGGCCAAGCATAATTCTTCTTGATTCCTTGGAGTGTCTTGAGTCTGCCAGGATGGCTGGCCATCTCTGAGTTGTGATAGTCAATGAGTACTTTGGTCCTTGTTTCACCTTCTGGTACATAGATCTGGTTGTGTAGTAGCAGGGTGGATCCTTTCAGCAAGAATCCTTTCTTGTGGTGGCGGCTCTCTGGGTCTGAGGTCAAGTCAGCAACAAGGTCTGCTGAGCATTTGTCTTGTTTCTGCGCCTCAATTACGTCAGGTTTGCGGACCATGATTTTCATGTACATCAGTTGGATGCCTAGGCTGGCTGGGTCGAGGAGTACATGTGTGTTTTGGTCCTTAGTTTCTGTAGAGGAAGGAGTCAGATTGGCTCTTCTACTCAGGGTGTCAGGTACCACGTTCACCTTCCCAGGCTTGTAGTCAATGGTCAAGGTATAGTCAGCCAGTTCCAAGGCCCATCTGGCCTGTCTCTGGTTTAGCTGTCTGGGTTTAAAGAAGTAAACCAAGTTCTTGTGGTTGGTTAAGACTTTTACTGGAAATTTGGCACCACATAGGTACCAGCGCTAATGTTTCAGGGTCTTCATTATTGCAAACATCTCCTTGTTGTAGATTGGGTAGTTTCCTTCAGCAGTCAGCATCTTCTTGGAGTAATATGCTACAGGATGTAGCATACCATCCCCTCCTTCCTGAAGAAGGACCTCACCCACCGCAAAGTCAGATGTGTTGGTTTCCAGCACAAATGGCTTGGATGGGTCGGGCATGGCCAAGACAGGGGCAGAGGTGAAAGCAAGATTCAGGGCCTCAAATGCTGATGTGCACTTGTCAGTCCAAGTAAAGGTAACCTTGTCAGAGAAAAGGCGGGTCAGGGGCAAGGTAATCAGAGAAAATTTTGGATGAAATCCCTGCAATAATTTGTCAGGCCCAAAAACTTCTCACATCTTTCCTGCATTTGGGCACCGGCCAAGATGTTACTGCTTCTACTTTGTCCTGTGCCATGGAAAACCTGCCAGTCTTCATGACATATCCCAGGAATTCAACTTCAGACTGGAAGAATTCACACTTTTTAAGCTTAGCATGTAAGTTTGCTTGGGAGAGTTTTTCTAGTATAAGGTCCAGGTGGCGCAGGTGTTCCTTGTGGGTCTTGCTGTAAATGAGGATGTTGTTGAGGTAGGCCACGCAGAACTGGTCAAGGTATTCATCCAATACTGTGTTTATCATGCACTGGAAGGTGCTGGGGGCGTTGCATAGTCCAAATGGCATCACCAGGTATTTGTAGAGTCCATACCTGGTCTTGAACGCTGTTTTGTATTTGTTGCCCTCTTTGATTTGGATTTGGTTGAACACATCTCTTAGGTCACTTTTCAAGTACACCTGGGCTTCAGTTAGTACGTCGCAAAGGTCATCGGCGTTGGGGATGGGATAGCGGTTCTTTACAGTGATATCATTCAGCTTCTGGTAGTTCATGCAGGGACGCATTCCACCGTCTTTTTCCCCTACAAACAGCATTGGTGACAAGCACGGGGCCTTTGATACTTGGATGAAACCCTTTTTTGTCATATCCTCCAGGTAAGCTTTCAAGGCCACCTGTTCTTGGTGGTTGCAACTATAGATGGGCCCGTGGTGTGATTGGGTACCTGGTAGTAGGTCTATAGCGTGGTCGTATATTGAGTGGCTGGGTAGTTTTGTGGCTTCTTCTTTGCTAAATACATGGTTCCACTTTTGCAGGGGAATAGGCAGTGTCCCAACGCTGGATTCCATCCTTATGGTTAAGAGTCTGTTGGTTGGGGTTCTGCTGGGGCTCATATGGAATGGAACAGTATCACAAGATTCAGGTCGTCCTAAGGTGGCGGTCTGCTCACAATAATTTAGAATCAGACCATGTCTGTTGGACCATGAGTCCCCCAGTACTAGAGGATGGGGCAATCCTTGTAAGAGGATCAAGGGAGTTGGGTATACGTTCTGTCCAATTGTCAAGGGAAGTTCCTGTTTGCACTTGTAGCCAGTGTCCAGGGAACTGTTTCCCATAGTTACTTGTAGGCTGCGCTCTGAAGCTGTTAGTCCTAGTTCCTTTGCCAGGTTGGCGTCAATGAAGCTTTCATCAGCTCTTGTGTCAATAAAGGCCTCTATCTGACGCTTGATTCCCATACAGTCTAGGGTCACTTGGATGAATTTATAAGATTGCGTAGAGGTGTTTATTTGCGCCAAGGATACAGAAGGTGTATTCTTCTTAGGGCATGCTCTGGTTAGATGCCCAGCCTTGTGGCAGTAGAAACATAACCCATCTTGATAGTGGCGTTGTAACTAATCAGGGGACATTCCAGGTTGATTGGGCGTCATGGCTCTGCTGGCTCGGGTAGGGTTCACGTTCTGTCCTTCTTGGTTTAGACTCAGGCCTTTGCATAGGGGCAGTAATTCCTCTAGGCTCAGTGTAGGCGGGTGGTGCTTCAACAGGTCTTTCATGGCTGCATTAACTTTCTTTTAGAAGATAATGGCAGATAATTCATCTTCAAGTTGGGTGCGCATTTTCAGTTTAAGGAACTTGTCAATATAGGCTTGGATAGGGCGGTTTGTTTGTTGGATCTCTAACATAGAGTTCAGCGCGTAGTATCTGGTGTCTTGGTCATCGCCAGTGCTCATGAGTTCAGCTTCAAATTTTGAATAGTCAAGGCAAAATTCAACATCTTCTGCAGTGGCCTTCCCAAACTAATCCAGTGCGTCTCCTGATAGCATGGCGGCCACCCCCAAGACTTTCACAGTGTCACTGGTGTAGGCATTGGCGTTGGTTTGGAAGTAGAGGCGGAGGGCTGGCATGGCTCAGCGGGCTTCTTCTAAGGTGAGTTTGCCCATCTGGGGCATATCCACCTTGGTTGTGGTCTGGTTCACTATCACATTTTGCACTTGTGATGTGGCCAGGTTCTGGGGTTCTGCACCAGGTGCAGGGTCTTTCAATTTTTTGGCGGGTTGGTTCTTAATCCATGGGAGTATCAGGGAGGTAAGTGCCTTATGGGTGTAATAAGTGATTATCATAAAAAAGAGCATACAAGTTGCCCCAAGTGTTAATAACATCTTGGGGCCCAGGTCACCGTGTTTGTAAAAGATTGTCATAATGTCAGGAAACCAGCCGTAGGTAGAGGCCTTGGGCGGCTTGGGGTGAGGTACAGCCAAGCTGGCGGGTAGGGCCCACCATAGAATAGGTGCTAACTTGATAATATAAGATACAGATTGCCCGAGTAAGGACCAAGGTCCGGAGTTGGGGACCATGGAATCTACCAATCCTGTCAAAGTAATGTAGAGTACTCCAAAAAGTTGGGTAGAGGTGGTCTTGGCTGCAGCAGTGGGTTCCAATGGGCAGTCTGGTTCTGGTGTTAAAGGAGGAGTCATAGGAACAAAGTAGGCAGACAGGTAATTGTACTTGTCTTTGAACAGTAAGGGCGGGATCTTGACCCTCTTTCCTTTGCGCCCTATGTACTTGGTACTTCTAGTCCTTGCCAAAGGGTCAGCAATGAGGATGGTTTCCAAGCCGTACTCTGAATAGGCCGGTTTGGGGGGGTATTCAGTAAAATGCACAGGTCCAAAGGGAGCTCCCGGGGGACGGCATAATGTCTGGGACAATTTGGCAGGTTGGTCTTGGGGGAGGGCGGCGGCCTGGTGGTCTACTTGACTGGAATTAAGATGGAAGGTCACTAAGACTAGATAGGGTAAGATTTGTTTGAACCAAAGGTTCATAAAACTTTATTATCAAAAATGACAATGGGGGTTTTGCCGTACTGCCAGGGTTTTTATGCCCTGGGACTTTGCTTCTTTGATTTTTGCAGGGTTCAGGTTTGCAGACAAGGCACTGGCGGGGTGTGGGTCTTGGCTTGGGGTCTCAAGGGCGGCAGATCCAGGTTGTGCTTGTTCTGGCAAATTGGAAAGGCAACACTTTGTTTTGCCGCCACTGTTCACTATGTCACCTGAGTAGTCCAATTGCACTACCCCTCCTGGGCGGGAGACTGGCAGTTGCTGGTGGCCATTGGCAAGGTTAAAAATAGGTTTTGTCTTAACCTCCTTAAGGCAAGTTGCAACCTCTTCATAGGTTTGGGTCTTTGGTGGCCCAAGGTTGGCATCAATCTGATGACTATTTGGGGAATTTTCTCTGGGGGGCTGGCGGGTCTTGGAGTAATTTGTTAACTTGGGTTTGCAATTTAACAAGCGGGCGGTCCCCCGTCCACTTTGTGTGACTTGAGTGATCTTTGGAGGGTCCTCTGTAGTAGTCCGGCGGAACGCGGAGTAATTTACCTATTTGAGCCCGTCTTTTAACGGATTGGCGGGTCCTGGACTGGTCTCCTGGGAACCGGGGTTTAACCCTTGGGTTTTCAATACAAGTATTGAAATGTCATTCATGACAATCATCTTTATTTTATCCTTAATCTGGTTGACCTTTATCCTAATCCTTAAGTGCTTCTGCGCAATCAGAAGCCATTGCTGGGCAATAATCATGGTTCCATTCCATCCTGGCCCTTCTGATACAGTACTACTCATATCCTCACATATGAATGTATTCTGGAAAATGTCCTGTGCCCTATAATCTCAAATAATTGTGGTGCTGTAAGCAAAAAGTGCGACAATATTCCAGAAAGTTGGTGAGTTTACACAAAAGAATTTGATAATTTCAGGGACCCACTTGGCAGGGAACAAGTTCCCTAGTTGGTGGGCCAAGGCCCCTAAGTTAAATCCTGCTATTACCAAGCCAATAGGAAACGTGACCATTGTGAGGTGTCCTAGGTGTCTCAGGTAAGCAAATCTTCTGAACATAGAACTGAACCAACCAAGTAGGTAGTAACCCACCATGTACGTCAAGAGGTATAAGGAGGCATAAGGTCTAACCAGAGCAGGTTTGGTAGGAGGCAGAGTAAACAAACAACCATATTGGAATTTACGTCCCCAGTGGCCAGAGGGGTATTTGAATCATCTATGGGTGAGGGATTCCTTTTGATGGGCATCATCTAGAGAAGAGTTGCACCAGTCAGTTGTAGGTGTTGGGTTTTCCAAGATTGATACCACTGGCAAGAAGGGAGCTAGAAACCAGAACAGGAATAGAATTCCTCTCATGGCTTCAAAAATATGTTATCAGAAGATAAATGAGTAGCAGGTGTAGGATAAAGTCTTTATTGTTGGAACAAGTGAAAATGGTAGAAATAACTTTATTAAATACCAAAAGAGTGAGGCTGGGTTTTTCAAGAGGATCTTATGATAGAAAGTGATTTGACAGTGATTTTCATGAGGATAATGTTTAAAAATAATACTTGTTGCATATCTGACTTGATTTGGAACTGAACGGCTTGTACAGCCTTATAGTTGCAATATATGAGCTGGGAGTAAGAATCAAGAGAAGAAACAATTAAGCAGTTTAAGGGCTTAATACATTGGAAATGCAAGTATGGAGCCATGTCCTTGTGAAGAGTACTTAGATTTGGGAGCGGCAGAGTGAATCAAGGCAGCCAATCAGTCTTTGAGCATATAGTGACGTCCTTTAAATGATTCTTTAAGATTTCTGGAGCAAAATCAAAGTCAAAAATCAACTTTGAATGAAGAAAACCAATATAAATAGGTAGTATAACATCATACAGATAGTATATACTAACGTTTGACTTGTCTGTAGGGTGTCAGGTTTGATCCCCGTCTGGGATAGTGTCTAAGGTAAAAGAAGTGTCTAGACTCTGATTGCTGGTTATGTTTTCCTTGGAATATTTTAAGGCATTACCCATATAATTGAATTAGGCAGGGAAGAAATCCCTGACAGACAATCCCACATTTTTATCTTTAGATTCTGAATCTACAGTATTACAAATCTATAACAAATTAATCCATGGAGCCATAAAGTAGTTTTAAAATATATGGCAACAAGCAAAAATACTTCAGATTCAGACAAAATAAACTCAGATTTAAGCAAATTCCAACTATGAGTTAAAAATATACACTTTTTTAATAGGGATTTTGGGCATTAATAGACTAAATGGATCAACACAGCAATGAAATGCTCATACTCCAAACAAAAATATTCAAAATATAAACCAAAATACATGGATTCACAAAAAAATGGTTTGAGTTGAACTTCAGTGTACATATGTTTATTATGTAAACTGGTGACAAAATACACCCAAGCACAATGTGTCAAAACTCAAACAAAAAACACAATAGCAACTCAAAATGTAACCAAACTCACTCAGCTGCTGTAAAAAATGGATTGTAAACAAGAATGATACCAAGGTATCTAAAATAAGGCATGAGATCTGAAACATAAATTATAAAAAACTTTATGCTGGGTGTTTAAATATGACATAAAATTTAGGGGGATGGGGGAAAATTAATTTAGTGATTCTAAAATGGGCTTTGTAAAACCAAAAACAACTAATTAATAAATAGAAATCTATAAACAGGTATTTGGATGGAGTTAATTATAATTAAACAATCATATTCAGATGAAAAGCAAATATCAAACCCAGGGTTGTAACTTAATTGAGCTTGATTTGTTATTTTATTAAATTTTAAAATAGAGCAAACACAAAAACAGAGTGGCAATGCAGCCAGTGCACGCTGTGGTTAAGGACGTCCTTGCGGGTCAAAAGATTGAGTTAGTGCAACACAAGTACCTACTCAGGAAGGAGACAGGAGAAGAGAGAATATTGGTGAGGTTACACTGACATAACCAGTTTGAGTTGCACAGAGTGCAAGGGCACAGAGCATAATTCCTAGGGTTTAAAAGCTAATCAGAATTCCTACCAAGGTTGCCACATCCAAAAAAGTTAGAAACAGGAAAGTTGAGCTTACTTCTTTTGTACTGTAAATT
The DNA here is from genome assembly GCA_014839935.2 of Entomophthora muscae. NCBI lineage: Eukaryota > Fungi > Entomophthoromycota > Entomophthoromycetes > Entomophthorales > Entomophthoraceae > Entomophthora > Entomophthora muscae. Next base: position 178,480 of record QTSX02003557.1, read on the forward strand.
CATAACCTGAACGTAAAAATGCGGGATTGTCAAATCCTTGGTCCAAATTTTGAATCACTTTTGCGGGATAGCCTTTTTTAATTAAATTGATTTTTTTGAGTATTTATTTGAAAATTTGAAAATGCAAGAACTCATAGACACTTTGCAAAGTTCAAGTCAAACTGCATATTTCCAATGGACAAAATGAATTAACTGGAATCAGTTTTAAAGCGTTCAAATCCATCAACCATTTTCATTAAGTTTACTATGTTTTTTGAAATTGCGGGATTGTCAAATCCAAGAACCAAATTTCAAATCAATTTTGAATACCACTAGTAAACTCAGATATTAATTGCAGGAACTGGAATCCAAATTTAATGTACAGTAAGCACACTAGGAAACACCAAACCAAATCAAGAAGCTCCACCACAACTAAAATCAAACTAAAAATTCAATCTGAATAACCATGTTTAGACATAAAAAGTGATTAAACTTTAAAATCATCCAAAACTGGAAAGGATACAATATTATACACTTCAAATTACGGATATAGAAATTCTGTTACTATTCAAGGCTAACTCAAGAGAAAATAACTACCCACAACTAAACCAATAAATCCAAATAAATACATATTTAATCTAAAATATATTTTTTATTTTATTTTTATGAACTGTCAATTGCATTCTCAACCTGCTCCTGCACCAGCCCTTGGGGCAGCCTGTTCACAAGGGCGTCCCAGAGGGTCCAAGAACAGACCCAGAACCCAACTCAAGGGGAGTCATGCTGATACACAGGCCTCCCATGGTGTCAGCGCCAGCCAACCACATTCCGCATCCCAAGCCATAACTACCAGCTTGAGTCCCAGGCAGAAGCCAATTTCAAGGTCTGCTACCAAAGTCTCCTACACCAGGGTCACCGGGAACACTGAGGTTACTTACACCTCCACCGTTTACCCCGTTGTCACCGGCCCTGCACTCTTGACCCAAGAGTTGCTACTTCCTGCCCCCGCATTTTTGATACCTCCTATCAGCCATTGGCCACAACTGAGGAGCCATCTGTGCCTGTGTCTTATGCCACCATTGACGGCGCCACTGCAGGCAAGCATGATCCCACTGTCAGGGATCCAACATGTGGGGGGTTCCTGAGAACTCGCGGGCGGACGGCCCGTGGGCCCAGCAGGAAGAGCCCACCACAGGATTGGGGCTAACTTTACAATATAAGATAACAATTTTCCAAGGACTGCCCAAGGTCCGCTTGTAGGCACCATGGAATCAATCAATCCAGTGAGGGTGATATACATCACCCCAAATACTTGGGTGGAAGTGGATTCCTCAGTGACAACAGATTCTTGCAGGCAGTTGGGCCGCAGGGTATGGGGCGGTGTCATTGGAACCAAATATGCGGGCAGGAAATTATACTTGGCTTGGAATAGCAGAGGAGGTATGGTGATTTTGATGCCTTCTCTGTATACGTTTTCAGTTTCTCTAGTTCTAGCTTCAGGGTCGTGGATTAGGATTTCCTCCAGAGTAAACTCTGAATACACCAGGTTGGGTGGGTACTCGGTAAAATGTACTGGGCCAAAGGGAACTCCTGGTGGACGGTAAAGTTCGGGCGGCTGGTCCGCAGTTTCTTGTGGTAGGTGAGCACGGGGAGCAGAGCTGCAAGGAGTAGACTGTAGATGAAGTAAAACTAATAACAAGTATGGTATGATCTGGTTGAACCAAAGGTTCATGTCACTTTATTGCAAGGATGGCAATGGGCATCTTCCTGGCGGCCCAGGGTATAAGTATGCCCATCTGTCATGGTAAACCTTTCCCAAATTTTGTCGGTCTGGGTTTTCCCAATTACCAGATCTTCCCAGTCTTTGATGGCATCAGTTGCAGGGGTTATCTCATTGGCTGCTTTGAACTGAGGAAGCTCAAATTCCCTAGTCAGGTTGGGGGATTGGCTGCCTCTGGGTGGCCCGCGTTCTATAGGAAAATTTTCTGTTTCTCCTTCTGTGCAGGCCTGAGTTACTTTGGAATCAGTGGCTGGGCCTGCCTGTTGATTGGCTGTCTTAACAGGAACCCCCAGTGTGGGGAGTATTGGCGTAGGTACATTTGGTTTGTCAATCTTAAAAGGATTTTCCAAAGTCAAATCCTGTTCTGATTTGAGCCCAAAAAAACTGCGGGCTGGCGGCCCGCAAGATGCCAGGGTTTGAGTTTAGTAGTTGTGGCTTTTTGATAAGCATGGTTGATAAGAGTTTGTCACTTGTGACACCCACCTTCTACACAAAGGTCCCCATCCCCTGTGTTGAGCCTGGTAGCCAGGATGCCGTGGTACCTGCCAAGGGCTGGCATTGGTTGACGGATAGTGAGCGTGAAGCTCTCCTCAACTGCTTGAACAGGGGAATGGCGGTTTGGGATATTGCGTCCCCATTTGGTGTCACAGCCAGATACATTGCCAACATCAACATTAAGTATGGCAATACCGGGCAAATTGCCAAATCCACCAAGGCAAAAAGACAGCCCTAACTCTGTCAGCCTAATAACATTAACACAATCAAGCAGTGAGTAGCCAAGGATTGCCACCTGGACACACTTGCTGTCCAATCAATGCTTGCCACGGAGTTTGGGCTTTCTGTTTCCAAAACCCTTGTATACAAAACAATGGTTGATTTGGGCTTCTCCTGGAAAGTACTGGGAGTTTTGCCATATAATAGGAACAGTGAAAAGACCATTGAGGATTGACGCATTTATGCCGAGACATATCTGGCACTAAAGGAGACTGGGAATGTCCAGTTCTTCTATATCAACAAATTGTTGTTTTCCTCCTCACTCAGCTCTGAGCATGGGTGTGTCAAGAAGGGGTCCAAGGACGGCGTAGCCCATTGTGCAGCTGTCTGTTCCCAGACCTATTCAATGGTTGCGCTTCTTGATCCTTGCGGGTTAGATCAATACCAGATGATTAAGGGCTCCCATAGCAGCGGAACATTTCTTGATTTTCTCAGAGCCGTCAAGGAGTATCTTTGGATAAATTACAGCAGCACAACCAACGTTGTTGTGCTTGATAATGTTGGGCTCCACAAAGTGGATCTGGCTGTGTCTGAGTTCCCCCCATTAACAAAAACAGCCACACCTCCAGCCATCAACTTACCAATTGTCCGATGAGACTTCTCTTACTCCCACCATATTCCCCATTCCTGAATCCAATTGAGGAGGTGTTTGGTTGGATCAAGAATAAGGTGAAACAAGGCCTCCCTCAGGACACTGAGGATCTCTTCAACATTCTGGAGATCAGCTAATTTGTGATGCCACCCAATGTGGTGGCAGCTTTCTATGAGCACTCAGAATCCTTCCTCCCTAAAGCCCTGGCCTCTGAGCCAATCAGATAAATGGGCGCTCTGGGTTTTATTTATTTTTATTTTTATTTTAATTTAGTTTGTTTTTATTAGGACTCAAAAATTATTATTTATATATAACAATGTGACGCTTGATTGTATTATAGACATATAAGAATATGTAGAAAAGGTAAGTAAAATTAATTATACTAGGTAAGATGGATATATTTTTATTATAATGCACTGAATATTATTATTGGCTTTTGCACTAACAAATAAATAAATTAAAAAAAGATAGAAATAAATTAGTTTATTTAAATAATTGTAAATCCTTGATGGTACTTTGGCTTTTCTAAGCCACAAATTGGACCTTGCAGGTCATCATCTGATCCTTGTTATTTCAGTGCCACTATAGCCACACGACACAGAAACCAATGATTTTCATATATTACTTACTAATTAGTACTTAGGACACAGGTCAATCATATTGAATATGTTTATCAAATAATATTACAAGAGAAAGGTAATTTGAGTCCTAAACAATAATTTGTTTAGAATATAAGTGGAGCGGGCCACATGATGCGCATAAATTCAATTCTCATTGTTTGTTTATGTAATAAATGAACCCATACTCAATAGGCTGGTAAATAAAAGAATTTATAAATCATATTTTATTTGAGTTTTTGTTTACCCCCCAAAGGAAGTTATTGAGTATGCGTCACTTGACGGGATGTATCCTAAGGACTTGCACCTTGACACACTCAATTGCTGCATGAAGCGGTTTCCCACCCACGTAAATCATATTTTATTATACATGTTCACTTTATTAAACTGTCACTTTATTATTATCAACCTAATTATATATTACTATTATAATTTAATAAAATAAAATTAAAATATTAAAAGTAAAATTATAATTATAAATCTTAAAATTTAAATATTAAAGTTTAAATATTTGAAATTTAACTATTTTTATTAAATTGTGATTTATTCAATATTGAAATATTTGATATTAAAAATTTAAGTATTATGATATGTATTATTAAAATTTTAATATTAACTTTTAGATACCAAAATTTTAATATTTAAATATCTGATATTAAAATTATTATCGTGAAATTTTAACATTACATAGTTCAATATTAAAATTTTAGTATTAAAATATAAAAAGTTAAAAAAATTAATTTGCAAAGGGAAAATATTTATTGGGGGGATGTTGATTGCAAAGGGAATGCAATTATTCTGGGGAATTATACCCTGAAATCAAAATTTCAGCTAATGCGTCTAATTGGATCCACATACTCTTCTGTACGTGGTGAACAACCCTGTATGTGATTGCTAGAGGGGTGGCGCCCTGTATCCCAGTGGTTGTTGATTGTTTGATAAAAGGAATGCGGGTGAGTGAATTGACTAGTAGGATTTTTTGAGGGGGGGGCACATAGTATCTGTATAACGTTGCCAATGCAAATGAGTCATACAGGACGTGCTTGACTGTCCTATATCCCTGTGGTGTCTTCTGGCGGTCAAGGGCTACACGGCAAATATCCATTTGAATAGGTACATCCTCCAACTTTTTGACGTTGGTTTTTAATATGCAGTGGAGGAGGATTCCCAGGTATACCGCAACATGGATTCTTTGCAAGGTATACTTTTACAAGAACATGCATAATTTTTTGAATGTTTGAACTAACCTATTGATATAGGATGTTTGGTTGAACTTGAAGAGGGTTCCGGGGGGCGCCCGACTTGAATCAGCCCCCCAGGCCTTGGCAAACAATATTAATAAAGGTTTAAAATTATTCACGAGGACTGCATCTCTGACTTTATTTGACAGTGCCTTAAAGACTTCATTAAAAATTGCAGTTTTCAAATATTCAGTTCCAATTTGAAAGTCAGTTTTTATTAAATTCTTTTCATATTTGTTGATGTTTGTGAAGGGGAATCTTTGGATGCTGTTGTATATGTATTCATCAAAGTTTAATTTGATATCCCCACAAATTTCATTCATTTCTTTAAAGTTGATACTTGATCCTATTTCATATGCTTCCCTCAACCACGGCAAGCACCCCGCAGGTAGTAAATATTCCCTATTTTTAGCTTCACTACTTGAAAAATTAAACATATTCTGTTGAATTATTTTATTTATTTGGTTTTTATTTATTTGTTTTACAGGGGCTACCAGTGTCTGGTAACCCCCGTAAAACCAACTTGGCGTATAAGCCTCCACTTCCGCAACCTCATCCCCATTCCTGGTGATGACTAAAATAAATATAAGTAAAAAATAAAAAGACTTAATAATTGTTTCCCCTGTGGCCCCTTCAGCCACAGGCGCCACTTCGGCAAACTTCATGAGTGTTGGCTGCTCTTCATTAATTTTTCCTGGGCTTAATTTTTCTTATTTTTCTTGCAACTTGTGTTTCTTCTTAGTTTTCATTTTATAAAGTTTCTGTATTTTGTGAAGCGCTCCTGCTTCTTGCTTGTGTTTTGTTTTTTTCTGTTTCCATTTGGTCAGTTTCCTCTTCATTTGTGTTGATTTCCTTTGGAACTTTGTTTCCTTTGATTAGTTTGATCTTATTATTTTCTTTGGCCCCCTTCCAGAACTCCCACAAATTGTAGGCCGCACTGTTGAACTTCAGACTTGATAGAATTGTTCACTGGAGATTTAGTAATGCTTCTTTATTCTTTTTGTCTATAATATTTCCTAGTTTATTCATAGCATCTTTTTTTGACTGGATTAGTGGCTGGCCCTTGTCACCCAGCTTTCTTGTCACTATTTCCCTGATATTTTTTTCAATTTGAACAACCTTTTGCAGGTGTACTTCTAATTTGTTAATCAAGTTATAGATAGTTGACATTTTGTTTGAATTCCATCAAAAAACTGGTTTTTATAGTACTATCTTCAACGCATACATATTTTTCATCATCATTAATAAATTAAAGACAATAAACGTAAATGTTGCATTAAAATATTGCAGTTGGACGTCAACTCTTGGTATTTTAATATTATGTGCATAACTCAATGCATTTTTTAATAAAATCCATTGTAAACGTGGCTTTTTTATTATAATTTAAAATAAATGGACTGTGTTTATATTAAAGAGCCATTAACACTTAGTACAAATATTGATACATAGTGCATTTAAAGCCTGTATATTTACCTATTGGTAATAAATCTGTAAACTTTTCAGTCAGATTTTGTAAGGTAATAATAATGTAAAGGATTAATAATTTACAGTTTATTGTAATTAATTGGCTGATTTTCTTTGCTGTGGCAATTGTGCATTTTCTGATATTTACGCACTAGTATCCAATTGGTTAGTTTCACACCCAATTACACAGGCAATAGGAAATCAAGCTGCCACCCCAACCACATCCGGTCTTGGGATGGCGGCTTGTTTTCCTATTGCCTGTGTGATTGGATGTGAAGCCAATCAATTGGATACTATTGCGTAAATATCAGAAAATGTAAAATTGCCACAGCAAAGAAAATCAGCCAATTAATGACAATAAACTGTAATTTTTTAACCCATTACATTATTACATTGCAAAATCCAACTGAAAAGTTTACAGAATTATTACCAATAGGTAAATATATAGGCTGTAAAATGCACTGATTTTCAATATTTGTACTAAGCGTTAATGGCCCTAATATAAACACAGTCCATTTCATTAAATTATAATGGAAAAGGCCAAGTTTACAATGGATTTTATTAAACAAAATGAATTGAGTTATTCATATAATATCAAAATATCAAGAGTTGACATCTAATTGCAATATTCTAATGTAATATTTACGTTTATTGTCTTTAATTTATTAATGATGATGAAAAATATGTCTGCTCATAACTTTAAGCTATTCATAAAATGTACAACATTTTATTAATTATGGGAAATTCTAATAATGTAAAAAATATATTATTAATTATGAACTGAAAGAACAAAATCAATTTTAATGAGTTGTCACAAAGAAAAGATTTATTTACTAATCAAAGGACAGGAAGAGGAGGGAATGGGCGGAATAGACGTTGCCTTCATCTGCACATGTGAAAGGGGCAGCATCAGAGATAGTGGGGAGGGAATGGGTGGTGGTTTGGGAGTCAGGGTTGGAAAGTAAGTGGCTTGATGGGGGGTTGGGGAGGCAGGGTTTTTTGACTTGGAAGGGGCACAAGAGCTGATTGCTTCAATTGCTTGAATTCTTCTTCTGTCACATATACTGGCTTGACAAAAACAGATGGACTGGCCTGGGGGGAGGCAGGGGTCCTTTCTGGACTTATCACTATCACTTGCATAGAAGATGATGAGATCAAATAAGTTCTTGACGGACGCAGAAGGGAAAAGCTCATACCCCTTATCAATCTGGGTACATAGTTTGTTATAGGTGGCAGGCTTCAAGTGCCTGAGGGCAGACCCAAAATTGTAAAGACATACATCTGCAAGATGTATGTTGGCGTAGTTGATGGGGTAGGACCAGCAGGTATGCCCCGCAGCCCTGATTTCTTGGGTAGCCCATTCCTGCTGCTCCATCTCTGCACTCAGTACAACTGTGTGCACAGTGTTTTGTGTGGCCCACTCCTCCAGCATGGCCTTGAGCTCTGTCTGGTAGGCATACCCATCTGTGGTGTTTGATATTGTTGAGTAATAATTGACGCCCAATGGGGAAACTGCCAATAAAACCCCAACAAACCAATACAATATTGGGCCGCGCTTGTACACGTCAGACTGGATACACTTTTCTCCATAGTCTTGAATACTTGCAGATATCTTAGCATACAACAGAAAGATGATGTCATTATAGGCCCTCATTGCCCTTCCTTTGATAAAATTAATAATGGTTTAATTGTAGGAGTTGGTATCCACCAAAATGGGGCCACTGAGAACTTGATTGGACAAGATTCTAGCAGCAACCACAACTCCGTGCATCCACAAATTCACCGTTCTTTTGTTGGTGAAGATGCTGTGGAGTCCCAACTGGAGACGTACCTGGACCAGGGGCATCTGTGGGTCACGTTCCATAATGGCTGTCATAAGGGGATAGGCTGTGTCACCTTTGGTTGAAGTACGGGCACCAGTTGAGGTCTTCTTGATAGGGGGCCACAGTTGGCGTGGGCTTGCAGGGTTGCAGCCACAGTGGAATTTTCAAAACCCATTGCGGCCACAATTTCCCCAAGGGACATAAGCTTTTCTTGCTTTTCAACCATTTTGAGAACAATCTCTGGAGTGATTAGTTTTCTTCTGCGTCTTGCAGGCTGATTGGCTGGGGGAGGGATGTGTTCATCACAGGAACTGGTTAATGCCATCTGATTGGCTGTTTTGGGGTTCTGGGCTCTCTGGGTGACCCCATGGCTCAAATGGCTGGTTCTGGATGCCATCACTGATAAGGGATTTTGGTTGGCAGCTGCCTGTGCATGGTGGGCAAACAGAGCCATGCTGGAAGTTGCAGGAGAAAGAACACACTCCTGGGTGGGGCTCGCGGAGGGGCCTGCGGGTTGGGAGTGGCCATAGACAGAGGCTTCACTGTTAAGAGACCCAGTGTAGCCCTGCATGATTTTGTCAAGGCCATGGAACAGCTCGTTGACTTGGTTGTTATTGAAAGAAGACATAATAAATTTTTATTAAAATTTTAAACTCAAGAAGAGGAATGTATATTTTAGTCAATCTTATTGCTAAGTATGTCAATTTTGTGAATATTATGATCTAAATTTTAGCCGTCCTAAATTGGAATAGGGTGATTTTTGAGAATGCCTATGATTCCTAAAAGAATCAGCACAAATCCCCTCTAGATCATTTAGTATCCTTTTTGAGACACCCATAAGTTATATTTATTTCAAATTCCTTGCAATTATGATTTGAAACTTGGTTCTTGGATTTGACAATCCCACAATTTCAGATTTGTTAATTTTCACATGATGTCTATGATTCAATTGAAATACAGGGAGTCTCAAATTGTACATTAGAATTCTGCATTTCTGATTCATGTATCCTGCATTTGTTTGCTGAGTTTTGTTTTTTTAGTTGAGTTATCTTCTCAAGAGATTCAAAATTTGCCAATTTACATAAACCAAAAAAAGTCAAATTGAATTTTAATTTTATTTAATATTTTAATTTTCACTCAGCTGAGTTGCTCACAAAAGTGATTTGAAATTTGGACCAAGGATTTGACATCCCCCATTTTTACGTTCAGGTTCTGAATTTACAGTATTTGACCCCGTTTACCACCAGGAAGAAGTCCCAACAGCCATGATAGAGAAGATTAAGCCCATGCTTGACACTAGCTACAAACCATATATAAGTGACGGTGACCAAGAAGACGTCAAAGAGCCCAAGTTTTATAGAACTACAGAGGAACAGCTGGTGTTAAAGAAGGTCATAGCCTTCTATAACAAGGTGTCTATGCCTTACATGTCAGTCATTAATCAGGAGTCTGGCTCACCTGCACCAAAAAAAGCCACCCAGAAGGCAGTGCCCAACGTAAAGTGCATCATCATTCTCAAACTGATGCAGGAATCTGATGACTACAAGCAGGCCGTGGCTCTTACCAGGTGGATCCCAAATATGCAAGTAAAATTTTCAATAAACTCATTGAAACTGGGTGAGTTCTGAAAACAGAGAAATCATTGCACATATTGACCCTGATCAACAAGGAGCACAAATGGGTAATCTTCAGTGTATTAACCAAGACTGCCATCTTGAACTGTCAAATATACAGTCAATAGTCAATTCCACTTTGGGATTGAGGCTTTGATTTTCTTTTACTACCATGTGATCAAGGGTCTGTGGTTCTCATGGAAAAAACTTGGGGTATCTTCCTATAACTACAACAGCCCTGACAATATTGAGACCCAAAAAAAATATGCTAAGGTGTATACTTCACTCAAAGAAAAAGGGACCATAAAACTATATTACATTGAAAAATCAGCATTTTCCTTGTCTATGTGAAATGACTATAGTTATGTCCCCAAATGCTCAAAAGACAGTGTAGCTTGGCGTGCTTCAGTCTGTGCCACAGTCTATTACATGGTGGCTCTTCTCATTTCAAAGGAGATTGGGATTACACAACAGCAGGACCTTATTATCACTTCTATTATTGGTCCAGGAGCACCTTAGATGCACAAGCTTAGGGTTCACCAATGTCATTGTACTTGATAATTTTAGAGTCCATTAGGTGGCAGATATTTTTGAGGAATTTCCAGCAATTGATACATGCATGACAGTTGGCCTACAACAATTGGCCACATCAAATTTCCCCTGTTTTTCCCTGTGTATTCCACATTCCTAAACCCAATTGAAGATTTCTTTGGGCGGCTCAAGCAAGTGGTCAAGAAGAGGGCATTGACTGAAACCAAGGCCCTGTTTGATTTGCTGCAGGCCGGGATCTACACCCTTCTTGAAGAGACTGTGGCCAATTTTTATGGCCACGCTGATTTGTTCATCCCTGTATGCCTTGATAATCAGCCAATCAATTAAAGGGCTTGTATATTCCAAATGTTTTTATTCTTATTTAAATCTTTACAAATTTAACTTTTATTTATTATGTTTAAATCTAAAGATGTTCATTTTATATTTAGATGTTGCCAAGCCTGCAATCACATAAAGCGGCACCATTGACACAGGGGTTTAATTTTTGTATTTAAAATGAATTATCTTATTTTATTTCATGGTGGCTATCCCAAACACTCATCATCAAAGTATAATGATTATATGATAATGTCACTACCGGCAACAAATATAAAAATTCAGTTAAAATTAAATATAAAGTGCTCAAGTTATATGTGATTTTTATTAACAAATATTATTATGGCTGTATAAAGACCTTAAGTAAGATTTTTATCTTAGTGAAGGTCAGTAAATGAAATTCATTTAAAAATTTATTTATTAGAAAGAGTAAAAATAAAATTTTAATATAAATTTATTAGAACAGTTTTTTATTAAGTTTCCCTGTAGTGGGTTCTGTGGTATGCAACCATCTGGCAATAGAAGTGGCACACAATCTCTACCGCCACATCATAAACAGTAGATACACCATGATTGAAATATTTGACCCTAGAGATAAAAGGGAGGATTTTGAGATGTGAATGAAGAAGAAGCTTTTCTGGTGGGGCTACAAACTTGTAAATACTAGACAGGACCAGGGTGTCCTAGATTATGTGGTCCACCAAGTTGTAACCAGGGGGACCTTCTTCTTGTCCAGGGAGAGCCTGGCCTTGTTGATTCCCAGAAGTACCCCGTCTTGGTCCCTGACATCTGTGCTCATCCTGAAGTAAAGCAGTAGCCCAAGGTAAACCATAAGATAGAGCATTTTCACGGAAAAGGCCTTCATAAACTCACACATTTATTAAAAACTGTGCTAATCTTTTTTCATGCTTTTTTGAAGAATGTGGTCTCTATTAATAAAAGAACCCCTGTCTTATCTCCACTCCAGGCCAGCCCAAATTCTGCCAGGAGGATCTTGTTTTTCTTGATGGATGTTGCATTTACAACAGCCAATTTAGACACTGCACCTCAAAAGTTTTCCAACATATAAGCAGGGTATGTTCCACTAGGAAGCAAAAGCAAGCGCCCCTGTGAGCCTGGCCTATCTTTGGTATGTTCTTGAATGGGAGTGTCTCCAGGACATCCCAAAAAAGCTCAATGGAGTTTATGCATTAAGCTCCACTGAGGGATACTGGGTCCAGGCGGACTAATTGGGCATCTTTGTAGCCAGTAACTGCCCACTTGGATGCCCCTTCCCCATAAAGAAGCCCCAGAAGTGTGTCATGCAACATTGGGAATGAGCTGTGAATTCTGTCTTCAAGCTCCTGAAAAACATGGAGGATAGAACCAGCTGCCTTGCCATGTGATTGGCATAATTAGCATAAAAGGTGGCCGGGACAAAAGGGACCTGGACCTGGCATATTTTTCCATTGATATTTTCTAAAAAGGGGTAAGGATTTAAATAATTATATTATTTTTTTAGATTGCCTTCTTCTGTTTCTTCTTTGCCAGCGGCTTTGACAGGCTAGGTCATTCTTGGCGCAAGCAGTTGTGAAGTCAATTCTGTATCCTCTGCTCTAGCGTGCTTTGGGGGTTTGAGGTATGCATACATCTCAGGGCCATCAATCAGACAGACAGGCAGAGAGGAAAAAGGACTTAAACTGGAGGCTCTCAACCACAGTTTTTTGAACGTTAAGAAGAAGCTCAATTGTTTTTTGGGGGTGTCTGGCATCTTGGCCATAAGTGCCTTGGTGGACAATTTGTTGATTCTGTCCCCTTTGAGGACAGCCAACTTTGCCTTTTATTTGACTTTGCGGTCAATTTCCTTGATTTCAACAATTGCCAAGTCAAGAACCTTCAAAAGTTTCTTCAACTCTCTCATATGATTTTTTACTAACCTTTTCATATGTTTTTATAGCTTTTGCCCCAATAAATTCTGTATTATTTTGATACTGTTACCTCTTTGTTTGTTCCTTTTTGTTTTCCCATTTACTACATTATCTCATCTTTTTACCCATTTTGTATATGTTTTACTCTCAACTCAATATGTGTTGTTTTCTTTGTGTTGGTATTGTTTCATTAATTGCCATATTATTTTTGGCACTTTACACAGCCCCTTGTGAAAATATTAACAAAAATTTGGTGTTTGTCAAAATTTGAATTAGAAAATTATAGGTTAATTGTGTTTAGAGAAGTTTTTGCTGATCTAAATTCAAAACTTTAATGGTAAACTTTAAGCCAATCAGGAGCCATGTGAGAAAGTGATTGATGTGACATAAAGAGTCATTCAATAATTATTTGATGCATGTGTGCTAATTAATATGATTGGTTGGTTGTTTTGATATTGTGTGCCATTGCTGCTGTGGCAAGTTATTGGTGAACTTGTGCTCAATCAGCTACTGGGTCAGCACTAGTCCACAAACAACTTGCCACAGCGACAATGGCAAAACAACCAGTTAATCAGATTAATTAACACACATGCATCAAAGAATTATTGAATGACCCTTTATGTCACAACAATCACTTTCACACATGGCTCCTGATTGGCTTAAAGTTTACCATTAAGGTTTTGAATTTAGATCAGCAAAAACTTCTCTAAACACAATTAACCTATAATTTTCTAATTTAAGTTTAGCTGGTCATCAAATTTTTGTTGATTCTTTCATAAGGGGCTGTTTAAAGAGCTAAAAATACTTGTGTTCTGGATATAGATACACAGCATAATAAACGTATGATTTTATAGAAATAAGCTGAACATAAAGAAAACAAAAAACTAAAAAAGAGAAATTAAACAATTGAAATTCTGAAAAAATATAAATAAATTTTTTTGGCAACAAGGTGTTTACTTGATACAGGAAGAGTGCTGCTTATTAGGCAGAATAGCACAGAAAAAAAGGCGTAGAAGTGGTGCTGGCCTGGGAGATCTGGGACTGGATGAATGGGGCTGATAGGTTGGGGTTGGTGCTTGCAGGGGTTGAACTAATTGGATTAATTGTGATGGCTACCATATAACTATTATTAAATTCTCCTGAAATTGTCTCAATTAGATGGTAGTGTTATGACATGACTTAAAATCATAATATTTATAAAGCTCCTCCAACTGCATCACTGAAATATCCTATAATCAAATAATCAGCAGCACAGTTGGAGACCTTTTATGGGATCAAATGGCTATAAATCACTTAAGAGAGCACCAAGAAAATTATAGAGGGATTTGGGTAATAATCTATTGCACAGAAAACCAAGACATTGAGAATATAGAAATTACACTCTTTACATACCCTTCAGGAATAAAGAGAATTAACAATATCCTTGAAAATAATAGAAATAAGGTGAAAACCAAAACTGTGGAATTAGATTTAGACAAGTGGAGGTGAAAATAGAATAAATAGATATCTACTATTTCACAACAGTAGACAGCTGTGGATTGGGGTGGGAGGTACTTGTTGTCAAAAATTGCGCCATTAATGATATTTTGATCTAGCCTTCAAATAATGATATGTGCAAAGATTTGGTTAATTTTGCTTTCAACTTCAGGAATTCCTTGCCTTCTGTAAATGGATCTGTACCAATATCCACCTATTCTAGAATACCATAACTTCCCTTGTCTGATCCTGGTATGACCTCATCCCAACGTCACCCCTTCTGCCACTCTGTCTACCTAATGAGTGATCATCAATCCTTGTCTACTATTTAAGTAGAATCATTTCTCCTAATAAAGACAAGTTTATCCACATTTTTGTTGGCTTTAGTATTCTTCAAGCTTTTTCCTTTCCTTTTTGCCAAAAGGACTTCATCATCTCATATTCCAGGAAATTAAGATACATGCCCTTAATTTTGCCTGAAGGCTAACCCAAGGCTAGCTTCAGACCTCAAATCTTTTGTTATAAAGATTTCCTGTTGTGTCCTCCTGGATGTTGTCCCCAGGAGCCAAATACAACAAAATGGTGCTCACTACAGTGACTGCCAGCCCCTTGGTTGCCCTGTTTCCACGTGCTTTCTCTGGTCCTTCTCCCTTTGTCTCTGAAGTACTTGAGCAACCTAAAATTTCTAGTCCTCCTCTAGAAGAAGACATCACCAATGCCCCCTCAACTCCTATGGTATTGGTTCTGTCCCCTGGGCCTGCCTGGTCCCCCCTTCCAGCTTTCTCTCTCAATTACAAGAAAGCTTGTGCTGCTGCCCGCTCCCTTCTCCACTCTGGCACTGTGGCAATGCACACTATCCCTGGTCTCTGTTCTGGGTACGCTTCCAAAGACCTGTACTCCTTCCTCTTGGACTTTGGTCTCCCCCCACGCTGATGGAGTCTATAGATACTATTGGTGTGTTAGTCAACCAGTTTACCCAACTTTCCCTGGTTCACCATCAACTTGCATTAGGATCCCAGACCAGCCTCTAAATGCAGTAGCCACTGCTGTCTCAAACAACCATGCTCAAAATATGGCATATCAAGAATGGTCCCATAGCCACTTTGTGTGTATTTCAGATAACCAGCGTGACTCGCTGGCCTCCCAAAAACACCTAACCTCATCACTGAATTCCTTTTGCCCCTTGCATCCTGGGTATATCAAGGATAAACTGTGCAAATTGGATGAGCATCAAGCAACGTGGTGTGGTCAAATTGAGGCTGCTCTTCTAAAACATTGTCAGGATTTTGAGACTCTGGTCACCAAACTCAACCAATTTTGGGAGCATATTAATTCTCAGCTCAAGCTATTTGGGACTCATGTTGATACCTGGGGCCGCCACTTACAACACCAATACGGACTGGATAAGGCTGTGTTGGGCAACACTCTGTACCAAGTACAAAATTACATGGATGATAGAGTAGCGTCCATTGAGGTGACTCCTCCCGCTCCTCCTGTTGAGGTCCTGTCTGACTTTGAAGCCCAGGTATGGGAAGCCATAGCTGAGCTCAAAGCTACTACTTGATGTCAATCTTCTGTTCAGAACCCTCCTTTTGTAGAGCCTATGAGTGATCCTTGCATTGCCTTGCTTGCCAACCAAGTAGCTACCTTGCAAGGAGAAATTAAATATTTGAGACAACACCTCTCTAATACTGATGATTTGTCCTCTGAGTCTGAAGGTGAAGAGGAAGCTGAGGTCACTAGTACTCCCACTCATGGAAATCATGATTGTTGCCCTGGCTTGGAAGGCCAGCCTCAGTTCAACTGCGCTCTTGCCTTAGATCAGCTAGCAGAAGTAACAAACAATGTTGCTAATAGGCAAGACACTCTGGAACAAGAGGTACAAAACCTCTCTTGCTTGACCAAGACAATGAATGGAAAGGTTATCCCTTTGGTTGCTCAGACCACTTCCCTAATCACCCACCTCAATGGGATTGCCAGCACCCTATCAGTGCAACAGATTAATATTGATGAATTCAGAGCTGCTGCCGCTACTGCTAGAGATATCAGTGGACAGAAAAGCTCTACACTAGACACCCTAGAAGAGAGCCTTCAACTTCTCTGGGCTAGAAAACCTGCTGCTGAATCTGAGTTTGAGGGAAACTCCCACATTAACATCCTCAACCCAGGTGACAACAGCCAATCAACCTCATTGTCCATCAACCCTATTTATAAGCCTTCATTCAAACAGATATTTGATCCTAAAACCTCTACCATTTCTTCCTTCCTGACAATTTATGAGACTGCAATGTGTAGGGCAACCAATGAACTTAAGAAGGAACATATTCTTACCTGTCTGCATCCCATGTACCAAGAAGTTGTGGTCCCCAAACTCCCTTCAATTATCACTTGAGAGGACATGAAGCGCCTCTTAATTGAGGAATTTGGAGGAGATCTCAGTTTGGAAGTCAAGAAGGATGCGTTCATGCACATTGCCTTTAAGCCCAAGGTAATCCTGGCTGAATTTGCCAATTGTTTCTACATTATAGGACAACAGTTGATCACCAGTTGTCAGTTAACTCCCCAGGAAGATTACACAGCTTGTTCAAACGTTTTGAAGGTGAACCAACTCCTATGTCTGCACTTTAAGGCCCATAAAGCTTCCCTTACTTCAATAAAGAGTATCAAGACCCTCTTGCAAGACATACATTTGACCCAAGGGGGTACTGTGGTGCGCCAAAATAAGGCCAACAATGCAGGAACCACCTCCTGTACTCCGCACATTATGACTCTAGGCTCAAGTGGGCAATCTAAAAGACAAGGGTGTCATAACTGTGGTCAAATAGGACACCACTCACGTACCTGCACCAATCCTCAGGTAGAGGGTTGCAACCCAAAGGAGCAGGCGGGAAAAGAGAGGTCATCTTAGAGGTGGAGATGCTCTCTGCTTACCAATCTCTCTGTCTCCTCCTGATTCCCTGTCTGATAAGGAATCTTCCCCCTTGGCTGGCCCAACTATCCTTCACCTGTTCCACAATCTTTCTAGTGATTCTGAACCCAGAGATTCTGACTGCAATGAGTCTGATAGGTATGGTTACTCTGTGCTGGCAGTCCCAGAGACAGTTTATGTCTCTTACAAGCTTTGTTCAGAGAAAACTACAGCTACAACTAGCCCAACTTTGAGAAAAGCTAAGACCATAGTAGCTCGTCCTTACTTAGCACAGGCCCATTGTCCCCCTGTCTTGGTAGACTCCTCTGAAGAGGCTGCTGAACTAGCAGAGGCTCTCTTTCAGAATGTGACTGTATCTCTCCCCTTGCAGACTGTGTATAAAGAAATTCCTGCCTTACAATGCATGTTGGTCAAATGGGAGAAAGAATTGGAAGCTGCTCAAGACGTTCTAGCTGTCTTGCCCCCCTTTGGGAAAGATACTACCCATGTGGAAGTATCCATCCAAAAGGTTAAAATCAAGGCTATCCTGGAGACAGACTCTCCAGTCAATGTGGTATTATCCAAGATAATGAAGAAACTTAAGCTGGCCCCTGACCTCAACTACACTCAATCATATGGTACTTCTGTCATGCCTCAAACCTGAGCCATTGGTGCCTACTCTGCTCTGCCAATGAGGTTTGGGAAGCTTCTTATTGCTTCCCCTGCTGTTGTATTAGAAAACCAAATCTACAGTCTCCTGGTTGGTACGCAATTCCTTTGAGAGTACAATAGGATTGTGAACCTTCAAGATGGTTACCTTTTGCTCTTAGTGTATGAGATCCCTCTAATCTTTGAAGAACCTCTGTGTCTCCTGGGTAAATGCCTTAAGACTTGTGTGCTCAAGTACCCCACGGGTATCTTCTTGCTCAAGTACAGGACCCATTCTTCTAATATGCAGTCCCCTTCTCCTTCCTGTCCTGCTGAGGAAGGTGTGCCTCTTCTTGTCCCTGCAGCTATCACCATCCTGCCTGGCTTGTAAGTGATTATAGACTCTCAGATATCCTATGAACTACCCAAAAAAATCATTTCTGGAGCTATATTCACCTGATTCCTTAAGCTGTAGAGAGCCTAGGTTATTCCCTGGGATTTTGGACCAGACTCATAAAGAGCCTGTGCAGCTATTATTGGCTAACCTGACTTCCCTACCTATGCAGGTGACCAAAGGCCAGGTTGTTGGGCATGGTTGCATATTAGGTTCAGAGCAAGTAGTGTCCCTATACCCCTTTGGAATATTTAGTGATTTCAACTTGCCTGAAGGAGACCCTCAGTTTCTCTCCCTGTTCACCGCTGCAGACTTTCCTCAGCTGTTGCCCATTCAAAAAAGACGTTCTGGAACTACTAGATCAGTTTAAGGATAACTTTGCCTCTGGACCCATCAACTATATTCTAGCTAAAGGGGTTATCCACCAGATAGATAAGGGTGATGCTCCACCCTTTTGTGCCAAACCTTACCGCCACAGCAGAATGGAAGATGCCCAGGTCTCTAAGGAGCTTAAACAGCTCCTAGATTCTGGGCTCTTAGCTCTCTCTCAGAGCCCTTGGACCTCCTCATTATTGATTCTAAAAAGAAGGACAGCAGCTATCACATTGTGATGAATTGCTGCTGCCTAAACTTGCTCATCAAAAAGGACTCTTAGTGTTTGCCTAGAATTGATGATGCTCTCAGACAATTAGGAGGATTAAAGTTTTTCTCCACCATGGATCTAGCATCAGGATACTGGCAGGTCAACTTGTCTCCTGAAGATAGAGAAAAGGCTGTGCTCATCACTTCAGAAGGCCTTTACAAACCCACTCAAATGCCCCAAGTACTCTGCAATCCCCCCCGGCTACATTTCAACAGGCTATGGACTCCATCCTACAAGATTTGAAGCTCTCCTGTGTCCTAATATACCTTGACAATATTACTGTGTTCAGCTCCACCTTCACTGACCATCTGGATCATCTCAAAGCTGTCTTCATCAAAATTTGGGAGGCAGGCCTGAAACTCAAACCCTCTAAATGCTCCTTCTTCAAGGAACAGCTTAAATTCTTGGGCCTCAAGGTCACCCAACCTGGAATACACCCTATGCATAATAAGGTGGAAGCCATTAAAAAGATGCTGCCTCCCACAAATTTATGGGGGGTACAAGTATTTCTTGGTATGATGGGGTACTATTGACAATTCATCCCTGATTTTGCTGAACTAAGCAAACCCCTCATCCAGCTCCTTTTCAATGTACCCTTTGAGTGGACTGGCAGCCAACAACAATCCTTTGAAGCTCTGAAAGCCAAGCTCAAAGAGGCTCCCATTCTAGTCTACCCTAATTACAATAAGGAGTTCATCTTGTATACTGACACTAGTGGAGTAGCTGTGGGTTCCATCCTAGCCCAGCTTGATGATGAAGGCGTCAACTGACCTGTGGCCTATTTTTTATGAGTCCTCAATAAACATGAGAAGAACTATAGTGTCACTTAAAAATAATGCCTAGCTGTTCTGCATGCCGTAAAACAGTTCTGGCACTACATTTATGGGACTCATTTCAAGGTAGTCACCAACCACTCATCCCTTAAGTGGCTGCAGCAATTAAAGGAGCCTGAAGGTCAAATAGCCCGCTGGGCCTTACGCCTGCAAGGATACAATTTCACTGTAGTACATTGTCCTGGTTCACAGCATCAGAATGCTAATGATTTGTCAAGGATGCCTATATTAGCTATCCATCCTGCTGACGCTGATTGCCTATATGAGTTGATAGGGTACCCTGACTCCTGGACCACTGAGCCAGAGGACATCCTCTTGGTACTACAAGCCCTATCAAAGGATACTGTGATTTGAGATAGACAACTCTTCAAGAGAATCAACAACACTTATCTACCCTACGTCTGTCCCAGCATGAGGGTGGCCATCATACTCCAAGCTCACATTGATACTGGACATAGAGGTACAGCAAAAACTCATGACTGGTTGTGCAAGAACTTCTACTTGGAAAACATGCGCCTCTTGTCATTCTTGTCAGCTACAACAACCACAACCTTCACAACATCAGTTCAAGCTCATCCCTCCTAAGCATGCCTTCCACACTGTGAGTATTGATACTGTTAGGCCTCTCCCTTGGTCTAGGTATGGGTGTCAATTAATCTTGGTAGCTGTAGATCATTTTAGTAAATGGGTTGAAGACAGAGCAACCAAAGATATAACTGCCAAGACCACTGCTAACTTCTTGTTGCAAGATATCTTATACTGTCATGGTTGCCCTCAAGTCCTGCTTTCTGAAAATGGGACCAACTTTAAGGCCTGCTTCATAACGTCTATTGTAGAAGCTATGGGTACACATCAATCCTTCTCTGCACCGTATAATCTGTCAACTAACAGGACTGTGAAACAAGCCAATTCCACCCTTGTGTCCATCATGAGGAAGCTTACCCTCTCTGATGCCGCTAACTGGGATATGTTCCTTCCTGCTGCTCTCTTTGTGTATAGACTCAGCAGACATTGAGTGACTGGCCAGTCCCCCTTTGCCATGCTGTATGGACAAGAAGCCACCACTCCCTCAATCTTGGGACCCCCATTGATCAAATTTGACGCCTCTGCTAATCCTGAAGCTCATGTCAAAGACTTGACTAATTGGATTATTAACATCCAAGCTACAGCCTATTCTACTGCTTATAAAGTCAAAGCTTTAGAACTCTTGACCTCCAATGCTTCCAGAGCCCCCCTCCTTGAGTACCAAGTAGGTGACCTAGTCCTCTATTATCAAAATTGTACTGGAGGCCAAGCCCATAAGCTAGACTCCCTCTGGGTTGGGCCCTGTGAAGTCATCTACAAGAAGGGTGTTGAGTATACCGCAAAGCTGCTGTTCTCTGGTTGCCCCTTTGCTCAAGTTCAATCCAAATTTCTCCGCAAATATCAACTCCCTGTGTCCAATCTTGAGGGGGGAGATGTCAGAAATTTTGCCATTAATGCTATTTTGATCTGGCCTTCAAATAATGATATGTGCAAAGATTTGGTTAGTTTTGCTTTCAACTTCAGGAATTCCTTGCCTTCTGTAAATGGATCTGTACTAATATCCATCCATTCCGGAATACCATACCTTCCCTTGTCTGATCCTGGTATGACCTCATCCCAATGTCACCCCTTCTGCCACTCTGTCTACCTAATGAGTGATCATCAATCCTTGTCTACTATTTAATTAGAATCATTTCTCCTAATAAAGACAAGTTTATCCACATTTGTGTTGGCTTTAGTATTCTTCAAGCTTTTTCCTTTCCTTTTTGCCAAAAGGACTTCATCATCTCATATTCCAGGAAATTAAGGTACATGTCCTTAATTTTGCCCTGAAGGCTAACCCAAGGCTAGCTTCAGACCTCAAATCTTTTGTTATAAATATTTCCTGTTGTGTCCTCCTGGATGTTATCCCCAGGAGCCAAACACAACACTTGTCCTTCTGTGATTGGCTGCCTATGTTCATATAGAAAGACAATTTGGGCAAACACAACATCCATCATCTGCCAACCAAAGAGATAATCATGATCAAAGACACTAAGATAAAGATCATTAAATGCCTGTGGGGGCGCTCTCAGATTGGTTCCCCAATATTTAAGAACACAACATGGGCCAAATGGATGTCTGTGTGACTGGCTGGGTAGACTAAGGCCTGGTGCCTGTTTCCTCAAATTTTCTTGATGAAAGTGAAGCTACCCTTCATCTGGTGGCTCAGAAAACCCCAATAGAAGGAATTTGAGCTCTTTCAAGAGTCCAGCAACTCACCAAAGATCTGGCTATACTAATAGCCATTAATGTAATCAGGGTTTCTCCGATAATAGAAAAAACCTTGGCCAAAACAGCTGGAAATGCACCAATGAACATCTCCTTCTTGACCTTCTTACTTCTATTTTTCTTAGTGGCTTTTCCTTGCTTGCCAAAATTGTCAAAAACAATGAACAATTTGTAATAGGAGATGAACATGATGTCATCAGACAAATTTTTAAGGCATTTGGTGAGAGTGGATTTAATGGCAAGATCATTTGGGAAATCCTTGTTGCCATCCTATTGATTGCCAACAAAATAGGTCAACACTAATACTGAGGCCACTCTCCTGTACATCCAGAGCTTCACCATACACTCAGAAACTCATATGCCATGGAGCACAAGTTGTTTCCTGAACTATATCAGGGAAAGCTTGGGGTCCTGCTCAGAAGATCAAGCATAATGGTATATGTTGTTGATCTGGGACTCTGGGGCCTTCTTCTGCTTCTTGGCTGCCCCAATCATGTTTCCCTTGTTTATTAGGTTGTGGAATTTCCATATGACAGTAGCTTGGGTGAATTTTAGTTTGGTGGCAATCTGGTCCAAGGTCAGACCACACTGGTTGAGTGCCACAATTTCCTGAAGAATTTAGGCAGTGATGATTTGGCGCTTAGGGTGCTGAGCCAAGGATGCTGTGGCCTGAATGGCTGAAGGGGCAGCAAGTTGGTTGTTATCAGGCAGTTGTTCCAAACCAGGGTTGTCATTCTGATTGACTGGTTGATTGGCGCCTTTTACAGGGTTAGGAAAGGGGGTAATGGCAGGGGAAGAGTTGTACTCTAGGTAGCTACTAAACAAGTCAAAGTCATAGGGGTCAGGTACAGGTCAGATTTCTTGCTACCCACATCAAATACCTGAGTGTAAAAAGGGGCCTTCACATTCTGACTCTCACCTTCACAGAAGCTGTCTTGGCTGAGGTCTTCTTCACTGATACCATTGGAAGTTTTTCTAGTAAAAACCATTTTAAAATAAAACCTAGGATAAAATCACTAAAAATGGAAGTTTAAAATTTTATGACTTTATTTTTATTGTAATCACAAGTCCATATTTGGAAAGTTCTTAAAGCTATTATATACAAATAAAGTGCTATGAAAATGAATAAATGCCTATGTTCCTAAATTGAATAGCTGTCAACTGGCTATTAAACTGTTATTTTTTTAGAAAGCACATACTACACATCTTGTGTGACTTAATTTAATTTTGTGTTTGTGAAAGCTTACTTCTAGGTTGATTTATGCTGTATTTTTTTTCATTTTAGCCCTTCTGTTGGTGCCTCATATGAATCCTGATAGGATTTTAATATATTCCATAATATCATAAATTCATTTCACTTGATGTGCCAAGTCATTTTGTTTGTAGTTTGGACTGTTTTATTTGATGTTTAGTATAGTTTTTATTTTGTGTTAGTGATATTTTGTTTACTGTTAGAAAATTTGCCAGTTCACTGAGAATACTTAAACTACTTGATTTCTGAATCTTGCCTGACTTGGGGTTTGCTTAAATCTGAGTTCATTTTGCTTAATTCTGAAGTTTTTTTGGTTGGCGCCATAACTTTTAAAACTACTGTATCAGTGAGCAGCTGTAAAAAATAAGACTGAGTGTAGCCCAGCTGTGCCTTTTTGGCATTGTATAATCACCTATGGATTTTTACTCACCAGCATTTGATACACTTTAATACCTGTATCAAAATAATTCAAATAAGATACAAGTCCATCCTCAGCTTAAACATGATTTTTTTACTAGTTATATACTAGAATCACATACCAGCAAGCTTCTATAAAAGAGTAAAATTGAGCATAGCAAGCTTTGCTTGTAATACCTAAGTATTGTGGGTAAAACTTTAGTAACATAAGATGGCAGGTTAGGCATTTAGAAGCTGTTCAAGGAGTAGACAATTGGATAGAGGTTCATTGCCTGGCGGAAGAATTTGGCAAGGATGCTGCATTGTCTAAGGCTGCTGGCAAGGTACAGTAGCATAGCTGCAGGAGTCACGTAATTAGCCAAGTTAAAAGTTGGGCAAGATGACGCCAGAGGTGTCCACAGGCTTGAATCTATTGATTTGAGCTGTGTTGGCTCATGGTATGTTATCCCTTTATGCCCTTGTGGTTCAGATCTGAACTGATCATAGGCTGGCTGGTTGCCCCCTATCCCAAGGTAAGATTTCAAGACAGCTGTGAAAATAATATAATTCATCTTCTGACTTGGGGAGGGGTGATGGGTCTAGTAAGGTTACTTGCTTAGTCTAGGTAGAGAATTGATTAATGTGATAATATTGAGGAGGATATTCAATCAATGATAGCACAACCTATCATTACAGGTTTTTTTATTTATTTATGTTAGTGGACCTACAAGGCATGATTATTGGAAGACATGGCATTGAGGAACCAAAAATCTGAGTTGCATCTTATATTTCATTTTCTGGATTGGCTTGGGTGGCTGGCAATTGAGAAGATTTGGCTGGATCCCAGTTTGCATTGGCATAGTGCAAGTTGGGCCTTTTTCATGCATCCAAATTCATTTACTGAATTTGGTTATGGTTTTTATTGTTAGAGAGCGTGTAAGTCCATTCCTCATTTGGTAGGCTCCCAGCTTATGTCAGGAATATTCCTGACATAAACCAGATTCTTACTGGAGTACAATGTTGGGAAAGAATAGAAGGATTTCCTGTTAAAAATGCCCAATTCAATGAAGATTCCCCCCCTCTAATTGGGGAAAATAAAAATCAAACAAAGGAAAAAACAGAACTTAACAAACGCTGGAATAAATTATCATCCAGGCAGGCGCCCGCCAGCACCCTCTGCCAGCCACCCACCCGCTTGCCCACCGGGTCCTAGCCAGCTGCCAGCCACCCACCAGAGTCCCAGACCCCACTTGCTAGCCAATCAGAAAATCCCATTAATTGCAGCCAATCAGAAAAGTACCTGGCTGCAAGGCCAAGATTTAAAAATACAACTGAAACTCCAGAAGAAGGAGGAAATAATGAGTCACAATTTAAAAATAAGTTTACCACCAACCAATGGGGTGCTAGGTACCAGATCACATGGACAGAGTCAAACTCAAGCCAAACCAATGCTCCTAGGACAAAAATAGATCATGAGAGCAATTCAACTCCCATCCCTCACCTAGCACCAGAACAACCTACTACTATTGGTTCAACTCAGGAACTTCTAAACCAGCCACAGATAGCAGAAGAACAAGAGTTTGGACATCTTCCCAAGCCCCAACTGCCATTCCTACATTCCAAGCTTTTGGGATTCCCCATCTCCTGCTTTTCACTTCCAATTACAAATCTTTGCACAAGGGAGAGCACTATAAATAAGGGATCCCTCCTCAGTAATAGCTTATGCTATGATTGAGTTTAATACCCTCAATAAAGCTAAATCTTATTTAACACCTTTAAGTCTACTTTAATTAGTTTGCCCCAGCTAACCACCTCCAATTCAAGGAAGATTAATCACCCCATCTTCACAGCTGTACTCAAAGCTTGCCTTGGGATTGGAGGATATCAACAGGGACCAGAATTCTTTGGGCCTTCATCCAAAGGGTTAGGACAAGACTACTACTATGACCATGAACAGCTCAACTCTTCACACACGGGTTCCTGGCCTCTTCTGGTGTCACCACACTCCACCCTTTCTATTTTAGTATACCTCCCTGTAATATGCACTGACCTACTTTGCGGGGAGCTTTGGGAGATACAACATCCACACCAAGGTCTTCCGGTGGTTGATGACCATCTATCCAATTGTCACCACCTTGACTGGCTTCCAGTTTGACAATCTCTTGTCATACCTTACCCAAGTAGTACCTATCATATCTGGGTATTACACTTAGCAGCATTTTCTCCTGATTTAGCTTTAGGAAAATTGTCTTTCCTGATTTGGCTATTTCCTAAAAGAGTGGATGGGGACTGGCCTGCTAGCATGAGAGGGCAAAGGCTAGCAGGTGGCTATCTGGCTCATGGGTGCCTAGTTTGAAGATGGCTTGCAGGTGGAGCTGGCAAGAGTGGCAGGCTCCTGCACAGTGGCTGTGTGCATCTTCTCAATGGTGGCAGGAAATGTCTTGGTGGTGGAGGGCTTCTGTGTCAGGGATCCAAGCTTGGGCAGCTGGCCTGTCATTTTCCAGGATTACACAGACTGAGTCTTTTGCAGTCAGAGCCCACCACAAAAGAGGAGCTAACTTAAATAGGTAGTAGAAGGACTTTCCCACCCAGGACCACAGGCCGGCAGCCAGGATTATAGTGTTGATCATCCCTGTGAGGGTGATATACACAATCCCAAACAACTTGCTATAGTGGCTGGTTAGGAGGTTGGGTGAGGAGGCGGACATTGGCTTGGGAGTCATAGGTGGTTTAATATCAAGTTTATAGGCAGGCAGGTAGTTGAACTTGCCTCTCAATAATTTAGGTGATGATAGGATCCAAGGCTCTTGATGGTGGTATCTAACTGCTGATTTTATGAGGGCCAAGGGATCTAGTTCAAGGATCTTTTCCGGGGTGTATTCCTTATACTCAGGCTTTAGAGGGTATTCTATGAAGTGGGTGGGGCCAAAGGGAGCATCTGGAGGACAGAAATCTATGGGAAGATGGGTAGGAGTGCCAGGAGATCTTGTACTGATTTGATAGATGGCAAATACAAAATAAGGCAGTAGCTGTGTAAGCCAAAATAACATAACCTTTATTCAAAAATGGTAATAAGTTTGAAGCACAGGGCCCTTTGGTCTATATAGCATCCCACCTCCAAACTTAATATTTTCCAACAGGGCATTAGGAAAGTGGGCCCAGGAGATCTGGGTCCTTGGGTTCAAAGATGGCAAAATGGCATCCAGTCCGGGAGTTCTTTCATTGGTCAAAGATCTCACATTGGTAACTTGATTATCTTGCTCTAGGGTCGTGGTCATGAGATCAGGCCACAGGACCATGCCTTCTTCCAGGGATGGCTCTTGATTGGCTACTAATGTAGACTTTAAGCTCATGAAGCTAATGATCAGAATTTTTGTTGCCTCCATTAGGCGCCTTGATTGTTCCCTCATTTGGTGCAATTATTTCTTTGGTTTGGCTTGCTTCACCATTCAGGCCATCATTCTTGGCTTCAGCTTGCAGGGGCTTGACCCAAGGAAAATGCAGGCAGACAGCCCCTTGGTCCTCAGAGCTGGTGGCCCACAAGGATTCAGCGGCAGGGTTCAAACTCTGCCCTTGGGCCCGGGTTTCAAGGGGAAAAATTGGCAATCCTGACATTCTGTGGTGGTGGGGTGTATCTGCACGTTGACGGCAGGCTTTTGTGTGGTGGCAGCGTGTATCTGTTTGGTGGCAGTGGATATCTGCTTGGTGACAGCAGGTGTCTGTGTGTTGACTACACAACTATAAGTGTCAGAAATATTCCTGACATTGATCTTTTGAAAGCCTGCCCATCATTAAACACTTTTCACCAGCTAGACTAGAAAAAATACCAGCTAGGGCTGCAGCAGATTAAAAACCTGATGATTACAGCAAATAATGTAATCATTGTGTTGCAATTGCCATGTTTTTAGATTTCCCTAAATTAGGGGAATCCAAAATTTAAAAAGCAGTCAAAGATGGATTCTTTTTTAGAAGGGCCAGTTTTATATATTTTTTATTTTTTAAAAAAAATTGATTTTAAATCTTGTATTTTATCATCTTAAAATTTGAAAGAATATATGTAATTTTTATTTCAAAAAAATGCTTTTCTATAGATGCATACAGCTAGAATTCTAAAAAAATTGTAGCTAGTACACTTTTCCAGAATTGTTTCCAAATATGAGACAAATGTCTGCTTTTTTATAAAACAACCATAGTTTCATATCCACCACAGCTCTAATATGTAAGGTCTCATGGTCTGGGGAAGATGATTATAACTAAAGCCTTTAACCCAGTCATGTTTATATTGGTCAAATACAAAAAGGTAGGCAAAGTTTGCAATAGCAACTGAACTAAGGCTCCTAAGAGCTTATACAAAGTAAAATAAGGACTAAGACAATTTATTAACCCTAAGAAGATAAAATAGAGACCAGTCTTAATGACAGATGATTTGGTTAAAAAGTCAATCTCTAAGTCTGGAAAATTTTATGCACTAGAGGAAGGATTAAAGCTATCAACAATTAAATTGTGTGTTCTACTATAAAAACTTCCTAACTGGTGAAGAATAAAGTCAAAAGGAATCATGGGACCAAGGATTTAAACTAAGACTAAAAATTAAAGAAGAACACAAGCCACAAAACCTAACAAGTACCTTTTGGGGTGCAAGTCAAACAATATCAACTTAAGCTGAGACTGAGTAAAACTCAGGCTTTTATTCAAGTCTGGGTTTTGAGGTGAAAGTAAAGGATGTGTGAACTAACCAAGAGTAGTTGATTGGTTTTAAGCATGAAAAACAAACACAATTGCATGTTTACAGTTTTCTTAACTTAATCAGGTTAAATCAAGGTAAAGAAGCAAACAGGGAAGCTGATGGTTAATTGTTTTCTTAAAACCAAAAAGAGCGGAGGCAGAAGAGCAAGAAAATTAGGTCCAAGGCTGCTGGCGTAAGCAGGAAGGAAAGCAGAGCAAAAGCAAAATGTAATTGAATTTGAACTGGATTTAAACTAACCCGGTATATAGGTATGGGTTCAAATCCTGTTTGCAAAAAGAAGGTAAGTTCTGACTTGATTTTAACTGTTAATTTTTAGGTTAATTGGCCCGAAAGAAAAGAAAGTGAAGAGGGGAACTGGAAATTGTAAAAATGTTGAAAATCCTAGCTAGGATTAAAAAGTGGCCAATTGTAGTAAATGAAATACTAGTAGCAAGAAAAAATGAAGGATAATCCTGACAGGTTCCAACTAAGTGGGTTTATGACCTGCAATCCAACTTCTCAGTGACCTGTAGGAAAATGTGGAATTCAACTCAAATTTCCAGAAACAGCAACATGAGCATATGATTCCATACAGTGGATGCCTTGTTTTAGTGTTTGACTCATTAACAGGATCATGCCACCCCCTAAGCATCCAACCAAGTGATCACCATAATTATGTTCCTGGTATCCATTATTCATCCAAACTATATAAGTCATATCTCCCAATAAAGATATTTATCTAGTCTTTAAATATTTTCCCCTTGTAACTTTGCTAAAATAGCACAGTTACAACAATAGCATAGAATACACCAAAATTGCACTAAACTGGCCATCTGGATTAGCATATGTAGATTATTTTTTCTGGTATGTGACATCTTTCATTTGAAACCCCATTCTTTTATTGATATCTCACATTTAAATATGATTTTTATTGAATGTTAACTATATTAGGTCTTATTTCTAGCCATATAAATTCTGCATTATGAGCATATTGCAATGCTTTTTTTGATAAAATTCATTGTAAATTTGGCATTTTGATTGTAATTTTAAATTTGGACTTTGTCTATATTAGGGTTCCATTAACACTTATTACAAATATTGCTACATATTGTATTTTATAGCTTGAATATTTACCTATTTTCAAAACAGCAGGCTTGACCTGCCAGCAAGGTTCTGAGTAAGCGGGTTTGTGACCGTAATCTGATTATCCAGTCACTCAAAGCCAGACTAGGAAGTCAACTCAAATTTCCAGATCCAACAACATGAACAGAAGCTGATCCCCACCAGTGGATAACTTGTTTTGGCGCTTGACTCATTACCAGGATCAAGCCACATCCTTCTTTCATTCAACCGTGTGATCAACAATCATGTTCCTGCTATCCATTGATTCACTATGCCTATATAATCACTATCTCTCAATAAAGATTATTATCTAGCTTCTAAATATTTTTTCCCTTGTAAATCTGCTAAAACAGCACAGTTACAACATTAACCCTAAGAAGATAAAATAGAGACCCATCTTAATGACAGACAATTTGGTTAAAAAGTCAATTTCTAAGTCTGGGAAATGGTCTGCACTGGCAGGAGGATTAAAGCTATCAACAATAAAATGTGGGTGCTTCTATAGAAGCTTCCTAACTGGTGAAGGATAAAGTCAAAAGGAATCATGGACTAAGATTTAAACTGAGAATAAAAATTGAAGAAGAACACAAGCCACAAAACCTAACAAGTACCTTTTTGGGGTGAAAGTCAAAAAATCTCAACTTAGTGTTGAGACTGGAAAAACTAAGCCTTTTATTGTGCTTTGTTTGTAAAATGCAGAATTTGATGTGGAAAGTTCAACCGTTTTTGGTTAGAAAACTTTCTGAAAAATGAAGATCAAGAGCATCAAATATTGTGAATTTAACTTAGAATAGTTAAACTAACGTAAATGAGACCGGGAGGAGAAGAAGGCAGTTACGGTGATGCTTTGGATAGAAAGAGTGAGCAAAAAAGTAAGGAAAAACTAAGTCCAGAGTTTGAGAGGACACAATCAAGCGTATAGGGAAAGGTAAGTCGCTTGGAGCCAACTCTTTAACTTCTGCGTGTAGGTCCAAGGTTTGAATCCAATAGCAAAAAGGTAAGGAAAGTTTAAAGCTAATTTTAACCAACATTTAGGTTATAACTAAGCTTTAAAAAACCCCAATTATGAACCCAAAGGTGGAAAATGAAGAGGAGAAAAAGGGGAACATGGATAAGCTAATATAAAATAACCATGAGAAACTTAAGAGCCAATGAGGACAAATAAGTATAGAAAACAGAGTAGCAGCTGAGAAGAAAAAGGTGAATCCTGACATAATACTAGCGGGCTGCTGTGAAAGAGTAAAGCTGAGCATAGCACAACTTTGATCTTTTAGTACTGTTGCAACATCTTCAATTACTCTCTCATGGGAAAGTAATTTCCCAAGTAATTCACCAACTAATCATTAAGTCAGTGGCACTCTTATCAATAACCCATCTATTACATGGATCAAACCTTTCAAGTCCTAAGTGGAACACTGCTTGGACAAGCCTTATGACTGCCATTATGCACATGGACAACATGTGGCTCTTCATGATACTATATAATACTCTAAACTTATATCAAATAAAGTATCATTCTCTTCTTAATTTTCCTCTTTATCTTATTTATTATACTTCTAAGAAGTATATACTTGACAGTACCCTGCCTACCACACCTTTACCTTTACCAACTAGAGTATAATATAAAGATTTTAAAAGGTCACTGATCTAAAAAAGTAAAAATGGGCTTCAGCTAGGATACCAAGACACATACCCAGGCAGGATGCTGTGAAAGGGCAAAGCTGGGTGTAGCTCAGCTTTGTTCTTCTGGCATCTCGGCTACCACACTTGTCTACAGTATTACTTGTTTGGTTTCTAGCATCACTAAACTTATGTTCTTTATTTGATTTTAACCCATTGTTTTGTTTATTTTTTCATTGTTTATAGATTTTCATCATTAAAATACCAATATTAATATGTTACTGTTTTCATCTCAGTCGGTCAATAGATAAATTTGGGACATCAAAACACAGCAATTTTATGTAGGTATAAAGAACATGATAATGCATCTCTTTGCTGCTGGTAGTTTAATATTTCCATGCATTAAAATAAAACGTCAGAATAAAATTGTTAATAGTACAGTTATTATTTGCATAAATGTGGTGTGGCCTTTTTGCGAGTTGCCATATGACAGTCAGAATTCTGTAACGTAGGCTGCACTAAATTTACATCTGGTGCCCGATACAGCATGATATTTGACGTTTGATATTTTATATCTACATACCTTTTATATTATGTAATCTGCGTAATGGGGTGTGGCACAAATCGTCTCTCCAAAAAAGGGATCAAAGATTCTTTTGGCTTTATTTTTGATATAATTTACCATGTCAAAAAATGTTTATGAACTTTTTTTCTCTGCATAGTGGGGTTAAATACGTTGGAGCATGACATCTTTGAGTTTAGAAAGCTTACCCCCGAAATGGGGCTTAGATTCCTGTTTAAATTCTAGATGTGGGTTTTGATTGGATCGGATTAGGATCAAGGGTCGTATTCAAGAAGCGGCAAATAGGAGTGCAGCTACAGCGTGATAGGAGCTATGATTGCTTGGGATTAGGGCTGCTTCGGCCAAGCCCCAGGCAGCCGCGGCCAGTTTTTGGCTCCTGGCCTCACCTTTGAAAGATTTATTTCAATATGCTTAAATATATTATACTTCCGTTTTAGATGTAGCGGCTAAAAGCCGTTAGCTAGCCGGGGCTGAGCTGAAGCATCCCTACTTGGGATTATACTTCTGGGTTGAAATGTGATCTATATTGGTAAATTTTGCTAAATAAAAGACTTGCTATTATACCGAGCGGTTAAAGGAACTCTCTGTAACTACTTTACAAGCAGGGTATGTGTTAGAGAAATATAGGCAAAGATAGCGAACTTTATTGGTTAAAGGTTGGCGTGCAATACGCGGTTTCCGCCAAGACGAGTTTATGTTTCAGGGCTATAAGCTGAGCGGGATTAGGGGAAATCAACGGAATGGAAACAAAGTCGGTTGGTTTCCAACGGAAAATAGAGTTGTAATAATAATTAATAAAAGGGGTAAGGGATTGCTTGGCGTGCTTGGCCGATTGTAGTTTTATGCGATATGTAGGCATTTTGAAATTTACAGCAATTCCTAGTGAAATCCACCTTAAAGCCTGCTTAGTACACCCGGGCGAATGGGATGATAAATTGTCTAACCATGTTTTGGTTTAGAGTTTATGGGGTAGAGCCCCGGATAGATTGAAAAACAAGGTGTTAAATCCTACAGTAGCATTTATCTGTGGATCAAACAGTTGATAGGTTGACGCGGCAAGTCGCCAGTGTAATGAGAAATAAATTCTTTTTTAAACAATGCCAGCTTAAAATTTTAAAATATAATATTAATTTACTTCATTTATTTTATAGATATTAGATAAACCCAAGCAATTGCAACTTTTAGAGGCTTGTGAACAGTTTGTATTTGGCTAGACACACCCAAACCAGCACTAAAAGCGCCCTTAGACCGCCAGTCACAGCGGGGCTTGATAGCTAGCCAATGAGAGGGGAGAAAGGGGCAATCAAACCCCACGCTGCCTCGTTCTTGCCATAGCCAAGGAAGGCTTTAACTTTAATTAACCAGGTCTCTCCTGGCAAAGTGCAAGTAATAACAGGTGGACAATATCTACACTGATTGATCCTGCTATGGGAATCCAACATCAACCACCGGTGCGCGACGACGCATACTTGAAGGTGTCGCACTCGCCCACATCCTCCACTTCTAGTGGTCCAAACACCCCCACTAATGAAAATCCCTCTTCAGAGACTCCTCAAAAGTACCCCAGCGAGGCCCAGACCTGTTTAGACTTGCTTCGTGAAACAGAGGTTGTACGCGCTCCCAGACATCGTGAGCTTCCCCCTGAAGTCCTTGATTTTTTAGCTTCATCTCAGGAACCTGAAGAGCCTGCTTTACTCCAAACATACAAGTCATTGGAAACTCGTTCCCAACGCAACTCTGTTGAGCCCATCGTTAAGCTTAAAATAAGATATGTTGCACGCGATCTGTGGCAGACAATATCCTTTCCTACTAATATCACTGTCGCTCAGGCAAGGGATGTATGCTTGCTACGGTGTAATCTATGGCTTGAATCTAACGAAAACGCTGAGGGTGCACAGATAACTGAAGTTGACGGGGTTGCTGTCAGTCATTCTATAAGCAGCGACGCTACCCATGATAAAGCTAAAAAACGTGGCTCAATACCGTGCATCGCTGGTGATGGAAAGCCTGAGTTTGCTCTGTTTTGGAACGCTGCTGGACATTGGCTAGACGATTTTCGCCGCTTGGACTCATATGCTCTACGCTCACTGGATATCCTAGAATTACAAGTGCGTAGTGAGTTCATCTTTATTCAACCTACTTTGTATAACGAGCACTATGCTGAGGGGCATCTATACAAGCTTAGGGGAGGTATAACTCCAAGCTGGAGGATGCGCTGGTTTGTGCTCCAAGGACGCACTATTTGGCACTTTCGTCGTAGGAAGGAAGCTACTCCCTCTGGTAGTGCTGATCTATCTCGACCTTTTCAGGTACAAGAAACTTCTGCAGGTATCCCTGGAAGTACCGATGGAAAAGAAACTTGTTTGGTCTTGAAGTTCTCACAAAAATGCTGGTGGCTGCGTGCGCTTTCTCCTGAGGACTTGGATCACTGGCGCCGCATCCTCATCACTTTACATCGCGAGGTCAGCGATCATTGTGCTGTACACTATTCTGCGAAGCCTAATGACGATAGTGCTGATAATAAATCTAACAACCAAGGTTCTCAACACAGTGGAGATAACGACTCAGGCTCTGGCGTCAGTGGTGGCATGCGTATCAAGGCTGGCTACATGCATCGACGTACACCAATTACACATGCGTTTCGAGAGCGCTACTTTGTCCTTCGCGGAAAGGAGCTTTCTTGCTACAAATCAGATCGATTCGACAAAAAGAATAACACAGCGCGCGTTATCGCCCTTCATACCGTCGAGGTTACATCGTATGAAGCTGCAGGAAGATTTTATATACGTATTGTTGATAAGCAGTCAGGTCAAGAGGACACTGGCTTTGTGACTGATACCAACCGTAAGAAGAAGGACATTCGTAGTATACTATCATCGACTAAATCACTTCCCGCCCGTGCCGCCTCATGGATTGGCAAAAGTAGTGGATCGCAGCTTGACACTGAATACCTTTATGTTGATAATCGTGAGGATTGGGAGGCGTGGTGTTCAGCATTTGAATCGATTGCCATGGTTGATATTACCCTCTCCAATCCAGAGGACATGAAGGTTAAAGCTGCCCCAGCTAAATCTTCTTCAAAATCTATTGCAACCAATCTTAGCTCCAACCCTTCTCTTTGGTCCAAACTTTCAGATAGAAAATCACTATTTGGCTCACGTTCCAAGTTTTCTGAATCCTCTGCCTCAAGTCAACCAGATGGGCCATCTAGAATGAGGACAGCTGGAACCAGATTTACTAGCTTTCTAAAAGCTCGCACTACGGCACCTAACTTGTCTGGTATCTCAAACACCAGCCTTCCCCCTGAACTCGCTGGCATTGATGAGCCTTTCCCTTCTGTCAAATATGATGATATCGATGAACGTGATGAGATGACTGATCTTGAGATTTCCCTCAAGACCTCACAATTTGACATGGATTTCCCTAGCCCACCTCCCTTTGTCCATCCCCAAAAAAATCAAGCTACTGAGTATTTATCTCCTCTAGATCGCCTTCTAGCCGAAGACACCGGCGAGAGAGATTTCAGAGGACATTGTGGAAGCACACATACAGGCAAGGCTTCGGACCGCGAAGCCAACTCCACAACCTCTGGTATTCCATCCGTCGATATAGCCTATAGGGGTAAATCTGGAATATCCCAAAAGTTCACCTGGTTCAAGAAAAAGCCCTAAATCCTATTTGAAGTAATTATTCATGCACCTTTATTTAGGCTAGCCCTGATCGAATTAAACTGTCTCTTTATTCTCTTCTCAACCCAGATTCCACCGAAAACACCTACACTCATCTAATCAACCTCTGAAATACCAACCAAGGAATTAAATCCAACTTTACCACCAAATCTAGATATGAAAGCCCAATCCCAGATGGAATGAAGCTAACTCAGCACATCTAAAATCCAAACAGGTTTGTCAGTTTATTCCAATTAATTGAAATTTGGTATACATTATCAGATCCGTACAGCTTTAATACAAGTTAAATTATTTACAACATATATCAGAAGCCATATTGTTCATTATGAATTAAAAGACAAGCTATGCTACCAGCAGCCCTGATGGAATCATGTGAGCCTTTAAGCTAAGCAGGATACCTAGAAAAATAAAATATCACTTAATCATACACTTGTAAAGCCTATTAGTCATCACAATAGCCCATGGTAAGTAGATAGAATCTATATAACTGCATCATGTTGCAACTCCCATCAAAGGCAAGAGAAATGTCAGCCTCAGAATTTCATAAGAATAAAATCTAATAACCCTACAACTAGATTTACTGCAACCTAATGTCAGCTTGTTATCAGCTCTGACAGATAGTGTTGCAACCAAGATTCCATCCTCGCCCGCTAATGTATATCACTATACACAGGGGCGCTTGATGAGTCACCCTATGACGTGTCTAACGACATGGATCAATCTGATGGCAATGTCAAATTGCGAGCACTATCTTCTAATTATGAGTGCTAATTTGACTTTGCTGATCCCTGCACAAGTTATTCCTCGGCTTCAAACCTTACATGAAACCCGCCACTGTGCCACCCCCTGTGGATGTGTGGCTTCCCAATATGGTATATTAATTATGATATTCTCTAATAAACTATATCTTATTATTATTCTTGTCCTTTCTATTAGACTGTTGTCTTCCCCCAATAAAATACTGAACTATCATTGGTTCAGTTGCAACAGTGGTAGCAGCAGTAGGTTGACAACCTACCTATAAGAAAATTCTCCCAAGAAAGGACAGAGTACAGGCCGTATGGCTACTCCTCATCAAGAAACTTTCCTTTCAATCCCCAAGAGGGACATCTCCAAAAGATATGTTATCTAACAGGATCAGTTGGTACTCACAAGTGTGTAAAATTGTCTCCACCTGGGAAAACATGATGCCAGTGTCATCCTGCCACAGTTGGACCTTTCCCAACATATGCTAAATCTCCAACTAGAGCCCTTTGCGGGTGGCATGGAGGGGGCCAACATTGTCAGTTGGCTCCAGTCCATGGAAACCTGCCTCTGTATTTGCCAGGTTCCTGAGCCCATGTGGGTTGTCACTGCATTGGGGTGCCTCACAGGGGCCATTGCAGTATGGTTCACCAACTGGGCCAGTCAAGAGCAGGAAGTCACTTGGGCAACATTTAAGGGCACCGCCAGATCCTGCTACAGCAAAACCTTCTTGCATATTGTGGTAGGAACCCCTCTACTTGCTATCAAACAGACTGGCATTATCCCTGAGTACCTCACTGCCTGGCAGCAAGCACTTGCCGCCACCCCCAAAGCTGTCACCAACAAAAGTGCAATGCTACTCACCCTTATCATCAATGAGCTAAAGCCCCACATCTGTAAATGAGTTTCTGTAGAGTGCTGTATCTCCATTATGACTGATATAAAGCCATTGTGAAAAATAACAATCAGGCCTCAATAGGATTTCAAAGATCCAACAATGTCCCTTCCCAACCTTGTCCTGCCCCCAGCAGCTCCCACAACCAAGTAGGCTGCCACCAACCTTGTCAGCAGGAGAATGGGGCCAAGCGCTCTTGCAAGCAAGAGCTCCAGCTATCCCAGATCAAGGATTTGGGAAAAGCCTGAGGATTGTAGATACAAGAGGTTCTGCAACCCCGCTTGACCCATACTCTCAATATCTCCTTGCCAAGAACCCCTGCAACTACAGCATGCACAAGGTAGAGATCTTAGACATGTTCCAAGTCCATAGTGACAACCCTGTCCTTCAAGCCAGGCATTTCTCAAATAAAATCACCTGCTTGGCCTACCCCTTTTGTTTCTGTGAGAACACCTGCAGACTTTTGGTAGATTTGGGGGTCAGTCACACCATGGTTAACCAGGAATTCACATATTCTCAGCAATTAGACCAAGTTCCCATTTGCTTTAAAGCAGTACATGTGGCTGATTCCCTGTAAATACCCGATAACTGGGGGAGTATTTTAGCTAGGTAAGGTCCCAAGTTTTTCACTTGGAACCTAGTAAGCAATGTTATGATTGGGTAAACCATCATTACCCATCAAAACATCTTTGTGTGAACGTTAAAACAACCACAATTGCCGGTAAAAAATGTGATTACATAGTAAACCAAGGTATAGATTGCTAAGAGCTGAGTTGATTGGGTCAAAACAAGGGCAGTCCAAGAGTACTGGTCAGAGGAGCTTAACTGTGTTGCTCCTCATAATAATACTAATTAGATGTGTTGTGGAATGGCCTATTTGGTCAAAATTGTTGTTGGTAGCCCCCAACCCTGAGGCTAACTGTGAGTACAGCTGAGAAGATAAGATGGTTCATCTCCTTAGTCCTGGGGAAGTGCAGACAAAGATTAGTGTATTGGACTTTATGTTGTTTAAAGTCTGGTTGATTTATGTGATATTATTGAGGGGTAATTCACTCAATGATAGCACAAATTATCATCAAGTGAATGAGCTTTATTATATACTATCAGCCTTGGTGAGGCATGAATAGTGAAAAGCATTGTACAGAGAACCCCAAGTGTCACGGTAGGTTCCATAATGCTGGGTATTGTCTGTCCAAGTAAGAAGGCCGGAAAACCTATATTAAAGTTGACCAAGTTAACAGATTTAAACCAAACAGTCGACCAAAAATGGGTCACGGCTGCTCCTGTTTACCAGCTGAAACCAGTTCCCCCTTGTAAACTGACGTTGATAAATTGACGTAATATGAGGGTCACCCAATATAAGCTCATTAATTGGCATGGTTGTCAGAAACTGGTCACACAAGGGTTCTTTGCAACCTGGACCAGATACTTACTTGACAATGTGAAAGGAATAGGAGATCAAGACTCAGGTGGTATTGCTTAGTCAATTTTTTCTGATATATATTGAATAACTTTCCCTGTTTCAACTCTAAGAGTTGATTCCTCCTAAATTTACTCAATAAAAATCAATTATCCCAAGTTCTAATTTTAAAATTTTAAAAATGCATCCTGTGCTTGGGTTGTTGCGGTATATTCCGTACAATCTGATTCTGAACAGAATCATTTCAGGAAGATGAGGCCCGGCATCTGGAACTTTGTTGTTGGCGCCGCAAAATGTCAATTTTATGCCAGCCAATTTTGTAGCTCCTCCCCCATTCTGGAAAATGAAAATTGTGTCACTTCTCAATGCCCAGAATTCTACGCTGAAGATGCATTGATGCTTTCCCAGGTCATTTATCTTGGTTTACTCTGGTTAGTATTGATTGTTCTACTTAATCCTGGAGTTTCAATTGGAAATTTCACAAAAAGATATTTAAAGCCGCATTGGTGGTTAATCATCAATTCTATGTGGATTTGGGTGGTAATTCCCCATCATTTAGAAACGGCTTCATATTATCCAGTGATTTCTGTCACACCAAGCACTTGTTACTGTGAGAGAGGGGGCAAAAAAACTAAGTTTGGCTCCCATCCTGGAAGGAGGATCCACCAGAACACCATCCAGTATAGGACTGGCATGGCCGCTTGAAGGGGTGTCCATAAGGAGGACACAGCAGACACCCAGGGAAAGTAGGAATTCAAACACATTAAGATTATTCTGCTAAGCAACCAGGATGCACACTTAGGAGTGAGCTCTGGGGTGCCCAAGCCTTCCTCTGAAACCAGGACAGGCGGGTCCTCAGAGGGAAGGAGCGTGGGATGTCCCAGACTGAGGAGTGTAGCAGAGACTGTTTTGGCGGTAGAGAGGTCAAGTTCATCACAGGTCAGGCTCCTTACCACATTCTCACTAGTGGTGTATATACCCTGAGCGCGTGCAGGGATATCTTCAAACATATTCAAGAGCTGATCAGGGTTTGAACCAACACAGAGGAAAGAATCAGCAATACATCCTCAAAGATCTGGGGAGGTAGACCAAATCATCACCAGAGCTGGTGCCAAGGTAAAAGCCACAAACTTGACCAGAGGGACTAACATATTTAGAATCTGGGAGTGAAGCCCAGAAAAATGCAAATGATTCTGTTGTTTTTAACCCTTAAATTTTGAGCAGAAGACTCAGGAGCAACCAGAAGGACTCTTAAACACCAGAGCAGTATATGAAACAGCAACCACGGGCCAATTGGTTTCAAGAGTGTATATGAAAGCTTTATAAAGCTTATATAAAGCCCAAGAGCAAGCAAAAGCAAAACAAGTACAAAATAAAACTTAAAATATGTAAATATATTAAATTCTATACTAATTTTTAAAATCAAATTGTTCACTTCAAAGAGAAAGAGGAAAGCTTTAGCTTTGACGCTGACGACGCAGATAGACACTTCAAGAAGTGACAGAAGGGCCTGGGAGGCAAGGGGAAGGTAAGAAAAGTGAAAACTTTTACTAAAAATCTTAGTAAACTGTAGGGCCAGATAGGAGACCCAAAAGAACTAAAATTCTAAAGAGGAAGCTTTAAAACATTATTTTGAAAAGAATGAGCAAGCAGGGGACCAAAAGTCCCTTATCTTGCTTTAAGGGACAGGCTTCAAATTTGAAAGGTCACCTGTCCCAGGAAATGGGTCTGATTGGCCAGAAGAGAAATTTTGTGAGGACTTATCCATTGAGTTGGAGGGTTTTGCAATAATTTCTGGCTTCAACTCTGATTGGCTGGCATTTCTGGACTGATTTAAATCAGCATTCAATCCATTTGGATTGGGATTTGATGGTTTAGCAGTAGCGCGACCTGGTTGTTTGGACTTAATTGATTTTAAATGTGGTTGAGTCCAAGCCAGAAGATAATCCAAATTAATTAGGAGTTCCTCCCAAGTGGGGACAGAGTCCAAAGCGCCATTATTTATCATTTGAGAAGGCTATGCTAACACAAATCTCTCGTCAATTGTGTGGGCTAAATCTTCAAGGGAATTGAGGGGCTTGGCTGGCTTCTGAGCAGATTTTTTTGTACAACGTGGGAAGATTGTCCTATCCAGGGCTAAAGGGGGAAGTGACTTTACATTATACTTTCCTTTTTCCTGTGGGTGGACGCCTTCTTGGGGAAGAGTGGCTACTGAGAAGTTCTTGTGAGCCTTGGGGATCTTAAGAGCCAGGAGAGACTTGGGAGGACCCAATGCCTCAGGGTTGTTATGGTGGAAATCCTGGACCAGGTCCCAGCAGTTACCGCAATTGGAAGAACTTACCCAGCTATTATTGTAGGAGAGTAGCCCTTCCATTTAACACAGTAATGTAGGGATTTCCTGATCCAGAGGGAAGCCACTATGGCCTCCACCTTGTATTCTGGGGAGCCGTCAACCAAGATGGGCTCTGGGGTGTCAGGAGCCGGGCCCTCAAAGGAGGAGAGTTGACAAGCATTGAAGGTGTTGTGGATGTGGTAAGAGGATGGGAGGTCCAACATGTAAGCTCCTTACCCTTGCTTTCTAACACCTTGAACGGACCCAAGCGTTTTGGAGCAAACTTATGTGAAGGCACTTTCATGCAAATGTTGGAGGAGTCCAGCATGACAAGGGAACCTACCAGGTAGTCTGGGGCTGGGTGGCAGTTCTTATTAGCTGCCTTCTTGTAGGACTCTATGGATTTAGCTAGTGTCTTTTGTACTTTGGCGTGGGTGGCTTTTAGGTGAGCTGCCATGCCAGCCGCGGCTGGGATGTGAGATTGTAGAGACAGACCAACGGAGAATGCAGGGGAGAAGCCTAAAGTTGCTTAGAAGGGGGACACACCAGTAGAGGAATGTACCGTGTTATTATAAGCAAACTGTGCCAAGGGAAGGTCTTCCAACCAGGAGTCCATGGTGGCATTAGCGTAGCAACGCAAGTGCTGTTTCATAGTCTGATTCACCCTCTCAGTCTGGCCATCTGCCTGAGGATGGTAAGATATGGAGCAACAGGGCTTGATGTTGAGGATGGCTAACAAGGATTCCCAGAACACTGAGGTGAACTGGGGTCCTTGGTTGCTCACAATCTCCTGAGGCAAACCAAAGTTAGTGAATATGTGTTTCACAAACAAGTTGGCCATCCCTACTGAATTCAGAGTGGTTAAGCATGGGATGAACACCAAATACTTAGTAAATCTG
The DNA here is from genome assembly GCA_014839935.2 of Entomophthora muscae. Lineage (NCBI taxonomy): Eukaryota > Fungi > Entomophthoromycota > Entomophthoromycetes > Entomophthorales > Entomophthoraceae > Entomophthora > Entomophthora muscae. The sequence goes on from QTSX02003557.1 coordinate 220,012, forward strand.
CCAAGCACCACCATGATGGAGTCAAAGCCACCAGATAAGGGAAGTTCCACCACAAAGTCTACCAAGATGAAAGAACAAGGACCCTGTGCCTGCTGGAGGAGGTGGAGGAGACCATTGTTGCCTGAGCAATCTGGTTTTGAACGCGCACAGGTGACACACTGCTTAACCCAAGAGCCAATGGACTTGGTGATCCCAAACCAACTGTAGGTACGCCTGATGAGCTCCAGGAGTTTCTTTGTGCCTGGGTGCCCAAACAGGGGGGATCATGATGCTCTGTCATGACACACACACACAAGCTCTTAGAGACCCAAATTTTCTTTTTGTGGTAAACTATACTCTCCTTTAGAGCGTATGTGCCTTCCTTTGGGTGTTCAGGGGTGAGCTTAGAGAGGATTACCATGCTGTCTGGAGAGAAGCATTGAGCTAAAAGCAAATCATGGAGAAGGGTTACTGGAAGCACAAGTGGGATGTCCTGTTGGGGAGACGCCAGAGAGCAGAGACCAACAACCTGAGTGGGGGAGGATGATCCGGGGTTGGTGGCGGTGAGGGGGGAGGGATCACTTGGGATGCAGGAATGAGAGTCACAAGGGGGTCCTCATCACTACGCACTGGGTACATGGCTGGGTCCCAACTGAGGAGATCTGGAAGGATGTTCAACTCACCCTTCACAAACTCATATCTGAACTTGTACCCTGACAGATTCTGCATGACCTGGGCCTGACGGGGGAGGAGCTTTTGAGGCTTGCAGAAGTAGCAGAAGGCTTTGTGATCTGTGTGAACCACAAACTTATGCTGAGCACCCTGGAGGTGGTGGCGCCAGTGGGTGATGGCTTCCACCACTACCTGAAACTCCTTTTCAAACACGGCCCAAGACGCCTTGTTGGGGGCAAACTTGCGAGAGAAATACGCGACAGGAAGCTCCTGGCCATTATGCTCCTATAGAAGGACGGCCCCACAGCCATGTTGGAGGCATCACAGGCCACAATGGAGGGCTTGATGGTATCTGTGTGGCAGAGGACCGGGATAGAGACAAAGACCTTCTTGATAGCCTTAAAAAGCGCTGGCACTCAGGGGTCCAATTGAAGGTGGTGTTTTTACCCGCAAGGGGGTGCAATGGAGCCGCAAGCTCTGAGATGGCTGGGGAGAACTTCATGAGAAAGATCACTGTGCCCAGGAAACAGCACAACTCCTTCTGGTTTTGGGGAGTAGCCCAGTCCTGGAGGGCTTTGGATTTATCTGGTGACACAGTGTGACCATCCTTCAGGACAAGGTTGCCCAAGAACATGACCTCAAACTTGAAGAACTCACACTTGCTAGGCTTGATAAAGAGGCAGGCTTTGTGAAGAGTAGTCACCACAGACACCAGGTCCTTAGCATGTTGCTTGGGAGTAGGGGGAGTGGATCAAGATATCATCAATGTAAGCCATTGTGCAGGAGAAGCGCAGGTTGCCCAGAGCCTCCTTAATGACTCTCTGAAAAATAGCAGGAGCGTTCTTGAGACCAAAAGGCATCACCTTGAACTGGAAGCATCCACGCCTGGTCTTAATGGCTGTCAGCCACTCATTGCCTTCTGCAACGCAAACCTGGTTAAAAGTATTAACCAGGTCCAGATTGGAGAACACACAGGACTTGGCAATGGACTAGGCAATTGACGCCTCCAACGGGAGAGGGTAACAAACCGGAACCTCACATTGTTAAGCAGGGTGTAGTTCACACAGGGACAGAGGGATCTGTTGGACTTATTAGCAAAGACCACCAGGGAGCTAACCAAGAAGGCCTTCTTCACAATCCAACCCTTGGCAAGCATGTTGTCTAACCACGCGCCCAGTGCCTTGTCCTCCAGCTTGCTGAGGGGATACATGGGGGCGTCAATTTTGACGAGGTCCACAGTGAGTTTAAACATGAGGTCATGGCGGGTATGGGGAGGGAGGGCATTCAACAGGGTAACATCAATGGCGTCCTTGTAGGGGACCAGCATGCCAGGTAGGACAAAGGGGGGAGAAGTCTCTGGTAAAGTCTTGAGAGATAGGCAATACTCGGGAGGATCCTCCCCCAACGGAAGCAGCAAAAAGAACCTGGGGACGCCATTGAGCGAGAAGTGTAACTCATTGGAGAGGACGTCAATCTGGACACAATGGCGCCTCCACCACCTCACCCCTACTATGACAGGGTAAAGAAAATTCTCAACAGCAGAAAACTTGCTGACAAAGATGTGGTTGCCTGTGCAGTAGCTAAGGGGTTTAGAAAGGGGGTAACAAAGTACTGGTACCTTACTAGCAGCCACAAGGGACTGGGGGGAGGAGCAACAGGCCCAGGGACTGGGCCAAGCTGAGGTCCATGAAGTTCTTGCCTGCTCCTGTATCTACTAGGACGGTTGCCTTTGCCTTCCGCAACTTTGTATAAAAGGTTGCATTGAAAAGAAAGTAAGACAAATCCTCTTTATTCTGGAGAGCCAGGATGGTACTGGATGGGTTGGCAGAAGTCACGTCAGGGATAGCAGCTGAGGCCGCAAACTTAGGCAAACACCCAGAGTTTGTGGGCCACTTGGGTGCTTGGGCTGGACAACACATCACATTGATGGAGGCCGTCTTGGGAGGCTTAGCTGCCTTGGCAGGAGGAGCAGACTTGACAACTGGTAAGGTAGCAAGGACTCCTTGCTTAGGAAGGTAGGCCGGTTTAGCACCCAATTTGCGCGCTAAAGCAAACACTTTCTCAAGGGAGGGAGGTGCTGGTTCCCATGCACCTGTCAGGGACCCACCTTGCAGGGAGTAAACTTCTCAGCTGATGGGCCAAGGCCCCTACATTCAATCCTGCTATGACCGAACCAATAGGAACTGTAACCATTGCCAGATGCCCAAGCTGTCCTAGATAGGCAAACCTTCCAAACATAGCACTGAATCGCCCTAATAGATAGTAGCCCACCAAATGCACTAAGAGATAGAAGGAAGTGTAAGGTCTAACAAGGGTTGGTTCAACAGGAGGGGAAGTAAATGAGCGACCATAGTTGAACTTACGGCCCCAATGTCCAGACAGGTACTTGAACCATCCGTTAGCAAGGGATTCCTTTTGGTGGGCGTCATCAGGATAGGAGTTGTACCAGTCAGTTGTAGGAGTTGGATTTTCCAAAGCCAAAACTACTGGCAAGAAGTAACCTAGAAACCAGGATAGGAAAAGGATTCCTTTCATGGCTTCAGAAATGAGTTGTATCAAAAAAAGGTAGAAGTATCAGAAGATAGGATAATCTTTATTGTTGGAACAAATGAAATGAATAAAGTTGGGCCTTTAAGTAGGCTTAAAACCAAGGCTGAAGAATATGAGGGGAGCTTCTTGGGATATGAGGGGATTTATATGAAGGTTATAATTTATGACATACCTGGTTTGATTGGGAATACCTTATAACTTAATCTTATAGTTAATATTTGTTTGAGTAAGATCAGCCACATAGAAGCCACTAAGTTATTGATAATTAGGCGTTTAATGATCAGAAGATCTATTAACTTCATATGCAGAGCCTTGTCCTTAACCATAGAGAGCGGGTTATTGAGTGAGCGGGTGGCAGGATGCAGCCAATCAAAGAGAGAGCGGTAAGTGACGTTACCAGTTCTATCATTAACCTTTTTGCTTTCAAATTGATTTTTGACTTCAAACTTGAATTGAATAGGCTAGTCATAAAAAGGTAAATCAAAGGAGTTGGTTGTCTTCAAGCTGATATTTTCTTCATGTTTAGAGTCCAGGGTTTGAGTTTTGTTCTCAACCATTTAGGAGGAAGAATAGAACTAAATATATTGTTGTTTTGTGCCTGTGTGCTAATAGTTCCCAATCCATCAGTCATATTTGACAGGTAGTCAGGAAAAGAGTTCCTGACAGCACCCTTGTCTGCCAAGGCAGGGTCCAGTGAATGACAGAACATCATCACTGCAACCTCAGCAGGCAGAGCTAAGGAGGCAGCCTTCACCGCAAAACACTCCACGTGGGTGGCAAGATCCGGGGCCAGTCCCTTTGAGCGCAGGGTTTCAAAGATAACAGAGGCTTTGGACCCGGGGGCAGCCACTACAGAGGAGACTAGAGTGAGGAGGGAAGCAGTGTTGCCAAGTTCTGACTCTGGCAAAGAAGGGTGCGGACCCAGAGGCGCGCGTCTCTGTCTAGGGCGTCCAGGAGGGCAACAAAATGCTGGGCATCCAAGATAGGAGCATCAGTAGACGCCAAGTTGGCTGCAAGGTGAAGCTGCAGCTTGCCAAAGGCGTCCAAGACTTTCTCACAGACCTCTGTTGTAGGCAGAGTGCAAGGGGATACCAAGGTGATGTTAACTGCCAAGGCTACAGACAAAGCTGTGGATGTAGAGGAGGTCTTGCCAATGATATGCTTCTTGAGGAAAGACAGAAGCAACCAAAGAGCCCATACAGACAGGAGTCCCAAGAGGAGGGATCTGATGCTGGCACGGACCAGGGCAAGAGCCAGTAATCACACCCAGTGGCAAAAGGCTTTGAAGGCTGAAGACATAGGCTTGCTCATTATGTGAGAGAGGGGGACTAAACTAACTAAGTTTGGCTCCTATCCTGTAGGGAGGATCCACCAGGATATCATCCAGTATAGTACTGGCATGGCTGCTTGAAGGGGTGTCCATAAGGAGGACGCGGCAGACACCCAGGGAAAGTAGGAATCCAAACCCATTAAGATCATTCCACTAAGCAACCAAGATGCAAGCTTAGGAGTGAGCTCTGGGGTGCCCAAGCCTTCCTCTGAAACCAGGACAGGCGGGTCCTCAGAGGGAAGGAGCGTGGGGTGGCCCAGACTGAGGAGTGTAGCAGAGACTGTTTTGGTGGTAGAGAGGTCAAGGTCATTGCAGGTCAGGCTCCTCACCACATTCTCACTAGTAGTGTATATACCCTGAGTGTGTGCAGTAATATCTTCAAACATATTAAAGAGCTGATCAGGGTTTGAACCAACACAGAGGAAAGAATCAGCAATACATTCTCAAAGATCTGGGGAGGTAGACCAAATCATCACCAGAGCTGGTGCCAAGGTAAAAGCCACAAACTTGACCAGAGGGACTAACATATTTAGAATCCTGGAGTAAAGCCCAGAAAAATGCAAATGATTCTGTTGTTTTTAACCCTTAAATTTTGAACAGAAGAGTCAGGAGCAACCAGAAGGACTCTTAAACACCAGAGCAGTATATGGAACAGCAACCACGGGCCAAATGGTTTCAAGAGCGTATATGAAAGCTTTATAAAGCTTATATAAAGCCCAAGAGCAAGCAAAAGCAAAAAAAGTACAAAATAAAACTTAAAATATGTAAATATATTAAATTCTATACTAATTTTTAAAATCAAATTGTTCACTTCAAAGAGAAAGAGGAAAGCTTTAGCCTTGATGTTGACGACGCAGATAGACACTTGAGAAGTGACAGAAGGGCCTGGGAGGCAAGGGGAAGGTAAGAAAAGTGAAAACTTTTACTAAAAATCTTAGTAAACTGTAGGGCCAGATAGGAGACCCAAAAGAACTAAAATTCTAAAGAGGAAGCTTTAAAACTTTATTTTGAAAAGAATGAGCAAGCAGGGGACCAAAAGTCCCTTATCTTGCTTTAAGGGACAGGCTTCAAATTTGAAAGGTCACCTGTCCCAGGAAATGGGTCTGATTGGCCAGAAGAGAAATTTTGTGAGGACTTATCCATTGAGTTGGAGGGTTTTGCAATAATTTCTGGCTTCAACTCTGATTGGCTGGCATTTCTGGACTGATTTAAATCAGCATTCAATCCATTTGGATTGGGATTTGATGGTTTAGCAGTAGCGCGACCTGGTTGTTTGGACTTAATTGATTTTAAATGTGGTTGAGTCCAAGCCAGAAGATAATCCAAATTAATTAGGAGTTCCTCCCAAGTGGGGACAGAGTCCAAAGCGCCATTATTTACCACTTGAGAAGGGTATGCTAACACAAATCTCTCATCAATTGTGTGGGCTAAATCTTCAAGGGAATTAAGGGGCTTGGCTGGCTTCTGAGCAGATTTTTTTGTACGGCGCGGGAAGATTGTCCTATCCAGGGCTAAAGGAGGAAGTGAGTTTACAGGTGCTGTCTGAGATTTTTCTTTTGGAAGTGGCATTGGATAGGTTTTTCAGACAATAAATTTCCAACTCCTGGCTGGCATTGGTTTGGTGAATATTTAGATGCTTTCATGCATCCAAATTCAGTTTTTGCAGCTATTGCATTGATTGGTTTTCAGGGCAGCCTTTAATCCCCATACTGATTTGGCAATTCCCAATTTGGACAGCAGTTCCACCAAATTGGGTGTTGGGGAAATTGCCTTTTTTGGTTTCCTGTTTTGGCAATTTTTACATTCAGCAGGAGTAAACAGCCCCGCTGTGAGAGGCGTGCTGCCAGTTGCCAGCTGGCAGGAACAGGCGGGCAGATGCCTGGCAGCCGGCTGCATGGTCTGCGGTCGGGCTATAAAAGCCAAAAATTGAAAAATTAAAATTATTTAATTCTTTTTCTATAACTTTTTGCTCTGCAGCAGTTTCCCCAATCAGGGGTTCTGCTACAAATATTTATCTTGAGTTTTAGCCCCAATTATGACCAAAATATTGTTTTTTGGAATGGTGTTGTCAGGAATATTCCTGACACTCCTACAGAGTAGCCATCAATCACAAGACAGTACCATTCTCTGTAAGAATGAGGAACATACAAGTTAAGCTCTCTGGGTCAATAATGGCTGGACTCAGCCACAATGTTAAAGCTGCCCTCAACTGGCCCCAACACAATCACCCATATATTGACTGGGACACCTCCATGATTACACTCAACCAGAACAGAGTAGGTTTCCAAATCCACCCTGTTGAAATGAACAAACTACTTTTTTGATACTGTGTTTTTATGGCTCACAGAGACAGGATCCTATGACCTAAAAGGAGGGAATTGGACTTCAATCAGTGCTCAGTCAAGGTAATCCATTCTGAACCCAATACACCCCCTTGTCCACAACGCCTCCACCAGCACTATTATCACCCTTTGAAGAATACAAGGACGTCTTTAGCAAAATACTAGACTAATTGCCTCCTCCAAGAGAAATACAACATGCTGTCCAGTTACAAGGGTTGCTGCCAAAGGCACAGCTCCTCTATTGCTTGATGCCCAAGGAAGACAAAACTCTCTGTCAACATCTTGTGAATGCACTCAATAAGGGCTTCATCCACCTATCTCTCTCATCATATGGGGCCACAGTTTTCTTTGTAGCCAAAAAGAACAGGTTTCTTTGTCTGATAATCAATTATTGCGCCTGAAAAAAGGTGACAGTCAAGAACAGGCACCCCTAATTCTAATTGATAACCTGATTGACATGTTTGCGGGTGCTAAGGTCATTAGCAAGATTGATCTCACTGCAGGGTATAACCAGGTCCACATTGCGCCAGGAGACAAGGCAAAAACTGTCTTTTACACGTGCTACGGGTTATTTTAGTGTCATGTCATGAATTTCAGAATGATCAATGATCCCTCCATCTTTGTCATTTTGATGAATAAAGCCTTTGAAGACCTGATTAAAAAGTGTGTTGTTGTGTATCTTGACAACATTATTGTCTTCAGTCAAGACCAAACCACACACCTCCAATACCTTTGTGCTGTATTCAAAACCCTTTGTAAACATCATTTAAAGGCCAAGCCTTCTAAATGTGAATTTCTCCAGTTGGAGCTTCTATTCCTGGGACACACTATCTCTGCCCAAGGGATAAATCCTGCCCCTTTCAAGATAAAAGCAATCATGAGCATGCCATCCCCACTAATGTGGATCAGGTGCATACATTCTTGGGCATGGTTGTCTATGTACAAAAGTTCACCCCAAGCTGTAGAGAATTAATTGCACCTCTCAAAAAAATTTTAAGAACAAACAGCGCTACTACTGGACATTCATAAGAGATCAGGCCTTTGACGTTGAAGCAAAGGCTCACAACCGCACCTGTACTACAATTTCCTAATTAGAATTGTCAGTAAAAAATTGAGACTGATGCCTCTGACAGGGCCATAAAAGGCGTACTAAGAATGGAAACTGACAAGGGTGTCTTCCTTCCTGTGGCCTACAAATCCAGGAAGATTACCAACTTAGAACAATTTTACCCCATACACAATAAGGAGTTATCAGCAATCATGCACTACATCAAGAAGTGGCATTGTTACCTGGAAGGGCCAAATTCCCATCCCAAGTCTTGACAGATCACAAGTCACTCCAGTATTTCAACGCCAAGTCTCACCTGACCCAACACTAGGCAGAATGATTTGAGCATCTGCCCCTGTACCAGATACACATTGAGTACAAACCTAGGAAGAACATCTCACAGCTGAAGCTCTCTCCAGGCTGTATGTAGCCTTCATTGCAGGGGATGACAGGTTAGACCCAGACTGGCCCATGCTTTACCTGCGCCCCAAGGCCACCTGTTACAAAGGCCTCAACTCTGTGGATATTTCCAAACTTAAGGATAATGAAAGCCAGTTTACCAGTGATGCTGGCAATTTTTACCACCAGGGAGACAAGTGAAAAGACGCCTTAAATTCCCACCACACAACAAGGTGAAAAATACTGCATTACCACTGTACCTTAGATCATATCAGAGGGCACAACCTCTTTGAAATTATGAAGAATAAGGTTTAGTGGCCCTTTATGTGCCGGGATATCCTGGAACTCCTTGAGAGGTTTGATTTGTGTAAAAATAACATATCCAAGCCTGTCCTGCCCAAGTCAGTCTTACCAATTAAGGCCATGGAGCCCTTCAAACAATCCAATCTCAACATTTTGGGACTCCTGCCTAAAGATAAACTGGGCAAGAAGTACATCATCATGACTATTGACTACTTTACCTGGTGGCCAGTGGCATGAGCAATGTCAGAAATTTCCCAACACCAATCAAATTTCCACAATTGTTCCAATTTGGGGCAATAAAGGAATTATGGGTCCAAATAAGTCTAAACTTGAGAAGGATTTCCCCCTCACAAATGGGGAAAATAATTTAAAAGTAAAAACAGAACTTAGTGTAGCCCATAATAATTTATCATCCAAGAAGGCGCCTGCTACACCCACCAGCACCCCCTGCCAGCCACCTGCAACCTAGGGAGCTGCGAGCTAGCCTCTGGCCAGCCGCCCACCTTGTAAGAGAGGGGGGCTAGGCTAATAAAGTATGGCTCCCATCCTGGTGGGACCAACCACCAGGATGCCATCCAGTGCAAGACTGGGATAGCTGCTTGAAGGGGCCTCCCAAAGGAGACTGGATGTAAAAGGGGAGGGAAGTATGCATCCAAAGCCATGACCATAGCTCTAGTAAGTAACCACAGAGAGCAATCCCAAGTGAAAGGAGCCTCTGCATTTGACTCAGGGATTTGGCGCAAGGGGGAAGGATTGACCAAGTCAGAAGAAGGAGTTTCAGTAGTAACAGATTCTAAAGGTGGCAACAATTCTTCAAGATGAGAAGACAACCAAGAGAACAACTCATAAGATCCTGGTTTAATGGGAATCTGGGTGAGATGTTCAATTACATTTACAAAAAGACCAGGAATAAACTCATAAGATCAAGAAATCAAGGAAAGTTTGCTCCAAAATACAGGGTTTGAGGACCAGAACAAGAGGGAAATAGGCACCAGTATCCACAAAGCCATCTTGTATCAAGGTGACAACATGATTTCAATGGGTGCCCCTCTTTTGCTAAAACTACTGGGCAGACGGACCAGGTGCACGGGTAAATAATAGGAAATGGTCCAAATTAATATACTTGGAACAATTCCCAGCAAAAAACGACAGACGGGCAGGCAGATGGGCAGGCAGGCAGGCCAGGGAAAGCCAGAGGTGGGACAACAGCAGGAGTTGAGATAAATACCTTTATTGTTAAACAAACTTTAAAAATACAAAAGATTTGCAAAGTCAGGAGTTTATTCAACAATTGGAATTGTTAAGCAAGGGACCTGACAGCCCATGCTTCCATTTTATGCAAAGGGGGGGGGGTGATAGGACAGGAGGGGTTATGAAAGGGGCTATCAGAGTGCAATCTAAAGGGGAGTCTATTAAAGAGTACTAGCCAATCTTATCTTGGTTTGAGACCCAGAAAATAGGGGCCGCGGGGCCAGATGTAAGACTCAGCCCCTCAATTGGCTAGGAGCCTTCCAAGGACTCAGGGTGCACATTTCCCCTAATGCCTTCCTCTGATGTCTCAAACGAAGAGCTCTGGAACCCAATTGTTTTGGGCCAAGGGACTCCCAGGCTAGAGGAATTAGCTACCTGGGACACCTCTGGTCGCGGGTTTTGGTACCCAATTTTCCCGGGCCGCAGATTTGACCTTTCCAACTTCATGTGGACCACATTTTTTCATTGGTTTGCTAATTGTTTCAGGACTAGGCGACACCAGGACAACAAGCAATCCAACTGAATTAATGTCTCCTCCGCAGTTGGAGGGGACTCCAAAGGGGAAATGGGAACTTCAGCCGGGAAGGCCAACACAAAGCGTTTGTCTACTGTGTGGGCCAAGTCCTCCAGGTTTTGGAAGGGTTTTGCCTGCACACGGGCCACCTATTTTGATGGTCTGGGAAATACATCCCAATCCAGGGCCAAAGGTGGGCCACAAAACTTTACACACCTGTCCCCAGGGCCCAGCCTGTCACCAGCCAGACACCTGAATCCCAGGCTCCCTTCTCCAGCCAATCAGAAGCCACCCCATCATGTGGCCAATCAAATAAGTCCCTGGCCATAGAGAGTAAACTGAGGAATAATGAATGTTCTGGGGAATATGATGAAACCCAGACTGCAAACCAAAGCAGCAATTCTGAGCCCAACCAATGGGGACCTGGGACCCAGGTCAGATGGTTGAAGCCAGATCACAGCAAAACCTTGTCACCTGAGGCAAAAAAAGATTTGAAGAACAGCATGAATCCTTGCCCTCACCTGACTCAAGGCAAAAAGAGAATTTTGGCTCCCTCCTAGAAATGCCAAGTCAACAAAAGATTTCAACAGAACAAGAGTGGCCCTTATTCCCAACATCCAATCCCAATGTATCCCCATCTAAAACCTTGGGATCCCCAACCCCCTGCTTTCACCCCCACTTGCAAAACTTTGCATAGTGAGAGCAACCATAAATAAAAGATCCCCTCTTAGTGGTAGCTTGTGCTATTATTGAGAGCAATACCCCCCTCAATAAATACCTTTAAATCCCCACTCTTAGCCTAAACCTTAGACTGGTTAAATCTCACCCTCAATTACCAACCAGTGAAGATAAAATACCTCATCTTCACAGCTGTGCTCAAGGCTTGCCTTGGGATTGGAGGGTATCAGCAAGGACCTGCTGCCTTTGGATCCTCACCAGAAGGGTTGGGCCAAAAGTATCATGAAGACCCAGGTCAACTCAATTCTTTGTACACTGGCTCTTGGCATTCTCTGGTTTCACCACATTCCACTCTTTCTGTTGCCGTATACACCTCTTCCTACTACATCTTGAAATACTTTGCAGTAGCTTTGGCAGATACAACATCCATGCCAAGGTGTTCCAATGGATGATGACTATCTACCCCATTGTTACCGCTCTGATGGGTTTCAAGTTTGCCAATCTACTTCTGTACCTGCTACAGGTGGTACCTATAGCACTTGGGTATTACAGACAGCCATCAATCACACCACCACCATCATCACTTGGTTCATTGGCAAAGAGATTTTGGCACACTTTGGCCGCCCCAAGCTTCTCATCACCAATGGGGGGCCTGGACTTGTAGGTAACATGATGAAAGCATACTGTTCCAAGAACACTCTTCAATAAGTGGTCACAACATCATATCATTTTTGCAACTGAACCAATGTGGATTCAATATTTAAATTGGGGAAGACAACAGTCCAATATAAAGGACAGGAATAATAAGAGTAAGGTATTATTTATTATATAATAATGTGATTAATATACTATATGGGGAAAGCCATAGGGCCACAAGGGGGTGGCCTGTTTCATGTAGGTTTTGGAGCCAAGGAATAACTTGTGCGGGATCAGCAGGTCAAATTGATGGCGCTCCTAATTAGGAGAAAGCGCCCGCAGTTTGACATTGTCATCAGATTGGTTCATGTTGTTAGACACGTCAAGGGATGACTCATTGAGCGCCCCGGTGTATTGTAAGATACATTGGCAGGCAAGTCTGGGAACTCAGTTGCAACACCCCCCTTGCCCCCTGCTTGTTGTCAGACACCAGGATCAAGCTTGCAGGAGATCTGGGAAGGTCTGCACAAACAATCTTTGTGTGAGGATGGCGCGGCAGGGGCGCAAGCAATAGGGTGAAGCTTTTTGGTGTTTCCTTGGGTGTCTTTGAGCTGATAGGTGTGGTTGTTATAGACTGTGGCTATCTTGAAGGGCCCCAAGTGGTTGGGCTCTAACTTGGCTAAATTGGGGTTGAGGGCATAAATGGGGTCACCTACGGCGTATCTGGCCTCAAGGTGTCTTGTCCCTCCCTTAATTTGCTTGTGCTCAATGTCTTGGGCCTTGGCGCGCCACTGGTTCAGGGAAGGAGTAGGCAACAAGGGGGTTTTGCGGGAATTGTGGATTGTAATTTCCCTTTTTCTACTCCTGCTAACTTATAAGGCGTCCCAAAGGCCAGGGTACTGGGACTGAACCCAGTCCCCCTGTTGATTCTCACTTGTAAGATGAGCAGTGCAGTGGGAAGATGTTCAGTCCACATAGTATTATGGTGTTCCTGTGAGAACTTGGCATTCAGTTGAACCAGTGAGCCATTCAATTGCTCTACACGCTCATTGGCTTGCAGATGGTATGGGGTTGTGACTATTTGTTGTAGGGCATTCTTGGTGCAGTACGTCTTCATGACATGTTCAACAAGCTCAGGACCCCTGTCTGCAATGAGGCGGTTGGGTTGTCCAAAACAGGTCACAATTTCCTTGCCAATGAAGCGGGTGATGATGGTGGCAGTGTGGTTAGTGGTTGGCCATGCTACTGGCCAACAGGTGAAGTAGTCAATGGCTGTGATGATGTACTCTTTCCCAAGACTGTCTTTGGGGAGGGGTCCAACAACGTCAAGGGCCCACTGTTCAAAGGGTTTCATGGCCTTAATGGGCAGGACAGACTTGGGGGTGCAGGTTTAGACGTATACTTTTCACACAATGGGATGTTTTGAGGAGATCCAAGATGTCTTGGCTCATACACGGCCACCAGACCTTATGTTTCATGATTTCAAAGAGGTTGCGTCATCTGACATGACCCAAGGTGCGGTGGTAGTGCAGTATGGTGTCACATTGCTGTGTGGTGGGAATATTGGGCATCTTTTCTCCTGTCTCTGCATGGCGGCAGACATTGTCCATATTGTAGTGAACTGACTTTCATTGTCCTTTAGTTTGGAGATGTCAGGAATATTCCTGACAACACCTTGTGTCAAGATAAACTTTTGGGCCCAATTGGGCCCAAAGAGCAAAATAAAAAATTGCAGCAGTTCCCCCTGATTGGGGAAACTGCCGCAAAACACCCAGTCAAAGAAACAGAAATAAAAAATTGAATTTTGGGAAAAACAAGTTTTATACCCCGGCTGTGGACCGCGCGGCCACCGCCAGCCAGTCTCCAAGCCAGCCCCCGCTCCCACCAGCCAGACAGCAGGGGACAGTGCACCCCTACGGCGGGACCACCCACCCCCACCAAATGGAGAAATTGCCCAATTGGGATTCCCCAAATTGCAATTTCCCCAAACCCAAAAATGGGGGAACTTTTGCCCAAATTTGGAACCTACCAAATTTGGAGGGGGTTTACAAGATGCCCAGCATGACAATTAATGCATCAACTACAGAAGTTGAAAGTGATTGCATGAAAGTACCTGAAGAAGTCCCAAAGTCATGCAATGCCAAGATTAACAATTCATTGCCTGCTAATCCATTCCCATCCCATTCCCAAAAGGGGATTCCAGACAACACCAAGTGTTTGGGGTTCCTATCAAATGTTTTGCACTATTCATGCCCCACAAGGATGATAGTATATAATAAAGCCAAATCACTTGATGAAAGTTTGTGCTATCATTGAGTAAAATTACCCCTCAATAGTATCACATAAATCAATTCAAAAACTTTACCTACAAGAAGTTAAACAAGACACTAAGCTTTGTCTGCCCTTCCCCAGGATCAGAAGATGAATCACCTAATCTTCTCAGCTGTCCTCACAGCATGCCTAGGGATTGGGGGCCACTAATATAACCAACAGCATGGGCCATTCAACAAACCACCTGGGAAATATTACTACAAGGAGCCGGCGCAGCTCAACTCCTCCAAGCAGTACTCCTGGTCCACGCTGGTATTGCCCCACTCCACCCAGCCCGTAGCCATATACACCTATATATACTACGTACTCACGTATTTTGCTGGTAATTTTGGATGCTATAACGTGCACACCAAAGTCTTTTGATTGATGACAACAGTCTATCCAATTGTGACGGTGCTCACAGGCTTCCAAGTTGCCAACTTGGTCCCTTATTTTGCTAGAATACTTCCCCAATTGCTGGGTCTTTACAGGAGATATTTATCAAATTAAGGCATTTGTAGTGAGTTGCTTCAGTGCAGAGATAAAGCATTGGCCAATCTGGGTCTAAGCCATTGTCCCCAGTGATGGATACCATGTAGAACCTTGAGAGGGCGTCTGCTGTGACGAGCTCTTTCCCAGGCTTGTATTTGATACACAACTGATAGGGAGATAGGAACTCAACCCAGCCTGCCTGGTGGCATGTCAAGTGGACTGCATGTTGAAATACTGGAGCAACTTGTGGCCCTTCAGGACACAGGGTGGAAAAGTGGCCCCTTCCAAGTAGCAGCACCACTTCTCAGTGCAGTGCACAATTGACCCTTGCTCATTGCCATGAATTGGGTAACATTGTTCCAAGTCAGTGAGCTTCCTGGATTCATATGCCACGGGGAGAGAGATGCCCTTGTTGGTTTCTACCCGTAAACACCCCCTATGGCCCTGTCAGAGGCATCAGTCTCAAGTTTGTATTAGCGGTTCCAATTGGGAAACTGCAATACAAGTGCAGTTGTAAGCCTCTGCTTCAACGTTTCAAAGGCCTGATCTCTGGCAGGAGTCTAATGGAAGCGCTGTTTAGTGTTCAGGAGCTCATTGAGAGGTGCAATAAGTTCCCCGCAGTTGGGGATAAATTTACGCACATAGGCAACCATGCCTAAGAATGTATGCACCTGACCAACATTGGTGGGAGGTGGTATGTTAGTGATTATCTTAATTTTGGAAGGGTCAGGCTTTATCCCTTGGGCAGAGATGGTGTGCCCAAGGAACAAGAGCTCCAACTTGAGGAATTTACATTTGGAAGGCTTAGTCTTCAACTGATGTTTACAAAGGGTTTTGAATACAGCACGAAGGTGTTGGAGGTGTGTGGTTTGGTCTTGACTGAAGACAATAATGTCGTCAAGGTACACAATGACACACTTTCCACCAATTCCTCAAATGCTTTGTTCATTAACATGGCAAAGGTGGAAGGAGATTCAATCATTCCAAAGTTCATGACCTGGCACTCAAACAACCTGTAGTGTGTGTGGAAGGCAGTTTTTGTCTCATCCCCCAGCACAATGCGGACCTGGTTGTACCCTGTGGTGAGATCAATCTTGCTAAAGACCTTTGCACCTGCAAGTGTGTCAAAAAGGTTGTCAATCAAAGGCAGGGGGTATTCATTATTAACAGTCACCTCATTTAGAGCGCAGTTATATGTGACTAAGCAAATGGACCCGTTCTTCTTGGCTACAAAGAAGACAGCAGCCCTGTATGGCAAAAGCAAGGGGCATATGAAGCCCTTATCTAGTGTATCTACAAGGTTCTGGCAGAGGGTTTCCTCTTCTTTTAGTGTTAAGCAATATAGGGGGCATGCCTTGGGAAGCAACCCTTGCAGTTGTACAGCATGCTGGATCTCCCAAGGAGGGGGTAGTTGGTCAAGTGTTTCACTGAAAACGTCCTTATACTCCTCAAGGAGGGCGGCAAGTGTGGGTGGAGGAGTAGTAGTCAAGGGGAGGGCCGCAGGTGGTTCTGCACAGATAAATTTGACTGTGTATTGATTGAAGTCTAGTTTCCCCCCTTGAACTTGTAGGAGCCTGTTTCTGTTATTCCGACAAACACAGTATTGTGAAGCAACTTGCTCATTTTGACAGGATATACCTGAAAACCCACCTCATTTCTATTGATGGTGATTACAGACATGTCCCAGTCAATGTAGGGACAGTTGTGAGAAAGCCAGTCAATGCCAGCAATGACATCATGGCTGAGCCCTGCCATTATTGGTCCAGAGAGCTTAACCTGGACGTTCCCCATTCTCATGGAGAAGGGCACCGTCTCATGGGTAATTGCCACTCTTTGAAAATCAGCCACTTGCACTGCCTTGAACCTGCTTGGCACTTGGTCTAGTTGCTGAGCGTCTGAAAATTTCTGATCAACCATAGTGTGGTTGGCCCCAGTATCTACCAGTAGTTTAGGGGTGTTCCCACAAAAAAAAGGAATAGGCCAAGTGAGTTAATTTATTTGGAGACTGACTGGCTTGAAGTATGGGGTTGTTGCTATGAACTTGGAAGACGTTGATGGTTTCAACTTTGTGAAGGTTGTAGTTGTAGGGATTCTTTACTAGGAGGGATTGAGAGTGAGGGTCAAGTGGGGTTATAGAACCTCTTATAACTACAACCCCCAGGCTTTCCCCCTGGTCCTCAATTTGTGCTAACTGGAGTTCCCCCTTGCAGGGGCGCTTAACCCCATTTTCCTGTTGGCGTGGCTGGCAGCAACCTACTTGGTTGTGAGCACTGCCAGTTGAGGAACAAGGTTGGGGTGGTGCATCAATAGAGCATCAGAAACCTATTGAAGCCTGATTATTAGCCTCCACAATGGCTTTATAGCAGTCATCAATAGAGATACAGCAACCTACGGGAGTCCACTTGCAGATATGGGGTTTTAACAAATTAACTATCAAGGTAAGGAGCATGGCGTTACTGTCAGTCATAGCTCCTGGGGCGGCGGCAAGAGCTTGCTTCCAGGCAAAAAGATATTCAGGAACAGACCCAGTCTATTTGATAGCTAGGAGGGGAGTCCCTACCACAATGGGTAAGAATGTCTCACTGTAGCGGGACTTTGCGGCATCCCTGAATGGCGCCCAGGTGATTTCTATCTTTTGACTGACCCAGTTGGTGAACCAAACTGCAGAAGGCCCCATAAGGCAGTATGAAGCAGTGGCAACCCACATAGGCTCAGGTACCTGACATACATGGAGGCGGGTTTCAGTGGAGTGGAGCCAACTGACAATGTCAGCCCCTTCCACGCCACCCGCAAATGTTTCCAACTGGAGGTCAAGCATGCGTTGTGACAGATCTGAATGAGGTGGGGTGACACTAGCATTGCGCTGCCCAAGGCGGAGTTGATTGTACACACTTGTAAGTACCAGTTGTTCTTGATAAATGACGTACCTGTTGGGGATTTCCCCCTTTGGGGATTGGCAGGAAAGTTCCTTGCTGGGGAGTAGCCATACAGCCCGTACTCTGTCCTTTCTTGGGGGGATTTTCTCTTTAGGTAGGCTGTGAACCTACTGCTCCTATCACTGTTGCAACTGAACCAATGAGGATTTAGTATTTGAATTGGGGAAGACAATAGTCCAATAGAAAGGACAGGAATAATAAGAGTAAGGTGTTATTTATTATAGAATACTGTGATTAATATACTATATGGGGAAAGCCACAGGGCCACAAGGGGGTGGCATGTTTCATGTAGGGTTTGGAGCCAAGGAATAATTTGTGCGGGATCAGCAGGTCAAATTGATGGCACTCCTAATTAGGAGAAAGTGCCCGCAGTTTGAAATTGCCATCAGATTGGTTCATGTTGTTAGACACGTCAAGGGGCAACTCATTGAGCGCTCTCTGTGTATCGTAAGATAAATTGGCAGGCAAGTCTAGGAACTTTGTTGCAACACCATACTCAAGCCAATGGATGTGTAGAGCGCCTAAATGGCTCCCTAGTGCAACTAATTGCCAAACTCTAGCAGTAGCACCCAAATACTGCCTGAATTGAACATTTTCCAACCACTCTACTTGTTTTACGAGCCAGAATCAATTGTGGTGTGGGGTTAAGCCCCAGCTCTCTGATCTTTGAGACTCCTGATTGGTTGACAGGGGTAGAGCAAGGAAATTTACGGTCCACTGTCCCTGGAAAGCCTCCCCTTTTAAATACTCTCTCCCTGAGCCAATGGCGCGCCAAAGCCCGCAACATAGAGCAGGAGCGGATCAAGGGGGGACTAAATACCTCAAGGCAAGGTACAATGTGGGTGATCCTGTCTACGCCCTTAATCCTAACTCTGAAAAGCTTGAACCCAAACACCTAAGGCCCTTTAAAATAGCTGCTGTCTATAACAATCACACCTACCAGCTTGAAGACGCCCAAGAAAAACCAAGATCCTCCACTATGATTGCTTGCACCCCTGATGTGCCATCTCCACACAAAATATTTTTGTGTGTACCTTTCCAGAACTTCCAAAGGTTTAATCCTAGTGCCTGACAACAAGAAGGGGGCAAGGGGAGTGTTGCAACCAAGTTTTCATCCTTGCCTGCCAATGTATCTCACAATACACATGGGGCACTTGAAGAGTTGCCCTATGAAGTTTCTAACAGCATGGATCAATCTGATGGCAATGTCAAATGGCGGGCACTATATCCTAATGAGGAGCACTGCCAATTCAACACACTGATCCCCACACAAGTTATTCCACAGTCCCAAACCTTATATAAAACCCACCACTGTGTCACCCCCTGTGGCCTTGAGGCTTTCCCATATGGTATATTAGTCATAATAATAACCAATAAGCATTATATTATCCTTGTCCTTTATATTGGACTGCTGTCTTCCCTAATCAAATACTGAAATATCATTGGTTCAGTTGCAACATTAGCTTGCATTACAGGCTGCCTTGTTGCATGGTCAATGTCAGTGATGATGTATTTTTTACTTTTAGTTATCTCCTGACATGGGTTACTCAATATCCAATGATAATACCTTGAATGACTGTGTGATTGAGACTAGCATCACAGACTTGGAGGGTGTCTATTTGTGACGGAAATTGCAGGATAGTAAGTGCTGTCTCCAAGTGGTGGGTAATCACCACTCAAATACACATGGAGTTAATGATTAACCACTAACCCAGCTTCAGATACTGTTTTATAAAACTTCCAAATGAGATACTAGGATTAAGTAAAATAATTAATCCTAACCAAAGTAGCCCAAGATAAATAGCCTGTGGAGCATCAGAATTTCTTCAGAATAAAATTAAGGGCATTGAGATACAACCAGATTTTTAGCTTTGAAGGCAGGTGGAACAACTCAAAGATTGGCAGACATGGAATCAACATTAGGCGGTGCCAACAACAAAGTTCCAACAGCAGGGCCCCATCTTCCAGTAATGACCCAGATGAGGATCAAGTTGTAGGGGATGTAGCATAACAATACAACTATAGGATTCATTTTTAAAAGTAAAGTTAGACCAAGGGATATATGATTTTTATTTATTAAATTTTGGGGGGACTCAACTCTTAAGAGTTGAAACAGTGAAAATTGTTCAATATATATCAAAAATCAACTAAGTAATACTGCCTGGATCCTGGGCTCTTATTCCTTCCACATTGTCAAGTGAGCATCTAGTCCAGGTTGCAAAGAACCCTTAAGTGATCAAATTCTGATGACTATGCTGATAAATAAGTTCATATCTGGTGACCCTTAAATTACATCAATTTATCAACATCAACTTACAGGGGGATCAGATTCAACTGGCAAAATAGAGCAGCTGTAACCCATTTCTGATCAACTGCTTGATTTAAGTCTGTTAAATCAGTCTTTTTTGTTAAAGGTTTGTGGATTTTTTGAGCCTTTCTACTTGGCCATATAATTCCCAGCATGATGGAACCTACCGTGATATTACCCTCCACTTTAGCCCTGGGCACAATACCACCATCTGGAAGATGGGACAAGGAGAAGTTTTTGTGGGCAGGCAGGAGTTTCATCACAGCTAAAGTGAGCTTGGGGTGACTAATGGCAGTTGGGTTGTGATTGTATAACTCTTGGATAAGATCTGGAGAGTTAGATCAATTATAGTGGCCAACTCATGAGTTTTCAGAATCAGGATAACCCTTCCACAACACCAAATATTACAGATGGTGTTCATTCTTACAGGAAGCCAAAATACAATTTAGCTCATACTCAGGTTCTCCTTCCACAAGAATGGGTTGGGAAGAAGGGATCTCAGTAACATTAAAAGAAGTAAGTAAGCATTCATGGAAGGTGTGGAAAATCTTAAAAGTCAGGGGTAAATCTAGTTGATATGCAGAAGGACCAATTTGACATTCAACCTTGAAGGGACCAACTTGCTTGGGACCTAATTTGTGGCAAGGGACCTTCAGTTTCATATTGCGGGCATCTATCATGCCCAGATCACCTGGTCAGTAGTTTGGACCTTCCTGGCGCTTGAGATCTGCATATTCCTTGTAAGTTGTCATGGCGGCAGAAAGAGTAACCTAAAGTTCCTGATGGACCAGTTTCAATTCAGCGGCTTGATCAGGTGTAGCTTCTATGTTGCCAACCAAGTGAGGACCCATGTTGGATGAGGGATTGTAACCTACATTGTCATATAATGGCAAAAACTGAGTTGACGTGTGTGGGGCGTTATTATATGTGATCTCTGCCATGGGTAGATTAGCACACCAGTTATCTTGTTGTGCATTAGTGTAGCAGCACAGTGTCAGGGACCCACTTTGCGGGAAATAAACCTCCCAGCTGATGGGCCAAGGCCCCTACATTTAAGCCTGCTATGACTGAGCCAATAGGAACCATGACCATTGCAAGATGTCCAATTTTTCCTAGATAAGTGAATCTTCCAAACATAGAACTGAATTGCCCAAGTAGATAGTAGCCCACCAAATACGTCAAAAGGTAAAATGAAGCGTAAGGTCTAACCAGAGTAGGTTCAGTGGGTGGGGAAGCAAACAAGCAACCATAATGGAATTTACGTCCCCAATGTCCAGAAGGATATTTGAACCATCCTTTGGCAAGGGATTCCTTCTGGTGGGCGTCATCTGGGGAGGAATTATACCAGTTGGTTATTGGAGTTGGATTTTCCAAGGTTTACACCTTGGACAAGAAGTAGGCTAGAAACCAGGATAGGAAAAGGCTTCTCCTCATGGCTTCAAAAAGGGAGTGTTATCAAAAATGGAGGAGTAGCTAGAAGAGTAATAATCTTTATTGTTGGAACATTTGAATTGAATAAAAGTTTAGAGCTTATATAGCTTGAAAAATAAGGCTAAGCCTTTGAGAGGAGTTTTGGCAATTGAGAGGATTTACCTAGATAATCATTTTAAATTCACCTGTTTTTAAGTGTAATTTAAATAATTGCTTGATCATTTTCAAACTAGCCTGGTGTAATAAGCAGATCCAGAAAGATCTCACAATAATCATGATAATTAAGCGGTGTAGAGATAGAAGATCAAGTATAGAGCAGTACGGCACCTGAACTAAAGACAGAGAGAGGGGTTCAACAATTGATTGATAGACTGGAAGCAGCCAATCAGAAGCAAAGCAGTAAGTGACGTTTGCACTCTTAATATTAACACTTTCAAATTCAAAAAGAATTTTGAAAGCAAAAACCAATTGAATCAAGGTGTAATAAAAAGGTAAATCAAAGGTTGGTGATGATCCTGTACTAAAAATACATGCGTTAATAGTGTCCTGGGTTTGAATCTTGTTCCGGAAAGGTTTGAACAAACTAAGGTGATTGTTAAGTTGGTTGTGTTGTGTCTTTGAATTGGTGTCTTGTAAGGAATTGTGGTTGTGTTGGTTTGAGGATATGTTTGTGCCCAAGTTGTCAATAATATTCAGGTAGTCAGGGAAAGAATCCCTGACACACAGGTAGACCTCCAAACTTTGGTTTACCTTCTCTGTTTGTCCATTGGATTGGGGGTGGAAAGCCGTGAAACAACACAATTTGATACCCAGAATTCTGGTAAAAGCTTCCCAGAACTGAGCAATGAATTTAGGCCCGCAATCACTCACAATCTCCATCAGGATGTCATGCAGGGAGAATATTCTATTCACAAACAGCCTAGCTGTCTCCACCAAAGTAATTTTGGTTGAGCAGGGAACAAAGTGTGCCTTTTTTGTGAAGCAATTAACCATCAAAATTATTGCATTAAACCCATCAGAAATTGGAAATTCTCCAATGAAATCCACCAACACCAATGTCCAGGGCCCTACAGCTGGTTGTAAAGGAACCAGTAAACCATTATTCTTGTCCTGATTTCTTTAGACCAAACACATACCAGGCAGTCTCAAACATAAGCTGCCACCTGCACTGTCAAACCTTTCCAAGAAAGCTGTCTGCAGATTGGCTCTACTTTTTTTCCCTGGGTGACCTGCTGTGGGACAGGTGTGATAAGCCTTCATGATTTCATCCCAAATGATGCCCTCTGGAACCCACAAGCAACCTTGATAATATAGAACTGGTTCTATCTTGTGATAACCCTGTGGCTGGCCAACAAGATGTGCATATGGTAGTTCCAATAACCTATCATAACATTTTGACAAAGGCTGCAAAAACTTAACTTTGGAATATAAGTCTAAGTCTGTGCCCTCAGTTAAGGACATGGTGGCAAGTGTAGCGGGCGGAGGTAATACCAAAGGAACCACAGCCTTGTCTGGAAACATAATGTGTGTGTTGAAATTGAAGTCCATACCAGCATCTGAGAGATGGTAAGGATTTCTGCTCAACGCATCTGCCAAATGATTATCAGCTCCCTTAATAAACTTGTAGTGGAACTTGTATCTTGTCAGATCACCATGCCATCTGGATTAGCAACCCAACATAACCCTGGGTTGAAAATAATATAGAAAAGCTTTATGGTTGGTCCTTACTACAAACAGATAACACACCAACATGAGATGGTGATGCCAATGCTTTAAATATTTCAAAAACTGCAACAATTCATTATCATAAATCATGTAATTGCGTTCCTGGGCCTTTATCTTCTGGGAGAAATACCCTACAGGTCTCTCAACATCATTGCCAGCAGTTTGTAGCAACACACCAGCCACAGCATATTTAAAGGTATCCTTAGAAATCACAAACGGGATCTCAGGATCTACATTCTCAACACAGGTGAAGACAACAAAAGAGCCTTGACTGCTGCAAACAAGTTTGTGCATTAAGGCGTCCAGACCAAAGTTGTCTTCCCGCTTGCTGAATACAGGGGAGCATCTACTTCTGACAAGTGAGGGGTAAATTTCTTCAAGAACATACAAGTATACAAGAAACTACAAAGTTGGGATATTGTCACAGGCGTATCATACTCTCAAACCGCTGCTTCATTATCAGGGGCAATAGTGTGGTCATCCTTAAAGATAATATTACCTAGAAAGGTAACCTTATGTTTAAAGAATTCACACTTACTACTTTTGATGATCAAATTAGCCTGAAGGATTCACTCTACAACTGCTGACAGGTAGGCCTTATGTGATTCCTCATACAGAGAGAACACCAAGATTTCATCCATGTACACAATGGCACATACACCCAGGAGATTCCCCAAGACCTAATCAATTAACTGCTGAAAGCAAGCCAGGGCATTCTTCAATCCAAAAGGTATAACAAATAATTGGAAGATACTCTTTTTAGTTCTGAATGTTGTCAACCATTCCATTCCTTCTATGATCCTGATTTGGTTGAACACATTCAACAGATCAAGTTTCAAGAATACTCTTGCCTTCTCAACACACTAAGAACTTTGTGCCTTGAGAGGTAAAGGGTAGGGATCAGGAATTGTAATGTTGTTCAAATTCTTGTAGTCAACACAAGGACTAAGAGACCTGTTGGATTTTCAAACAAACATCAATGGAGAGCAGATTGACAAAGCCTTTTTAAAGTTGTATCCCTTTGCCAACATGTCTTGAGTCCACTCCTCTAAACATGCGTCTTCCTTCAAGGTTAAAGGGTAAATAGGAGATGAAATACAAATCAGATCAACAATAATTTTAAAGTCAAAGTCAAACTGAGTGTGCTTGGGAAGGACCTTGCCCCTAGTTGCTTCAAATGCTGCGGACCAGGGTTGAAGGCATGCTGGTAAATCTGAACTTACAGGTGTAGGAACAAGAACCAACTGGATTGTCTGAGAAGACTGCTCTAATTCTGACATACCCAACATTGGAATACAGATGGATATGCCCAAAGAGTGGTCTACTTGCAGCTCATTTTCTTTTAGCAAGTTTGATACATTATTGTCCCACCACCAACCCACTCCTAAGATAATTGGATACATAAGAGTAGATCATAAGGAGAACCTTGCGGTAAAAGATTGACCCACAACTACAAATTTCACTGGCTTCTTAAGCTGGAAAGAGGGAAATATTTGGCAGTTCCCACCACTAACAAGCATTCCCAGGTGGTACTTGAGTTGCAGCAAATCTTTGGTCTCAACTCTCATAAAGTTCTTGGAAGCACCTGTGTCCAACAAAATGGCTGGTCAATAGATAGTTTGGCTGTTATTGATGCTACTATAAAACAAGAAGTAACCAGAAGTAGATTTATTTGCTGCAAATGTTGAAACCTCAGCAGGGTCTTGTTTCTTTTCAGTGGTACAGAAAGTGGCTAAGGAGGCAGGGTGCTCCTGAAAATAATGCTCAACCATTTCTTGGATGGCATCAAAAAGGATAAGACAATTACAATCAATAGGAACAAGAGGTAACTCCTTGGACTTGACTGTCAAAGACTTTGCAGGTACAATGTGCTGAAGCATAGCCAACAAACTCTCAGGAACAGCCACTACTGGCACTTTGTTTATCTTGGCAGGTTTGTTCAAGATAGCTAATTGCAACTGAGAAGACACACAGGGTGAACAATCCTGACACTGGCTGGATAAAGCCTCCAAAGAACAAGCACCAGAAAACCAGGAGCGTGCGGCAGGTTTGGCTTCAATTTCAATAGCACTTTGTTTGGGAGTCAACAGATTTGAGACCAGAGAAAGAATTTGGTTTACCAGGGCCTCAGTAGTGGTTAACAGGGAATCCCAAACCCCCAAATCCTGGGAAGTCTGGTCAACTGATAACCACAACGCTGAGAGTTTATTCACCTCAGGAACATTGATTGTACAGCAGTATGCAAGAAGCTGAGGAAGAAATATTGAGAGTGGAGTAGTACCCTGTTGGAAGGCGTACAATTTACAATATACTTTGAGCTTCTCAATAGATACACACAATTTTTTTAACAAAGGGTACAGAGATGCACTTTCAGTTAAAAAATGTGGATTGCGCTCCACTGCAGACAACAACCATTCACAAGCATCCTCAGAAACCTTTGTCATCATATAGTAAAACTTGAGATTTATGACTAAGAGTAGAAACAGAATAGAATGATAAAGCTTACAAAACTTCACGCAAAATTTCATCAGTGGGTGGAGCAGGAAATCAATCCGGACGCCAAAGTAACATGGCGCGGCAGAAATAGGAAACAGATAGTCCAGTCTCAACAAATGTAACTGGAGATGGAAACCACAAATTAAAGAAAAGTCCAAACTGAAAACTCAGAAAAGAACTGATGTAAATAAACATGGTGAAAGAAGATATCTTGACAGAGCAGGAGAAAAGAAACACAAACTCATGACAAACTGCTTCCAAAAACTCAGATGTGAAAGAATTGAGTAATGTGAAGGGAATTGCAGGATAGTAAGAAGCTGTCTCCAAGTGGTGGGGAATAACCACCCAAATCCACGTTGAGTTAATGATTAACCACCAACACAGCTTCAGATACCATTTTGTAAAACTTCCAAATGAGATACTTGGATTAAGTAAAATAATTGATCCTAACCAAAGTAGCCTAAGAAAAATAGCCTGTGAAAGCATCATAGTGTCTTCAGAATAAAATTCAGTACATTGAGATACAACCAGATTTTTAGCTTTGAAGGCATTTGGAACAACTCCAATATTGGCAGACATGGAATCAACATTGGGCGGTGCCAATAATAAAGTTCCAACAGCAGGGCCCCATCTTCCAGTAATGACCCAGATGAGAATCAAGCTGTAGGGGATGTAGCATAACAATCCAACTACAGGATGCATTTTTAAAAGTAAAGTTAGACCAAGGGATATATGATTTTATTGATTTAATTTTAGGAGGGCTCAACTCTTAAGAGTTGAAACAGTGAAAATTGTTCAATATATATCAAAAATCAACTAAGTAATACTGCCTGGATCCTGGGCTCTTATTCCTTCCACATTGTCAAGTGAGCATCTAGTCCAGGTTGCAAAGAACCCTTAAGTGATCAAATTCTGATGACTATGCTGATAAATAATTTCATATCTGTTGACCCTTAAATTATGTTGATTTATCAACATCAACTTACGGGGGGGGGCTAAGATTTGACCAGCAAACTGGAGAAGCTGTAACCCATTTCTAATCAACCATTTGATTCAAGTCTTTTAAATAAGTCAGTTTTGTTAAAGGTTTTCTGGCTTTCTGAGCTTTCCTACTTGGCCAAATAATCCCTGGCATTATGCAACTTACTGTGACACTTATAGCCTGAATAATTCTCACATACTTTGCATTTGGCAAGGACTTTTTTATTCTGTCTAAGATTTTAGGTCACCAGTTCTGGGTCTTGAGACACTCATGTAGATTCTGGCTACAGGTGTGTCCTAAAACTCTATGATAGCAAAGGATTGTATCAATCTTTTGTGTTGACCGGATTTATGGCACTATACCATCACTTGAAAAAATGCAGTGGAGAGTATAATAGACATACTTGAACAGATGGGATATTATTTTAGGGGTTAGGCTATTTTCTAATACACATGCTACCCAAGTTGAAGCATAAAAGTTTGATTTTGAAAAGATAACTATTTGCACAATTTTATAATTAAAACAGTACATTGGTTCCATAACCTGTTGAGATGTGAAAAAACATTTTTTCAAAAAACAAAATTGAAGTGGATCCAAATATATTGTAATTCAATATAAATTCCTTGATTTTCAGTTTTATTTTTAGACTGAGATGATTTTTGTTTATCTCAACAGGTTATAAAACTACTGTAATAACTAAATGAAAAAAGTAAAAAAATTAGAGCTATAAGCTATCAAAATAAAGATATGAATTTCATCTTTTTATTGGTAAAAAATATTAGCATATATACTATATTCAATATTAAATCAAAAGTAATTCAAAAGTCTATAAGTTGGATTTTAATACATTATTTTGATACAGTAGTTTTAAAAGCTATGGCGACAACCAAAAATACCTCAGATTTAAACAAAATAATTTCAGATTTAAACAAAATCCAAGTTGTGCAAGATTCAGGATTCAATTAATTCAAATATTTTTGGTTAATAAATAAACTGTCAAACCAAAAATGAAATTTCACTAGCCCATTATACAAAATTTTATCAAAATATAAAGCAGCATTGTTTAAACTAGAAACAAAATGAACTGACACAACAAGTGAAATGGATGGATGCTGTTCCAGAGTATATTATAATCCAATCAGGATTCATATGAGGCACCAACAGAAGAACTAAAATGAAACAAAACTTGATCAATCTAGAAGCAAGATTACACAAGCACAAAACAAAATGAACTCACACAAGATGTGTAGTGTGAGCAGCCTAAAATAGAAATATAACAGTTTAACAGCCAATCAACAGCTATCCAATTTAGAAACAGAGGCATTTTATTCATTTTTATGGCCCCAGATTTGTATGGAATGGTTTGAGAACCTTCCAAATATGGACTCAAGATTACAATAAAAATAAATCATTAAATTTTAAAATTTCTACTTTTAGTGATTTTATCCTAGGTTTTTTAAGATGGTTTTTACAAGCAATATCTTTGACGGTGCTAGCAGCCAAGCCAGCAGCAGCCAAGCCAGCTTCAATGGAGGCAAGGCTCAGAACGTGGAGGCACCTGTTTACACTCAAGTCTTTGAGGCGGGTAACAAGGAAGCTGACCTGTACCTGATCACCAACCCCTATGGCTTTGACTTGTTTGAGAGTCACTTAGTGTCTAGCTCTGCCCCTGCTCCCGTACCCACCCCCGCACAAGCTGCCCACCAACCAACTAATCAGGATGGCAAAATTGATTTGAAACAACTTCCTGCTACCAGCCAACCTGCCCCCTACAGACAATCAGGCTTCAGCTCCCCCTAGCCCAGCGCCCCAAGCAACAAATCATCACTGCCCAAATTCTTCAGGATTTTGTGGCACTGAATCTACAGGGTCTGTCCTGGGAACAGATTGCCGCCCAGTTGCAATTTACCTGAGCTACTTTCATGCAGGAATTCAACAACCTGATGAACAGGGTGAATCTGATTGGGACAGCCAAGAAGGCCCCCAAGTCACAAATATCTGAGGCATACCCAATCATGCTTGACCTCCTCCAGCGGGATCCCAAGCTTCCATTGACCCAGGTCCAGAAGCAACTTGCGCACCATGGCATTTGGGTGTCTGAGTGCATGGTGCAGCTCTGGATGTATGGGAAGGTGGCTTTCATATGGGTTCTTACCAATTTTGCCGGCAATCAATGGGATGGCGCTGAGGATTCCCCGTATGACACCACCATCAAATCAACCCTGGCTCAATGCCTGACTAGTCTAACTTATGATGTCATGTTCATCTCTTATTACAAGCTATCAATAGCTTTTGATGATTTTGGCAAGCAAGGAAAAGCCGCTGCCAAGAATAGAAGGAAGAAGGTCAAGAAGGGGATGTTCATTGGTGCATTTCTGGCTATTTCAGCCAAGGGTTTTGTCTACTATTGGACAAACCCAGATTTTATTGATGGCTACTCATACAGCCACATCCTTGGTGGATTACTCAACTCCTGGGATGGCTCAAATGCCAAGTACCAGGTTTTCTTAAGCCACCAGATAGAGGGTAGCTCCACTGCCCTCAAGGCCATCCAGGGACGCGGGCACCAGGCCTCAGTCTACCCTGCCGGCCATGAAGATGTCCATCTGGCTGATGTTGTCTTCTTCAACATGGGATTCAAATTACAGGAGCGCCGCCCTCAGGCTTTCAACAACCTCTATATTGGGGTCCTTGACCACAATTTTCTCTTTGGCTGCCAGATAGTGGCTGACTTGTTTGCGCAAATGGTTTTCCATGTGAACATGGGCAACCAATCATGTAAGGATAAGCGCCTTCCACCTCGGGCCACTGCCGCTTACCAGCTCATCCAGCCAATGACCAATGAGGAATATGACAAGTGTTATATGGCAGCCATCATGCAAAATCCTCCTGCCTCCACCAACACCCCTAACCCGCAAGCCCAACCCACCCAATCCCAGACCCCCACACCAGCACCGCCTCTACGTCTTCCTTCCCGCATTATTCTACCTCCTAGGCATCACTCTCCCCCGCCCCAATAAACCCCTGTCACCAAATATTTTCTATTTATATTATCTTTTTTGAATTTCAATTGTCCATGTTCTCTTTGTTTATAGTTGGTTTTATGCTTTATGTTCAGCTTATTTCTATAAATCATATATTTGCTATGTTGTGTATCCAGAACTCAGTTATTTTAGCACTTAAACATAGCCCCTTGTGAAAATATTAACAACAATTTGGTGATCAGCTAAATTTGAATTAGAAAATTATAGAATAATTGTGTTTAGGTAAAGTTGTTACTGATCCAAATTCAAAACCTTAATGATAAACTTTAAGCCAATCAGGAGCCAAGTGACAAAGTGATTGTTGTGACATAAAGGGACATTCAATAATTTTTTGGTGCATGTGCGCTAATTAATATGATTGGCTGGATGTTTTGCCATTGTACGCCATTGCTGCTGTGGCAAGTTGTTGATGGACTAGTGCTAACCCAGTAGCTGATTGGTCACTAGTCCATCAACAACTTGCCACAGCGGCAATGGCGTACAATGGCAAAACATCCAGCCAATCATATTAATTAGCGCACATGCACCAAAAAATTATTGAATGACCCTTTATGTCACAACAATCACTTTATCACTTGGCTTCTGATTGGCTTAAAGTTTATCATTAAGGTTTTGAATTTGGATCAGTAACAACTTTACCTAAACATAATTATTCTATAATTTTCTAATTCAAATTTAGCTGATCACCAAATTGTTGTTAATATTTTCACAAGGGGCTATGCCAAGCGCCAAAAATAATATGGTAATCAAGGAAACAATGCCAACATAAAGCAAACAACATATATCAAGATGAGCGTAAAACATATACAAAATGGGTAAAAAGATGGGATAATGTAGTAGATGGGAAAACAAAAAGGAATAAACAAAGAGGCAACAGTATCAAAATAATACAGAATTTATTGGGGCAAAAGCTATAAAAACATATGGAAAGGTTAGTAAAAAAATCAAATGAGAGAACTTAAAAAACTACTCAAAGACCTCAACTTGGTGATTGCCAAAATCAAGGAAATTGACTGCAAGGTCAAAGCCAAAGTTAAGTCTGCTGTCCTCACTGGGGACAAAATTGACAAGGTGTCTGCAAAGGCACTAATAACAAAAATGCCAGACACCCCAGAGAAGACCATTGCATGTCTTCTCAATATCCAGAAGACGGTGGTTGAGGGCCTCCAGTTCAAGGTGTACAATCTTTCTGCGCCATCTGTTTGGGATGACAACCTGGAGATGTATGAACATCTCAAACCCGCCAAGCATGCCAGGGCAGAGGATACTGAATTGCCAGCGCAATAGATTGCGCCAAGAATGGCCAAGCCTGCTGAAGCAGCCAGCAAGAAAGAAACACGTGAAGGTAACATAAAAAAATAAAATTAATAAAATTTTCAAAACACTTACCTTTTTTTGTTAGAAAATGTTGATGGTAAACTCTGCTGGGTCCTGGTCCCTTTTGTTCCCCCACCTTCTACGCCAACTACGCCAATCACGTGGCCAAGCAGCTTTATCTGTCCTCCCCTGTCTTGCGGGAGCTGGAGGACCGCATCCACGGGTTGTTTCCTATGTCCAGGGAGGCATTGGCTGGGCTGACACATGGAGAGGGGGCATCTGAGTGGGCAGTTACTGCCTAAAAGGATGCCCAACTGGTCCACCTGGACCCGGTATCACTCAGTGGAGTTTACTGTGTAAACTCCATTGAGCTTGTTTGGGACGTCCTGGTGACGCTCTTGTTCAAAAATGTACCAGAGATGGGTCAGGCTCATGCAACTGCTTGTTTCTGCTTCCTGTTGGAGCATATCCTATCTTACCTTCTGGACAACTTTGGGTGTATGGTGGGTAAATTGGCTATTGCAGAGGCAACAGCTGTCAAGAAAACTAAGATCCTCCTTGCGGACTTTGGGCTAGCCTAGAGTGCAGATGAGACAGGGCTCTCCTTGGCAATGGATCTTACCTTTGCAAAGACCAGGCATGACAAATAGATCAGTGCGGTCTATAATAAATTGTGTGAGTTCACGGAAGCCTTTGCTGGGCAAAGGCTTTATTTGTGGTTTACCTCGGCTATATTTTCTTCTTTGGGATGGGTGCCAGCATAGAGGATCTAGATGGGGTCCTTCTGGGAATTGACAAGGCCTGGCCTGCACTTGACAGGAAGAAGGTCCCCCCTGGATACAACTCGGTGGACCATGTAATCCAAGACGCCCTGGTCCTGGCAGGGATTTACGGGTTTGCAGCCCCGCCCAAAAAGCTGCTTCTCAGTTTGCACCTTACCATACTCCCCTTCACCATCAGGAGGGAGTTTTTTAATAAGGGCGTATTCACCGTCCACAGTGTGGCGGTGGAGGTTGTGTGCCACCGCCATTGCGGGGTGGGTACATACCAAAGAACCCACTACAGGTGTTTGCAATAAATTCTCTCTTATAAAAAAATCATTACAATTCATATTATTTTTATTAAAATAAAAATTTCTGATTCTTATTTCATCAAACCAGTTTTGCAAAATACATCACGGAAACAGGTTTCATAAAAGCATAAAATAATACAGTAATAAAATAAATTCCAACCTGTCATTCTATATTTAATTTTTATAAGATTATTTTATATTTATTTGACAAAGTGGTATAAATCTATTTGCATAATCAGTATCAAGCGTTTGGGATTACCTCAGATGGCATAATAAAATAATATACAATAAAATAAATAAAATACCTACATCTATTGATGAATCTTCTGAATGTGATTGCAGGTGTGGAAACATCTAAATATAGAATGATAATAAATCTTGGATATTAAATAAGAAAATATAAAAAAATTGAACACACTAAGCCTTTAATTGATTGACTGTTTGGCTAGGCACACGGGGATGAAAAAATCAGTGTGGCCATAGAATTTGGCCACAGTCTCAGCTGGGAGGGTGAAGATCCTGGCCTTCAGCAAATTAAAGAGATCCTTAGTCCTAGTTGGGGTTCCTTGCTTGACAACTTGCTTGAGCCTCCCAAAGACTTCCTTGATGGGATTTAGGAAGGGCAAATAGGCAGGGAGGAAGAGAAGGTGCAAATTTGCTGTGGCCAATCACTGGGGCCCACTGCAATGCTAGTGTCAATTGATGGAAATTCTTCAAGAATATCATCCACTTTGTGGAGACCAACGTTGTCCAAAACAATGACATTGGTGAAGCCAGGGCTCGTGCGCCTCAGGTGCTCCTAGACCAATTAGAGAAATGATAGAAAGGTCCTGCTGTTATGCAAACCTAATATCATTTGGAAGAGCTTGACCCCTTTGGACCAAGGAGAGCCATCATCAAGTAGGCAGTGGCACAGACTGCAGCACGCCAAGCCATCCTGTCATTGGAGCCTTTGGGGACATAGCCATACCCATTGCACATTGACAAGGCAAATGCCAATTTGTCAATATAATAAAATTTGACCATCCCCTTGGCTTTGAGGGCGGTGTATGCCTCTGTGTAGTTTTTCCGGACGTCAATCTTGGCTGGGCTGTTTCTGTTGTAGGGGAATGCCCTGAGCTTTTTCCAAGAAAATTGCATTCCCTTCACCAGATGGTAGTAAAAGGAAATTGAGGCCTCAATCCCAAAAGTAGATTTAACCATGGCCTGTATATTTGCCAGTTTAAGATGGCAGTCCCGGGTGATCCACTGGCAGATTGCCCATTTGTGCTCCTTGGTGAGCATGGTAGAAACACACATGGATTTCTCCGCGGCAAGGACACAACCAGTATTGATGAATTTTTAGAAGGTCTTGCTGGCGTACTTGGGATCCACTCCAACAAGGGCTGCAGCTGCCTTGTAATTGCCCAATTCCTGCGTTAGCTTAAGCAGGATGATGTGTTTGATGTCAGGTATGCGCTTCTGGGCGGACTTTTTAGCGGTGGGGATTGACTCATTGGCATTGAGCACAACACAGGGCATAGGTACCTTGGTATAGAAGGATGCAACCTTTTTTAAAACCAGCTGTCCCTCATCAGTTTGATAGAACTCAGGCTCCTTGTTGTCCTCCTGATTACCATCACTGACGTAGGGCTTGTAGCTAGTATCAAGTACAGGCTTCACCTTCTCCAGCATGGCTGATGGGACCAACTCTTACTAATACACAATGCCAAACACATACAAAGTAAGTTCTACCTCCTTGTTTCTAACTTTCTTTGTAGTGTTGACCTTGGTGGGCTTCTAGGTCAGCTTTGGGACCCAAGGGTTTATGATCCGCACCCTAGCAGCTTGTGCTCCTTGAACCAGCTGTGTCAGTGCAGCGTCACTATGGAACTCTACTCTCCTGTCTCCTCCTTGAGTAGGCACTTGGGTTGCACTAACTCTATTCTTTGACCTGCAGGGGCGACCGCAACTGCGGCGCACAACGGGTGTATTGGTACTCTGTTTTTGTGTTCCTTCTGTTTTAAAATTTAATAAAATATTAAATAAATTTCAATTAAGTTACTCACTAATTTTATTTTTTACTTTTATCTGAATATGAATATTTAATTAAAATTTTTCCCAACCAATATCCCAATTATAGATTTTTTATTTCTTAATTAGTTGCTTTTGGTTTTACAACACCCATTTTAGAATACTCAAAAAAAATCCACCCATTTTCCTAGATTTTACTGCCAAATTCAAACACCCAACACAATATTTTTAAAATTTATGTTTCAGATCTTGTGTCTTATTTTAGATACCTTGGTATCATTCATGATTACAATCCATTGCACACATTGCGTGAGTGATTTTGTTTACGTAGTGAGTTGCTATTGTGTTTTATTTTTGGATTGAGTTTTGACACACCTTGCTTGGGTGTATTTTGTCACCAATTCACATAGTAAACATATGGGTCATTATTTTAGGGATTAGGCCATTTTCTAATGCACATGCTGCTCAAGCCGCAGCATAACACAGTTCAATTTTGAAAAAGTAACTAATTACATGTTTTATATTTAAAACATTAATAACTCAATGAAAAGTTAATATTTTTTCACACTGTAAACTATCAAAATGAAGCTAAAAATCTTATCTTTCTATTGGTGGAAAGATTTTAATGTGTATAATATGCTCAATATTAAAGCAAAAGTAATTTAAAAGAGTATAATCCAGATTTTATTATATGATTATATCTAATGATATAAAGTAGATCACTTCAAAGCTAATAAATACTCTTTCTTAATATACAACAGCTTTTTTTATTTAATGAAATTAAAGATAAGATTGAGAGCTTTATTTTCGCATTTTATTTTATTTAAAAAACTCAATTAATCAGGATTTTATGATAGTTTGAAGTTAGGGTGTTTTTATCACTGTTTAGATTGATTTTCAGGTTCAAGTGAGCTTTGAACCAATAATTAAGCATTCTTTAAAATGGAATTCTTTAATATTCTATCATTTTAAAAATATATGGAAGAGTTACAATTGACTGAATACATCATTTTAATTGATTTGCATTGATTACAAAGAGGATATGATGTAATAATAATGCTTAGCTGCTTCACATGTATCACTTGTGCATGAAAACTGGTATTTAATCAATTCTGCAAACATAAATTCAAATTCAAACTATAATAAAGCTATCACACCATTTCTTTCAGAATGGTGTCATTTAGCTTGGTATATAAGAGCTAAAGCACCACAAAGCTTCTAATCCAAAAGACCCCATTCAAAGGCCAAATTCTGATCATAACTACTCCAACATTAAGGCAAATTTCAGAGATCTGACCTAGTTAAAGATTCAAAATACTACCATGTCCTCATTTAAATTTACTTCTGCCATGCTACCCTTTTTTCCTTGGGAGCTTTAACAAAAAGAGAGAGAATTGCAATGTTAAAAAATGCATTCCTCTTTATTGCTGGTGATGATCTTGATAATTTCATCAAGCACTTCCTTACTCAAACTGAATTTGGGAAAGCTCAGTTCCTGCCAACTATTTGAATTCAAAAAGACAATGAGCTCATTGAAAACTTAAAGGATCTCATGAAATCTTCTCCCCAAAAATATCTCCCAGCTTTGCGATCTCTGGTTACTTCCAGTTACTCTTTAAAAGAGCTTATTGATATGGGGTTTAATATAACCAAAAGTGAGTTTGAATACTCAAGAAAAATAAATAAAAATAAAAATGTAAGTTTAAACAAAAAAAGCCAAAAAAATAATAACTATTCATTAAAAAAAGAAATAACTAAAAAAATAATTGAAAAATTGCTGGAAATTCTTTTGAAACAAGCCAGTTTACAAAAAAAGTGCCTG
Source organism: Entomophthora muscae (assembly GCA_014839935.2). Classification (NCBI taxonomy): domain Eukaryota; kingdom Fungi; phylum Entomophthoromycota; class Entomophthoromycetes; order Entomophthorales; family Entomophthoraceae; genus Entomophthora; species Entomophthora muscae. The sequence goes on from QTSX02003557.1 coordinate 255,662, forward strand.
AAAATTTTTTATAAAGATATAGAAAAAGAGATGAGTAATTACTCAACTGAAATTAAATACTCTCTACTTAAAACAAAAAAAAGAAATATATGAAAATATGAAAATAAAAATGAAATTTTGGTTTCAATTTCTACTTACTATAAATTAATCCCTAAAAATGTAAATAAAAAGTAAAAAACAAACTGATATGTGCAATATTTGTAATTTAAAAAATTCACTAGAAAAAAAGAAGGAAGAATGTGAAAGTAAAAACTTGCCATTACCAGAATCTATAGACAATGACTTAAAGACTATTAATCAGCACCAAGACTTTTATGTTCATCAAAATTGTGAATATAAAAAAGGTATTAATGAATTAGATGATGAGTCTTGTGTTGTAGTTATAGATTATAAAGAAAACTTAAAGGTTGGAGGTGGTCCAATTGAGACCAATAATTGTTTTTATTCAAAAAAACCAATCTCATTATTTGGGGTTGCATTAGTTTTTAAGGAAAACAATAAAATTAAATATGAATCTCATGATTTTTTGTCTCAAATATTATCACATGATTCTTTATTTTCAGGTGAGTGTTTTATAAAAATTCTTAAATTAGATAGATTTAAAAAAATAAAAAATATAAAAGTATGGACTGATAATGGAAATCATTTTAGATCATATGAATTTTTATATTACTTATTTAAAGAGGCACCTAAATATATTAAGGGTTCTATAAAATATAACTGTTTTGTTGAATGCCATGGAAAAAGCATTGTTGATGGTCACTTTGGTGTAATATCAAAAACATTAAAAGAGAAAGAAAATCATTTTTATATTAAGAATATAAATGATATTAAAAAAATTTGAGCAAGAAGAAAAAAAAGAGTCATATAAATCAGCGCTATCAGGCTCAAATATTTCTTAAAAGTCTTTCTTATATATTTATGAGAGAAAAGTTAGGCCTATAAGGAAATATCTCAAAGTTAAAAATCTGCACATTAATATTTCATATTTGATGAAAGATGGGAAGTTGTATACTTCACCTTTAACATTTGAAAGTTTCTCAGAATATTCTGAGATAACTTATCATTTGAAATCACGTGATGATACCAGAGAAACAAAAATATCAGAAGATGCTAGTGGTGCACTAGGGCAAGTTCATGAAGTAGGGCAGCTTACTAGAGGGTGTATTTTAAATAGAGTTATCAGTGTTTCAAAACAACAACATTTTTTTCTGAAACAAACTAAGAATATTTATGATGAGCCAAAGATAGGGTAATAGCATTTATAGCTTTGGGGCTGCTATTACTCTCCCATGCAACTCATCATAAATATTTTTGGTTTGTAGTTTGTAGTAGCACTTAAGATATTTTCAATAATACTATAAGTTGTGTTTTTTAATTCTAAAATTGATGACTTTTTTTTAAAAAAAATCATCTAGGCCCAAGATCAATTAAAGTTTTGGAATTTGTTGATTGTATTTTAAGCTTTCTGAATAATTTGAATAGGAATAATGCAATTACGTTATAAAAGAATAAATCTGGCACCTAGGCATAACAAGAAAAATAATAACCCATATGTACACCAAAAGCCAACTCACACCATTTTGTTTGTGAATCCATGTATTTTGTACTAATTTTGAATGGTTTTGCTTTGCATGTGAGCCTTTTGTTGCTGTGTTGACTCATTTTGCCCATTAACACCAATAAACCCTGTTAACAGAGTGTATATTTTAACCTGAGAGTTGGATTTTGTTTAAATCTGAAATCATTTTTGTTTAAATCTGAGGTATTTTTGGTTGTTGCCATAGCTTTTAAAACTACTGTAGAGTAGTTTTAAAAAGCTATGGTGACAAGCAAACCTAATTCATCTGTAAACAAATTCATCTCAGATTTAAACAAAAAAATCATATGTAAAAGAAATTAAAAATAAACAAATTTATATTAATTTACAATAGATTTGGGTTCATTTCAATTTTGTTTACATCTGAATTAAATTGATTTAAATATGAAGTATTTTTGCTTGTTGCCATAGCTTTTCAAACTAATGTAATGATATAAAGTAGATCACTTTAAAGCTAAATAAACTTATTTTTTACCATAAATCATATATTTTTATTTTACCAAATTAAAGATAAGGTTGAGAGCTTTACTTTTCTTTTTCAAAAAGCTTAATTATTTGGGATTTTATGATAGTTTAAAGTTAGGATATTTAGTTAATTGCTGTTTAGATTATTTTAAGGTTTAAGTGATTTGAGCCTCAAATTAAGCATATTTTAAATGGAATTCTTTGGTATTTAATCATTTTAAAAACATACAGAATAGTTACAATTAGTTTAATCCATCATTTTAATTGATTTGTATTGATTAAAAAGAGGATATGATGTAACAATGATGCTTAGCTGCTGCACATATGCCACTTACACATGAAAACTGGGTATTTCATTTATTATAGAAATATAAATTTAAGTTGAAATTTTGATAAAAGCTATCACATCATTTCTTTTATAATGGTGTCATAAGGCTTGGCATATAAGCGCTAAAGCACCACCTAAGAAAGACTTCAAACCATCTTCACAAAAATATATCATTCCTGCAAACAGCACTCTTTTGCAAGGTGTTGCACTTTTTGCATAACAGCAACACAATTATTTAGTAAGGTAGAATACAGAGCATTTTTTTGAGTACATTTATACATGAAGATATGATAAGTATCATAACAGAAGACCTAGGATGAAATGGAAACATAATTATTGTCAAAGGATGGCTTCTGATCATGCAGATGTACTTGCAGAATAAAAGTTGGCTTTATTGTAATTGATTGATTCTTTTTATACCTTCTTTAGGGTTAACCCCTGGACTGTGACAGAAATTGTGGGATATTAAGAAGCTGTCTCTAAGTGGTGGGGAAATACCACCCAAATCCACATAGAGTTATTGATTAACCACCAAGACAGCTTCAAATACCGTTTTGTGAAATTTCCAAATGAGATAATAGGATTAAGTAAAATAATTAATCCTAACCAAAGTAGCCCAAGATAAATAGCCTGTAAAAGCATCAGAGAATCTTCATAATAAAATTCTAAACATTGAGATGCAGCACAATTTTCATTTTCCAAGACATGGGGACCCCTCCAAGATTGGCAGGCATTGAATTAACATTGGGTGGTGCCAACGACAAAGTTCCAACAGCAGGGCCCCATCTTCCAGTAATGATCTGGCTTAGAATCAGATTGTAGGGGATGTAGTGTAGCAACCCAACTACAGGATATGTTTCAAAATGTAAATTATACCAAGGGATATATGATTTTTATTGAGTAAATTTTTGGGAGGACTCAACTCTTAGAGTTGAAACAGTGAAAATTATTTAATATATATCAAAAATTGACTAAGCAATACCACCTGGATCCTGGGCTCCTATTCCTTCTACATTGTCAAGTAAGTATTTGGTCCAAGTTGCAAAGAACCCTTGAGTGACCAATATCTGAAGGCCATGCTGATTAACAAGCTCATATTGTGTAACCCTCAAATTACATCAATTTATCAACGTCAATTTTCAAGGAGGAATCAGTTTCAGCTGGCAGACTGGAGCAGCCGTAACCCATTTTTAATCAACTGTTTGATCCAAATCTGTTAATTTGGTCAATTTTGTTAAAGAGTTGTGGTCTTTTTCGAGCCTTTCTACTTGGCCGGATAATTCCCGGCATGATGGAACCTACCGTGACATGGACTGCTAGCAATTTCTTCTAGGAAATTCTATCATGCCTTTATTTGGGTAATTATTAATCTAGATTTGGAGCCTATTGCACGTCAACCAATAAAATACATTTGTCTTTGAGTTTTTTGTTTTATCCCCCAAAGGAAGTTATTGAGTATGTGTCAACTTGACAGGATGTATCCCAAGGACTTGCACCTTGACACACTTAATTGCTGTGTAAAGCAGTTTCCCACCCACACTTTTCAACCAGCACAGGTGTTTCTTGCTAGTGTGGGGCGTTTGGTAGCTTCAGGATCACTTCCTTCTTTCCTGAACATGCTTCAGGTTTAATGATTAGAAATATAATTAATATGAGAATTTAATATTATGGGAATCAAACCCAGCTCTGAATGTAAAAGTAGGGCAGTGCTCTGGCGCCTAAAATATTTGTAAGGCAGATGTCTGCAGCTTGATGTAAAATTGGTTTTGCGCCTAGAGTAATAGTTAGGTGGCCTCTGCAACTTTTTCAAACTGGCACAGTGGCAAATCATGTATTAACCAAGCACTGCAATAGTGCTTCTCATTGGTTGATTTGTGGTAAAGTCAGAAGACTGTGGCAGGTCCAATATGCATATATTTTATAGTATTGTTTTAAGACTTTGGGATGTTGTAACTCTATTCTGCAACCTTTCTTAAGATTGGCATCATTTCTTGGTCAAATTCTCATCACATGGCATCTCTAAAAAAGCATCTAGTTATCAATCATTATAAATCCAATATTATGGAATCTGTTAACTTCACCTCTGCCATGGTGCTATTTTTCTCCTTGGAAGCATCAACAAAAAGTAAAAGAACTGCTATGCTAAAGAAAGTATTGCTTTTTGTTTCTGGTGGAAATCTTAGTTCCTTCATCAATAACTCCCTCACTCAATCTTAATTTAGAAAAGCAGAGGTTCTTCCTCTTGATGAGAAATGACTTTTGGGGAAGCTTCAAATATGGATTTAGAGAAGAAAGAAGTATATTTTATTGGATAATACTTTAGACTTATATAGCTTGTGCTGTGTCAGAATTAATTCAGATCAAAGATAGGAAAGGTCATGTGTGAGTTGGATTTGGATTTCTGGATAACTGGACAAGTCATATGATATTGGTTTTTTGCCGTTTCCAGAATGCTGAACTGAATATTGGATTGGCGCCAAAACAGGCAATGACTGGATGTCATGTGTGTTGGAAATGGCCAGAATACCAGTACATTCAGCTCCTCAACAATAGTTTTTATTTCCCAGGTGTACACATGATTGTACCAAGAACTGTTATCTATTAGATACCCAAAGGCAACAATGAAGAGCCTTGGAACTAGCTACAGGATATTTTGGCCAAAAGTTAACTTGCACTCCAAACTTACACACTGAGCCTCCAAAATTTAAGGGGCTAACCAGTAGAGCAGGTTCAGCGCTTGAGGGGAGGTTGGGACCACCCATTCTTCAGCCCCCGCTTTTCTTCTTGATGGTTCAGGTGGCTATCCATGATATCTTTGTTGGTTCCTACCCACTGGTGCCCCAGCCCAACTTTTTTGGGGTTTCATATCTATCTGGGTGGTTGCTGAGTGGGGCTCCCCAATACTTCTGTGCTGCATGGCTTGCAAACCCCAGCCCAGCAGGCATAGGCAGTTGCAGCCAAACTGATAGCAGCTCAGTATTTAGATTGGGGAAGACAAAGTTCAATTTTAAAGGACAAGAGTAGGGATGAGATATTGTTTAGTGGAGAATAACATAGTTAGTAAAATACACCAGGAAGCCACAAGTCCACTAGGGGGTGGCCCCAAGGTGGGTTGGGTATAAGGCTTTGGGCTGGGAATATCTTGAGCTGGAGATCATTTAGAAAGATTGGCAGCACTTGTATATGGGAGATACTGCCCATGATTTGGGGCGGAAAGATGTCACATTGATTATTTTTCTGTTGGCGGATCTTCAGGTAAATCTGATCCAGCTGTAGTTTTCTTTGTAAGTGATTTTTTTACTTTGCAACAATAAATGATTGAGAATCAAAAATAAAGAAGTCCTTTGTATAAAATTATTTGTTGAGACATTTGATTCTCTTATTTCATTCTCTAGCAATGAAATCTAAAACTAAACCTCTTAAACACAAAAAAATAATTGAAAAAATTCATGTGTCAAGTGTAGCTTTTGCCAGCAAACAGATTAGATTTAAAATTTTGATATATTGTAGAGGTAAAATCTTTATTTATAAAGAGGACCATAGTTGGATCAAATTTGACTGAAAATCAGGCAACAGAAAAATAATTGATAGAATATCTTCTTGCCCCCACAATTTGACATTAGCCACAGGATTAAGGTTGAGACAGGCACCAAAGTCTACATTTGGTTTTGTGACTTTGTCAGTTAGCACAATTCATTTTGTGACCTTCATGTCACATCACAATCCATGCAGATTTGTTTTGTGCTTTTAGGGAGCTGTACACAATTTCAACTGCCACATTTTGTGCCCTGCTCCTAAAGTAACAAACAAATCTGCATGGATTGTGATGTGACCAATCACAATCTCATGTGGTTTTGTGCTATGTTCACTAATAAGTAGGGATGTTTTGGCTCAGCCCCAGCTGGCTTCCGGCTGATGGCTGCTATAGCTAAAGTGGAGTTTTAATATATTTGAACATTTTAAAATAAATGTTTGATAGGACTGACCTAGAGCCAGAAACTGGCCACAGCTTCCCTGGGCTTGGCCAAGCAGCCCTACTCATAAGTATGCAGCTATTTCTTTCAATTGAAGTAGATATTTATGAATATTTTGATTGGTGTTCTAATATAGTTATCTAAAGCAAACTGTGGTACAATCAAACCTATCACTGTGAGGTGATGGCAGATAAAGCTTTAATAAACCAATTTAAAAAATAGAATCCCACAACTGAAATTGCTCTAATTTAATATCCCATGCCCTGCACAAAATGCCACAATCTGTTTCACCCCTGAGAACCATTCTAAATTTACATCCTGTGCCCCTTCACAGGATGAAATCATCTGCTTCATATTTAAAGCCAGCTTGTCAGGATTGAAATTTCTTTCTCTCTGAAAACCCAGGCCCGGGAGCAGGAATCAAACCCTGACCCTGGATTCATTTGGGCCACCAGGCCTGTGGACCGCAGGACCACCTGGCCGTGTTTTTCTGGGATCAAGCCCCCACAAGCTGATACCAAGAATGTTGACCCATGCAGTAAAACAAGCCAAAGCAAAGAAATTATTGCACCAAATAGAATACTAATCACAGCGCCTAATGGAGGTACTGATTTGGCAACTATTAGCTTCATGAACTTGAAGTCTACACCAGCAATCAATCAAGAGTCAACCCAGGAAAGAGGCACAGGCTCGCAGCCCAGTTCCATGATCACAACACTAAAGCAAGATAATCAGGTAGCCAAATTGAGATTCTTGACCAATGAAAGAACTCCTGGACAAGTGCCATTTTGCTGCCTTTTAACCCAAGCACCCAGTTCCCCCGTCCCTGCCCTTCCCAATGCCCTGATGAACCTCCATAGAAAATGTTAAGTTTGGAAGTGGGGTACTATATAAACCAAAAGACCCCATACTCCAAACTTATTGATATTTTTGAATAAAGGTTATGTTACTCTGGCTCTTACAGCTGTTGCCATATTTTGTATTTGCTGTCCATCAAATCAGTACAAGGTCTCCTGGCCCTCCTTCCCCTCTGCCTGCAGATTCCTGTCCTCCAGGTGCTCCTTTTGGCCCCATTTACTTCACAGAAACCCTTTGGAACCTGAATGCAAGGAATACACCCTGTAAAAGATACTTGAACTTGATCCCTTGGCCTGCATACAATCTGCAAATAGATACAACCGACAAGGCCTGTGGATATTTTCAACACCCAATTTTTTCAGAGGGAAATTCAACTATCTCCCTGCTTATGACCTGCCCATGGAACCGCCTGTGACCCCCAAGCCAATGCCCGCCTCCTCACCTGACCTTCCAACCGACCATTCTGGCAAGCTGTTTGGGATTGTGTACATCACCCTCACAGGGGTGATTGACACTATAATCCTGGCCGCCGGCCTGTGGTCCTGGGTGGGAAAGGCTGCCTTCTATCTTTTAAAGTTAGCTCCCCTCTTGTGGTGGGCATTGCTGCAAAAAACCTGGCCTGAGTTACCCCTGAAAACAATGGGCCAGCCGTTCAAGACTGGATCCCTGACACGGCTTCCTGTTCTATTTTATGATCTACACAATGAAGCGAGGCACAAATTGTGACCTGCTCCAAAAGTTGTGGCACAAAGTCATATGGTTTGTTTTGTGACCCAATCTAAAAAACATCCAAAAATGGGGTTGTGACACTGTGCTTAGCCAATTTATGTTCCCGTCACTACCCTAGTTATTGGGGTGGGATGAGGATCTGAATGAAGCTTGAGTTTTAGCCTTCAAGGCTGGACTTAAATCAGGAAAAATGATATCTTAGTGTAGCCTAATACTTTGTCAAAAGTGGTATAGAGTAGTTCTTTAGGGAAGGGTTGTATGAGGCTAGGCCAAGTTTTAATATATTGTTGGGAAGGTTAAATGCTGCTCAAGTAAAGATGGGGTCTGTATAAAATGCAATGGGGGGTTTGGAGTAGGGTTTATATTGGGATGTAAGCTAATTTTTAACTGGGGGCTAGTGGGAGATTGTTTCTTTTGGATTAAAGCGTCCCAGGGGGATGTGGACGAGGAAGAGGGTGGCGATGAAGGAGGGGATGACGAAGGCGACGCCACCCAGAAACAGGTGCTTGAAGGCTTGGATGTAGGCATTGGAGACGATCTGGGTGAGCTCGGAACTGAGGGTCCCCGACGCCAAGGCGTTTGAGTTGGTGAAATCCAGCGGACTAAAGCCGGCGGGGAGGGTTGCGGCAAGGGTGGTGGACAAGACGTTTTGAAACACCGCCCCTAGGACGGCCAGCCCCATCACGGCACCCATAGACTGAGAGAAGGAGACTAAAGACGTCACAACTGCCACGTCTCTTGCGGCAACCGATGCCTGGGATGCAATTGTATTCGTTTGGATACACAGCCCAATGCCCAGCCCCATGAAGAGGAGAAACACGATCAGCTCGGGGCGGCTGATGCTGGGCCGCATAAAGGCACCCATTAAACTGGTGCCCAGCAGGCAGAGGAAGGTGCCGGTCCAAGACAAGGGCCGGTAGATGCCTGTTTTAGACATGAACAGCCCAGAGGACATGGAACAGGTGACGACCCCGAAAATCAAAGGCAGAAGCTCCAAGCCAGCGGTAATGGCGTCCTCGCCGTGAATGGTTTGGTAGTAGATGGGGATGTAGAAGATGGCACTGAAGAAGACGGCGCCATTCAGGAATGCCGTCATGGTAGCGGAAATGACATTGCGGGTTAAGACGCGGCCAGGGATGATTGGTTCAACCGCCACCCGCCATTCCACCAACACAAACCCAATCAAGGAAACCAGGGAGATGGCGAGGGGCACAACTACAGCAGCCGAGTCCCAGGGATAATCACCGCCTCCCCAGTTGAGGCCAAGCACAGCCAAGGTAATAAACAGTACCAACGATACTGTCCCGAGATAGTCGATCCGCCCAAGCTTGGTGCGAATGTTCCCCGAGGGAGTTGGCAGTTCAAGGAAAAAGTAGATGACGCCAATCGCAACTACACAGATGGGCAGGTTGATGTAAAACGCCCACCTCCAGGACACCTTATCTGTCAAGACCCCTCCCAGCAGTGGCCCAACCACGCTGGAAACAGCAAAGTTGGCCCCCACCAGCCCCATGTAGATCCCCCGCCGCTCCAAGGGCACGATATCCGAAATAATAATCACCGACAACGACACCAAGCCACCCCCGCCAATCCCTGCCACTGCACGGAACACGACCAGCATCACAACGCTGTTTGCTGCTCCACACGCAATAGAACCACCAAGGAAGACACTCAGGGCAAACAGCATAATGGCCTTTCTGCCAAAGATATCAGAGAACTTGCCATACAGCGGCTGCAGCGCCGTTGTTGTCAGAAGATACGACGACGCCACCCACGTCACCTGGTCCAGCGCACCAAACTCAGTAGTTATCCTTGTCAGGGCCGTAGCCACAATTGTGTTGTCCATGGCAGCGACAAAGATCGACAGCGTCAAGCCAAGGATAAGCAACGCCAGCTTTGTTCCCGTGACTGTCTGGCCATGGAGGCCGGGTTCAACCACCACTTCCTTTGCATACAAGCCAGCTTCAATCTCTTCCGCCATTCCTAACCCCACACAGATGCAATAGCTTATATGCTTTGTTCTAACAACCAATGAATGCTTCGGACTATCGCCAATTCTCGGCCCGTGATTCAAGCCCCTATACCGAATAGATACGCTCAACTGCGGGTAATTAATAATGGCAAGTGTTTGTATCGACTTGGCGATCAAAGTCCACATCTGCCAGGGTCGATCCCATCCCCTTTAATCAAAATCCACCCCAACCAGGATGACTTATTTTCGCAAAATGTTTCAAAAATTACACCCTTAATAAACTCTACTGTAAGATCCTATCTAAAACCCACATTACATAGCCCAGGCTTGACTTATTTTTCGCAAAATGTTTCAAGATTCATCCTTAATAAACTCTAGTTTAAACCCCAATCCATAAGCCTAAAAGCAATACAATCAACTCCAATAAAGGCCAGCTGCTTTTAAAACTCGAAAAGGGAATAGCACTTATATCCACAAGAGCGAAGAATAGTTGCCTTACCCAAGCATTCTAAGAATACCGAGCAGATCCAGCCAAACACCTCCACCTGTTCGACTAACAATACAAGCCACAAGTTAAGCTGGGAAGTTTTAAACAAAAGCCAACGTGCTAAAGGGCACCATCTAATTACTGCAACAAGAACCAAAAAATAACATCATAAACTGCAAACCAATGTGACGACAATAGCAATCAAATGATACCAGAGTAAGTCTATTTAATCCAAACTAGCCACCCCTTTACAGCTTTAGTTTCCAGACTTGCTTAAACCATGCTCCCCTTAAAACGGGGGAGGAGATCTCATAGCCACCTCGCGTCAACCAATATCCTTTCAAGGGGTATCCTTTCAAGCGGTACACAATTGGTCTTGGAACGCGTACATGCACCCAGCAGCCGTACTCCCAGCAACTCTGGTCAGGCAAGGGCTTGCCAGATCTCTAGCCAAGGATACGACGGATCAAGCAAGTATCCTCTAACTTAACTTAACCAAAAATACATTACTATTATATGTAAGGAATTAAATTATAGTTTAATAATAGCTACTCCGTCATCAATCATCGAAAATACAATATCAACTTGATAAATAACTTCAATCTTACCATAACATCTTCCTTCCCTCTCAGTAAACCATTTCCCCAAGAGATGGCTCACTAGTCAAGCTGAAGGTGGCCCAAGATGTAATCCAGATATCCTAAGCAGATCAATCCCTTAATTTTCCAGAGGATCCCTCTTTCAAACCATATCATCTATATAGACATTAGGTAGCATATTTTAGCTTTACAAGGATATCATCCTACCTGGGTAACCATGTTAATCTGTTCTAAATCTTCATCTTCTCTCATATCATATATCTTTCAGGAATACCTTATCAATGATACCTAGAGTTTATCTAAGATAGTTTTAAAAGGATAACCCTCACCTTTAAGTCCCATAACTCTGACTGATAAGATGCCAAGTGAAACATCTTCAAATGGCCCCATATCAGAATATCCATAGATCACCTGGCAATGAATGCCACCAAACAATCTTATGAGAAGTTCATTAAGCTAGGACCAAACTTCAACTAGCTCACCAAGTATAGATAGGGCAAGCATCACAAGCTAGAGACAATTGGATGACGCCTTCCAACTAAAATCCCAAGCTCTTACTCCTGCGCTTCAGATGGCTCACAGTAACAAGCGTTTTTACATATGTTTCATGCAGCAATTTCCTCTTTTTAATCTAAAACAAGAGCTGGCAGTAACAATTTCCTACTATTTACCTTTTCTGAGTCCAGATTCAAACCAGCCAACCCCCTTTCTTTCCAGGTGGGATCCACTGCTATTTTTAGCCGTACTATTGTTTTAAATCCACTTAATAGCACCTCTCTCTATTTGTAACCTATACAATTACTCAGCTCCGTTGTTGTGTTTAAACAGCCGTTTGATTCAACTCTTATCAATTTTCTACTTTATGGAGCAGCAGTTATGTTTTTTTGCTGGCTTTTCTATGCTGATCTAGAAAACATGCATCAACCAAATTTCTTCTATAAATAAACTGTCCCTTGAATAGTAAGCCTAAGCTGGAATTCGTAGTTTTTTTAAATCTCCATTTCATCTTCAATTTACCTTAAACTCTAGTTATCCTCTTTTGAACTTTAGGTGTAAAGTTACCCCCCTTAGCTCTAGACAGCTTGCTCATTCCCCATCAAACAAAGAAAACTTCCCAAACCCGGCCAAACCAAACAATTCTTTGGATGATTCAGCACATACACTGGACAGGAGATTTGTTTTAGTATACCCAACAGGCCCCCTGCCCTGGTCGCTCCCCATTGGAAATATGCTGGACAATCTGGGCTATTTACTGGCCTGGTGCCAACCACTCCTGAAGGCCATAGGAGCTAACCAGCCAGGTGCCAACACATCAAGGCCCCCAAAACCAAACCTATTAGACATGTACAGGTCCCTAACTATCCCTTCTGCAACTGCCAACCTAGAGCCTAGCCATAAATTGTTGACAAGACATATGTGAAGAATTGTTGATCAGGGATTGTGGAAAGCTTAATTCATTAGGCAACTATTGGCAATTAACCAGGGCCAATCAATTACCCTTTCGGGAATTAGTGTCATTTATCACATAATTAAATGCATGATTAGTGATCCATAACATTGTTGCCAAGGATTAATCATGTCACATCACCCCCACCCCAGATACTAAGCGCTGTGACACCAGCATTAATTATTCTTGGTGCCAGAGCACCGCAATAATTAACATTGAGCGCCAAGGCGCCAGCTTTGAGAGGAAATAATGCCAAGGCGCCAGGTTCAATTTGAGTCGTTGATTCAAATTTCATACCAAATAAGGTCTGAATATAGAAGTTTCTGTATACCAAATATGAGTGTTATCTGGTGCGCTAGCAGAAGGCACCCTTGTGCTAGGTGCCACAGTATTGCGGGATTGTGCCCTAAAATGGAAAGTTGTCCCTTTCTTCACCAGCACAACCAAGCCTCTACAGTGCATTGGAATGTCCTTGAAGACATTGCCAGCAACTAATGATTAGTAATATGAGAATGCCCCTATAAAAGGCGTTGGCAGTAAACGCCAAGGGGCAGATTTTGTAACCTACTTGTATAGGATCAAATAAAAGTATTCATTATAAATCAATTGGTCAAACGTCTTTTGAATCCTTGCATTCAAAGGCATGCAGCAAGTGTAGCCCCCGCCTTCCAATCCTTCTGTTGAATCTGCTGGCAACCACCAATTTTCAACAACATCCAACCCTCCTGGCTTGGAATCACATGTTTTCTCTCCCAGCCAGCCAGATCCCCTCCCCCCATCAGGTGATTCTGCATACCTCAGCTGTGTCCCTTAGAATTGGCAAGTGAGAATTCTGGCCATTTGCTTGCTCCTTTTTCAACTTGATAAAGCTTCAAGGTGCCGTGAGATGATGCCTTGGTTGCAGCAATTCTACAACAGTTAGTCAATATTCTTGGTTCTCAACACTATACCTGTTATTGATATAGTTTCAGCCGTTCAATGACAGAAGGGATAAGATAGGATGATACCCCTGTTTTATTGGTTATAGCATCAGAGATTATATACCAAGGATAGTTGGCTAATGTTTGGCATGGGGAGGGCATATTCAGCAGTTATCCCTAATGAGGGTGGGGTGGCCCAGAAAGAGGTCAAAATATATAGCAACTGGTTTCCTGTGTCTATCCATTTTGGGAGGGTAGTTCTGGTCTGTTGCTGCACTAACTCAGATACCAGAAGCTCCTGTGAAATCATGTGCACTGATATTTGATGGTACAGTTGCTGCATTTAGAACCCTAAGAATGGCTGACAAACAGGCATATGAACTAAACACAATAAAAAAGTGTACAGTCATGCAACTGTTCTATGTTTTTTTGTCTATTGGTGTCCCATTGTCTTATCCAGCTAGTGTCACGGTAAGTTTCATAATGCCAGGGATTATTTGGCTGAGTAGGAAAGCGCGGAAAGCCCAAACCCCTTTAAAAAAACTGACTGATTTATTGGATTTGAATCAAACTGTTGATTGGAAATGGGTTACAGCTGCTCCAGTTTGCCGGTCAAATCTAATTCCCCCCGTAAGTTGACGTTAATAAATTGACGTAACTAAAAAGTCACCAGATATGAACTTGTTAATCAGCATAGTCATCAGAAATTAGTTAACCAAGGGCTCTTTGCAACCTGGACTAGATACTCACTTGACAATGTCTAAGGAATAGGAGCCCAGGATCCAGGCAGTACTGCTTAGTCAAATTTTGATATATATATGGAAATTTTCACTGTTCAACTCTTAAGAGTTGAGTCCTCTTAAAATTTTTACTCAACTAAAATCAATATTCCCTTGGTCTAACTTCACTTTTGAAAATGAATCCTGTAGTTGGGTTGCTACACTACATCCCCTACAATTTGATCCTTAGCCGGATTATTACTGGAAGATGGGGGCCTGTTGTTGGTACTTTGTTGTCGTTGCTGCCTAACGTTAATTCAATGCCTGTCTATCTTGGAGCTGTTCCCACTCCTGTCAAAGCTGAAACTCATGTGCTTTCCCAATGTCCTGAGTTTTATGCTGAAGGCACTCTGATTCTCTTATAGGCCATTTATCTAGGGCTTTTCTGGTTGGGGTTAATTATTTTACTTACCCCCAGTATCTCATTTGGAAATTTCACAACACAGTATTTAAAGCTGTGTTGGTGGTTAATCATTAACTCCGTGTGGATTTGGGTGGTGATTCCCTATCACATGAAGACAGCTTCTTATTATCCTGTGATTTATGTCACAGCTAGGGCTGTATTGTAAGGCTCCAGGACTCCTCAATTGGAGCTTCTCACTTTCCTAAAATCATTTGAAGCCTGGTTTTGGAAACCCTTTTTTTAAAACTAGTTCCCTGTCTTCCCTGGCCTTTTTTGGAGCCCCTAAAATTTATTAGCAGCTATAGTGTTAATTACTCTTCTCAAACTTCAATCCCAAGCTTGGACCTAAGTTTAGAGCTTACATTTAGTAAATTAGCTATTTGGACGCCTAAGCAGACTGTTATTGCTCAGGTTTCAAGTCTGAACCTGAAACCTAAGCCATAAATCAGTAAAAAATTCCTACTTCAAACCTTATGCCAGCTGCTGTTACCTCAACTTAAAGTTTAACCCCACTTTCTCTTCAGTTTAAAGCCTTGTACTTCATTCTGGTGGCTGCTGTGGTCTCTCTTTTAAGTATAGGGCCACAAAAATTGGACCAAGATGTGAGAAAGGGGGCTAGGCTAACAAAATCTGGCTCCTATCCTGGTGGAACCATCTGCCAGGATGCCATCCAGTGAAAGACTGGATTGACTGCCCTAAGAGGCCTTCAGGAGAGGCAAGCTGGGACAAGGGAGGGAAATAGGCATTTAAGCCCATAACTAAGGCACCAGACAGCAACCATAGAGAATGATCCCGGGTGAGATGGGAATCTGGAATCATAGGAGAAAGTTACTGCAAGGAGGGGAGAGAGTGGTTTGAAACCAACATAAGTTCAGTGTTATTCTTATCTGTAAAAGGGAATTTATTAATGCCTGACTTCTAAAAAAGTGAGAGGTCCTTGGGATAGAGACCTATCCAAGCCAACTTGAAAAATGTGTTGAGGATGATGGAAACCTGGGTCAGAAGCAAAAGAGGATTTGGGAGCAGGCCAGGATTTGGTGCAGAGTGTTGAGCAGCCAATGAAAGTCTATCCCAAACACCTGGGTCTGTGGTCTATAGCAACAGGAAGACAGGTATCATGGTCACCATAAGTGACTTAAATAAGGAAGAGAACTTTCCATATAATAAGTTTTAACAAAAAACTCTGGGCAGACGGGCATCAAGAGCTGAGGTGCTTTCAAGGATTCAAGCAAGGTTCAAATCTTCTTGGATTAGATCATAACAAAAAACAAAGGCAGACAGCCAGCAGGGCAGTTGAACAGAAAAAAGCAGGAGGAAGGTGACAACTTCAGAAGTCAGGACAATAATCTGTGTTATTAAATTAAAACCACAACATACAAATAAATTTGCAAACGTCAGGAGTTTTATTTAATAATCAGAATTGGTAAGCAAGGGACCTGATGGCCCTTGATTCCATCATATGAGTGAGAGGGGTAATGATACTGGGGGCATTATAGGAGGGGTTTTTAGAAGAATCAAGAGTGTACCAGTTAGAAGTGTCAGCCTATTCTACCTAGGACCTGGGGCCAAGAAATAGGACAACAGGCCCAGTTGCAGGAGACATCAACCTGGTTGGCTAGCTACATACCAAGGACTCAGGCACAGCATTACCATTGATGCTTGCCTTTGACGTCACAGCTGGAATGCCCCTAGAACCATTTTCTTCAGGCCAAGGGACCCCTGGGCCAGAGGGATTGCTCAACCAGGATTCCACTATATGTGGAATATTACTCCCAAATTTTCCAGACCACAAGCCAGGCAAACCTAGCAAACCAGAAACCTGTTTTTCTGTTGTTTTGCCAATTTTTTAAGGCAGGACGGCACCAGGAGAGCAAAAAATCCAACTGGATTAATGTATCCTCTGTAGTGGGTGAAAACTCCATGGAAGAAGAGAAGGTTTGGCTGTAAAGAACAGCACAAAACACTCATCCACAGTGTGGTTGGGGTCCTCCAGGTTGCAGAGAGGTTATGCCTGGACGTGTCTCACATTTTTTATGGATCTGGAGAATATATCTCTGCCCAGGGCTAGCAGAACCCCTTAGAACTTTACACAAGACTCCCCTAGTGCCATTTGTTTCTACAGCTGTTACCCACTTCCCCAGAAATGTTCTCAGGAAGAGTTTCAAACAGAGTAATGTTATGCTATTTCCTCTGATCAACTCCTTAGTCTTGGCTATCTTCCCAGCTATGTTGCTTCTGCAGCTTGCTACTCTGGTCCTTTGGAGCAAGAGATCGTCCTCAGCTCATGTGGCAGTTGCCAACCCCCAATTACTAGTGAAAGGAGCAAGAGACTTCCTGTCTCACATCCAGGGGTTTTTGCCTTTTGGAATTAATCTTTTTTAGGCCTTGACCTCTGAGGAATTTCCTTAAGCGGCTTTCCCTGCTCCAGAATTTTTCCTCCATGACAATGTGGATTTATTTTCATATCCTTGGCCCCTCAAGAAACAGAGTCCCCCAGAAAGATCTTGCCCCCACAGCTGTGCCCCTTGGTTGTTTTCTGGGATGGTCTTAATGTGCCTGAACTCTTTTCCTGAAAGGTCACCCCATCATATTCTGTGTGGTCCTCTTTTTAAGAAGCTATTCCAGTTGCTACTAGATAGCCCCAGGGTGGTTTGTTTCCCTAGAATGGGAGCTGAATTTAGTTAGTTAAGCCCCCTTCTATCACATTAGGCCTTTTAAACTAGAAATATGTTTTTAAATCCCTAATCTTTTGATGGATTTAGTAAGACATCAGGCGCCATGCTTGTTGTCCCTAAGCTTCTCAACAAAAATGCTTTTAATTCCTGTATAAAATTTGTATGGTGAATCTCCTGATCTATATCTTCCTTTAGTGACTTTAAAATCTTGTTTTAACACTTTGTTTTATATTGTATGTTTAGATTTGGTGAAGCAATGACATTGCTTGTTACCCATTGAAAGCTTTTGGTTGAATCAATAAGGTTGTTATTCCAGAGTGCTTCTAATTTCCTGTATTTGCTGAATCTGAATCCCAATTATTTGCATGTATTGCACTTTTCACATATGGTGAGGTGGATGTATCAAACTCAGAATAAAATAGAAGCTGTTTACAGAATGTTACATAGCTGGCATAAGTTTTTTCTGATGACACTGGGGAAAATCCCTTAACAGCTTCAATGCCCACACCTAACAAACCAAGCACTAGTAGAAGAATAGCACCACTCAAAGCTGATAGTACACACCCAAAAGACAGAACAGATCAAGCTTTTACAGGGATATTGCATATGTCAAATAACACCTGGATGCATATATTTTCTTTGAAAAAACATATTTAGAACAAATAACTATCAACTAGAGAGCACACAAAAGTTGGCAACACATCAAACAAACCCAGACAAACAACAATGCAGTTTCATTTTATTTTGATTAAAACCAAGCCCCAAAAAGGAAAGAGAAATATCCCAGCCAACCCACTGATTTTCTTTAGGAAATTGGGGGACTCAATTTTGAAATCCAGCTTCCCAATCAGTTCATTCAATTATTGGGCAATAAACCAACAATAAAATTCATCTCCTATCAACCACACAAGCATGACTATATTTATCTTTTTATTAAGACCTTATTATATTTTGAATTTTTTTTAAAGTGATAGTGACTTTTCAATTATTGACACTCAGTACCAAACCTTATGGCAGGCAACAACCAAAACCAGGGGAATAATACAGCAGGTGTATACACACAGAGCTTCAACTACACACAAGGAAAAAGTACTGTATGTTCTTGCTAGTAAAACTGGCAAATTGTTGTTTTACACCACTAGGAGACTACCACTGATCAGGGCTATCACCAAGCCTGTGTACAAAAAACATAGGAACTCATCCACCTTTAGCTAGCAATACCCCCTGTCAGAAAATCACGGACCATGGTATTTTGTCATTTGCCAAATGATATCCTAAGTCTTCTAACATTAGGAAAGTACAGAGGACCTGTGACTTTGGTGTAACCTTTAGCCTGGAATATTTTGTTGTCATCTGAAGTAGCAATCCTGACAGGGCCCAAGGCCTGAAGGAATTGGGACAGTTCTTCCTACTTCTGGATATAGGTTCATATGTGTTGTCTCTATATTTTACTATAGATAATTATAATGTATGACAACAGTATCATCTTTTGCTCTCCACTACTAAATCCTAAGAAAGGATTTCATTATGGTAATAGGACTTGGATCAATCATCAAGTCAATATGGAATCATCAGTCTTTTATTCTAATGGACTGGCTTTTAGGCGGCCCACCTGCCCACATTTTATCCAAGTTAGCTCACAATGCTAGAAGAGACTAAGTAGCATTAGGTCAGCACAGCAGGAGGCATTTTGTGTTCAGCTCCAGGGGATAAAATCCTGGAGGACACAGTGGGAAATCTTTGTTACAAAAGATTTTAGGTTCAAAGCTAGCCTTGGGCTAGCATTCAGGGCAAAATTAAGGGCACATACATTAATTTCCTGGAAAACAAGATGTGAAAGTCCTTTTGGCAGAAAGGACAGGAAAGGCTTGAAGATTATAAAAGCCAACACAAATGTGGATAAACTTGTCTTTATTAGGAGTAATGATTCTACTTTAAATAGTTGACAAGAAGCGGGGATCACCCAATAGGAAGACAGAGTGGCTGAGGGGGTCACTCTGGGATGAGGTCATACCAGGATCAACCACAGACAGGTATGATAATCCGGAATGGGTGGATATTGAACCAGACCCATTTGCAGAAGGCAAAGAATTTCCAAACTTGGAGGCAAAACCAGTTAAATCTTTGCAACTATCAATATTAGAAGGGCAAATTGAAATAGCATTAATAGCACAATTTACAACATCTCCCCCCTCAAGATTGGACAGAGGGAGTTGATACTTGCAAAGGAATTTGGAGTGGACGCTGGCAAAGGGAAGACCAGACAATAGTAGCTTCACAGTGTACTCAAAGCCCTTCTTGAAGGTAACCTCACAGGGCCCAATCCAGAGGGAATCCAGCTTGTGGGCTCTATCACCTGTACAGTTCTGGTAGTAGAGAACTAGATTGCCTACTTGTTATTCAGAGAGGGGGGCTCTAGCAGCATTGGATGGAGAGAGCTCCAAAGCCTTAACCCTATAAGCAGTGAAGTAGGCGGTTGCCTGGATGTCAATGATATGGTTGGTTAGGTCTTTCACATGGGTCTCTGGATTTGCAGATGTATCATACTCTATCAGAGGAGGTCCCAAGATTGAGGGGGGTAGTGGCCTCTTGTCCATAAAGCATGGCAAAAGGGGATTGGCCAGTCACCCAGTGTCTACTAAGGCGGTAGGCAAAGAGGGCGGCAGGGAGGAACATGTCCCAATTGGCAGCGTCAGAGAGCGTAAGTTTTCTCATGATGGATACTAGGGTGGAGTTTGCTTGTTTGACAGTTCCATTGGTGGAGGGATTATATGGCGCAGAGAACAACTGATGAGTCCCCATAGCTTCAACAATAGAGGTGATGAGGCAAGCATTAAAATTGGTACCATTGTCTGAGAGCAGGACTTGAGGGCAGCCATGTTGATAGAAGATGTCTTGCAGCAATAACGTAGCTGTGGTTGTAAATTCACTGCCCTCCCTGGCTTTGGATAGGACGGTATTTCCTTGTCACACAAAAAAGACTGCACAAAGCCCAGCAAAACCACTAAATTCCCTCAATGATTTAGCTCACACAGTGGATAAAAGATTTGTGTTGGCATATCCTGCAGGACTCCCAGCTCTGGTTGCTCCAGCTTGGGAAGAAACACTAGTTAATTTGGACTATCTATTGGCATGGTATTGTCCGCTTTTAAAGACAATCAGGAACGCCCAATCAAATGGGGCCACATCATCAACTACAAAGTCAACTAGATCTGAAATGCTTGCATTACCTTCCAGCCAATCAGAGGGAGTTGCGGAAATTATACTGGAACCCTCCAGTCCCCCTGGCCCTGGCCAGCAAAAATTCTCCTCTGCCCAATTGAATACTACATTGGAAGCCATGTGACCAAATTCTGCCAATCCCACCCCTTTTAACAAGGCCAGGGGACTTTGAGCCCCCTGCTTGTCAATTCACAATTATTAAAAGTTTTGGGTTTTAAACACTGAAATTTTAAAAATTTACTGCCTGGTTGGACCTCTGCTGGAGTTCCATTACCTAGAATTTTGAAGTGTTAGTATTCGCTTTACTGCTTACCTTACCCCCATTTCAAACTCGGGCTCTCTTCTGGAACCATTAACGTTGGCTTCAGCGTATAGTGTGTTCAGTTTTGCTTTTGCTTTGAAGATATTTACACTCAAGTCTAAATTTTTAGTCAATTTCAATATAAATACCTACTTTATTTTGATTTTTTCTTTAAAACACTTAGATTTTGAACCTGCTTTTGCTTTTGAGCTATTTAAAGACACCCGAGTGCAACGCCAAGTCCTCCAACCCATCTTAGCTGCTCCTCTTGTCCCCCTTTTGCCAGTGATTACCCTTGTGACCCCAAATTTTATTGCTTGCAATTCTAGAACTACCTCAATCTCCTCCAAATTTTGTGAAGTTTCAGCTATGATACTCCCAGCCCTAAGATTTGTTGTATTTTCCTTGGGTCCCTTTTTGCTCCTCTTGTGGTCCACCTCACCAGACCTGTGGTCTAAGCTCTCTTCTTCAGCGTGTCTTGCAAGTGCGGCCCCCTCCAGCCTCCTGAGCTTGCCTGGTAGCCTCCTCTATTCTGGGGAGGCTGTGGTGAAGAGTTTGACCTGTGACAATCTGGATTTGGAGGGAGTTGACTATGCTCCTCCTGCCCCTGTGGGCAGAAAGGTGCCAACGCTCCCTCCCCCCGGCTCAGAGAAGAGTGACTCAATACCTCTGCGGGCTTCTGCAACCCTTCCGTCCTCCCCCACTTGTACCCCCTGGCTGCTCACTGGGTTGACATTGATGGCACTGAATGCCTATTTCCCTCAGTTGTCTCCTGCGTCCTCCCTGTGGTCTCCTCTTTGAGCGGCCGTTGCAGTCCTTCACTGGGCGGCATCCTGGTGGTTTGTCTTGCCAGGATGGGAGCCAAACTTAGTTAGTTTAGCCCCCCTCTCTCACAGTAATCCTAGCTGTTATATCTTTTGTTGCTCTGGCTTCAACCCATTTTCTAAAGTGGTCTATAGCAACCAAAATAAACCAACATCCTGACCTAGACCAAGGGAAGGGCCCAACAGCGTCAATACTCACCATATGGAAGGCATTTTTTGGAGGCATGAGTTGGAACTGGTGTTGGGAAGGACAAGGACGTTGGAGTTGACAAGAATGGCAGGAGGCAAGGACATCAGGGATCAAGAGGCGCATGTTTTCCCAGTAGAAGTTTTTGCTTAACCAGTCATGAGTCTTGGCTAAGCCTCCATGGCCAGTATCAATGTGAGCTTGGAGGATGATGGTTATCCTCATACTAGAGCAAACATAAGGTAGGTAGGCATTGTTAACCTTCTTGAAGAGTTGTCTATCACAAAATATGGTGTCCTTGGATAGGGTCTATAGAGCCAGGCGGATATCTTTGGGCTCAGTGGTCCAAGAGTCAGGATATTTTATTAGCTTGTATAGTCAATCAGCATCAGAGGAATTGATGGCCAGGATGGTCATCCTTGACAGGCCATCAGCATTCTGATGTTGGGCCCCAGGACGGTGTACCACTGTGAAATCATCCCCTTGCAGACGTAGAGCCCAACACTCTAGCCGACCTTCAGGTTCTTTTAGTTGTTGTAACCACTTGAGAGAGGAGTGATTGGTGACTACCGTTAAGTGAGTTCCATAGATGTAATGCCAAAACTGTTTCACAGCATGCAGTACTGCCAAACAGTCCTTCTTGGTGACATTTTAGTTCTTTTTGTGCTTATTAAGGACCCTTGATGAGTATGCTACAGGTCAATATAATCCTCTATTGTTGAGTTGGGCAAGGATAGCACCTACAGCTACTCCACTAGCGTCAGTATACAAGATGAACTCTTTATCATAATCAGGATAAACTAAGATAGGAGCCTCCTTGAGCTTGGCCTTCAGCACTTCAAATGCTTGTTGTTGGCTGTCAGTTCACTCAAAGGGGACGTTGCAAAGCAATTGGACGAGGGGTTCACTCAGCTCAGCAAAGTCAGGGATGAATTGTTGGTAGTAGCCCACCATACCAAGAAATACTTGTACCTCTTGAAGATTTGTGGGAGGTAGCCTCTTTTCAATAGCTTCTACCTTGTTATTCATGGGGTGGATTCCAGTCTGAGTGACTTCATGTCCTAGAAACTCAAGATGTTCCTTGAAGAAGGAGCATTTGGAGGGTTTGAGTTTTAGGCCAGCCTCACAGATCTTGATAAAGACAGCTTTGAGATGCTCCAAGTGGTCAGTAAAGGTAGCACTGAATACAGTGATATCATCAAAATACACAAGGACACAATAGAGTTTTAGGTCACGTAAGATGGAGTCCATAGCTTGCTGAAATGTGGCAGGGGCATTGCATAATCCCTGGGGCATACAAAGGTTCAAAGAGGCCCTCTGATGTGATGAGTGTAGCCTTTTCTTGATCTTCAGGTGATAAATCAACCTGTCAGTACCCAAAACCCAGATCCATGGCAGAGAAAAACTTGGAACCACCCAGCTGTCTGAGAGCATTGTTGATTCTGGGCAAGGGGTACAAATCTTTCTTAGTGAGAGAGTTCAGGCAGCAATAACCCATTACAATGTGGTTTCCCCCATCTTTCTTCTTGAGGATCAGTAACAGGAAAGCCCAAGGGCTTTGGGAAGGAGCCAGTAACCCAGCGTCCAGAAGTTGCTTGAGTTCTTTAGACACCTGGGCATCTTCCACCCTACTACAGCAGTATGGTTTAGCAAGAAAAGGGGGCACATCCCCAGTATCAATATGATGGATGACTTCTTTAGCTAGGCCATAGTCTGTAGGTCCAGAGGCAAAGATGTCACTGAACTGATTGAGTAGGTTCAATACGTCTTTTTGTTGAACAGGAGACAGTTGGGGGAAATCAGCAGGGGTGAAAAAAGAGAGAACTTGCAGATCAACTTCAGGAAGGTTGAAATCACTGAAATTTCTGAAGGGGTAGAGGGAGGATACTTGTTCTGCTCCAAGTACACGACCATGACCTACAACCTGGCCTCTGGTTACTTGCATGGGCAGGGCTGTCAGGTTAGCAAGCAGTAATTTCACAGGCTCTTTGTGGGTTTGATCTAAAATCCCCAGACATAGGCAAGGCTTGGTACAACTCTAGGATTCAGGTGAGTAAAGCTCCAAGAAGGACTTTTAAGGCAGCTCATAGGAAATCTGGGGGTCAATCACCACTTGAGAGCCTGGGGGGATAGTGATAGCGGCTGGCGCTAGCAGAGGTACCCCTTCTTCTGCAGGGCATGAAGGAGGAGGGGTACACATGTTGGATGAGTTAGTCCTATACTTGAGTGAGAAGATACCCGTAGGGTACTCAAGCACACAAGTTTTATGAAGTTTGCCTGGAAGACGCAGAGGTTCCTCAAAAATCAAAGGAACTTCATATCCCAAGAGCAAAAGGTATCCATCTTGTAAGTTTACAATTCCATTATATTCTCAGAGGAACTGAGTACCAACCAAGAGGTCATAGTTTTTGTTCTCTAGGACCACAGCGGGGGAAACAATAAGGAGTTTCCCAAACCTCATGGGTAGAGCAGAGTAGGCACCAATGGCTCAAGTTTGGGCCATGCCAGCTGTGCCATACAACTGCGTGTAGTTGAGGTCAGGGGCCAACTTAAGTTTCTTCATTAGCTTGGAAGATACCACGTTGACAGGAGAGCCCGTGTCCAAGATGGCCAAGATTTTGACCTTTTGGATTGATAACTCCACGCGGGTTGTATCTTTCCCAAAGGGAGGCAAGACTGCCAACACATCTTGCACAGCCTCTAGCTCCTTTTCCCATTTGGCCAGCATACACCGTAACACAGGGAATTCCTTATACACAGTCTGTAGTGGAAGAGATACAGTTATGTTGTGGAAAAGAGCTTTGGCTAACTTGGCTGCTTCTTCAGATGAGTCAACCAAGACAGGAGGTTGATGGGCTTGAGATAGGTAAGGGTGAGCCACCATGGACTTGGCTTCACTGGGAGGTACCCAGGAAGTGATGGTAGTCTTGCCTGAGTGAAGCTTGTAGGGTACGGGGATAGTTTCTGGAACAGCCAAGACGGAGTAGCCATAACTATCAGAGTCTTTGCTATCAGAATTGTCAGGCTCTGAATCTCTGGAGAGGTTGTGAAACAGATGAAGGATAGTTGGACCAGAGGAAGAGGGAGCTTCCTCATCAGACAGAGGATCAGGGGGAGATGGGGAAATCGTCAGCAGAGTGTCTCTGTTTCTAAGCTGACCTCTCTTTTCCCGCCTGCTCCTTTGAATTACAACCTTCCACTCAAGGGTTAGTGCAAGTGCGCAAGTGGTGTTTAATCTGGCCACAGTTATGACAGCCCTGTCTCTTAGCCTGTCCACTAGTACCCAGGGTCATAATGCGCAGTGTACAAGAGGTGGTCCCAGCATTATTGGCCTTGTTCTCATGTACTACCATACCTCCATGTGTCAAATGCATGCCTTGTAAGAGCGTCTTGATACTCTTCATGGAAGTGAGTGAAGCCTTGTGTGCCTTAAAGTGTAGACATAGAAGCTGGTTCACCTTCAAAGCATTTGAACAAGCTGTGTAGGCTTCCTGGGGAGTTAACTGTTGACTAGTAATTAACTGCTGGCCTTCAATGTAGAAACAATCTGCAAACTCAGCCAGGGTCTCCTTGGGTTTGAAAGCAATATGCATAAATGCATCTTTCTTGACTTCTAAACTGAAGTCTCCTCCAAACTCTTCAATAAAGAGGCGCTTCATATCCTCCCAGGTGACAATAGAAGGGAGCTCAGGGACCACGACTTCCTGGCAAGTGGGATGGAGGCAGGTAAGAATGTGTTCCTTCTTGAGTTTGTCAGTAGCCCTACGCATTGCAGTTTCATAAATGTTCAGAAAAGCAGCAATGGTTGAGGTCTTGGGATTGAATATCTGCTTGAAGGTCAACTTATAATTCAGGTTGATGGACGAGGACAAAGGCTGGCTGTTTTCACCAGGATTGAGGACGTTAATGTGAGGGTTGCCCTCAAACTCAGATTCAGCAGTAGGTTGTCTAGCCCAGAGAAGTCAAAGGCTTTCCTATAAAGTGTCCAATGTAGAGCTATTCTGCCCACTAATGTCTTAGGCAGTTGTGGCAGCAGTCCCAAATTCATCAATATTGATTTGTTGTACTGCCAAGGTGCCAGCAATCCCATTGACACAGGTAGTCAGGGAGGTGGCCTGAGTGACCAAGTGGATGACTTGTCCATTTAGAGTCTCTGTAAAGCGGGAGAGGTTTTGGACCTCTCTTTCCAACGTGTCTTGCCTATCAGCTACATCATTTGTCACTTCAGCAAGTTGATCTAGAGCACGCGCACAATAGACCTGGGGTTGACCTTCTAAGCCAGGGCAACAACCATGATTGTCATGAGCGGGAGTATTAAAGACTTCACCTTCTTCTTCATCTTCAGATTCAGATGACAAACCTTCCAAAATAGAGAGGCGCTGTCTTAAGTACCCAATTTCACCTTGTAAGGTAGCCACCTGATCAGTGAGGGAGGCAATACAAGGGTCAGGCATAGGTTCAACTGGAGGGGGAGGCTGCACAGAATCTTGGCGTCTAGTGGTAGCCTTGAGCTTGGCAATGGCCTCCCATACTTTGGTTTCAAAATCAGAAGGGGTCCCGACAGGAGGAGCGGGAGGACTCACCTCAATGGAGGCCATCCAATCATCCACACAAGTTTGCACTTGATATAGAGTGTTGCCTAGTGCAGCCTTATCTAGAACATATTGATGCTGCAGGTGGCGGCCCCAAGTATTGACATGAGCTCCTATTAATTTAAGTTGCAAGTTGACATGCTCCCTGAATTGATTGAGTTCACTAACCAGAGTCTCAAAATCCTGCCAATGGTTAAGCAAAAAGCCTCAATTTGCTCACACCAGGCTGCCTGATGTTCATCCAATTTGCATAGTTGATACTTTATGTATCCAGGGAGTGAGGAACAAAGGGAATTCAGGGAAGTGGTTAAATACTTCTGTGACTCCAACAAGTTGTGCTGGTTGTCAGAAATACAAGCAAAGAGACTATGTGACCATTCTTGGTAGGCCATTTTTTGAGCGTGGCTATTTGAGACAGCAGAGGCTACAGCATCTAACAGTTGATTTTGGGATCCTAATGCAAGTTGATGGTGGACTAGGGCAGGTTGGATAAACTAGTTGACCAACACACCAATAGTATCCATGGATTCCATCAATGTGGAGGGAGACCAAAGTCCAAAAGAAAGGAGTACAAGTCTTCAGAGGCGTACCCAGGACGGAGGCCAGGGATAGAGTTCATGGCTACTGTGCCAGAGTGAAGAAGGGAGCAAGCGGCAGCACAAGCTTGCTCATAGTTGAGAGAGAAAGCAGGAAGAGGGGCCCACAAGGGCCCGGGAGACAGAACCAATACCATAGGATTTGCAGGAGCATTGGTAATGTCTTCTTCTAGAGGGGGACTAGAAACTTTAGGTTGATCTGGTACTTCAGAAACAAAGGGAGAGGGACCAGAGAATGCACGTGGAAACAGGGTAACTGAGGGGCTTGCAGTCCCTGTAGTGAACACCATTTTGTCATGTTCAGCTCCAGGGGACAACATCCTGGAGGACACAGCGGAAATCTTTGTTACAAAAGATTTGAGGTTCAAAGCTAGCCTTGGTTTAGCCTTCAGGGCAAGATTAAGGGCACATACCTTAATTTCCTGAAAAACGAGATGTGAAAGTCCTTTTGGCAGAATAGACAGGAAAATCTTGAAGATTATAAAAGCCAACACAAATGTGGATAAACTTGTCTTTATTAGGAGTAATGATTCTACTTTAAATAGTTGACAAGAAGCAGGGATCACTCAATAGGAAGACAGAGTGGCTGAGGGGGTCACTCTGGGATGAGGTCATACCAGGATCAACCACAGACAGGTACAATAATTTGGAATGGGTGGATATTAAACCAGACCTATTTGCAGAAGGCAAGAAATTTCCAAACTCAAAGCAAAACCAGTCAAATCTTTGCAACTATCAATATTCAAAGGGCAAATTGAAATAGCATTAATAGCGCAATTTACAACAAGGCACAATCTTTTTGGAGTAGTTTTGACAGAAGATTGCTTGGCATCTTCCACAGATTGGTATCCTTTTTGTCTACCTGGGCCACTTCCAGGTCTAGCTAGCCAGTGGTTGGCTACTAGTTCACGGAGATGATTGTTTCACTTAATCAGAGCTACTCTAATACAATAGGCTCAAAGCCTTTTATCTTAGAGTGTTTGGCCTGAAAGCCCAGTCTATGTTAGAATCTTCTAGAAGTGTTTCAGATGATGGCACATATGATGGGCCTTGTTCTAGGATATAATTAAAGTTTAGCATAGTAATTATTATGAGAAGCTTGTTTGAGGTGGTTGTTGAGGTGGACTAATTAATTGCACAATATCTGAATGTCTTGCTCATTAATTAGGAATAGGGGTTTTGTTAATGCCATGATATGATTTGATTATTTGTTTCACAAATCTGTGGCCAACATTATTTTGTTGAAGCCATTACTAAGAGTAATTAACTGCTTGCCCGCATTATTTTGTTGAATCTTTTAGTTAGTCAAGATTTCAAAATCCTGACACCCCCATTTCACCATATAAATCCATCCAATCATCTTCTGCCATTTCTCAGGGAGCAGAATTAAAGCACAACATCAAAGAAAGGCTAAATAGTGTAACCAATCAGATTTTTCAGGAGTTTATGGCCTTGAAAACACTAGAGCTTGAATTTGGGCAATTGCTGAACACATCAGGTTCACACAGGAAACCATTAAGAATTAGTTCAATTGGGGTACAAAATCAAGAAAACACTATCAAATGGAATCCTGTAAGCTCTAAAAGGGCATCCAAATATAAAGATTAGAATTCTATCATTATATCACTATTACAACACAGCTCTGACATCAAACTCACTCAGGTCAGATACCAACTGGGTCACCATGGTATTTGGGTCTCCAAGCAGATGGTTTAGGTGGAGATGCATGAGTTGAAATCTTGGTACAATTATTCTCCTATCATTGAAGGGATGAACAGGTAGAGTCCAAAAATATACACTTTGAATCTGAAGTTGGTGGTGTTTCCTAGACAACTACTCACTTCAATCAGCAAAGGCATAATTTTTATATCTTATTAAAAATTGGCTTTAAATTACCAGGATTATGGCCCCAAAAAAGGCAAAATGACACAAGTGGCAAAAATTAATCACATTGTTGAAACGGCAGGCTTGACCTGCCAACAAGGTTCCAACTAAATGGGTCTGTGACTTGCAACCCAACCTTCCAGTGACCTCTAGCCAAACTAGGAAGTCAACTCAAATTACCAAATCCATTAACATGAACAAATGATGATCTGTCACAGTGGATACCTTGTTTTGATGCTTGACTCATTACCAGGATCAAGCCACTCTCTTCACCATCTGACCCTGTGATCAACACAATCATGTTCCTGTTATCCTGGATTCACATTGACTATATAATCACTATCTCTTAATAAAAATTATTACCTAGTTTCTAAAATTTCCCCCTTGTAACTCTGCTTAAACAGCACAGTTACGGCAACATGCTGATTTTCTTGGGGTGTTTTTGGCAGTTCCCCTAAGAAGGATTGTACTTTATTAAAAATTAACCAATTATACCAGCATGTACAGATACAAGTCTATAATGAAAGACATTCTGGAGATATAGGGGTCAAAAGGAGCTAAATACACAGTATATGTGAGCCATTAAATGGGACAGCAGTAAGGAAAAGGAGGCCATCCAAGAGTAGGTATTTCTATCACAGTAAGTTCCATAATGCCAGGGATTATTTGGCCAAGTAGGAAAGCTCGGAAAGCTGCAAAACCTTTAACAAAGCTGACTGATTTAATGGACTTGAATCAAATGGTTGATCACAAATGGGTTACAGCTGCTCCATTTTTTTGCTCAAATCTGATTCCCCCTGTAAGCTAACGTTGATAAATTGATGTAATTTGAGGGTTACACAATATGAGCTTGTTAATCAGCATGGCCTTCAGATATTGGTCACTCAAGGGTTCTTTGCAACTTGGACCAAATACTTACTTGACAATGTAGAAGGAATAGGAGCCCAGGATCCAGGTGGTATTGCTAGTCAATTTTTGATATATATTGAATAATTTTCATTGTTTCAACTCTTAAAAGTTGAGTCCTCCTAAAAATTACTCAATAAAAATCATATATCCCTTGGTATAATTTACATTTTGAAATACATCCTATAGTTGGGTTGTTGTGCTACATTCCCTAAAATCTGATTATAAGCCAGATCATTACTGAAAGATGGGAACCTGCAGTTGGAACTTTGTCTTTGGCACCTCCCAATGTTAATTCAATGTCTGCTATCTTGGAGTGGTCCCCCTGTCTTTGAAAATGAAAATTGTGTTGCATCTCAATGTCCTGAATTTTATCATGAATATTCTCTGATGCTTTCACAGGCTATTTATCTTGGGCTACTTTGGTTAGGATTAATTATTTTACTTAATCCTAGTATCTCAATTGGAAATCTTACAAAACAATATCTGAAGCCGCCCTGGTGGTTAATCATTAATTCTATGTGGATTTGGGTGGTAATTGCCCATCATTTAGAAACAGCTCTATACTATCCCGCAATTTCCATCACAATTTCAGTGCTTCATATACCCACCAGGTCACCCTGACTTTCCTCTTGATGATATTATATTTTAAATATTGGAATTATAATTCAAGTCAGGGATCTAAAGGACATTACTGTTATACTACTGGAATTGAATAACTATAGTAGACTGTTTACCAAGAGTGTTGTCTAAGAACTTTTCTCTGAGTCAGTAATCCATATTTTAAATATAAAAAAGCCACTGTGATCCTCATCTTCCCAGTGTTACTCTGCTCTATTTTGCCCTTACCCCAGCCATAACAAAAATGCATTACACAGCGCTGCATAAAGTAGAAAGTGTTTCTGGAAATATGTGCTTATCATTCTTTTTATAAGCCTAACCCCCCTTATACCCAACCCTTACCCTCAATCTCACCCCTGATTGATTCTACTAGCTATACTGTAAATTAAGAATCTAATATAGAAATGCGGGATTGTCAAATCCTTGGTCCAAATTTCAATTCACTTTTGTGGGCAACTCAACTGAGCAAAAAATAAATATTTAATAAAATCAACTATTTAATTAAACTTTTTTATTTGTTTAAATTGGAAAGTTCCAAATCCTTTGACCAGATAACTCAACCAACTAAAGACAAAACACATCAAATAAATACAAGACACATGAATCAGAAATGTGGGATTCTAATGTACAATTTGGTATTTTCTGTAAGTCTAATGAATCATAAACAACATGAAATTAGTAACAATATGAAATTGCGGGATTGTCAAATCCAAAAACCAAATTTCAAATAAAAAATGAGGTGAATTTGAAATAAATATGGGACATTATTTTTCTTGTTATGCCTAGGTGCCAGATTGGTTATTTTATAACTTAATCACATTATTCATATTCAAATTATTCAGAAAGAGTAAAATACAATCAATCCCAAATATTTAATTGATCTTGGGCTTGGGTGATTTTTTAAAAAATAATTCATTGATTTTATAATTGAAAATTGCAACTTATAGTACTACTGAAAATATCTTAAGTGCTACTACAAACCAAAAATATTTATGATGAGTTGCATGGGAGAGTAATAGCAGCCCCAAAGCTATAAATGCTATTACCCTATCTTTGGCTCATCATAAATATTCTTAGTTTGTTTCAGAAAAAAAGGTTGTTGTTTTTAAAACACTGATAACTCTATTTAAAATACACCCTCTAGTAAGCTGCCCTACTTCATGAACTTGCCCCAATACACTACTAGTATCTTCTGATATTTTTGTTTCTCTGGTATCACCATGTGATTTCAAATGATAATTTATCTCAGAATATTCTGAGAAGCTTTCAAATGTTAAAGGTGAAGTATATAACTTCCCATCTTTCATCAAATATGAAAGATTAATGCGCAGATTTTTAACTTCAAGCTCTCTTTTTATAGGCCTAAATTTCCTTTCATAAATATAAAAAAATGATTTTGGGAAACAATTGAACCAGTTAAAGCTGAATTGTATAATTCTTTTCTTCTTTCTTCTTTCTCACAAATATTTTTTAGATCATTAATGCTGTTAATATAAAAATGATTTTCTTTCTCTTTTAATGTTTTTGATATTACACCAAAGTGACCATCAACAATGCTTTTTCCATGGCATTCAACAAAACAGTTATATTTTATAGAGCCCTTAATATATTTAGGTGCCTCTTTAAATAAGTAATATAAAAATTCATATGATCTAAAATGATTTCCATTATCAGTCCATACTTTTATATTTTTTATTTTTTTAAATCTATCTAATTTAAGAAGACTTATTAGACATTCACCTGAAAATAAAGAATCATGTGATAATATTTGAGACAAAAAATCATGATATTCATATTTAATTTTATTGTTTTCCTTAAAAACTAATGCAAACCCTAATAATGAGATTGGTTTTTTGAATAAAAACAATTATTGGTCTCAATTGGACCACCTCCAACCTTTAAGTTTTCTTTATAATCTATAACTACAACACAAGACTCATCATCTAATTCATTAATACCTTTTTTATATTCACAATTTTGATGAACATAAAAGTCTTGGTGCTGATTAATAGTCTTTAAGTCATTGTCTATAGATTCTGGTAATGGCAAGTTTTTACTTTCACATTCTTCCTTCTTTTTTTCTAGTGAATTTTTTAAATTACAAATATTGCACATATTGGTTTGTTTTTTACTTTTTATTATATTTTTAGGGATTAATTTATAGTAAGTGGAAATTGAAACTGAAATTTCATTTTTTATTTTCATATTTTCATATATTTCTTTTTTTGTTTTAAGTAGAGAGTATTTAATTTCAGTTGAGTAATTACTCATTTCTTTTTTTATATCTTTATAAATTTTTTCAGGCACTTTTTTTGTAAACTGGCTTGTTTCAAAAGAATTTTCCAGCAATTTTTTAATTATTTTTTTAGTTATTTCTTTTTTTAATGAATAGTTATTATTTTTTTGGCTTTTTTGTTTAAGCTTACATTTTTATTTTTATTTATTTTTCTTGAGTATTCAAACTCACTTTTGGTTATATTAAACCCCATATCATTAAGCTCTTTTAAAGAGTAACTGGAAGTAACCAGAGATCACAAGGCTGGGAGATGTTTTTGGGGAGATTTCATGAGATCCTTTAAGTTTTCAATGAACTCATTGCCTTTTTGATTTTGAATAGTTGGCAGGAACTGAGCTTTCCTAAATTCAGTTTGAGTAAGGAAGTGCTTGATGAAATTATCAAGATCATCACCAGCAATAAAGAGGAATGCATTTTTTAACATTGCAATTCTCTCTCTTTTTGTTGAAGCTCCCAAGGAAAAAAAGGGTAGCATGGAAGAAGTAAATTCAACTGAGGACATGGTAGTATTTTGAATCTGTAATTAGGTCAGATCTGATGTGTGCCTTAATGATGGAGTAGTTATGATCAGAATGGGGTCTTTGAATGGGGTCTTTTGGATTAGAAGCTTTGTGGCACTTTAGCTCTTATATACCAAGCTAAATAACACCATTCTGAAAGAAATGGTGTGATAGCTTTTATTATAGTTTGAACTTGAATTTATGTTTGCAGAAATTAATTAAATACCCAGTTTTTATGCACAAGTGATATATGTGAAATAGCTAAGCATTATTATTACATCATATCCTCTTTGTAATCAATGCAAATCAATTAAAATGATGTATTCAGTTAATTGCTACTCCTCATATTTTTAAAATGATAAAATATTAAAGAATTCAATTTAAAGAATGCTTAATTTGAGATTTGAAGCTCACTTGAACCTTAAAATCAATCTAAACAGTGATAAAAACATCCTAACTTCAAACTATCATAAAATCCTAGAGAATTGAGCTTTTAAGTAAAATAAAATGCAAAAATAAAGCTCTCAATCTTATCTTTAATTTTGTCAAATAAAAAATATTTGTTGTGTATCGAAAAAAGAGTATTTATTAGCTTTGAAGTGATCTACTTTATATCATTAGATATAATCATATAATAAAATCTGGATTATGCTCTTTTAAATTACTTTTGCTTTTATTGAGCATAGTATACATATTAAAATTTTATACACCAATAAAAAGATTAGATTCTTAGCTTTATTTTGATAGTTTACAGTGTGAAAAAATATTAATTTTTATTGAGTTATTAATGTTTTAAATATAAATTGTGTAATTAGTTACTTTTTCAAAATTGAACTGTTATGCTGTGACTTGAGCAGCATGTGCATTAGAAAATGGCCTAATCCCTAAAATAATGACCCATATGTTTACTATGTGAATTGATGACAAAATACACCCAAGCGTGGTGTGTAAAAACTCAATCCAAAAACAAAACACAATAGCAACTCACTATATAATCAAAATCACTCAAATGTTGTGTGCAATGGATTGTAATCAAGAATGATACCAAGGTATCTAAAATAAGACACACAATCCAAGACATAAATTTTAAAAATATTGTTTTGGGTGCTTAATTTGGCTTAAAATCTGGGAAAGTGGGTGGAAATTATTTTGGGTATTCTAAAATGGGTGTTATAAAACCAGAAACAACTAAGTAAGAAATAAAAAATATAATTGGGATATTGGGTGGGAAAATATTAATTGAATATCCATAAACAGATAAAAGCAAAAATTAAAAATAGGCAGTAACTTAATTAAGATTTATTTAATATTTTATTAAATTTTAAAATGGAAGGAACACAGTAACAGAGTACCAATACACACGTTGTGTGCTGCGGTTGTGGTTGCCCCCATGGGTCAAAGAATAGAGTTAGTGCAACCCAAGTGCCTACTCAAGGAGGAGACAGGAGAGGAGAGTTCCATAGTGACGCTGCTCTGACACAGCCAGGTTGAGGAGCACAAGCTACTAGGATGCAGAGCATAAACCCTTGGGTCCCTAAGCTGACCCGGAAGCCCACCAAGGTTACCTTCACCAAGAAAGTTAGAAACAAGGAGGTAAAACTTACTTTGTAAGAGTTTGACATTGTGTACCGGCAAGAGTCAGTCCTGTCAGCCATGCTGGAGAAGGAGAAGCCTGTACTTGATACTAGCTATAAGCCCTACGTCAGTGATGGCAATCAGGAAGAGGACAAGGAGTCTGAGTTCTTCAGAACTGATGAGGGACAGTTAGTGTTGAAGAAATTTGCTGTGTTCTACACCAAGGTACCCATGCCCTGTGTTGTGCCCAATGCCAACAAGTCAATCCCCACTGCCAAAACGCCCACCCAGAAGCGCATGCCTAATATCAAACACATCATCCTACTTAAGCTAATTTGGGAATCTGGTGATTACAAGGCGGCTGCAGCTCTTGTTGGGGTGATCTAAAGTACAACTCAAAGACAGTCAACAAGTTCATCAATACTGGCCAAGTCCTTGCTGCAGAGAAATCCTTGTTGTTTCTACCATTGTCACCAAGGAGCACAAATGGGCAATCTGCCAGTGGATCACCCGGAACTGCCATCTTAAACTGGCAAATATACAGGCCATGGTCAAATCTACTTTTGGGGTTGAGGCCTCAATTTCCTTTTACTACCATCTGGTCAAGAGAATGAGCTTTTCCTGGAAAAAGCTTGGGGTATCCCATACAATTGTAATAGCCCAGCCAATGTTGAGTCCCAAAAAAATACGCAGAACATACACTGCCCTCAAAGCCAAGGGGATGGTCAAATTCTACTACATTGACAAATCAGCATTTGCCTTGTTGATGTACAATGGGAGTGGATATGGCCTCAAAGGCTTGAATGATGGGATGGCTTGGCGTGCTGCCGCTGCGCCACAGCCTATTCAATGGTGGCTCTCCTTGGTCCAAAGAGGATTGAGCTATACCAAATGATATTGGGATCTCACAATAGCCAGACCTTCCTATCATTTCTTCATTTAGTCCAGGAGCACCTGGGGCGCACAAGCCTGGGCTTTACCAACATCATTGTGCTGGACAATGTTGGTCCCTGTCAGGAATTTATACTGACTTTGTTCTACCTTGTTAACCTTGGCAATCCACCAAGCCAATAATTGTAGAAGCTTCCAATATATTGCTATTAGGCCTAATTGATCTAAGAAGCCTTCATAGAGTAGATTAAGATCACTACTGCAAGAACAACCAGGAATATAATTTATCTCCAATTATGACTGGTTCCCAATTGGCTAGAGTTATTCTGGAATACTCTGTCAAACTACCGGGTTAGTAACTATGGGTTACTCTAAATATTGAAAGCATATGATCAATTTGCTTAGCAAACTGCCAGTGCTATTGCAAATCAATGCAAGAAAAGTTGCTCAAGAACAAAATAATATGTATTAAAAATAGAGTGATCAATTAGCGCCGCCACCGCCAACACGCTTATAGATTATGCTCTATTCTATGACAAACAAGTACCCAGTGCAGGGTACTATGATATGGAATCCCATGCCATTGCATGAATGCCTGACTCTGGGGGTTGATGCTGGCAGTCTGGGGACAAAAAGACTGATCAAGCAAGAGTTAGAAGCGCCAGACAATCTTATCCTGGCAAGAGAGTGCAAGCTCTATAAAAGCCCTTCCAATGGACTAATGGAAGGCAGAAAATAATAACCCTTGCCTACTGTAGAACCTTTTCACAGTAGAAGATATCCAAGTTCAAAGACCGTTATCAGCACTTAAAGAATTAAGCAAGCCACCCGTATAGTAAGCCGCTTGTAGTTGCCTCCCTTGCCATTGCTTGCCTTTGCTGTACCAAGGAAAATCCAGACGTTGCAAGTAACACTTGTTGCCATACAAGCTAATATCAACATAATGACCAATAAATCTTTATTACTCAACAAAGAAAATAATAATCAGACTGCCAGGTCTGAGAGCAGAACCAAAAGTTCTGATAGTCCCCATAAAGTGGCTGATATTCTCAAGGAATTTCCAATGATTGACACCAGCCTTACTATGGGCCCCCAGCAATTAGCCACAGCAAATTTGTGCCTTCTCTTCTTCCCTGCTTATTTACCCTTCCTAAATCCCATCAAGAAAGTCTTTGGGTGGCTCAAGCAAGTTGTCAAGCAAGGAACCCCAACTGGGACTGAGGACCTGTTTGATTTGCTCCAGGCTGGGATCCACACCCTCCCAGCTGAGACCGTGGCCAAATTCTATAGCCACGCTGATTTGTTCATCCCCATGTGCCTAGCTAAACAGCCAATCAATTAAAGGCTTGGTGTGTCCAACTTTTTTTATATTCTCTAATCTACTATTTAAGATTTTAATTAACATTTATATTTAGAAGCTTCTAAGCCTACAATCACATTTGGCAATACCATCAATGGATAAGTAATCTATTTATTTTATATTATATTTTTTTATTATGCCATCTGAAGCTATCCCAAACACTCAATACTGTATTACACAAATATATTTATATCACTTTTTTCAAATAAATATAAAAATCAAATTAAAAAAAATTAAATGTAAAATGTACAAATTAGAATTTAATTTTATTAACATATAATTTTATGCTTTTATGAAAACTGTTTCCGCAATATATTTTGCAAAACTTGTTTGCTAAAATAAATTTTATAAAGTTTATTATAATAAAACTAATATAAATTGTAGTAAAATTTATTGGAATCATATTTTTTATTATGTGTGCCTATAGTGAGTCCTTTGGTATGTACCCATCCGGCAATGGAGGTGGCATACAACCTCCACTGCCACACCGTATACGGTGGATATACCCTGGTTAAAATACTCCCACCTGCTGGTGAAAGGGATTACAGTCAGGTGGAAGTGAAGCAGCAGCTTCTCTTGTAGGGCTGCAGAACCGTAAATTCCAGCCAGGACCAGGGCGTCCTGGATAACGTGGTTCACCAAGTTGTACCTGGGGGGGACCTTTGTCCCATCCAGGGAGATCCTGGCCTTTTCAATCCCTAGGAGGACCC
Organism: Entomophthora muscae; assembly: GCA_014839935.2. NCBI lineage: Eukaryota > Fungi > Entomophthoromycota > Entomophthoromycetes > Entomophthorales > Entomophthoraceae > Entomophthora > Entomophthora muscae. The sequence goes on from QTSX02003557.1 coordinate 293,363, forward strand.
CATCAAGATCCTCTACAGACGCGCTCATCCCAAAGTAAAAAAAGATACCCCAGGTAAACCACCAGATGAAGCCTTTGTCCAGCAAAGACTTCTATAAACTCACAAAGTTTGTTGTATACTGTGCTGTTCTTTTTTGTGTGCTTGGTTTTTGCAAAGTACAGCTCCATGGCTGCAGGGAGCCCTGTCTCATTGGCGCTCCAGGCCAGCCCAAAGTCCGCCAGGAGGGTCTTAGTCTTATTTACGGCTGTTGCGTTTGCAGCAGCCAATTTACCCATCCCACACCCAAAGGTCTCCAACAGGTATGATATTGTATGCTCCACCGGGAAGCAGAAGCAAGCAGCCACATGTGCCCATCCCATCTCCAGTATATTTTTGAATGGGAGTGTTGCCAGGAATTCCCAAAAAAGCTCAATGTTGTTTACACAGCAAACTCCACTGAGAACCACTGGGTCCAGAGGACCAGTTGGGCATCCTTGTAGGCAGTAACTGCCCACTCAAATGCCCCCTCAGAATGTGAAAGCCCAACCAATGCTTCCCTGGATATTGGGAAGGTACTGTGAATCCTGTATTAAAGCTCCTGTAAGACAGGGGGGACAAAAAAGCTGCCTAGCCATGTGATTGGCTATGTTGGCATAGAAGGTGGGGGGACAAAAGGGACCAGGACCCAGCAGAGTTTACCATCAACGTTTTCTAACAAAAAGGTAAGTATTTTGAAAATTTTATTAATTTTATTTTTTAGGTTGCCTTCTTGTGTTTCCTCTTTGCCGGCCACTTTGGTAGGCTTGGCCAATCTTGGCTCAAGAAGTTGAGCAGGCAGTTATGTGTCCTCTTTCCTGATGCGCTTGTCTGGTTTGAGGTGGGCATACCTTTCAGGATCATCAACCCAAACAGACGGCGTAGAAAGATTGTACGCCTTAAACTGGAGGCCCTTAACCACCGTCTTCTTAATGTTTAGTAATTGCTTGATTGTCTTCTTGGGGTGTCTGGTATTTTAGTCACAGGGTCCTTTGCAGACACTTTTTCTATTTTGTCTCTGTCAAGGACGGCAAACTTAACTCTTGCTTTGACCTTGCAGTCAATTTCTTTGATCTCTGCAATTGCAGAGTCAAGGTCCTTCAAAGGTTCTCCTATTCTCTCATTGATTTTTTACTAATCTTTCCATATGTTTTTATAGCTTTCACTCCAATAAAACCTGTATTATTTTGATACTGTTGCCTCTTTGTTTATTCCTTTTTGTTTTCCCATTTACTACATTATCCCATCTTTTACCCATTTTGTATATGTTTTATCCTCATCTCAATATGTGTTATTTGCTTTGTGTTGGCATTGTTTCATTGTATACCATATTATTTTTAGCACTTTGCGCAGCCACTTGTGAAAATATTAACAACAATTTGGTGATCAGCTAAATTTGAATTAGAAAATTATAGGATAATTGTGTTTAGATAAAGTTGTTACTGATCCAAATTCAAAACCTTAATGATGAACTTTAAGCCAATCAGGAACCAAGTGATAAAGTGATTGTTGTGACATAAAGGGTCACCAATAATTCTTGATGTATGTGCCCTAATTAATATTATTGGCTGGATGTTTTGCCATTGTGTGTCATTGTCATTGTGGCAAGTTGTTGATGGACTAGTGCCCAATCAGCTGCTGGGTTAGCACTAGTCCATCAACAACTTGCCACAGCAGCAATGGCACACAATAGCAAAAAAACCAGCCAATCATATTGATTAGCTCACATGCACCAAAGAATTATTGAATGACCCTTTATGTCACAACAATCACTTTATCACTTGGCTCCTGATTGGCTTAAAGTTTATCATTAAGATTTTGAATTTGGATCAGTAACAACTTTATCTAAACATAATTATTCTATAATTTTCTAATTAAAATTTAGCTGATCACCAAATTATTGTTAATATTTTTACAAGTGGCTGCACAAAGTGCTAAAAATATTTATGTTCTGGATCTAGATACATGGCATAGTAAATATATGATTTTATAGAAATAAGCTAAACATAAAGAATAAAACCAACTATAAACAAAGAGAACATGAACAATTGAAATTCAAAATAAAGATAATATAAATAGAAAATGTTTGGCAACATGGGGTTTATTGGGGTGGTGAAGAGTAATCCCTAGTAGGCAGAATAGTGCAGGAATGAAGATGTAGAGGTAGTGCTGGCCTGGGGGTCTGGGATTGGGTGGGTGGTTGGGTCTAAAAGATGGGGGGTGGTGGGGGTAGGGGTAGGAGGATTTTTTGTGATGGCTGCCATATACTGTTGTTGATATTCCTTGTCTGTCATTGGCTGGATGGGCTGGTAGGTGGCAGTGGCACATGGTGGGAGGCGCTTATCCTAATGTGATTGGTTGCCCATGTTCATGTGGAAGACAATTTAGGCAAACAAGTCAGCCAACATTTGGTGACCAAAGAGAGAATTGTGGTCAAGGACCCCAATATAGAGGTTGTTGAAAGCCTTAGGGCTGCGCTCCTGGAGTGTATCTCCAATATTGAAGAACACAACATCAGTCAGAGGGATGTCAGCGTGACCAGCTGGGTACACAAAGGCCTGGTGCCCGCGTTCCTGGATGGCCTTGAGGGCGGTGGAGCTACCCTCCATCTGGTGACTCAAGAAAACCTGGTGCTTGGAATTTGAGCCATCCCAGGAGCCAAGTAATCCACCAAGGATGTGGTTGTACTTGTAGCCATCAGTGAAATCTGGGTTTTTCTGATAGTAGACAAAACCATTGGCTGAAACAGCCAGAAATGAACCATTAAACATCCCCTCCTTGATCTTCTTCCTCTCTTTTTGGGTGGCGGCTCTTCCTTGCGTGCCAAAATTATCAAAAGCTATTGATAGCTTATAATACAAGACAAACATGACAAATCTGATAAACTTGTTAAGCATTGGACCAGCGTTGATTTGATGGCCTGATCATACAGGGAATCCTCAGCGCCATCCCATTGGTTGCTGGCAACATTGGTAAGAATCTGTATTAAAGCCACCTTTCTGTGCATCCAGAGCTACACCATGCGCTCAGAAATCCATATGTTGTGGTGTGCAAGTTGTTTGTGGACCTGGATCAAGGGAAGCTTGGGGTCCCGCTGGAGAAGGTCAAGCATGATTGGGTATGCCTAATTGATTTAGAGACTCATGGGCCTTCTTGGGCTTTTTGACTGTCCTAATCAGATTCCCCCTGTTCATCAGGTTGTTGAATTCCTGCATGACAGTAGCTCAGGGAAATTGCAACTGGGCGGCAATCTGTTCCCAGGACAGACCCTGTAGATCCACTGCCACAATTTCCTGAAGAATTTGGGCACTGATGATTTGTTGCTTGGGGCGCTGGGCCGCAGGAGCTGAAGCCTGATTGGCTGAGGGAGGGGGGCAGGTTAGGTGGTGTCAGGAAGTTGTTCTGGATTGAGGTTGCCATTCTGATTGGTTGATTGGCAGGCAGCTTGTGCGGGGGTGGGTACAGGAGCAGGGGCAGAGCTAGACACTAAGTGACTACTTAACAAGTCAAAGCCATATGGGTCAGGGGTCAAGTACAGGTTGGCTTCCTTGTTACCTGCCTTAAAGGCTTGGGTATAAAAAGGTGCCTCCACGTTCTGAGCCTTGCCTCCATTGAAGCTGGCTTGGCTGCTGGCGCTGTCAAAGATATTGCTGTTAAAAACCATTGTAAAAACCTAGGATAAAATCACTAAAAGTAGAAGTTTAAAAAATAATGCCTTTTTATTTTAATCATCATTCCATATTTGGAAGGCTCTCAAAACTATTATACACAAATCTGGAGCCATGAAAATGAATAAAATGCCTCTGTTCATAATTGGAAAGCTGTCAATTGGCTGTTAAACTGTGATATTTCTATTTTAGGCTGCTCACACTACACATCTTGTGTGACTTCATTTTGTTTCATGCTTGTTGAATCTTGCTTCTAGATTGCCCAAATTTTATTTCATTTTATTCCTCCTGTTGGTGTCTCATATGAATCCTGATTGAATTATAATATACTCTGGGATGGCATCCATCCATCTCATTTGTTGTGTTAGTTCATTTCATTTGTGGTTTAAACAATGCTGCTTTATATTTTGATAAAATTTTGTATAATGGGCTAGTGAAATTTTATTTTTGGTTTGACAGTTCATTAATTAACCAAAAATATTTGAATTAATTGAATCCTTAATTTCACACAACTTGGATTTTGTTTAAATCTGAAACCATTTTTGTTTAAATCTGAGGTATTTTTGGGTGTTGCCATAGCTTTTAAAACTACTGTAAAAGAATTCAATTCAATCAAAAAAGGCCATCCCACAAATGTGATTCAAAATTTGGACCAAGGATTTGACAATCCTGCATTTTTACATTTAAGTTCTGAATTTATAGTACTTGAACGTGAGGCTCCCACAGCTAATATCAAAGATACTTTAAGAATCTAGTTGTCCTTTATTTTCTTCCAGATTCTCTGTTGTTTGTTCTTCCCCTTATCTCTAGTATCCAATTAAACACATAACAGAAATCATATAATGTTACAACTTTCTTTGTTTTATGCATCCTTTAACTGTAATATTTTGATCTTATATTTTCTGCAAGTTAATTCTCATGCAAAAAAATAAATTCTACATTAGCAATGAATTTGCAGCAAGTTTTTTATTATTTGTGCTGAGCTTTCTCAAATGCCATCCAGTTTCTTTATTCATTTGATGATGATAGAGCCAATAGAGCACAAATACAGAATCAACACAGGATATAAACCAAAAAAACAGCTATTTTTTGGTTGATTTCTAGATTTTGGTGAATTTCTCTGTATACCAACAAGCCAAAATTTGTCATCTAATCCTGTTACTGGAGTAGTTGATACTTTTGGATTTTTAATATACAGAGAAATTCACCAAAAACTAGAAGTCAACCAAAAATAGCTGTTTTTTTGTTTACATCATGTGATGAATCTGGATTTGTGATCTATTAGCTTTGTCGTCATCAAAGAAATAAAGAAACTGGATGGCATTTAAGAAAACTCAGCATAAATAATAAAAAAACTTGCTGCAAATTCATTGTTGATTTAGAATTTATTTTTGTTTTGTTGATTTGACTCAAAGAAAATGTAATGTTGCAACTGAGTTTCCAGACTCACCTGCTAACATATCTTACAATACACAGGGGGCACTTTATGAGTCCCCCCTTGACAATCTAACAACATGAACCAATCTGATGGCAATTTCAAATGGTGGGCACTTCCTCCTAATTAGGAGCGCTATCAATTTGACCTGCTGATCCCCGCACAAGTTATTCCTTGGATTCAAACCTTACATGGAACACACCACTATGCCACCCCATTGTAGCCTTGTGGCCTTCCTCATATGGTATAATAATCACAATATTCTACAATAAACAATACCTTATTCTATTAATTCTTGTCCTTTCTAATGGTCTGTTGTCTTCCCCAACTCAAATACTGGATCCTCATTGGTTCAGTTGCAACAGTAAGATTAATATATCCCACATATATTATAGTGCATATGTCTACCTGCCAATTAGCTTAATTTCTAATAGAGAAAATTAGCAGCACCAAATGACAAATATATTAAAAAATAGCCAAGTCAATCAAACAGAAGTAACAAAAAACAACAGATATTTACAAAAAAAGGAACAAAGAATTGGGACTTGAAAGGGGTATACTTTATCATATAAAAAAGAGTTAATAAATAATATAAGAAAAATGGCTTTGTATCAAATATTATTGAATAATTTTATTTGTATGGATCATAGCATACATTAGTTTTAAAATCTATGGTGCCAAGAAAAAATACTTCATATTATAACAAAATGGACTATGATTTAAGAAAACTCCAAGTCAGGCAAGATTCAATAATCAAATAATTTAAGTATTCTTTATGAACTGGCAAAATGTAAAACAAGAAACAAAATAAAACTATACTAAACATTAAATAAAATAGTTCAACCCACAATAAGATGACTTGGCACATCAATTGAAATAGATTGATTCTTTTCTGGAATATATTATAATCCTATTAGGGTTCAGATGAGACACCAATAGAAGGAATAAATTGAAAACAGAAATAGAGCAGACTAGAAGCAAGATTTCACAAACACAAAACAAAAGGAAGCCACACAAGATGTGTAGTGTGAGCAGCCTAAAATAGAAATATAACAGTTTAACAGCCAATTGTCAGCTTTCCAATTATGAACAGAGTTATTTTTTATTCATTTTCATGGCTCCTTATTTTTGTATAATTATTTCAAGAACTTTCTAAATATGGAATTGTAATTACAATAAAAAAGGCATTATTTTTTAAACTTCTACTTTTAGTGATTTTTTCATAGGTTTATTTTAAGATAAATTTTACTAGCAATAATTTTGACAGCACCAGAAAACAAGCCAGCAGCAGCCAATACAGCTTCAATGGAGGAAAAAGTTAGAGCATGGAGGCACATGTTTACACCCAAGCCTTTGAGGCAGGTAACAAGGAAGATGGCTTGTACCTGACTCCTGGCTCCTGACCCCTATGGGTTTGACGTTTTCAGTAGTCACCTATTTTTTTAAAAAAAAACCAAAAAGTTTTCAGTAGTCACCTAGCGTCCAACTCTGTTCTTGCCTCTTTCCTGACCCTGTACAAGGTGCCAACCAACCAGCCAATCAGAATGTCAACCCTGGTATGAAACAACTGCTCACCAATAGCCAACTTTCCATCCCTTTATCCAATCAGGCTACATTGCCTGTGGCATAGCATCCCAAGCACCAAATTATCAATGTACAAATTCTATAGAAAATCATGGCAATAAAACAGTGTGGCCTAACCTGGGAACAAATAGCTAATTAATTAAAGTTCACCCAATCCACTGTCATGAAAGAATTCAACAACTTCATGAACTATAGATAGAATCAGGATGGTCAATAAAGCAGGAGAAGTCACCATAGCCCTTTATAATCAAAGCATAACCAATTTTGCTTAATATCCTGCAGCAGGACCCTAAGTCTATCCCTGAATCAAGTCTGAAATCAGCTTGTGCATCACATAATATGAATTTTGGAGTATATGATGCAGCTCTGGATGTATGAGAAAGTGGTATTGGTCTTAATGTTGATTAATTTCAGTGGGGAATAATGAGATGATAGTGAGGAATCCACATACAATCTTGCCATTAAATCCACTCTCACCAAATGCATGAAAAGTTTGTCTTATGACATCATGTTCATCTCCTATTATAAATTTTCATTGTTTTTGAAAATTTTGGCAAGCAAGGAAAAGCCACTACCAGGAATGAAAGAAAGAAGTTCAAGAAGTGGACTTTCATTGGTGCATTTCTGGCTGTTTTTTCCAAGAGTTTAGTCTATTATTAGACAAACCCTGATTACACAGATGTTTATGAGTATAGCCAGATCCTTGGTGGGTTACTTGACTCCAAGGACAGCTCAAATTCCGCTTATTGGGGCTTTTTGAGACACCAGATGAAGAATAATTTCAAAGCCATCAAGATAACCCAAGAACACAGCCACCAGGCCTCAATTTCCCAGCCAGCCATACAGAAATTCATCTGGCTGATGACATGTTCTTTAATATTTGGGAAACAGTCTGGGAGTGCCACCCACAGGCCTTCAATAATATTTATCTTGATGTCCTAGACCATGCTTCTCTCTTTATTCATCAGATGGTGGCTGACTTTGTTGTGAATGCAAAAATTCATTTATTTTTGATTTTGCCTTTGATGGATTCTTTCGAGGACAAATCATTTGTGTTGCTCCTCAGAATGGGTTGAGTTCTTAATATGGAAATTCCTCTGTTTGTATTACTTTCTCTGCGCAGCTCACTTGCCCCATCTATGTCTGTTGCAAGTAATCTCGCTGCCCAAATATTTTTTTTGTGGTGACAAAAATAGTGTTTAAGTAATTTATTTATCAAAAATAAATCTAAGTTCTATTCACATTTTTATCTTTGTGACTTTCAGTACTTTGGTGCCTCTCACTAGCCCTGCCTAGCTGAGATCTTTCTATTCCAGGGCCACAAGGTAACCCTTCCATATTTCCTGCTTAATAACCCAAGGCTTAATACAAATTCAATCCCAAGGTTAGAATTTTCCTTTTTGTGTCTGTGCTGCGCCTCAGAACACAACAGACTTGTTTGCCCAACTTTTTTTTGATGTGAATAATAGCAGCCACTCATGAAGGGCAAGCACCTCCCACCACAGGCCACAGCTGTCTATTAACCAATCAAACTAATGTCAGACAGGAAACACAATAAGCTTTATCTGTCAGCCATAACATGGATTCCACCCAGTTTACCCCTTCCACCACCAAACCCCACACATAAGCCCTTACTTCCCAGTCCCGGAACTCTCAGGCCATTACCACCTCAACACCTTCTCTCCTGCTCTATTTTGCCTCAGAGGCAACTAACCCATCCCAATAAAATTTCCTCAAATAATTTTTTTACTTATATAATTTATTATCCAGAAGTTCAATTATTTAGTTATCTCTTTGTTTTTTGTTTCATTTTTCCTAAATGTTTAGCTTATTTTTATATAACATCATATGAAACTATGTCATGTATCTATGTCCAGAACATAGTTATTTTTAAATCTTTAAACAGACTCTTGTGACAGAAATAACAACAGTTTGATGTTATTATTTCTGTCACAGGGGGATGTTTAACAAGTTAAAATGGTACACAATTATGGAAGCATGGCAAACCACAAAGCAAACAACACAGATTGAGATTATCTAAAAAAATATACACAATGGGTAAAAAGATAGGATATTATAAGTAAATATAAAAACAAAAAAGATACACAAAGAGGCTTTAGGATCAGAATATCACAGAGTTTATTGAGTTTAAATCTATAAAAATCTATACAGAGGTTAGTAAGAAAAGAAACAAGAGAGCTAGAGAGCTTAATCAAAGATCTTGACTCTGCAATTGCAGAGATGAAGGAAATTGATTACAAAATCAAGTAAAAAGTCAACTCTGCTGCCCTAACAGGTAAAGTAAATTGAAAAAATATCAGCCAAGGCCCTGATGACCAAGATACCAGAAATGTCTGAGAAGACTATTGTGCGTCTTCTAAATGTACAGAAGACTGTTGTAGAGGGCTTGCAGTTTAAAACACACTTTCTGCGCTGTCAGGCTGGGTTGATGACTCCAAGATGTATGAACATCTCAAGCCTGAAAAAAGGGCCCAAAAAGAGGAGACTCAAATGTCTTCCCAGTTAGTTGCACCAAAGATGACCCAGCTGGGCAAAGCCCCCATAAAGAAAGCCAGCAAAGAAGGTACATAATGATAAAATCAATATAAAATTCATAAAAATCTTACCTGTTTTTTTGTAGAAATTATTGAAGGTGTGGTATGCTAAGTCCTGATCCCCTATGTCCCAGTAACATTTTATGTCAACTATGACTATTATGTGAGCAAGCAGAGGGCCCTGTTGCTTCTTGTTGTGCACAAGCTCAAGGAAAAAATTAATGGGGTGTTTCTTATGTCCAGGGATACACTATACCAACTGATACACACTGAGGAGACTACAGAATGGGCTGTAGACACGTACAAGGTTTCACATCTGATCTGCCTGGACCTGGTTTCCCTCAGTGGAGTTTACTTTATAAACTCCATTGAGTTTTTTTAGGACGTTCTAGAGACACTCCAATTTAAAAATATAGGGGAGATGAAACAGAACCACAGGGGCACCTGCTTCTTCTTCCTAGTAGAGCACACACTTTTTTCATGATAGAAAACGGTGAAAATTGGCATTTTCAAATGCAACAGCTGTTAAGAAGACCAAAACCCTCTTGGCCAACTTTGGACTGGCCTGGAGTGGGGAAAAGACAGGTTTTACTTTGGCTATGGAGATGACCTTCTCAAAAACAAAGCACACAAAGAAAATCAGCACAGTATACAACAGACTGTCTAGGCTCACAGAGGCCTTTGCTGGACAAAGGCTTTAGCTTATGGTTTATCTTGAGTTCTTGTTCTACTTTGGGATAGGTGCCTATATCAAGGACCTAGACAGGGTTCTATTTGGGATCAATGAGGCAAGGTTTTTTGTGAGATTAGGCTTATTTTCCACAAATGATCAGGCTAATCATTGCACACAGACATTTATCAGTTACAGGCTGTATTATCACTAGGTCAATTTTCTAATAAGTTTAGTAATTATACGCTGTATAATCACCAATTTATTATAATTGATATGGCAGTTATACACTGTGTAATTTTTAGTTTATTATTATAGATGAAAAGTTATACACTGTATTATCACTTGATTATCATTCCTATTTTTGTAGTGATTATACGCTGTATAATTGTTAGCCAATATAGTGACTATCATTGATTACACACTGTGTAATCACTAAATCATCAACTTCATATTGCTCATACCATCCTGCTGGACGTTGTATCAACTCAGCCCCACCCTGCCTGATGGACGTATATGATTATATCAAACAAGTGATGCACATATGGCTAAAAAAATATTGAGTTCTGATCAGCATTACACGTCGGACAATCCATGAGTTGATATTGGATCAAGTCCACTATTATACAGCATATAATCTCTAATTTGACCTGTTGCATTAATAAGCAGAAGGCTCGCCAGCCAGAAAAGGATCACTGATTAAGCCCTGCAAATGGAATACTGGAATTATACCTTCCAATGTAGGAGGACTAAACATGTATCATTTCTAAATTTCAATCAACTTTGGCATAGTTTCCTAGCGCAATAATAGGTGTGTAAGGAAAAAAGCCAATTGATAGATGACAGTAGGCTAGCTCAAGAAGAGCGTAGGCTGTAGCTGAAGTGCCATGTACGCCTTGCTAAGGCCAGTAGCAGCACAAATGCCAAGGACAGCCAATCAGGAAGGGTGCAGGCAGCAAAGATGGACCTATTGCAAAGGTAGCCACTGAGAACTGTCTGAAAGGACAAGAACAAGGGTTGTTGCAGTATATATTGATACATACGCCTGAAAGGATGAAAACAAGTTCATAGTTACACCTGGATATATTGCAGCCACTGGCTAGATTGTACTCCAGTTTCAATAAACGTAATTATCTTCAAAGTTATATTCTATTGTAGTCTGCAGTGCTCTTGCATAGGATTAGATAGAGTACATTGGCAAGGCTAACATCTATCTGTAGCTTTGAGCATACCAGCAATAACCCAAGTTGCTCAACACTCTCCCTGAAAAGCAAGAAGGTTGTCCTGGGATACAACTTGGTGGACCATCTGATCCAGGACGCTCTGGTTCTGGATAGAATATACAGATTTAGTCCCACCTTAAAAGCTGCTCCTGTATTTGCACCTAACAACTTTCCCATTTACTAGCAGACAATAATCCTTTAATTTTGGGATATCCACTGTGTACACTGTGGCAGTGGAGGTTGTGTACCACCTTCATTGTCAGGTGATTCACACTGGCAAACTCATCACAGACACTAAACAAAAAATCAATTACCCCTATATATATTAAATTTATTCTTTACTTTTTTATTAATAAATTTTAAACAACATCTTTTTAAAGACATATTCCAAAATATATATATAAAGCAAGTTTTATTAATACAAAAACATCATATATAGTAGTTCTAAAAGCTATGGCAACAAGCAAAAAATACTTCAGATTTAAACAAAATGAACTCATACTTTAAATTCAGAACCTAAAGGTAAAAATGCGGGAGTGTCAAATTCTTTTGTGTGAACTCACCAACTTAATGGAGTTAATTTCATCCCAGAACAACTTAATTTTTATATAAAAGGATGAAAATATTCCAGTAAGTTGGTGAGTTCACGCAAAAGAATTTGGCAATCCAGCATTTTTACCTTTAGGTTCTGAATCTACAGTATTTAAGAAAAAATAGCTCAGATGTAAACCAAATTGAAATCAACCTAAATCTGCTGTAAACTGATATAGATTTGTTTTTTTCTTAAATTTTATTTACATCTGAGTTATTTTTGCTTAAATATGAGTTAATTCTGTCTAAATCTAAAGCATTTTTGCTTGTTGTCATAGCCTTTAAAACTACTGTGCCTTGAGAGCTGTAGGTTTACCTTTTTAGTTAACTTTATTTATTATGTACCAGCAGTGATATGAAAATATATACATTATTTTTTGGTATTTTGTGCTTGGGATAGCCTCCACAGGATATAATAAAGCAAAATAAAATAAAAATTTCCAAATTGAACCTGTGTGACAATGGCTGAAAATGTTTGAATAAAATTCTTGGCAACTTTCAAATATAAAAAAATATCAATATATATAAACATTATAAAAGTAAAAATAAAATTTAAAGAGAGAACATAAAAGCTAATGTAATACAATTAATAAAAAAAGGCCTTTTAATTGATTGGCTGATTATCAAGGCACATAGAAACATACAATTCTGACTAGGCTTAAAATAAGCCACAGTCTCAGCTGGAAGGGTATGGATCCCAACCTGCAGCAAACCAAACAAGTCCTCTGGCCCAGATGGTGTCCCCCGCTTAAAAACTCACTTGAGCCACCCAAAGCCTCTTCAATTGGGTTTAGGAATGGGTATATGCGGGAAAATTATATGTGCATAGGTGATGTGACCAATCATTGTTGCCAACTGCCATGGCTTTCTTAATTGTCAGAAATCCCTCAAGAATATCTGACACATTATGGAGCCCAGCACTGTTTAACACAATGATTTCAGTAAACATTGAGCTAGTGATCCTGAGGTGCCCCCAACCCAATCAGAGAAACATAATGAAGGACATCCTTTGCAGAAAGCCTTGATCATTTGATACTACTCGAGGCCAAGGGGAGCAAGAAGGGTCACCATTGAGTAGGCCAAAGCACAAAAATATACACACTGGGATATGCCATCCTTAGCACCTTTGAGGACATAGCCATTGTCAGGGATCCATCCTGCGGTAGGTTCCTGAGAACTTGCAGGCGGGCAGCCTGCAGGCCCAGAAGCAAGGGCCCACCACAGGATGGTTGCTAACTTTACAATGTAGGATAGGGATTTCCCTAGAATGGCCCAGAGACCACTATAAGGCACCATAGAGTCAATTAAGCCAGTGAGAGCAATGTACACAACTCCAAATATCTGGGTGGAGGTAGACTCACTAGTGGCAAGGATTCTTGTGGGCGGCCAATCTGCAGGGTCAAGGGAGCGGTCATTGGTACCAGGTACACGGGCAGGTAGTTATACTTGTTGCAGAATAGCAGGGGTGGTACTGTAATCTAGGCTTCTTCACAACCAATAAGCTATGTTTCTCTGGTACGGGCTTCTGGGTTGTAAAGCAGGATCTCTTCCTAGGTAAATTCTGAATAGTCCGGGTTGGGAGGATACTCTGTGAAATGGAACTGGCTTTGGGGAGCTCCTGCGAGACAGATTAATTCGGATGATTGGGCCACGTCTTCTTAGGCTTAATGGGAAGCAGGGACAGAACCCAGGAGATCAAAGTGAAAATGATCAAGTGCTAAAAGGAGGTAGGATATAACCTGGGTGAACCAAAGGTTCATAACACTTTATTGTAAAAATGGCCATGAGCAGCTTTCTGGTGGCCCCAGAGTATAAGTATGCCCATCTGCCATGGTAAAACTTTTTGAAAAACCCTTTGTGCCAGGTTATAGCATTCACTAAGGTTTGGGGCTCTTTTATGGCATCCAAAATTGTTGATTCATTATTGGCTGGGTCAGAATGAGGGATCTCAATTTCCTTCTTTGAGACAAGAGATTTTTCAGCAACCCACAGGCCTTGAGATTGGAAAATTCACCTAACATCTCATTGACAGTGTCCCGGTTGTTATAGGGCCCTTGTCTGGGTTGTTGATCTCATTGGCTGGGTCAAGGGAATTCTCCAAGAGGCAGAGTCCAAACGTGGAAGGTGCTGTGCTGGTGCGTTTTGGGGGGTTCTCCAAAGTCAAATCTATCTCTGGCTTGAGCCTGAAAAACGCAGGCGGCTGGGCCTGCAGGATGGTGGCCCACAGTAGCCTGGGGTTTGAACCTCAAAGTTGGGATGTTTCCTTGCTAATTAATAGCAGGAGTTTGGCACTTGTGACAGCTATATGAGTTATGCATAGAAGAGTCAACACTGATTTTTCAATATGATAGAATTTGACTGTTCCTTTTTCTTTGAGAGCTATGCATACATCTGCATATTTTTCTAGTTCAAGATGACAGTCTTGGTTAATCTTCTGAAAGATGGCTCATTTGTTCTCCTTAGTGAACAGGTTTGATAGGCACATGAGTTTCTCTGCTTGTAGATTTTGCCCAGTGTTAAAAAAATTTGTTAAATGCTTTATTGGAATATTTTGGATCCACTCCAATTATACCCACAGCCTTCTTGGGGTTGCAAGTATCATGTATCAACTTGATAAGGCACTTTATGTTAGGAGCAGCCTTCTGAGCTTCCTTTCTGGGTACAATTGAATTAGGATCCTGCACAGTGACTGGCACGCAAGGCATAGGTACCCTGTTGTAGAAGGCCATGACCTTTTTTAACACCTGTTGACCCTCCATAGTTCTATAAAACTCAGGCTCTTTGTTGTTATCTGGGTCATCATTGCTTAAATAGGGCTCATAGCTAGTGTCAAGCACTGTCTAAACCTTTTGTAGCATGGCTTCTGGGACTAGCTCATGACGGTAAGCAGGGTCAAATACCAAAGAAGTGAGCTCAGCTTCCTTGCTGTTCACTGTTTTAGACGTGACAATCTTGGTGTCCTTTCTTGATAGCTTTGGAACACCTGTATTTATACTCTGTGCCCTCTCACCCTGTGCAGCTTGAAATGATTGTTGTATCTGTGTGACCTCAACAGTATTCATTGCTCTCTTGCCTCCTTCCTAAGTCAGCACTTGTATTGCACCACACAATTTTCTGACCCTTGGGGATGTCACCAACCATGGCGTACACTAGTTGTATTGTCACTTTGTTGTTGTGTCCCTTCCATTTTAAAATGTAATAAAATACTAAATCAAGCTCAATCAAGCCACAACCCTGGTTTTAATTTTTGGTTCTACCTGATATGGTTATTTACTTATTATATAAATCACCCAGATACATGTTTATAGGTTTTTTACTTCTTGGATAGTTGTTTTTGGTTTTTAAATCCCATTTTAGAATCAATAAATCTCTTTCCACCCATTCCTCATAGATTTTAGGCCATATTTAAATGCCTAGAACAATTTTTTATAATATATGTGTTCAGATCCTGTGCCTTATTGTAAATAGCTAGGTATCATTATTGTTTACATTTCATCTCACATAACTGTGTGGTTTTTTACATGTAGAGTTGCTATAGTGTTTCTTTTTTGGAGTGAGTTTTGACACACTGTGCTTGAGTGTATTTTGTCACTGGCTTACATAGTAAACATATCTCCATTGAAGGTCAACTCAAACCATATTTTTGTG
Organism: Entomophthora muscae; assembly: GCA_014839935.2. Classification (NCBI taxonomy): domain Eukaryota; kingdom Fungi; phylum Entomophthoromycota; class Entomophthoromycetes; order Entomophthorales; family Entomophthoraceae; genus Entomophthora; species Entomophthora muscae. The sequence goes on from QTSX02003557.1 coordinate 308,752, forward strand.
AATCTATGTATTTTGTATCATATTTTGAGTATTTTTGTTTGCTGTATGAGATCTTTGTTGTCATGTTGATTCATTTTGTCTATTAACACCCAAAATCCCTGTTAACAGAGTGTATGTTTACACTAATAGTTGGGTTTTGCTTAAATTTGAATCCATTTTGTTTAAATTTGAAGTATTTTTGCTTAGTGCCATAGCTTTGAAAAAACTGTATGGTAAGTTTTATTAAAATAATTTTAACAGTAATAATGTTATTACTGTTAGCTTACTAAACTAGGGATGTATCAGATTTCAGACAGGTGGCTTCTTTTCTAAAAAGGAGTCACCTGTCCAAAATCCAGAATTAATTTTGAGATAATCTTCTTTGAGAAGATTCTCTCAAAAAGGTTTCATTTATGAGCTCATTCAGAAGTTAAACTTCTGGATTTTTTTAAATAAAAAGTATGTGTTTGTTGCAACCAAGTTTCCAGACTCGCCTGCTAACATATCTTACAATACACAGGGGCGCTCAGGGAGCTGCCCCTTGATGTATCTAACGTTATGGATTAATCTGATGGCAAGGTCAAATGGCAGGTACTTCATCCTAATTAGGAGCGCTACCAATTCAACTTGCTGATCCCTGCACAAGTTATTCCTCAGCTTCAAACCTTACATGGAACTTCCCACTATGCCACCCCCTTGTGGCTTTCCCAGTATAGTATATTAATCACAATATTCTACAATAAACAATACCTTATTCTTATTATTCTTTCCTTTCTATTGGACTGTTGTCTTCCCCAATTCCAAGTACTGAATCCTCATTGGTTCAGTTGCAACATTTTTTATCTTTCTTAATTTAAAAATTTAAAAATTAGAATCCAAAATGTGATTTTTAAAAAAATTTAAAAAACTTATATTTTTTCTGGGCTGTCCAGAAAACAGAAAGCCATCTGAGGCCTTCTTTTTTTATGAAATTTTGGTTCCCCCCAGCTTAGGGGAATCCGAAAGAAGTAGATGGGGAAGGGACAACGGGACAAATACAACAAATACTGTAATTGTCCCTTTTTGGGGCTGACACAGCCCTATACTAAACTGACATTATATTTAAGATGATGTAATGGCAAGCAAAGTATATTCTGAAACAATCTTCAGCCGCTTGGATCAGGTGATACAAACAGCAGCTCTAAAACAATCTGCAGCTAATTGGATCAGGTGAAGCATCTGAGTAAGTTATTATATCCATGCAGTTTAAGTAAATACAGCTGAAATGTGTAATCCAACTCTCTCTTGCTTAAACTGCTATTTATTTATCTAATTCGATCAAATATCTTTAAATAGATTGAGCTCACTTTCTCCAGTCAAGTCAATCCTTAGCATAGAGTTGGAACATAATCATATATAAATATCTTAAACAATATGTTTCTCCGCTTTTAATTTTAATCCACATAGTCTGGAATAGGGTATTATATATAAATAAGCCTATTTGTGCGGTTGCAAGGGTTGAGCTACTATTCAAAAATCAATCAGGTTAATAAATATTTATTAAAGTCGGAGTAGAATATGGTCTAATTTCTACATAATTTAGGTCCACTGGATTAAACCTACATGTTTCCAAAGGTACTTTTATGTAAGGATGAGCCAAATCAAGTTTTTGGCTTGGCCATTGACTTTAAATTTAATTATATGGAAAATCAATTCAATCCTTTACGGCTTGAGTTCCCTCAAGCTGACATAACAAACAGGCTCGCCTTTGTTTAACTTAAAAAAGATTTATATAAGAAGAGTCACAGGTTTAGCATAGTGTTGTTATTGTCATGATTGGCTGTACGCTTCGATAAAAATAGATTTAACCGCTTTGAGGGATGAATTTTAGCAAGCTTGTCTAAATCTGAGAATTGATTCTATGATAGGAGATCTAGATTTCATCAAAAATAATGAGGCTTTATTTACTTGTAGGGTAGGCAAGAGATTGTTAGTAGTATAAATACATTATCTTCAGAACTAGAACAGAATGAAATTTGTTGCTTTCTTAGCTCTTTGCCAAGTCTACATTGGTGTTCTGCTCGTGGATGCAACTCCCACTGATCATAAAGGTTATGAATGCCGCGTCAAGATGATCCAGCTAGTGCGACAGGAGAGCCACAAGTTCAGACATTAAGCAAGGTTGTTTCAGTACGTGATGCCATGCATTATGCCATACTTGCTCGATTGACGTACAGATCTGAAGAATTTTTAGAGAGGGAGCTCATTAAGCCTGATAATAAATACAATGTGGATCAATATGCTTTCCACTACAGCTCTGGCAAAAGTAACCGGGCCATTATCTTTTTGGACCACAAGCGCAATGACATTATCCTTGGGTTTCGTGGAACTGACAACCCGAAAAACTTGCTCACCAACATCAACATTAATCAAGTTGATTTCATAGCAGGCAAAGTCCATGAAGGCTTTAAAAACATGACGTACGATCTCAAGGGAAAATACAAGGAATTGTTGATGTCATACCTGAAAGACTACCCCAGCTACACCTTGGTTGTCACTGGCCACTCACTTGGAGGTGCACTTGCAGTTCTATCTACTGCTATACTCCAGCAAGAACTTGGTATCAAATGGGATAATATCTATCTCATCACTTATGGCCAGCCCAGGGTTGGAGATCGTGCCTTTGCTTCATGGCTTAATAGCAAACCCTTGTATGCAACTCGAGTTGTCAACGATTATGATGGTATTCCTCATCTTCCACCCAAAACAAAGACAGGCTATGTCCATACCCATACTGAAATTTACCTCAGAAAAAACATTGCCCATATTTGTCAATCAACAGTTTTCGAGGCCAAGACATGCTCAAACTCTAGAGCACACAAATTTTCCAAGGAAGGACATGATATGTATCGCTACAAAGTAGACTTGATGAATATCATCTATGGGGGCGCTGCTATTAGTAATGAAACCAAATCAGATTATTTGATTTTCAATTGTTACAATGCACAACCAGATGGAGAAATCATTCAATTATGTTATTATGATTAACACTCAACTAGCAAGACAAACCCTTATTCATGATCCTTTATGCAACCAGTTTCAGAACAAATTTTAAAAAAAATCACCAGAACCAACAACAAAATCCTGTTTTATAATAAAAACCAAGAGGCTGGATACCTTGATTTCCAGTTACATTAGTTTAAAAAGGATAATACTATAGTGATACTTGGTTTATTGCATGAAATTGGAGACTACTGAGGATTTGAATAAACTAGGTTTTATGCTAGAAGGCAGGAATGTTAAATAAGCTATAATCATATGGCCGGGAAATGGTGGAGAATGGGCTTAAGTGACACCACTCATTTTCATTTACATATAAATGCACTAGTTACTAATGACTTCACATAGAACCTTTTCCACAACTAAAGAATCTTAAAGACTTTAGGAGGGCTTTCATTAAAAATCCAATCTGCAGAATGTCTCTGTAGAGAATCCAGAGAACTAATGCTTGCTTTCCTATTACTCCTAGCTTGACTCATGGATAGTATGGAATCCTTTACTGTAAATTCAGAACCTAATGGCAAAAATTCCTGATTGTCAAATCCTAGGCCCAGATTTCAATTTGTATTTGGAAGCAACTCAGATGAGTGAAAACCAAATATTTAAAAAAATGAGCCATTTGATTTGAAATCTTTCCATTTATTTAAATTTGAAAGTTTCAAATTTCTACTGTAGATAATTTAAATAACTAAAGAAAAAACACAACAAAAAAATGTGGGATACATGAATCAAAAATGCAGGATTCTAATGTATGATTTGAGATTTCCTGCATGTCTAACAAATCATAGACAAAATGTAAAAATTAATGAATATGAAATTGCGGGATTGTCAAATCCAAGAACCAAGTTTCAAATCAAAAATGAGGTGAATTTGAAATAAATATAATGTATGGGTATCTCAAATAGGAAGTCAAAGGATCTAGAGTGGATTTGGGCTGATTCTTTTAGGAATCATAGGCATTCTCAAAAATTACCCTATTCCAGTTTAGGACAGCTAAAATTTAGATCTGACTATTAATCAACTTAACATACTTAACAATGAAATTGACTAAAATATACACTTCTCTTATTAAGTTTAAAAAATTTTAATAAAAGTTTATTATGTCTTCTTTCAACAACAACCAAGTCAACAAGCTGTTCCCTGGCCTTGACAAAATTATGCAGGGCTACAATGGGTCTCTTAACACTGAAGCCTCTGTCTATGGCCACTCCCAACCTGCAGGCCCCTCTGCAAGCACTACCCAGGAGTGTGTTCTTTCTCCCGCGTCCTCAAGCATGCCCAGTTTGCCCATCTTGCACAGGCAGCTGCTAACCCAAATCTTAAATCAACTCTAGCATCTGGAATTGGCCAATTGAGCCAAGGGGTCACCCAGAGAAGCCAGAATCAAGAAACAGCCAATCAGATGGTGTCATTTGGTTCCTAAGACAGACACATCCCATCCCCAGCCAATCAGCCTGCAAGATGCAGAAGAAAGTTAATTACCCCAGAAATTGTTTATGAACTGGTTGAGAGCAAGGGATGCTTATGTCCCTTGGGGAAATTGCAGCTGTGATGGGGTTTGTAAAGTCCACTGTAGTAGCAACCCTGCAATCCCACGCCAACTGTGCCCCCCTCCCAATAAGACCCACTTAGTGCCTGTACTTCAACTGATAGTGAAAAAGCCCATCCTCTCATGATGGCTATCATGGAGCGTGACCCGTGGATGCCCCTGGTCCAGGTTTGTCTCCAACTGGAACTCCATGACATTCTCACAAATAAAATAACAGTTGATTTGTGGATGCACAGAGTTGTGGTTGCTGCTAGAATCTTGTCCAATCAGGTTCTCAGTGGCCCCAGTTTGGTGTATACAAACCTGTACAATGCAACCATTATTAATTTTATCAAAGAAAGGTCAATGAGGGCCCATAACAACGTCACCTTCTTGGTGTATGGCAAGATTTTGGCAAGTATCCAAGACCTTGGGGAAAAGTGGATCCAATCTGACATTTACAAGCACAGACAACTTTTTATCAATTTGTTGGGGGTTTACTGGCAGTTTCTCCATTATGTGTCAATTATTACTTGGCAATATCAAATACCGCAGATGGGTATGCCTACCAGACAGAGCCCAAGGACATGCTGGAGGAGTGGGCTACCCAACAAACTGTACACGCAGTTGTACTGAGTGCGGAGATGAAGCAGCAGGAATGGGCAACCAAAGAAATCAGGGCTGCAGGGCATACCTGTTGGTCCTACCCCACCAACCATGCTGACATGCATCTTGCAGATGTATGTCTTTACAATTTTGGTTCAGCTCTCAGGCGGTTGAAGCCTGCCACCTACAATGAACTGTGCTCCTGAATTGAGAAGGGGTATGAGCCTTTCCCTTCTGTATTTGTCCAGGACTTATCAGATCTCATCATCTTCTATGCAAGTGATAGTGATAAGTCCATAAAGGACTCCTGCCTCCCCCCACACCCATCCATTTGGCTTGTCAAGCCCACATAGGTGGTAGAAGAAGAATTTGAATTATTGAATCAATCAGTTCTTGCTGCCTCTTCTGTCAGGAATTATTCCTGAGGAAGGAAAGAACCCAAATAGTGTAAGAGAGCAGACGGATGAAATCTCACAAGAGAGGAACCAACAGGATTTCCAACCATTAAAGTGTTAACTAGATATCCCCATATTTTTTAAAATCCCAAGAATGGAGCATAATGTGTTAACCCATAATATACTGCAACATAGGTTAATACATACCCAGGAGCTCCTGGTCAAATAACTGGAGGAGGGAAAGGAGGAGAAAAAGAAGAATGAGGCTTTGCTTTGTCACAGGTAGAAGTAAATTGATGCTTGGTATACAGGTAATCCCAAGCCAAAGTCTTTGTAGCACCTTTGAATCAAATATTGGAACCAAATTCCCAACTTCAGCAGCAGGAATCCAAAATACTAGATAGAACAGAAGCAGAAGGAAATTCTGCTTCCAGATCATTGGGAGGTTAATTTTGAGTCTACTAAATTACTAGGTAAAGAATTATAATCAAGATTTATTATCCAGGAATTGAAATTGTCAGAGCACTGGGTAAGTTCCCAGTGCTTCTGACTAATTACTATGAAGTTTGGTGGAGGTAAGTGGAATAATGTGTGGTGAAATTGGAGGTGTATTTGTTATCAGGGTTTGTTTGGCTGCTTAGTTATTCTGGTTTGACTGCTTCCACTAATCTTGTAGGATGCAGCTAGCAGCAGCCAAACCTTCAAGTTGATTAAGAAGTAGTAAATTCAAGGTTGTTCTTGGGTGGTTAATCCATTCTGTTGCAGGGATCTGATTTTCTCCTGCATCTTGGTTGATTTGTTTTGAATTTCCTTGATTGAGGTGGATTTTTCTCTTAAAACTTGCCTCATAATTGGCTGAACCTTTTTGGTGTTAATGTGATGGGCTGATTGTTTGTTTAGAGTTTTGATTTTAAAAATAATTGGAGGTATATGCTTAATCTTCTTTACGGATCCCACTTTTGCATTCAAACCTGGCAGTAAGTTTTTGCTTTTGATTTTAACTAACCCTGTCTTGATTTTAGATGCTTTTGATGACTCCAAAGGTTCAGGTTTTGATTCCCTGGATCTTGCCAGTGTTGAATGTATACTGCAATTAAAAGCTGAAAAATCCCAGTGATTACTTGAATTATTCTGATCCACAGTCAAACTTTTAAAATAACCAAGTATTCTAACTAAGTCTTGAAGAGGCCAGGATAAGTAGATAATCCAAATTTAATTAAGATGATCCATTAACCAAAAGTTCTGTTTCTTCTTCTACATGTCCATTAATGAATTTAAGCTGGAAGGATTAGCAATCCTTCAATCTTCCCAGTCAACAAACCAAGCCTCCCCAACTTGTCCTTTGATGAGTAAAATAAAACTTTTCTTTGTGACAACTTATTAAAATCAATATTAATTCTTTCAATTCATAATTAATGATATATAATTTTATATTGTTGATATTCCCCATAATTAAAAATTGCTGTGCATTAGATATGTTAATTTATAGTAATTGCATGGAGTTTTACATTCTCAATAATAAATTAAGGACCATAAAATGTAAATATTACATTAGAGTATTGCAACTAAGAGTTAACTTTTTGTTATGTAGATAATATGTGCATAACTCAATGCATTTTGTTTAATAAAATTAATTTTAACCTGTATTTTTCATTGTGATTTTTTAATTGGACTGTGTCTATATTAGGGTTCCATTAACACTTATTACAAATATTGCTACATATTGTATTTTATAGCGTGTATGTTTACTTATCAATAATGATTTTGTAAAATTAAAGTTGGATTTAGTGATTAATTGATCCATTGTATTATTATCAATCACTGAATCTAACTTTAATTCCACAGAATCATTATCTATAGTGTTGTAACTGTGCTGTTTTAGCAGAGTTACAAGGGGAAATTAATTTAGAAACTAGATAATATTCTTTATTGAGAGATAGTGATTATATAGTTAATGTGAGTCATGTATAATAGGAACATGATTGTGTAGATCACACAGTAGGATGGTGAAGGGAGTGGCGTGATCCTAATAATGAGTCAAGCGCCAAAACAAGGTATCCACTGTAAGAAATCATCATTTGTTCATGTTGTTGGATTTGGAAATTTGAGTTGACTTCCTAGTCTGGCTTTGAGTGGCTGGATAATCAGATTACGGGTCAACCCTGCTTACTCAGAGCCTTGCTGGTAGGTCAAGCCTGCTGTTTTGAAAATAGGCAAATATTCAAGCTATAAAATATAATATGTAGTAATATTTTTAATAAGTGTTAATGGAACCCTAATATTGACAAAGTCCAAATTTAAAATTACAATGAAAATGCCAAATTTACAATAAATTTTATCAAAAAAGCATTGTGATATGCACATAATGCAGAATTTATATGGCTAGCAAAAAGACCTAGCATAGTTAACATTCAATAAAAAATCATAGTTAAGTGTGAGATATCAATAAAAAATGTTTTTTCAAATGAAAAATGTCACATACCAGAAAAAATAATCTACATATACTAATTCAGATGGCTAGTTTAGTGCAATTTTGGTATATTATGTGCTATTGTTGTAACTGTGCCATTTTAGCAAAGTTATTAGGAAATTATTTAAAGACTAGATAAATATCTTTATTGGGAGATATGACTTATATAGTTTGGGTGAATAATGGATACCAGGAACATAATTATGGTGATCACTTGGTTGGATGCTTAGGGGGTGGCATGATCCTGTTAATGAGTCAAACACTAAAACAAGGCATCCACTGTATGGAATCATATGCTCATGTTGCTGTTTCTGGAAATTTGAGTTGAATTCCACATTTCCCTACAGATCACTGAGAAGTTGGATTGCAGGTCATAAACCCACTTAGTTGGAACCTGTCAGGATTATCCTTCATTTTTTCTTGCTACTAGTATTTCATTTACTAAAATCGGCCACTTTTTAATCCTAGCTAGGATTTTCACCATTTTTACAATTTCCAGTTCTCCTCTTCACTTTCTTTTCTTTTGGGCAAATTAACCTAAAGATTAACGGTTAAAATCAAGTTAGAACTTACCTTCTTTGTGCAAACGGGATTTAAACCCGTACCTATACACTGGGTTAGTTTAAATCCAGTCCAAATCCAATTACCTTTTGCTTTTGCTCTGCTTTCCTTCCTGCTTACGCCAGCAGCCTTGGACCTAGTTTTCTCGCTCTTCTGCCTCCGCTCTTCTTGGTTTTAAGAAAACAATTAACCATTGGCTTCCCTGTTTGCTCCTTTACCTTGCTTTAATCTTATTAAGTTAAGAAAACTGTAAACATGTACTTGTGTTTGTTTTTCATGCTTAAAACCAACCAACTACTCTTGGTTAGTTCACACATCCTTTACTTTTACCTCAAAACCCAGACTTGAATAAAAGCCTGAGTTTTACTCAGTCTCAACTTAAGTTGATATTGTTTGACTTGCACCCCAAAAGGTAATTGTTAGGTTTTGTGGCTTGTGTTCTTCTTTAATTTTTAGTATTAGTTTAAATCCTTGGTCCCATGATTCCTTTTGACTTTATTCTTCACCAGTTAGGAAGTTTTTATAGTAGCACACACAATTTAATTTTTGATAGCTTTAATCCTCCCTCTAGTACAGAAAATTTCCCAGACTTAGAGATTGACTTTTTAGCCAAATCATCTGTCTTTAAGACTGGTCTCTATTTTATCTTCTTAGGATTAATAAATTGTCTTAGTCCTTATTTTACCTCGTATAAGCTCTTAGGAGCCTTAGTTCAGTTGCTATTGCAGACCTTGCCCACCTTTTTGTATTTGACTAATATAAATACCACTGGGTTAAAATCTTTAGTTTATAATCATCTTCCCTAAACCATGAGGCCTTACAGAACCTTTCTGGGGGGTCAATCCTGTTGTTTTGACACTATTTGATGCTAATTTTTTTAATTGTAAGTTATTTGTAGTATTACAATAATTGTTAATAAAATATATTCACTATCTTTAATTTAATGAATGTATGTTGATGGTATTGATATAAAAGTTTTATTTGGGATGTAAATAAAACAAAATGTCTAATATCTACAATCTGATAAATGAATTAGAAGAATACCTTCAAAAAATTGTTGTAATTGAAAGAAATCTAAGGGAAATAGTAACAGAACAATTAAGAAATGGTGGTGGTCAATAATTCAAAGGAATGAAGTTGCCCTAAGTAACTTAGGAAAAATTATGAATGAAAATAATAGGGAAACATGCTTATTATATAGGGAACAAGTTTATCAAGTTTAAATTTCAAAGATGCAAGTTATAAATCATTTGAGTTCTGTAAAAGTGCCAGTGGAAACTAAAAAATGATAGAAGGAAATGAAAAGAAATGAAAAGGAAGAAATTCAAAATGAGAGAATGAAATTCAAAATAACAAAAACAGTAAAATAGAAACAGAAATTAACAAAGGAAATGAAGAAGAAAGACCAAGAAGCAGAAGAACTTTAAGAACAAACAAAAATTTATCAAATGAAGGAAATCAAAAGGAATCAGGGATTGCAAGAAAGCAAAGGAAAATCAAAGAAAGAAAGCTCATAGAAGAGTATATAACATTAATAAAATTGCTGATTGGGCGCCTGTGGCTGAAGGGACCACAGGGGAAATAATTAGTAAGTTCATTTATCTTTTATTTACCTTATTTTTAGTTACAACAAGAAATGGGGATGGAGTTGTTGAAGTGATGGCATATACACAAAGTGGTGTATATGGGGGTTATCAACCACTGATAGCCCCTGTCATTCAAAGGAGACCCATAGAAATTGCCCAAATTATTAAAATGAACATGAATCAATATTCAAATAAGGAAGCAATGAAAGTGAATATCAAGCAAGCACAGGGTGTTCAACTTGGACTAGAGAATCATATGAAATTGGAGGAAATATCAACTTTTATCAAATGAATGAAATGTCAATGAATTTTCAAATGAATTATTATGAATTTATATATGAACACATAAGTCAGGAATTTATACTGACTTCATTCTACCCTGATACTCTTGGTGGCCTACTAAGCCATCAATTAGAGAAGCCTCTGATACATTACCAGCAGGCTTAATTGATCTGATAAGCCTTGGTATTATAGAGTTGGATCACTAATTGCAAGAACAACCAGGAATAAAATGACCTTTCAATTATGACTGGTTCCTAATTGGCTAGAGTTATTACAGAATACTCTGGCTAACTGCCGGGTTGAAGAACCTGAATTTCTCTAAGGATCTAAAAGGGTTGTGATTGATTGGCACTGGCAAACCGCCAGTGCCACTGCAAATTCCTGCTGGGAAGGTTGCTTGTTATCGTATTTGTGGTAGCAAGGAGTGCTAATTTCTACAAACAGTTAGTCAGGAACCTATTTCTTAATACTATACCTGTTGATGGTATAGTAGCAGCCTTTAGATAGGACAGAAGAATATAAGATATTATGGCAAAAAACTGTGCTTTATTTGATAGTATGATGCTTATATAGTATAAGGCAGGGGAATTTACACCAGGGGAAAGGAGGCATAGACAGAAGGACTTTCCAATGGAGGAGAGTGGACAGGCACATTAGAAAGTCCCACACAATAGAGCAACCAGTTTCAAATGGTTTTCCTTATGGAGACAGGTGGCTTTATTTATGTTGTGTCTATAATTAACCTCAGAAGTAAAGCCCTTGTCTAATGCACATTCAAAAGACCTTTTGAACACTTGTTTTATGGGCGTTTTAAATGTGATTAATCTTATTAAAACCGTCTTGAGAGGAAGCAATCACGTGATTGTTTTTTTGCTCAATCCCTAAATGGACAACTTAATGTCTAATCCATTCAGGATCTGCAACATTTCCCTCCACTTAATTAGACAACAGGTTTAAAATGGCTTGGCATTGTTGCAACCAAGTTTCTAGACTTGCCTGCTAATGTATCTTACAATACACAGGGGGCGCTTGATGAGTTGCCCCTTGACGTATCTAACAACATGAACTAATCTGATGGCAATATCAAATGGCAGGTACTTCATCCCAATTAGGAGCGCTACCAATTTGACTTGCTGATCCCCGCACAAGTTATTCCTTGGCTTTGAACTTTACATGGAACTCCCTACCATGCCACCCCCGTGTGGCCTTGTGGCTTTCCCCATATGGTATATTAAGCACAATATTCTACAATAAACAATACCTTATTCTTATTATTCTGTCCTTTCTATTGGACTGTTGTCTTCCCCAATTCCAAATACTGAATTCTCATTGGTTCAGTTGCAACAGCATCTTAAGATGGCGGCTATGGTGAACAGTAGCTCTAGAGGAGTTCCAAGAAGAGTCTTGAAGAAGGTGCAAGTGGTAATCCCAAAGAGGCTCAAGCCTACCAGGCCAGTAGAAGTGATGAGGTCAACAGCAAAGTAGGTAGTCCTGCATGATGTGGACGGCAGCTATCTGGACTTGGGGGTTCAGCTAGATCAGCTACTGGTGCCTCAGCTGGTCTTAGTGGGGACAGACCCATAATTTGCTGCGCTGTTCCTAGCGTTGGGAGAGTCCATGGAGGTGACAGGGATTGAGTTGGAAAAGGGAAACAGTATTCATTGGTGGTTCTCCATGCAGGCGGCAGAAGAATACTTGAAAGCTCAGTTGAAGGAATTCCAATTTGAGGGTCAAGTGCTCTCAGGTATGAAACAGGGGATCTTATCCAACATAGTGAAGTCAATCCTTTGTGCTTGGGCAACACCTGGGATTACAGAGGCTAAACCAGTCAGTTGGAAGATCTCTGATAACTTTGAGCAGCGCCTTTGGCAAGCCTTCCATGAAGTGTTGAAGTCATACACGGTGGGGGGTACTGCTCATCTGGTACCAATGGTGATGACTGGTAACCTTGTTCTTCAAGGGATCAACCACTGTGATACCAAGCAGGAGAAGAACATGGTAGTCTTCCTTGAGTGGTTCTTTTCTGTTTTCTATGGGGTAGGTGGTCAGGTCCCAGTAGAGTATGCCCTTTGCAAGAGTCTTCTGTGGGACTGTATCTTCCTGGGGGTCGCCTTTCCTGTGGAATTGGGTTCAATCACATGTCTTGTTTTGTGGGGGTTTGTTGCCCAATCCTTGGTCATTGGCTTTGTGGATCTGTAGGTAACCAGTTGTGTTTCCTAGATGCCATTCAGGTGGTAGAACAGTTGGTGAGATATTGGAAGAGTCTTGTCAGTCTCCAATAAACACTTTGTTCCTTCATTCTTATTCCTCATACTTTGGTGCATCACTATTGCAAACAGGACAACAACCCATGTAATTTTTTAATTAGGCTTTTGTTTTTTTGGGTTGTTGTCCTCATTGGGGCTTACTCTTGATTGCTAGGAGTAGCACATATATATTGAGTGTGTATTATAGTAATCAATTGCCCAGAATGGGGCTCCTTAAGGGTGTAGGAGTTGGGGCCAGTCTTCTGGATAACTTGAACTGGGCCCTGCCAAAGGGAGGCCAGTTTAGATTCACAGCTTTACCCTCTATTGCTGAAGAAGTAGACTGATTCTCCTACCAGGTAAGTGGGTAAGGCAGAGCGTTTAGATGCAGCTCATTCTAGGTCCTGCAGCTTATGGTTTAAGTTTACTGTGTAGGCCTCCAATTGCAAGCAAATAAGGGTTTGTGCCAGCTTGTTGAGATATGCCTCTGGTGACACAGCCAGGCTGGGCTTTACCAAAGAATATAGTAGAAGGGGAAGCCCGGTTTGCTGACCAAAGAACAGTTGGAAGAGTGGCTTGCCAGTGGCACAATGGTACCCAATGTTATATGCAAAGGTGGCTGCAGGCAGGAAGGTATCCCATTCAGTCTCATGTTGGTGACTAAGCTTCCGGAGTATCTGGGCTAGGCTCCCATTGGTGCACTCTACCATGCCATTTGTCTGTGGGTGATAAGGGGTGGACAGTGTCCCACAAATTCCCATCAGTTGGTTGAGGCGGGGGATGATATAACTGGTGAAATTGGTACCATTGTCCCTCAGCAGAAGCTGGGGGCAACCATGTTTGTATATGATATTCTCCAGGATTAATGTGGCTGTCACCAGTGCAGATTAGTTGGGGATTGCCTTGGCTTTGTCCCATTCAGTCAGATGATCAATAGCCAAAATGATGAACTTGTTGCAACTGTTGGTAACTGGCAGGGGACCCACTATGTCAATGGCTAAAGTGTGGAAGGAAACCCCAGGGCGTACAAGTCTGTGTTGGAACTTGGCAACCTTAGGTCTCTCAATGTTGCAGTTATGACAGGTGGCCAGCATATCTACTACATCAGTGTGCATTCCTTCCCAGAAGCAATGCTGTTGTAGCAGGGCTAACGTCTTCTGTATACCACCATGACCAGTAGTCTTGTGAGTGGCCACCACTGAGTCCATGTGTAGGAATGGGTGTATGTAAGGTAGCCAAGAGTCTCCACAAAGCTTCAGGAGTTGTCCCTTGAAGACCTTGGTATCAACAACTAGCTTCTTGAGAGCTCTCTGTATCTCTACTGGCTCCTCCCCCACAAAGAAGGATCCTCCATAAGCTTGTCATAGAGAATGTCAGCCATGAGAGATACTAAGGCAACAGTGGGAAGGCAAGAGAGACAGTTAGCATTCTGGTGGGCTGCTCCAGCTCAATGAATGATTTTGTAGTCATAAGACTGAAGTTTAATGGCCCAACACGCCAGACGTCCCTCAGGGTCCTTGAGGGTCTTCAGCTGTTGCAGGGAGGCATGGTCTGTTACAACTGTGAAATGTACCCCATGGAGATATACTCTGATTTGTTGATAAGAGTATATTAAAGCCAGGAACTCTTGTTTGGTGACAGTGTAGTTTCTATCATGGACATTAAACGTACACAAGCAGTATCCAACAGGGTGTTTGAGTCCTTCAAAGTCCAGTTAGTAGAGGACACCCCAAATTGCAGTCAGGCTAGCATCTTTATGAACCACAAACGGCTTGGCAAAGTCAGGGTAGGCTAGCACAGAGGCTGCTGTCAGTGTTCTTTTGAGAGCATTGAAAGCAGATTGTCACACTGGGCTCCAGAAGAACTCTTTATCAGCTCGGAGAAGCTGAAAAACAGGGTCACCCAGGGATGCAAAGTTGGGGATAAAGCGGTGATAGTACCCAATCATCCCCAGAAAGACCTGTACGTCTGCTTATTGGCTGGGATCTGCATCTTCTCAATAGCTTCTACCTTCAGAGGTACAGGCTGGAGTCCATCTTGACTAATGATGAATCCCAAGAACTTAAGATGCTACTTAAAGAAGTTGCACTTGCGTGGCTTGAGCTTGAGATTAGCTGCAAGTAGCCTCTGGAAGACTTCTTCCAAGTGCTGCAGATGATCATTAAAAGTTTGGGAGAACACATTAATATCATCCAGATAGACCAGGATGCTGGTGAGTTTGAGGTCACCCATCACTGCGTCTATAGCCCATTGGAAGTTAGCTGGGGAATTGGACAGACCTTGGGGCATCCTTGTGGGTTGAAATAGCCCTTGGTTGGCAATGATTGCACATTTCTCTTGGTCAGCAGGGGGTAGATCAATCTGCCAGTACCCACTGATAAGGTCCATGGCGCTGAAGAACTTGGCGTCACTCAGTTAGTCCAAGGTATTGGTAATGCAAGGGAGAGGGTATGGATCCTTCTTGGTAACAGCATTCAGCCGGCAGTAGTCAATCACCACATGGTTGTTATCATCCTTCTTTTTGACAATCAGGAGAGGGGAATCCCAAAGGCTTTTACTGGGGACCAGTAAACCAGATCCCAATAGTTTCTGGAGCTCCTTGTTGACTACGGCAAGATTGGCTTGACTACGCTGTATGGGTCTGGAGCAGATAGGTGGGCTGCCTTGGGTGTCAATATGGTGGGCAACGTCTACAGCCTTGCCCAGGTCATACTCATCCTTGGCAAGCTCATCCTTATACTGAGCAAAGAGATCCATGGCTTGATTCTTTTGCTCTTCAGAGAGGCCAGACAGAGAGTTGTAACTTATGACCAATAGTACCAGTGGTTGTTCACAGGGTAGACCCAGCTCAGAAAAGTCCACAAAGGGGCAGTCTCCTGCAGGTTGTCATGCTCCTCAAGCCATATGTAAGCCAGAAGTTGGTGTTTGGAGACAACTATGGCTTCACAACTCATGTTGGCCAAGAGTATGAGTACTTTCTTATCACTTGGCATGAGGATGCCTGGTGCAACCCATGGTTCTAGTCTGGAGGCATTATGGATGCCAAAGATTTCTCCATGAGTACCAGCTGTTAGAGCCAGCAAGAGGCCTGTATTGTGGATCACCTGAGAGCCAGATGGGATAGTCACATTACAGGAGGCGTAGACTGGGATTCATTTGGCTTCCCCAACCAAGAGAGGTAGCACCTTGACCTTCTTACTACACAGCATATAGGCCACTGACAGTTCTCCATCTGTGTACTCCAGGTTGATGTAGTGCAGACAGAGTAAGGACAGGTCAGAAGGGCGGTCTCCATGATAGAACATGGGGATAGAGTGGCCCAATTCCCAAACATATGGTCTCCATGGTTGATCACAGTACCATAATGAACCATGAAGCTAGTCCCAATAAGAATGTTGTATCTGTTGTTTTCCAGAACTATAGCAGGAGCAGTGACCATTAGCTTCCCAAAGCAAAGAGGGAGGGAAGAGTAGGCTCCTTTTGCTCTGGTTGTCTGTGGCCCAGAAGTACCAAACTCTTCATGATAGGCTAGATCTGATGCCAGTTTAAGCTTCTTAACCAGCTGTGAGGATATGATGTTCCTAGGAGCACCAGTATCCAGTATGGCCCAAACAAGAGTTTTGTTCACTACCAGGTTGATATATGTATAATCCTGGCAGTCATCCCTGATCTCTACAATCTTAGAGACCTGGTGAACGCCCAGTCCCTTGAACTTCTCCAGGAAGGTAGCCATGACAGCTCCCACAGCTGGGCTTGCTTCCTTGAGGGACTCTAGTGGTGCTGAGACGTGTACTGTCTGAAGAAGCTTGGCCAGTTGTTCAGCACTGTCCTCCTCATGAGTGACTTCAACACCTGGTTGAGCCAGTTGTTTGGCATAGGGTAAGGACACTGTTTTCCAAGCTATTCAGGGGATCACCACCTCAGGTCAAAGTGTAGTCCAATGATTTTGAGTGTTAACAGTGAGGACTCAATGTAAGAGGTCCTCTTCAACTCCTTTAGACTCCGCATCCTCATGTATTAATTGGGAGTCAAAGTCAATCAGAGAGGGTTTGTCCTTTGGGTTTGCCTCAGAGGAAGGTAAAGCAGCAGGCCTCTGGGCAGGTTTGTCAGGGACAGCAGTATGGGGGAGATGAGGGTGTCAAAATTACAAAGGCAGCCAAGGATTTCTCATTGTCCTGGCTGCTTAGTAGTTTTTTGACTGATACTCATTGTCCTCCTCAATATCAGCGTTCCTGGTATAGTCATCCTTGGCGTCCTCCGTGCCTACATGCCTACATGGTGGACTTTTTGGCAAGGGTTCTTACATTCCCAAGAGAATTGGCCAGCCATACCACGTTTGAAGCAAGTACAGGGAGTATTGTTGGCTGGGGTGGGTCCAACCTTGTCAGAAGGCTTGGGCATCTCCACAGCCACGCAGGGTCTGTGAAAAATCCAGAAAATTCATGCTTGCTTCTTCATTACCCTGGTCTGACTCTTTTACAGTTTGACAGGGAATCCTTTATGTAAGCTTTGATGAGCTTGGATTCCAGGCAAGCAATCTTGGTGTTAAACTTGTTGCCATCTGGTGATCACTTCCACGTTTTTTGCTTCCCATAGTTTTAGCTGCAGACCATCTCTTTCATTCCATGGTAGTCTTATTTTAGTTAAAAGCCAAAAAAAACAAAGCATAAAAAGATTGAGGGGAAAGCAACCATTGTCACACATAAGTATCATTTTTATAAATTATTATCATGTTTCCATTATATACCAATCAGAGTACATTTGGCTGAAAACCCCTCTGGTTCAGGAATCACACCTGGATTCCTATCACATGGTTTATGACATAGCAGCGCCATCTAATCCAGATCTTTACCAAAAAGATCTTCACACTCTTAACCTATAAGAATGTGCCATAATACATTCCAGAATTACCTGATTCCTTCTGTGGAAATGTATTGCTTTGACTTGAAGCATTCCAGACTTCTGGCACCAAATCCCTGTGGAATATATGTATTCCTGATCCAAGCTATCTTTGTTCCAACTAGGAACCAGCTGATCAATCCTGAATGCATAGAAACCATTGTCTACATTTAGCTGTTTTATGCATTTAATGGTTTTTTGCGTTAAAAATCCATTAAATTGCTTTGAAACTCAAACCAGGCGCCACTGTGGCGCCCAGGAACTTTCCCAGACGGCGCTTGAAACATTCACTGGGTGGCGCTTTACAAATCAATTAGGTGGCGCAGTGGTGCTTTTAACCTAATTAAATTTGCCAAAACAGCGCTTTTAAATCACAATTTGGGGGTTTACTTTTGTCTAACCTTAACCAAACTTCTTGACACAGTTAAGACAATTAAACAATATAATTAAATCCTCATTACTTATATTCCAAGCATATATTAATTAACCTTCCCAGTTATTTAATCCTTTTGAAGACAACAAGTCTTTACTTGACAAAGTCAAGTCCATTTTGGCCCTATGATTAAATCCTCATCAATCATATTCCAGGGTATAATTAATTCACCTTTCCAGTTAATCAATCAGTTTGAGACACCTAGTCTTATAATCTGAATTATTTGGATATTCATTTTTGCCCTCAATTAGTACAGCCTAATTGATTCCTGGGTAGCAATTAATCTTCATGGTTAATTAGACGTTTTGAGACACCTAGTCTCATAATCTGAATTATTCAGATATTCATTTTTGCCCTCAATTAGTACAGCCTAATTGATTCCTGGGTAGCAATTAACCTTCATGGTTAATTAGAAGGTTTAAGACACCTAGTCTCATAATCTGAATTGTTCAGATTATTCAGTACGGCCCTCAATTAGTACAGCCTAATTGATTCCTGGGTAATCCATTACTACACTGGAAAATCTCTCTAAAGCCAATCCTATTGTTTTGAATTTCAACCTATGAAATTCATCACAATTCAACCTCTTTGTGAAACCACAGCCCAATGTGACTGTAGTACAGTCACAGGGTCTATACTCAGCTTGTTGGTGGGGGCGGCCTTCAGGGAGAGGGATCTCAAACTCCTCCTTATAGGTGTGTAGGAGGCAAATCAGATCTGTCACGGTGTGAGCATTGTAAATGCCTGACTTAAGAGCCAGGGATAGCTCTTGATTGACACGTACAGCATTGAGGAGTGCTGACTGCATATCAATAAACTGCACAGAGCTCATAGACAACAGGGTTTGAGCTTCAAGGTAGAACCTAGAAGTGAAGTCTTCTAGGGTTTCTCCCACCTTTAGCTTGGTGTCAGCAAAGTCCATCTTGCAACCAAGAAGGGCCTCTTAGCTACCAAATTCCTCTGGCAAGGCTCTGGAGACGTTGCTAAGGTCCAGAAATTCTCAGGGAGGTGTGGCAAGATAATGGTTTGAGTTTCAGCATCCAGACAGTTGATGATTGTAGAATCCCTCATGGCGTTGTCAGTACCATATGTGGAGTTCTGGTATAGGCGTAAGAACATGGCCACATTACTCTTACGGTCAGACTTGGGTAAGTTGACGGGCTTGAAGTTGTTAGAGTCATGTTGGATGGGAGCATGAGTGATCCTTACTGGGGAGCGGGTGAGACAGAAACAGCTGAGGGTAGAGGCAGCAAACCTAGCCTCAGAGGCACGTTGGCGGTTTTCCTCTTGCTGAGCTTTGTGTTCACCTTCTCTGTCTTGAGCAGCTCAAGAGGCTTCAGGAGTGGCCAGGACGTTGTCCTCAGACTCCAAAACAGGCTCCAATACTTGTACAGTGTTGGAAGCCAATCAAGTTTTGCCATCATTGCTTCTGTAGCTATGATAGAACTCAGGGCTGGAGGACCTTAGTAGACTGTGGAGACTCTTGGAGTTGATGGAAATAGCCTGTAAGTTGGCAGCAATAATATTACTGTTCATTCTATCCAATTGGCTCTGGAAGGCATCCAGAAGAAGTTGCTGCTTGTCCAACTCATCCTGATAGACCTTGTTCTCTTGACAGGTGATATCCAAGTTGTCTTCCAGAGAGGTAATGTGTCTTTCATTAGTGGCAAGCTTGGCTTGAAGCAAGGCTATCACTTCTTTATCCTTCCTGGCTTGGGTCTAGCTATCTGCTCTGTCATACTATTGTAAAAGTTTGAGACAATCCTGAAGCTCTGACACAGTGTGGTAGCCATCAAAAAGAAAAGCAAGATCAGCGCTTTGTTGGACCAGTTCTGCCCGCATTTTCTTGTAGTGATCAAAGAGCTCAAGGATGTCACGGCCAAGAAGGTGGCTAGAGGGGGAGTTGTCTGTAGCAGTAGACGTGGGAGTGAACAAGGGGATGGTGGCAAGACAATAGGCTAGGACTTCCACCTCATGAGTCAGGCTTCAAACCATGGGACCAGTCTCAAGCACGTGGGTGGTAACTACACTAATCCAATTGGTGTCTACACCCTGGTGGGTGAGGGTCTGTACCACATGCACTGGGACTAGTTTAGCTATTCCCCTCTCAATGGTGTCAACCCATTGTAGCATGGTATTATGGGCATTGGTAACTTTGGCCAGGTATTGATTCACAGTGGTGAAGATTTTCCAAGCTCAGAGTAAAGGACCTGGAGGAACTTTTGTTGATTGAATACCAGTATTCCTTGGTTGTGCACTAGGCTTTGGATGCAGTCCAGGTGCATTCAGTTGTGACATACAGCAGAGTGAGTGAACTGTTGCAAATAGTCCTTGATATGCTTGACAGTGCAGAGGTCACAGCAAAGTTGGTCAGGGTTGATCTGGGAGAGATTCTGAAAGCAAACCAGGGAGTTATCAGCATAAGGCTCCTGAATAGCCAGGTGTTCAGAGCAAGCACCATTTCCAGCAGCACCAGAGTCCATGGCTTGGATGGTACTACAGATGGCGTCCTCAGAAGGAGAGGAGTTGGCGTTTATCTTCAAAGGGGCAGGGGATTGCAGGATCAAGGGTTGACCAAAAACAATGGCTTGGGGACGCTGATGTTCTGGCATGAAGTGGCTAAGGGGGGCAGGCCATAGGGAGCACCTGCTCTTTCCCCAGCATGGGCATTGGCAGAAGTGAAGGCCAGTGCCTGGTGATAAGGGGAAGCACTGGAGAAGGCTCAGCCAGGGGCATTCCTCCCTCCTCATTGAAAGGACTGTGGGGGTGGGGGCTGTTGGTGTGGAAAGACATGAGCGCCAATGCCGTATTTGTGGTAGCAATGAGTGCTAATTTCTAAAAACAGTTAGTCAGGAACCTATTTCTTAATAATATACCTGTTGATGGTATAGTGGCAGCATTTAGATAGGACAGAAGAATATAAAGTATTATGACAAAAACTAGTGCTTTATTTGATAGTATGACGCTTATATAGTATAAGGCGGGGGAATTTACACCAGGGGAAAGGAGGAACAGACAGAAGGACTTTCCAATGGAGGAGAGTGGACAGGCACAGTAGAAAGTCCCACACAATGGAACAACCAGTTTCATGAAGCTTTCCTTATGGAGCCAGGTGGCTTTATTTACATTGTGTCTATAATTAACCTCAGAAGTAATGCATGTGTCTAATGTGCATTCAAAAGACCTTTCAAACACTTGTTTATGGGCGTTTTAAATGTGATTAACTTTATTTAACCCGTCTTGAGAGGAAGCAATCACACAATTGTTTTGTCGCTCAATCCCTAAGTGGGCAACTTAATGTGTAATCCATTCAGGATCTTCAACACTTGTGAAACGTTTACTATGCACTGAAAATATTGTGTCAATTAGCGCCGCCACTGCCGGTATGCTAATAGATCACACATGAATTTATTACAACAAGTACTCTGCACAAGGTAATACTATATTGAATCCCATGCCATTGCATGGATGCCTGACTCTGGGGGTTGATGCTGGTGGTCTGGGGATGGAAAGACAACCAAGCAAGAGTTAGATGCGCCAGATGATCTTATCCTGGCAAGAGAGTGCAAGCTCCATAAAAGCCCTTCAATTAGACTAATAGAAGGCAGACAATAATACTAAGATCCTACTGTAGAACCTTTTCACAGTAGAAGATTTCTGAGTCCAAAGACTGTAGTCAGTTCTCAAAGACCTAACCAAGCTGCCAGACTTAGAGCTGCTTGGAATTTGCCTCCCTTGACATTGCTAGCTGTCACACTGCCAAGGAACCCACAGACGCCGTAGATAAAACCTGTCTTCATACAAGAAAATCCTCCTACAAATGACACATATATCCCATATACTTAATAAAGCAAATTTTAACCAGATTGCCAGGTCTGAGGGCAGAAGCAAAATTTCTGATAACATACAAATCAAATATAAAAAATTGACTTTCAAATAGGGATGCATCACTAGTCAATAAAATGCAGTCTTTATTAATATTATTTACGGAAGCATGGGTGGCTGATCCCAGCAAATCCCCAGCCAGTTTGATTTTCACACTTTGAATTTAGCCTACATCAGTAAATTAGTAACAATACAGTAGTTTTAGAAGCTATGGCAACAACTGAAAATACCTCAGCTTTAAACAAAATGATTTCAGATTTGAACAAAATCCAAATATCAGGTTAAAATATACACTCTGTTAACAGGGTTTATTGGAGTTAATGGGCAAAATAAGTCAACACAGCAACAAAGGGCTCACACGCAAAGCAAAACCATTCAAAATACAATCCAAAATACATTAATTCACAAAAAAAATGGTGTGAGTTGACTTTTGGTGTACATATGGGACATTATTTTTCTTGTTATGCCTAGGCGCCAGATTGGTTATTTTATAACTTAATCACATTATTCATATTCAAATTATTCAGAAAGAGTAAAATACAATCAATCCCAAATATTTAATTGATCTTGGGCTTGGGTGATTTTTTAAAAAATAATTCATTGATTTTATAATTGAAAATTGCAACTTATAGTACTACTGAAAATATCTTAAGTGCTACTACAAACCAAAAATATTTATGATGAGTTGCATGGGAGAGTAATAGCAGCCCCAAAGCTATAAATGCTATTACCCTATCTTTGGCTCATCATAAATATTCTTAGTTTGTTTCAGAAAAAAAGGTTGTTGTTTTTGAAAGACTGATAACTCTATTTAAAATACACCCTCTAGTAAGCTGCCCTACTTCATGAACTTGCCCCAATACACTACTAGCATCTTCTGATATTTTTGTTTCTCTGGTATCATCACGTGATTTCAAATGATAAAATATCTCAGAATATTCTGAGAAGCTTTCAAATGTTAAAGGTGAAGTATATAACTTCCCATCTTTCATCAAATATGAAAGATTAATGCGCAGATTTTTAACTTCAAGCTCTCTTTTTATAGGCCTAAATTTCCTTTCATAAATATAAAAAAATGCTTTTTGGGAAACAATTGAACCAGTTAAAGATGAATTGTATAATTCTTTTCTTCTTTCTTCTTTCTCACAAATATTTTTTAGATCATTAATGTTGTTAATATAAAGTACATTTTCTTTTTCCTTTAAAATTTTTGATATTACACCAAAGTGACCATCAACAATGCTTTTTCCATGGCATTCAACAAAACGGTTATATTTTATGGAACCCTTAATATATTTAGGTGCCTCTTTAAATAAGTAATATAAAAATTCATATGATCTAAAATGATTTCCATTATCTGTCCATACTTTTATATTTTTTATTTTTTTAAATCTATCTAATTTAAGAAGACTTATTAGACATTCACCTGAAAATAAAGAATCATGTGATAATATTTGAGACAAAAAATCATGATATTCATATTTAATTTTATTGTTTTCTTTAAAAACTAATGCAAACCCTAATAATGAGATTGGTTTTTTTGAATAAAAACAATTATTGGTCTCAATTGGACCACCTCCAACCTTTAAGTTTTCTTTATAATCTATAACTACAACACAAGACTCATCATCTAGTTCATTAATACCTTTTTTATATTCACAATTTTGATGAACATAAAAGTCTTGGTGCTGATTAATAGTCTTTAAGTCATTGTCTATAGATTCTGGTAATGGTAAGTTTTTACTTTCACATTCTTCCTTCTTTTTTTCTAGTGAATTTTTTAAATTACAAATATTGCACATATCAGTTTGTTTTTTACTTTTTATTATATTTTTAGGGATTAATTTATAGTAAGTAGAAATTGAAACTGAAATTTCATTTTTTATTTTCATATTTTCATATATTTCTTTTTTTGTTTTAAGTAGAGAGTATTTAATTTCAGTTGAGTAATTACTCATCTCTTTTTCTATATCTTTATAAATTTTTTCAGGCACTTTTTTTGTAAACTGGCTTGTTTCAAAAGAATTTTCCAGCAATTTTTTAATTATTTTTTTAGTTATTTCTTTTTTTAATGAATAGTTATTATTTTTTTGGCTTTTTTTGTTTAAGCTTACATTTTTATTTTTATTTATTTTTCTTGAGTATTCAAACTCACTTTTGGTTATATTAAACCCCATATCATTAAGCTCTTTTAAAGAGTAACTGGAAGTAACCAGAGATCGCAAGGCTGGGAGATGTTTTTGGGGAGAAGATTTCATGAGATCCTTTAAGTTTTCAATGAACTCATTGCCTTTTTGATTTTGAATAGTTGGCAGGAACTGAGCTTTCCCAAATTCAGTTTGAGTAAGGAAGTGCTTGATGAAATTATCAAGATCATCACCAGCAATAAAGAGGAATGCCTTTTTTAACATTGCAATTCTCTCTTTTTGTTGAAGCTCCCAAGGAAAAAAAGGGTAGCATGGAAGAAGTAAATTTAACTGAGGACATGGTAGTATTTTGAATCTGTAATTAGGTCAGATCTTTGATGTGTGCCTTAATGATGGAGTAGTTATGATCAGAATGTGGTCTTTGAATTGGGTTATTTGGATTAGAAGCTTTGTGGTACTTTAGCTCTTATATACCAAGCTAAATGACACCATTCTGAAAGAAATGGTGTGATAGCTTTTATTATAGTTTGAACTTGAATTTATGTTTGCAGAAATTAATTAAATACCCAGTTTTCATGCACAAGTGATATATGTGAAGCAGCTAAGCATTATTATTACATCATATCCTCTTTGTAATCAATGCAAATCAATTAAAATGATGTATTCAGTTAATTGTAACTCTTCCGCATATTTTTAAAATGATAAAATATTAAAGAATTCCATTTAATGAATGCTCAATTTGAGGTTCGAAGCTCACTTGAACCTTAAAATCAATCTAAACAGTGATAAAAACATCCTAACTTCAAACTATCATAAAATCCTAGAGAATTGAGCTTTTTAAATAAAATAAAATGCGAAAATAAAGCTCTCAATCTTATCTTTAATTTCGTCAAATAAAAAACATCTGTTGTGTATTCAAAAAAAAGTATTTATTAGCTTTGAAGTAATCTACTTTATATCATTAGATATAATCATATAATAAAATCTGGATTATGCTCTTTTAAATTACTTTTGCTTTAATATTGAGCATAGTATACATATTAAAATTTTTACACCAATAGAAAGATAAGATTCTTAGCTTCATTTTGATAGTTTACAGTGTGAAAAAATATTAATTTTTCATTGAGTTATTAATGTTTTAAATATAAATTGTGTAATTAGTTACTTTTTCAAAATCGAACTGTGTTATGCTGCGACTTGAGCAGCATGTGCATTAGAAAATGGCCTAATCTCTAAAATAATGACCCATATGTTTACTATGTGAATTGGTGACAAAATACACCCAAGAAAGGTGAGTCAAAACTCAACCCAAAAACAAAACACAATAGCAACTCACTACATAAACAAAATCACTCACTCAGTGTGTGCAATGGATTGTAATCATGAATGATACCAAGGTATCTAAAATAAGACACAAGATCTGAAACATAATTTTTAAAAATATTGTGTTGGGTGTTTGAATTTGGCAGTAAAATCTAGGAAAATGGGTGGATTTTTTTGAGTATTCTAAAATGGGCGTTGTAAAACCAAAAACAACTAATTAAGAAATAAAAAATCTATAATTGGGATATTGGGAGGGAAAAACTCTAATTAAATATCCATATTCAGATAAAAGCAAAAAATAAAATTAGGGAGTAACTTAATTGAAATTTATTTAATATTTTATTAAATTTTAAAATGGAAGGAACACAACAACAGAGTACCAATACACCCTTTGTGCGCCGCGGTTGTGGTTGCCCCTGCGGGTCAAAGAATAGAGTTAGTGCAACCCAAGTGCCTACTCAAGAAGGAGACAGGAGAGGAGAGTTCCATAGTGACGCTGAACTGACACAGCCAGTTCAAGGAGCATAAGCTGCTAGGGTGTGGAGCATCAACCCTTGGGTCCCAAAGCTGACCCAGAAGCCCACCAAGGTCACCACTACAAAGAAAGTTAGAAACAAGGAGGTAGAACTTACTTTGTATGTGTTCAACGTTGAGTACCGGCAAGAGTTGGTCCCATCAGCTATGCTGGAGAAGGTGAAGCCTGTACTTGATACTAGCTACAAGCCCTACGTCAGTGATGGCGATCAGGAAGAGGACAAGGAGCTTGAGCTCTTCAGAACTGACAAGGAACAGTTGGTGCTTAAAAAGGTTGCTGCGTTTTACACCAAGGTGCACATGCCCTGTGTTGTGCCCAATGCCAATGAGTCAATCCACACCACTAAAAAGCCCGCTCAGAAGCGCATCCCCAACATTAAACGCATCATCCTGCTTAAGCTAATGCGTGAATTGGGCAATTACAAGGCGTCCGCGGCCCTTGTTGGGGTGGATCCCAAGTACGCCAGCAAGACCTTCAACAAGTTCATTGATACTGGCTGAGTCCTTGCTGCGGAGAAATCCTTGCACATTTCCACTATGCTCACCAAGGAGCACAAATGGGCAATCCGCCTGTGGATCACCCTCACTGCCATCTTGAACTGAAAAATATGCAGGCAATAGTCAAGTCCACTTTTGGGGTTGAGGCTTCCATTTCCTTTTACTACCATCTGGTCAAGAGAATGAGCTTTTCCTGGTTAAAGCTTGGGGTATCCCATACAATTGTAATAGCCCAACCAACATTGAGACCTGGAAAAACTATGCAGAGGCGTACACTGCCCTTAAAGCCAAGGGGACAGTCAAATTTTACTATATTGACAAATCAGCATTTACCTTGTCTATGCACAATGCATATGGCTATGTCCCCAAAGGCTCCAATGATGGGATGGCTCAGCGTGCTGAAGTCTGCGCCACAGCCTACTCAATGGTGGCTCTCCTTGGTCCAAAGGGGGTCAAGCCGTACCAAATGATACTGGGCTTCCACAACATCTGGACCTTTCTACCATTTCTCTAATTGGTCCAGGAGCACCTGAGGCACACAAGCCCGGGCTTCACTAACGTAATTGTGCTGGACAATGTTGGTCTCCATAAGGTGGCTGATATTCTTGAGTAATTCCCAATGATTGACACCAACAGCGCAGTGGGCCCCCATCAATTAGCCACTGCAAATTTGCGCCTTCTCTTCCTCCCTGCTTATTTGCCATTCCTAAATCCCATCAAGGAAGTCTTTGAGAGGCTCAAGTGAGTTATCAAGCAGAGGAACCCCAACTGGGACTGAGGACCTGTTTGATTTTCTCCAGGCTGGGATCCACACACTCCCAGCTGAGACTGTGGCTGAATTCTATGACCACGCTGATTTTTTCATCCCCGTGTGCCTAGTCAAACAGCCAATCAATTAAAGGCTTAGTGTGTCCAATTTTTTATATTATCTGATTTACTATTAAAGATTTATTAATTATCATTTTATATTTAGATGCTTCCAAGCCTGCAATCACATTCAGCAGGACAATCAATGAAGGTTAGTAATTTATTTATTTATAATCATTTTTTATTGTGTAATCTAAGGGTATCCCAAACGCTTGATACTGGATTACGCAAACACATTAATATCACTTTTGACAAATAAATATAATAATCAAAAAAAAGTTAAATGCAATGTGTACAAATCAGAAGTAGATTGTATTGAAATATATTATTATGCTTTTATTAAGACCTTCTCTGGGATATATTCTGCAAATCTTGTTTGCTAAAATAAAAATTACAAAATTTTATTATAAAAAAATAATATAAATTTCATTGGAATTATTGGAAGAGAGAATTTATTACAAACACCTGTAGTGAGTTCTTCTGTATGTACCCACCCCGCAATGGAGGTGGCACACAACCTCCACCACCACACCGTGGACAGTGGATACACCCTTATTAAAAAAACTCCTGCCTGCTGGTGAAGGGGAGTAGGGTTAGGTGCAAATGGAGAAGCAGCTTTTCTGGCGGGGATGCAAACCCGTATATACCAGCCAAGACCAGGGTGTCCTGGATGACCTGATCCACCAAGTTATACCTGGGGGGACCTTCTTCCTGTCAAGTGAGCGCCAGGCCTTATCAATTCCTAGAAGGACCCTGTAAAGATCCTCCACGCTGGCGCCCATTCTGAAGTAGAAGTCCATCCAAGGTAAACCACCAGATGAAGCCTTTGCCCAGCAAAGGCTTCTGTAAACTTGCATAATTTATTGAAAACCACACTGATCTTCTTATCATGCTTGGTCTTTGCAAAGGTCAGCTCCATGGCTGAAGGGACCCCCGTCTTTTTGGCACTCCAGGCTAACCCAAAGTTGGCAAGGAGGATTTTTGTCTTCTTGACAGCTGTTGCATCTGCAACAGCCAATTTCCCCACTGTACGCCCAAAGTTGTCCAGAAGGTAAGATAGGGTGTGCTCCAAGGGGTAGCAGAAGTGAGCAGCCACATGAGCCCAGCCCATCTCCGATACATTCTTGAATGGGAGCATTGCCGGGAGTCACAAACAAGCTCAATGGAGTTTATACAGTAAACTCCACTGAGATTAACCAGGTCCAGGCGGACCAGTTGGGCATCCTTGTAGGCAGTAACTTCCCACTCGGATGCCTTCTTGCCATGCGTCAGCCCGGCTAATGCCTCCCATGACATTAGAAAGGACCCGTGGATGCGGTCCTCCAGCTCCCGCAAGACAGGGGAGGACAGATACAGCTTCTTGGTCACATGATTGGCGTAGTTGGCGTAGAATGTGGCAGGGACAAAGGGGACCAGGACTTGGCAGAGTTCACTGTCTATGTTCTCTAAAAAACAGATAACTATTTATAAACTTTTATTAATTTTATTTTTTTATGTTACCTTCATGTGTTTCTTCCTTGCCGGCTGCTTCAGCAGGCTTTGCCATTCTTGGTGCAAACAGTTGTGCGGGCAATTCTTTATCCTCTGCTCTGGCACGCTTGGCAGGTTTGAAATGTTCATACATCTCTGGGTTGTCAACCCAGACAGACGGCGCAGAAAGATTGTATGCCTTAAATTGCAGGCCCTCAACCACTGTCTTCTGGATGTAGAGAAGACACTTGATGGTCTTCTCAGGGGTGTCTGGCATTTTTGTCATTAGGGCCTTTGCAGACACCTTGTCTATTTTGTCTCCATCAAGGACAGCAGACTTCACTTTGGTTTTGACCTTGCAGTCAATGTCTTTGATTTTGGCAATTGCCAAGTCAAGATCCTTCAAGAGCTTCTCCAATTCTCTCATTGATTTTTTACTAACCTTCTCATAGGTTTTTATAGCTTTTGCCCCAATAAATTATGTATTATTTTGATACTGTTGACTCTTTGTTTATCCTTTTTTCCCATTTACTACATTATCCCATCTTTTTACCCATTTTTTATATGTTTTACGTTAATCTCAATGTGTTGTTTGCTTTGTGTTGGCATTGTTTCCTTGATTATCATATTATTTTTGGCGCTTTGCACAGCCCCTTGTGAAAATACTAACAACAATTTGGTGATCAGCTAAATTTGAATTAGAAAATTATGTGTTAACTGTTTTTAGATAAAGTTGTTACTGATCTGAATTCAAAACCTTAATGATAAACTTTAAGCCAATCAGGAGCCAAGTGGTAAAGTGATTGTTATGACACAAAGGGTCATTCAATAATTCTTTGGTGTATGTGTGCTAATAATATGATTGGCTGGATGCTTTGCCATTGTATGCCATTGTTGCTGTGGCAAGTTTTTGATGGACTAGTGCCCAATCAGCTGCTGGGTTAGCACTAGTTCATCAACAACTTGCCACAGCGGCAATGGCATACAATGGCAAAGCATCCAGCCAATCATAATAATTAGTGCACATACACCAAAGAATTATTGAATGTCCCTTTATGTTACAACAATCACTTTATCACTTGGCTCCTGATTGGCTTAAAGTTTATCATTAAGATTTTGAATTTGGATCAGTAACAACTTTACCTAAACATAATAAACTTATAATTTTCTAATTCAAATTTTGATGATTGCAAAATTGTTGTTAATATTTTCACAAGGGGCTGTGTTTGGGTACTAAAAATAACTGTGTTCTGGATCTAGATACACAACATAGAAAATATATTGTTTTATAGAAGTAAGCTGAACATAAAGAATAAAACCAACTATAAACAAAGAGAACACAAACAATTGAAATTAAAAATAAAGATAATATAAATAGAAAATGTTTGGTGACAGGGGGTTTATTGGGGTGGGGAAGAGTGATGCCTAGGAGACAGAATAGCGCGGGAAGGAAGATGTAGAGGCAGTGCTGGCCTAGGGGGTCTGGGATTAGATGGGTTGGGCTTGCAGGTGAGGGGTGTTGGTGGTGGGGGTGGAGGCAGGAGGATTTTGTGTGATAGCTGCCATATAACACTTGTCATATTCCTCATTGGTCATTGGCTGGATGGGCTGGTAGGTGGCAGTGGCCTGAGGTGGAAGGCACTTATCCTTACGTGATTGGTTGCCCATGTTCACATGGGCAACCATTTGCGCAAATAAGTCATCCACCATCTGGCGGCCAAAGAGAAAATTGTGGTCAAGGACCCCAAGATAGAGGTTGTTGAAAGCCTGAGGGCGGCGCTCCTGGAGTGTATCTCCAATATTGAAGAACACAACATCAGTCAGATGGATGTCAGCATGACCAGCTGGGTACACAGAGGCCTGGTGCCCACGTTACTGGATGGCCTCAAGAGCGGTGGAGCTACCCTCCATCTGGTGGCTCAAGAAAACCTGGTACTTGGAATTCAAGCCATCCCAGGAGTTGAGCAATTCACCGAGGATGTGGCTGTACAAGTAGCCATTGATAAAATCTGGGTTTTTCTGATAGTAGACAAAACCCTTGGATGAAACAGCCAGAAATGCACCAATGAAAGTCCCCTTCTTGACCTTCTTCCTTCCTTTTTGAGTGGCGGCTCTTCCTTGCTTGCCAAAATCATCAAATCTATTTATAGCTTGTAATAGGAGATAAACATGACATTATCAGTTAGACTAGTCAGGCATCAGACCAGGGTTGATTTGATGGCAGTGTCATACAGAAAATCTTCAGCGCCATCCCATTGGTTGCCGGCAAAATTGGTAAGAATCTGTATTGAAGCCACCTTCCCATACATCCAGAGCTGAAACATGCGCTCAGACACCCAAATGCCATGGTACACAAGTTGCTTCTGGACCTGGGTCAATGGAATCTTGGGATCCTGCTGGAGGAGGTCAATTATGATTGGGTATGCCTCAGATATTTGTGACTTGGGGGCCTTCTTGGGCTTTTTGACTGTCCTAATCAGATTCCCCTTATTCATTAAGTTTTTTAATTCCCCCATGACAGTAGCTCAGGTAAATTGCAACTGGGCAGCAATCTGTTCCCAGGACAGACCCTGTAGATTCAGTGCCACAATTTCCTGAAGAATTTGGGCGCTGATGATTTGTTGCTTAGGGCGCTGGGCCAGGAGAGCTGAAGCCTGATTGGCTGTAGGGGGCAGGTTGGCTGGTGGCAGGAAGTTGTTCCAAATCAAGGTTGCTATCCTGATTGATTGGTTGGTTGGTAGGCAGCTTGTGCAGGGGTGGGTACGGGAGCAGGGGCAGAGCTAGACACTATGTGACTACTGAACAAGTCAAAGCCATAGGGTTTGATGGTCAGGTACAGGTCAGCTTCCTTGTTACCCGCCTCAAAGGCTTGGGTATAAACAGGTGCCTCCACGTTTTTAGCCTTGCCTCAATTGAAGCTGGCTTGGCTGCTTGTGCCATTGGAGATGTTGCTAGTAAAAACCATTGTAAAAAACCTAGGATAAAATCACTAAAAGCAGAAGTTTTAAAATTTAATGATTTATTTTTATTATAATCTTGAGCCCATATTTGGAAGGTTCTCAAAACCATTCCATACAAATCAGGAGCCAAGAAAATGAATAAAATGCCTCTGTTCCTAAATCGAATAGCTTTTGATTGGCTGTTAAACTGTTATTTTTCTATTTTAGGCTGCTCATACTACACATCTTGTGTGAGTTCATTTTGTTTTGTGCTTGTGGAATCTTGCTTCTAGATTGCTCAAATTTTGTTTCATTTTAGTCCTTCTGTTGGTGCCTGATATGAATCCTGATTGGATTATAATATACTCCAGAACAGCATCCATCCATTTCACTTGTTGCGTCAGTTCATTTTGTTTGTGGCTTGAACTACACCGCTTGATGTTTGATATAATTTTGTATAATGGTCTAGTGAAATTTCATTTTTTGTTTGATAGTTCATTTATTAACTGAAATTTTATAAATTAATTGAATCCTGAATCTTGTGCAACTTGGATTTTGTTCAAATCTGAAATCATTTGGTTTAAATCTGAGTATTTTTGGTTGTTGCCATAGCTTTTAAAACTACTGTATATAAAAAATTGGCTGTTTTAAAATTATACATATCCCAGCAGATTCATCTAGAAGTTTACCTGGGAATATTACTATACTGTATCATTAAATTAAATGTCAGGAAACTTGAAAACATCCCCTTTCAGATGGATGACTGCCTCTGGAAACTGGAGAAAATGAAGACACTGTAGGGCTATGACCTGTGGAAAACGTCCTCTACAACTGATTTGAATTAACTTTGCTTTATTTTTTTACCTTCAGAAAAGAACATGCTTATTAACACATTAACCACTTTGCCATTTATACACCGCACTGCCACCACAGTGGTACTGAGCGCCACCCAATTAGCAATGGGTGCAAGAGTTATCCATCATGTACAGAAGATTACATGTTCACAACTAGAGAAAATAGCAGAAAATAAATTTTCAGGGTTTAATTACCCCAAATAACCCCATCCCCCTTGCATATTTGCTTTCCCTCAATAAAAATTTCTTAGCTTACAATTTTATTTTAATTTTAATTTTAAATTAGTTTAGTAATATCAAACTAATCAGATGAAAATAAAACAATATTCATGTAAACAAAAATACTCTTCATTTTAAGTATATTTTTAAAGGGTTGTTTATTTAGTTGATTTTACAAACTCCTGGTTCAGAATTTAACTATTTAAATGATTGTGAACTTGTTTTACCCAATGTATACTGGTTACCTTATTGTGTTTCAAATATTGAATTTGTGAAATCTTAAAATATTTAGTTTGAATATTATTTTCTGAATAGCTTGAGTCAATCTTAGCATGTGCCATAGGAAATAATTAGTAGCAAATAGGTGAACATTACTGTAAATTCAGAACCTGAACATAAAAATGCAGGATTGTCATATCCTTGGTCCAAATTCTAAATCACTTTTGCGGGATAGCCTTTTTAATTAAATTTAATTCTTTGTATTTTTATTTGATTTTTAAAAATGCAGGAACTCATAGAAACTTTGCAAAGTTCAAGTTTTACTGCATATTTCCAAGGGTTGAAATGAATTAACTGGAATCAGATTTTTAGTGTTCAAATCAATCAACCATTTTCATTAAGTTTACTGTTTTTTAAAATTGTGGGATTGTCAAATCCAAGAACCAAATTTCAAATCACTTTTAAATACCACCAGTAAACTCAGATATTAAATGCATGAGCAGGAATCCAAATTGAATGTACAGTAAGAAACTAGGAAAAATCAACCCAAATTGAGAAGCTCCACTCTGGATAAAATCAAATGAAAAATCCAATCTCAACAACCTTGTTTAGACATGAAATTAATTGAAATGTAAAATTGTCAAAACTGGAAATGATGCAATATTCTGCACTCTAAATAACTAATATAGCAACCACAAAACCATATAAATATATATGAGCTACCCTCCTGATGACGCAGAAATTTTTTAAAAGTTTTTTGGCCCCTGGCTACGCTGGGAGTCAAATAAACTTCTTTTCAAGGAAGAAGGAGAGGTGAGAAAGATAAAACATCAGTTTACTACAAAATTTGTTGATTTATTGATATTAAGGATGCTTGATTACAGTTGATTTTAGAAAACTATAATAATAAAATAGAATTATATATTATAATATATCTTATCACATTGTCTTTTCCTTGATGTGTTGCTAGTTCATTTGCTGTTGATAATGTTTTTTTCATTTAATTGGATAGCTTCACCTCCAGTTGCCTTGGCAATAGGAAATAAAGTTGCCTCCCCAAGACTAGCTGTGGTTGCAGAGGCGGCTTTATTTCCTATTGCCAAGGCAACTGGAGGTGAAACTATCCAAAAAAATGCAAGAACATTATTAACAGCAAATGAGCTATCAACACATCAAGGAAAAGATGTGATAAGATAGATTGTAATATATAATTTTATTTTATTATTGGCATTTTTTAAAATCTACTATAATCAAGCATCTAAATTTTAGCTGTCCTAAAATGAAATAGGGTGATTTTTGAGAATGCCTATGATTCCTAAAAGAATCAGCACAAATCCACTCTAGATCCTTTGGCATCCTTTTTGAGACACCCATAAATTATTTTTATTTCAAATTCACTTATTTTTTATTTAAATTTGGTTCTTAGATTTGACAATCCCACAATTTCATATTTTTTTACTAATTTATGTTGTTTATGATTCATTAGACTTACAGAAAATACCAAATTTTACATTAGAATCCCACATTTCTAATTCATGTATCTCACATTTATTTGATGTATTTTGTCTTTTGTTAGTTGAGTTATCTGCTCAAGGGATTCAAAATTTGCCAACTTAAATAAACCAAAAAAAGTCAAATTAAATGGTTGATTTTATTAAATATTTTAATTTTCATGCAGCTGAGTTACCCACAAAAGTGATTTGAAATTTGGACCAAGTATTTGACAATCCCACATTTTTTATATTTAGGTTCTGAATTTACAGTATTGGTGTTTGTATTGGGTGGCTTTGGTGGCACTAAATCAATATGGATCAGTTGATAAGTACAGGGTCAGATTTGTGGCCTTTATAATCAATAGCCATCATGTGTGACAGAAATTGTTGGATAGTAATAAGCTGTCTCCAAGTGGTGGGGAATCACCACCCAAATCCACATGGAGTTATGACTAACCACCAACACAGCTTCAAATACTGTATTGTGAAATTTTCAAATGAGATACTATGGTTAAGTAAAATGATTAAAACTAACCAAAAGAGCCCAAGATAAATAACCTGTGAGAGTATCAGATTGTCTTCAGCATAAAATTCAGGACATTAAGATAGAACCAGAGTTTTAGTTTCAAACATAAGAGGAACAACTCTGAGATGGGCAGACATTGGACTAACATTGGGCGGAGGCAACAACAAAGTGCCAATGTCAGGGCCCCATCTTCCCATAATGATCCGGCTAATAATTAGATTGTAGGGAATGTAGCGCAGCAGGCCAACTACAGGATGCATTTGAAAATAAAGTTAGACCAAGGGATATTTAATTTCATTGAGTAAAAATTTTGAGAGGACTCAACTCTTAAGAGTTAAAATAGTGAAAACTATTCAATATACTAAAATTTGACTAAGTAATACCGCCTGAATCTTGGGCTCCTATTCCTTCTCCATTTTCAAGTGAGTATCTAGTCCAGTTTGCAAAGAACCCTTGAGTGACCAATTTCTGATGACTATACTGATAAATAAGATCATATTAGATGACCCTCAAATTATGTCACTTTATCAACATCAGCTTACAAGGAGAAATTGGATTCAACTGGAAAACTGGAGCAGTTGCAACCCATTTTCAATCAACCGTTTGATTTAAGATCATTAAATCAGTCAATTTTTTTAAAGGTTTCCGGCTTTTTGAGCCTTCCTACCTGGCCAAATAATCCCCAGCATAATGGAATTTACTGTGACATAATGCAAAAAAGGTTCAAATTTACATAAATAAAATTAATCTAATTGTATCTTATTTAATTTATTTATTTGCTATCTCTACAGTCAATAGGATACTTGGTACATTATAATAAAACTTGTCTCCCTTTTTTATATTTCTTTATTTCTCACTAACATCTGAAGTCTTTAATATCTGTAATAAATGCTAAATTCAAGTTTTTATAACACAAAATCTATTTTTTGAGTCCCATTAAAAACAAAAGAAATAAAAATAAAAACCTCTATAGTCTGGAACACCCTTTTAATTAATTAGCTTGGAAGCATGGGCTTTAGGGAAGAAGAACTTGGAGTGCTTGTAAAAAGCTGCCACCACATTGGGTGGCATCAAGAATTGACTAATTTTGAGAATATTGAAGAGATCTTTGGTGTCCTGTGGGAAGCCTTTATTTACTTCATTCTTGATCTAACCAAGCGCCTCCTTGATTAAATTCAGAAATAGAGAATAGGGAGTGAGGAAGAGGAGTTTCATTGGAAAGTCAGCAAGGCAGTGGCTGGAGGTGTGGCTGTCTTTGTTGATGGGTGGGAACTCAGACACAATCAAGTCCACTTTGTGGAGCCCAACATTATCAAGCACAACAATTTTGGTTGTGCCTTGATAACTAATCCAAAGCTACTCTTTCATGTCTCAGAGAAAATTAAGAAATGTCTTGCTGTTGAGGGAACCCTTGACCATCTGATATTGGTCTAAACCACAGGAACCAAGAAGGGCTACCATGTAATAGGTCTGGTAACTTTCACGGTAAGCTCCATAATGCCGGGCATTATCTGGCCAAGTAAGAAAGTGCAGAAAGCCCAAAAACCTTTAACAAAACTGACTGATTTAACAAATTTGAATCAAATGGTTTATTGAAAATGGGTTACAGCTGCTCCAGTTTGCCGGTCAAACCTAATCCCCCCGTAAGTTAACGTTGATAAATTGACGTAATTTAAGGGTCAGCCAATATGAACTTGTTAATCAGCTTGGTCATCAGAAGTTGGTCACTCAAGGAATCTTTGCAACTTGGACTAGATACTCACTTGATAATGTGGAAGGAATTGGAGTCCAGGATCCAGGCGGTATTGTTTAGTCAATTTTTGATATATATTGAATAATTTTCTGTTTCAACTCTTAAGAGTTGAGTCCTCTCAAAAATTTACTCATTAAAATCACATATTCTTTGGTCTAACTTCACTTTTGAAAACAAATCCTGTAGCTGGGTTGTTACACTACATCCCCTACAATTTAATCCTTAGTTGGATTATTACTGGAAGATGGGGGCCTGCTATTAGTACTTTGTTATTGTTGCCGCCTAACGTTAATTCAATGCATGTCAATCTTGGTGCTGTTCCTTCCCCCATCAAAGCTAAAACCCCTGTTCTATCTCAATGTCCTGAATTTTATTCTGAAGACACCTTGATTCTCTCACAGGCCATTTATCTAGGGCTTTTCTGGTTGGGGTTATTTATTTTATTTAACCCTAGTATCTCATTTGAAAATTTCACAAAACAATATCTAAAGCTGTTTTGGTGGTTAATCATTAACTCTATGTGGATTTGGTGGGTGATTCCCCACAACATGGAGACAGCTTCATATTATCTTGTGATTTCTGTTACAGTAAAAGACAGTTGCACAACGTACTATACCTTCCTTGGACCCCTTCTAAACCCACCCATGCCAAGACCTGAGCAAGCAGGAAAACAATAAATTGTTGATATATAATAATTAAACATTGTCAGTCTACTTTAGTGACAGATAGGTTCTGGCATAAATGCAGAAATTCTCAATGGTTTTCTGCTGTTTCTGTTGTACAGAGAAATACATAATACTTTCTAGGAGAATCCCAAATCAACCATTGTTTCATATACAAATTTTTTGAAGCAGAAAGCCCAAATTCTGTAGCCAGCATTGATTGGAAAGAGAGTGAATACAGATGGCAATTCTTGGATACTTACTGCTTGATTAAATTGATATGCACAGACTGCAGGAGTTTTGGCTGATGTTTGGACTTTGTGAATTTTGCCATTTGATTGATGTCACATATTTGGTGTTGAGGCTGCCAACATATCTGGCTGTGAAACTAAATTGGGGCGCAATATCCCAAACTGACATTTCTCTATTTAGGCAGTTGAGGAGATCTTGACGCTCATTAACCAACAACTGACAACTGCCCTTAGTGGATACCACAGCATCCAAGCTATCAAGCTCAGCACACAGAATATGGACCTTTTTGTAGAAGGTGGTATCACTCTTGCCTGTGGTGGCATCATCAATTATTGACTACACCACATGTACAGATTGCTCTTCAGTGGTGGTCAATGGCTGATAGGATGTATCAAAAACATGGAGGCAGAAATGGCAACTCTGGGATCTAGAGTGTGGAGCCATGTGTCATGGTAGGTTCCATAATGCTATGAATTATTTTCCCAAGACAGAAAGCTCAAAAGGTGGGGAAGCTGTTAATCAGATTAACTGATTTGAAGGATTAAAATCAAACAGTTGATCAAAAATGGGTTACTGCTTCTCCAGTTTGCCATTTGGATTTGATTTCCCCTTGCAAGCTGACACTGATAAATTGACGTAATCTGATAATCACTCAATACAACCTTATTTATCAGAACAGTTTTCATAAATTAGTCACACAAGGGTTGTCTTCAAACTAGACAAGATACTCACTAGACAATGCAGAAGGAATAGGAGACAAGGATCCAGGTGGTATTGGTTATTCAATTTTTGATATATATGAGAAAATTTTCACTGTTCAACTCTTAAGAGTTGAGTCCTCCCTAAAATTTTACTCAAATAAAATCAAATACTATTCTGGTCTAACTTTATTTTATCATGTATGCTGTAGTTGGCCTGCTGTGCTACATTCCCTATAATTTGATCCTAAGTTGAATCATTATTAGAAGATGGGGACCCACTGTCAGTACTTCATTGTTGGCGCCACTAATATTACTCTAATGGCCCAGAATCTTGGAGTTTTCCCAACTGTATCTGAAGCCAAGACACTTGCTTCCTCTTAATGACCTGAGCTTTATGCAGAAGACACCCTGATCCTCTTCCAGGCCATTTATCTAGGACTTTTTTGGTTAGGGTTAGTCATTCTGCTTAATCCTAGTGTATCTTTTTAAAAATTTACCAAACAGTATTTGAAGCTTTGTTGGTTGGTAACTATCAACTAAATGTGAATTTGGGTGGTGATTCCCCACCACATGTAGACTGCTTCCTACTATCTGACCATTTCTGTCACTCCATGTTACAACTGGGTACACAGTGAAGGTGTATGTAGCCTCATTGTTCTTTTGACCTTGGTATAGGAGACTTTGTTGACAGGCTTTGAAAGTGGCTTCTGCATGATATTCAAGCTTCTAGTTCTGGCTTGTGACACAGGAGGTGATTGTCTGATGCTGACGCCTTGAGAGGCCTAGGTATCAGCATTACTCCCCTGAGTTGCATTCTGGATCTTTTATTAAACTGTCAGGAATCCACCCTGCTGGGAATAATCTCCCAACATGGTGGATTAAGGCAGAATGATTCAACCCAGTGATCATAGAACCTATAGGTAAAGAAACCATACCCAGGTGTAAAAACTCTCCTAGGATTTGATATCTCTCAAGTAAGGGATTAAAACGCCTTAGAAAGGTGTACACTCCCAAGTAGGCAAGCAAGGAGACGGAGGCAAAATGATGGAACAGACTGGTTTTCACAGGTTTGGTTGTCTCAGACTGAGCTTGTTGCTTGGTAGGGGGTTTGTCAAGAACAGCAAAGCAATATACCATTTCCCTGGCACTACTGACGCCCATTTTCTGTTATTGCAGTATTCTGTGCTATTTTCTGTCCCAGGGCGTGTTTCCATCTGAACAGAGGAGTGTACCAAAGTACAAAACAAAATTAGAGTCCCCCATTTAAGCCTGATTCCCCAAAATGGGGAAATATTAGGCGGGTTTATGGAAGAAATTCTAAAGGTCTTACAAGCAATAAAAATATTTAAGTTTGGGTAAAATTACTTTTATTGATTGAGCAATTGTGATTAACAATCCTCAGAAGCTTAAATAGAAATTGGTTTGGGGAAATTGGGAAGGAAATTAAACTTGAAACAGGGCAGTTGTGCAAGGAAGTTTCAAAAAATAAATATTCCTAAGCATTGAAACATCTCTCCATCTCATCAGTAAGCATTTAATTTACTTTAACTGAAAATTGGGGTCTTGGGAGGTGGTTTGGGCTTGGTTTTCACCAACTATAGTTTTAAATGACTTAATAGAGTTTAAAACAGGTGTTTTGGGCTTTTCAGAGCCTGCTGCTCCTGCCAGGCTTTGGTTCACGTCACCTGAGCCCATCATAACACTTGATTGTCTGGAATCTTCACGCTGGAGCTTAATTTTCTCTTTTAAACATATATCCAAACCAGAATATAAATAGTGTAAGAAGGTTCTGGGTTTAAGTTTTGGTCCAGACTTGCAAATAACCTTATTATTAAATTCACTGACTGACTGACTGTTTGTTGTTGTTTTCAATAAATCCAATTGTTCAGATAAAATTTGGCCCTCAGATAAAAAATTCCCAGAACTAAAATAACCCACAAACTTGATATTTTCAAGAATATTGATGTTGGGATCATCATAATTAATGATCCTGACATAAACCCTCCAGGGCGCTTTGTGGACGGGCTTCCCCATGGGCTAGTGAAGGAGCTGGTTAGGAATGGGATAGTCTGTCCATAAAAATCAAATAAAATGTATATTTTTAGATTAAATATGTATTTATTTAGATTTTAGGTGTAGTTTTGGTAGTTTTTTTCTATGATTTAGCCTTGAATAGTAACAGAATTTTTATATCTGTCTTTTGAAGTGTATAATATTGTATCATTTTTGGGTTTGGATAATTTTAAAGTTTACTCAATTTTTATGTCTAAACATGTTTAACAAGAATTGTTTTTTATTTGATTTTAGTCATAGTGGACTTCTTTATTTGGGTTGGTGTTTCCTAGTGTACTTAATATGTGTTCAAAGTCCATTTTAGTTTCCAAAAAATAATATTTGAGTTTACTAGTAACATTCATTTGTGAATTGAAATTTGGTTCTTGGATGTGAAAATCCTACAATTCCAAAAAATATAGTAAACTTAATGAAAATGATTAATGGATTTGAAAGCTTCAAATCTGATTCCAGTTAGTTCATTTTTTCCACTTGAAAAATGCAGTCTGGCTTGAAATTTGCAAAGTGTTTATGAGTCCCTGTAATTTAAAATATTATAATAAAAATATAATGAATTTGATTTAATTAAAAAAGGCCATCATGCAAATATGATTTGAAATTTGGACCAAGCATTTGAAAATCCTGTATTTTTACCTTTGGGTTCTGAATTTACAGCATATGAGGACATTTGTGACTGGGCCCCCAGCAGCATTAACTTTGATGGACATGGCCTACAGCTGGACTTCTACAACAGACTCACAACACTAATTAGACAACAGCTTGATATGAGCCAATTCAATAGCCTCCAATAAGTATTCTTGGAAGGAAAACAAGCTTCTCAGAAGTATGATGGCCTACATGTGATTAATAAGTAAAAAAGAGGGTTCTTCAGCCATAAA
The DNA here is from genome assembly GCA_014839935.2 of Entomophthora muscae. Classification (NCBI taxonomy): domain Eukaryota; kingdom Fungi; phylum Entomophthoromycota; class Entomophthoromycetes; order Entomophthorales; family Entomophthoraceae; genus Entomophthora; species Entomophthora muscae. The sequence continues at coordinate 350,069 of QTSX02003557.1, forward strand.
AGACACCTGTCCTAATAAAAAAGCCAAAAAATCTAATTCTTGGAGTATAAGTTGTAATACTCATGAAAACAAAATTACAACTCACACTGCACCTGAGGAGGGAAATTATCAGAGGAGTGCTTAGGTGAGCTGCTATCCAACATATTACAAGAATCATATAGGGACCAGGACATGGATCCAATCATCATGATCCAAGTACCCTCCATAAATCCTATACTGTTTGCCGCCCAAACTTGAAATAACCCCCTCACTTTCCTTTATGCTTTTGCAGATATCAGGGTACAGCACTATTTGACACTGGAGAAGACCTATCCCTCATCAACAAAAGATTTTCCAACATCATGAAACTAACTACAATCAAGAGTACATCAAAAGATTTATCATGGCAGACAACATTAGTAACTGGTCAATAAAGAGGTAAAACCCTTCCAGGCATAGATAGAGGATTTTTGAACTACCATTAGTGGTCTAATAATCCTAATACCTAAGTACAGCATTTTTCTTGGCCTAGATTGGATGAGAAAGACAAAATCTCACATTTATTGGTATAGTGCCACACTCGCAATACAACAAGCTGAAGTACATCACCATGTATATTCAAATTGCCTTGATATTCTTATGTGAGATCATGTGTTTATTAGAAACACAGAAATATAGAATACAAGGACGCCAGTAAGATTGACTGGAATACCTGTACATATGAGATCATCCATTAAAAATTTTGAAAGTCTCACTTGAACAGGAACCAATACGCTAGCAACTCTTCCAAGAATACATCTCTTTATTCAAGGGGAAACTACCAAGGTTACCGCCTGACAGGAGTATTCAGTACAAAATTGACCTTAAAGGAAGTGGCCCTAAAGCACGCCCCATCTATTGCTTAACGCCACAAGTAGACAGTGCAATAAAAGCTTATCTGGATGAAGACCTAGAAAAGGGAATCATTTGATTATCAAAGCCCCTTTGGCACAGCAGTCTTCTTTGTAGCTAATAAAGATGGAGGGTTACACCCTGTCACTGATTTCAGAGCAACCAACAAGGTCACAATTAAGAGCAGGTATCCTATGTCCCTGACTGACAACCTCTTCAACACACTGGGAGGATCATATTTCTTCACAAGGATCAACTTAACAGCATGATACCATCAAATATGTGTTAAGCCTGAAGACATTTCAAAGGCTGTAAAGTTTTGGGGGATCCTGCTAGCCCTGGATAGGAATTTATTCCCCAGAGCTACAAAAAAGGTGGGACACATCCAGGCAAAACCTTCTTGCAACCAGGAGGACCTTGGCCACACTATGGGTGGGTGTTTTGTGCTGGCCTTTACAGCCAAAACTCCCCCTTCCTTGGATTCCACTCTTACTACAGCGGAGACGCTAATACAGTTGGATTTTTTTGCTCTCCTGATGCCGTCCTGCCTTAAAAAAATTGGCAGGACAACAGAAAAACAGGTTTCTGGCTTGCTGGGTTTTGCCTGGCTTGCAGCCTGGAAAATTTGGGGGTAAGATTCCACATATAGTGGAATCCTGGTTGAGCAATCCCTCTGGCTTGGGGGTCCCTTGGCCTGAAGAAAATGGTTCTAGGGACATTCCAGCTGTGACGTCAAAGGCAAGCATCAATGAAAATGTTGTGCCCAAGTCCTTGGGATATAGCTAGCCAACCAGGCTGCTGTCTCCCGCACCTGGGCCTGTTGCTCCTATTTCTTGGGCTCAGGTCCTAGGTAGATTAGACTGATGCTTCTAACTAGTCCACTCTTAATGCTTCTAAAAACCCCTCCTATAATGCCCCTGGTACCATTACCCCTCTCATGCATATGATGGAATCAAGGGCCATCAGACCCCTTGCTTACCAATCCTGACTATTAAATAAAACTCCTGACTTTTGCAAATTTATTTGTATGATGTGGTTTTAATTTAATAACACATATTATTGTCCTGACTTCTGAAGTTGCCCCCCTCCTCCTGATTTTGTCTGTACAACTGCCCTACCGGAAATCTGCCTTTGTTTTTTGTTGTGATCTAATCCAAGAAGATCTGAACCCTGATTGAATCCATGAAAGCACCTCAGCTCTTGTGGCCAGTCTGCTCATAGTTTTTTTGTTAAAACTCATTCTATGGAAAGTTGTCTTCCTTCTTTAAGTCATTTATGGTGACCATGGTACCTGTCTTCTTGTTGCTATGGACTACAACCCCAAACGTTTGGGATAGACCCTCCTTGGCTGTGCAACACTCTGTACCCAATACTGGCCTGCTCTCAAATCCCCTTTTGCATCTGACCCAGGTTCCCATCATCCTCAAGACGTGTGTCAAGCTGGCTTGGATAGGTCTCTATCCTGAGGATTGTCCATCTTTCCAGGAGACATGCATTAATTAATCACTTTTCACAGATTAGGACAACACCAAACTTATTTTGATTCAAACCACTCTCTCCCCTCCTTGCAGCAACTTCCTCCTATGGGTCTGGATTCCCATCCCACCCAGGATTGTTCTTTATGGTGGCTGTTGGGTGCCTTGATGATGGGCTTAAATGCCTACCTCCCAGCCTTGTCCTGGGCTGCCTCTCCCTGAAGGCCTCTTAGAGCAGCTGTTCCAGTCCTGCATTGGATGGCATCCTGGCAGATGGTTCCACCAGGATAGGAGCCAGATTTTGTTAGCCTAGCCCCCCTCTCTCCCAAAGACAGCATTGAGAACCTAATACATCTCCTTTGGATGGGCAGTTTTCATATTTGATATGACAAACGCTCCCAGTACCCTTTGGCCTTCATGAACAGTTTTTTCAAGCACTAAATGGAAAAAGTACCATAGTTGACCTGGATGCTATATCATTTATAGTCCCAACAGAGTATGGGGATGAAGAGATGCTTGCACAGTACTTGCCACGCTTACAACAATCAGCTGGTGGCCAGCCTTCCCAGTGGGAATCCTTTTTGACCAAGCTCCTGTTCCTGAGACACATTATTGGTAAAGATCTGATCAAACCTGATCCATAAAAGATAAATCCATCACAGATATGCTGACACCATGTAATATGAGCAAATTTCAGACCTGCCTGGTAATGGCCATGCATGTTGGAAGTCCTATCCTGGATTGGGGAGCCTTGACTGCCCCTGCTGGTGATTGCTGGCAAGGCAGCAAGGTTTTTGTGGACGCCACTGCCAGAGCAGAGTTACTAACAGCTAAAGGAACAAATAATCTCCACCCCATCCTATACTATCCTTTCCGTGAAGTGGTCTATGGACTAGAGACAGATGCCTCTGACTACCCAATAGGAGCAGTACTTAGGATCTGAACCAAAGAGAAGGACTTCCTCCTGCAGTGTATGGATCAAGGAAGCTGTCCAAAGGGGATCAAAGATACTCAATACATGGCTTGGAACTGATAGCCAACCCCAACTGCTTAATGAAGAGGGGTGCTATCGGAAAGGTGCACAGACATCCAAAGTGCTAACTAACCACAGGTCTAGGTATTTTAAAAAAAAACACAAGATGGCTATCAGGACAAGAAGCAGAATGGATGAACTACATACAGAGGTACCCCATGGTATTCAGATACAACCCAGGCAAAGGTATGCTTATCACTGATGTCCTGTCAAGGCTATACCATAAACATCTATGCACTGATGAAGACCCTGATTAGCCTATGTCAATCACAGGAATCTCCAAGAGGGTTCCCACCTGTTACACCAATGAAAGCACAAGAGAAAGTACTTAAGAACAAGCATGTGAAAAAAGTATCCAGCACTCTACACCGCATATTATCAAGTGGAGATACAGCGCCATATATTCTGCTAACACAAAGGAGTGGTACAACCCTTTGCTATCATAGAGATCTGGTACACACCCTTGGCAGGAACTGATATCTTTAACTCAAGACCCAATACTAGTAGCCAAAGGTGGCAGACACCATCAAGGAAGTGCTTGATTGATGTGAAGTTTGTGAGAAGCCTGCCCACTTCAAAGCAGCCCTGATCCATAATGCCCGTCTGGATAGCACAACTATCCAAGTTACCGCCACAGGATATTGTGGGGCCCATACCAGGAGATGGCAGATGCCAAAAATCATTTGTTACAGCCATCAATCACCCACCAGGATGGCTGGTAGCACAGGCAACAGTAAGCATAAAGGGGACGCTGTGTGACGGTGCATAGGCCCAGGAATCATTTCCAAGCGTGGAATCCCCAGCTGGGAATTGCAGATGAAGGAGCTAGATTTTCCTCATAACCCTGGCATGTGCCTTGTCAGGAGCATGATAAGACCCATGATTGCCAGCTCCTATTGCTCACAAGCTAATGGGAGAGGTAAGGGATTAAATGGCTGCTTGTAAAGATGTTGCATCAAACTATCTGCCAATGATATGGGCTTCAGGGCTGGTACACTACCAGCAGCACTGATGGTGTGCTGGACCCGTATAAACTGCAGTGTTGGCCAAAGCTCACATGAGCTTTCCCATGGATACAGACCAGCCATTATTAGTACAACTCTGAGGCCAGGACTACCCTTACCTGAAAGGGTACCTGGCAACAATAACCCTGCAGTATAGCAAGCCAGACAAGGCCAGAAAGCCAAAGGGAAGGGAAGAGTGGAGAGGGAAGCAATACCAGTGCAGGAAAAAGAATCTCAAGCAGGAAATGAGAGCTGAGTAGTAAATTGTGATCTACACTGGCGGGACCAGGGTTAAGAGGGTTGGGTGCTGCTGTGGAGGTTGAACCTAGCAAAGCTTGCCGCCCCAAGCAATTGGCACCCTTAATGGGTTGAAACTTATGCACCATGACCAACACTGCCTCTGTATGGCAAGGACCAACAAACCACTGCTCCCAACTACAAGTCCTTGACGTGAAGCTGGTGCAATACCAGGATTGGATCAAGGATAACCTTGAGAGAATCCCTAAAGCTCTGCTTTTTGGTACACCTGGGGATGTTGCAACATCTATGGTAACTCCCTCTTGGGAAAGATTTTCTCTGAGAAATCCCCTGGTTGATGAATTGTTGATGGCACACTTATCAGCTGGTCATGTTATACAGGGATCTGACATTTTGGATTCTAAACAGACCGTTGCTTGGTCAAGCTTCATGACTGGCATGACGTACATGGATGATGTGTGGCTCTCTATGGTACTATATAGTCCTCTATAAACATATACAAGAAAGGATTATTATCTTCTCAAGTTTCCCCTATCCAGCTTTGTATATTTCTGTCTGGGACCCACTCTCAGGCGGCTGGCCCGCCGGTTTCAGAGGTAACTTGGGCCGGGTTTTTTGCAGGCAGGGCCCACCACAAGAGAGGGGCTAACTTTAAGAGGTAAGAAGCAGACTTCCCTAACCAAGACCACGGGCTGGCAGCCGGTACAATGGTGTCCACCACCCCAGTGAGGGTGATGTACACTATGTCAAAAAGCTTGCTGGTATGGTTGGTTGGCAGGTCGGGGGAAGAAGCTGGCATCAGTTTTGGTGTTACAGGTGGTTCCATATAAACGTTATAGGCCGGGAGATAGTTGAATTTTCCTCTGAATAACTTGGGGGTAGAGAAAATCCATGAGCCTTGGCGGTTGTATCTGATGGCAGATTGGATGCGGGCTAATAGGTCAAGTTCAATGATTTTCTCCAGTGTGTAATCCTTATATTTGGGCTTTAATGGGTAATCAGTAAAATGAACGGGCCCAAAGGGAGCACCAGGTGGACAGAAAACTGCGGGCAGAGGGGCAGGAGGGCCAGGAGATCTCAAACTTAACTTATAGACAGCAAATACAAAAGATGGTAATAGCTGTATGAGCCAAAGTAACATAACCTTTATTTAAAAATGGTGATAAGTTTAGAGCGTGGGGTCCTTTGGTCTATATAGCACCCCACCTCCAAACTTAACATTTTCCATGGGTTCATCAGGACATTGGGGAAAGCTGGGCCAGGAGAATTGGGTACTCGGGTCTGAAAGTAGCAGAATGGCGCTCGGCCCGGGAGTTCTTTCATTGGTCAAAATTCTCAATTTGGCTACCTGATTGTCTTGCTTTAGTGTCGTGATCATGGGGCCAGGCCGCAGGCCCGTGCCTCTTTTCTGGGTAGGCTCCTGGTTGGTTGCTTGAGAGGATTTCAAACTCATGAAGCTTACATAGGCGCCATCTCTGCCTTCATTAGGCAATTTGAAAGGCTCCTCTTTGGGCGCCACTATGGTTGAGCTGATGTCGGTATTCTGGCTTCAGGAATTCACAGGAGCCTCAGCTTGCAGGGGTTTGATCCCCAAAAAACACAGGCGGGCGGCCCGTAGGGATCCAGGGCCGGGGTTTGAATCCCGCTCCCGGGCCTGGGTTTCCAGAGGGGAAGTATTGTCAATCTTGACAATTTCTGAGAAGGGTATGCTTGAAAGAGATAGATAGCACTTGGAGCCAGGAAAACTTGGTTTCTTTGGGGTAGGGAGCTTATCCAGTGGGGATGGTTGGTCTTGTTGCATGTATTTGACTCTGGCAGAAGTATTTGAGAGTTTTAAGCTTTTCAGTTCCCGGGATGGGTATGGTATCATGGCAGTTGGCATATGGGAACTTTGATAACTAGTTTTGATAACTAGTTTTGATAACTAGTTTTGATAACTAGTTTTGATAACTAGTTTTGATAACTAGTTTTGATAACTAGTTTTGATAACTAGTTTTGATAACCAGTTTTATAACTAGTTTTGATAACTAGTTTTGATAACTAGTTTTGATAACTAGTTTTATAACTAGTTTTTATAACTAGTTTTGATAACTAGTTTTGATAACTAGTTTTGATAACTAGTTTTGATAACTAGTTTTGATAACCAGTTTTGATAACTAGTGGAAATCATTTGGGCAGCTGGGTATTAATATATAAAAAAGTGAGTCTGTCTGTCTGTAATGTCGCCTCGAGTGGGCTCAAGCCGTAAGAGATTTGACTGAATTGATTTTCACTTAAATTTGATTTTAAAAGTTGATTGTTAAGCCACAAGCTCAATTTGACTCATCCTTACATTCAATCCCTTGCATGCATCTTTGAGAGTACTCAGATTGAATTCAGTGGAGTGTGGTCTAAATCATGTTGAACTGAAATATAAGCCACTTGAACTTTAATAAAGTTGTCTTTAATTACTTTCATTTTAAATTAGTGGCTAACCCCATTCAACCATATCAAAGAGGGTTATCTGTATTGATTACCCAGCTCTAGAGCGGGTAGATTGAAATTAGAAAGAAAGCAGCAATTGTTTAAGATTGTTTTACATGATTGGATGGTTATGCTTTGTGCTGAGGATTGAATTGATGATGAAAAGAGAGCTTGGTCAATTTAAAGTGATACAGTTTAAATTATAAATATAAATATTAGGTTAAAGAAGGAGATGGTTGGCTTGGACATTTCGAAATTCTTATCATTCAAGTGAAATAATAGAATATTCCAATTGGATGAATCACCTGATCCAAGTGGCTGCATATTGTTCAGAGTAGACCTTGCTTGACATAGCTTCATCCCAAAAGAACATCAGTGGAGTAAACTAACTATGATAAAATTATGTTTCCATATGATGATTTTCATGAAATTTAGAGGACGTAGATCAATTTTTCAGATGATTCCAATCAAAATGGTACCAAACATGATAGCTCTAGATGCTGAGATATATAGTTAAGTGCTGGAATCAGGTTCACGTCATAATCAAAGGCTCGGACTCGATTTGATATTATCTAAATTTACTTTTAATACATACCACAAAAACTAAAATCAATGTATCTCAGTGAATACTAAGCCGATTTTGATGTCCAATAGCTTATTTAAAAGCTGCAGATCAGCTCTACATTTTTACAGACATTAAAAATCAATTACTAAATTTAAAATAATTAGTTTAGCTGTACTAATCTTAATAGTGATACTACACTTATTTAGGTTTAGTTTTTATTTATACTTGGAATATACAATTTTAATTTTAAATTTAAATAAATATAATTGAAACTACATTTTAATAAAGCAATTAAATAAATTTTAATTAAACACATGATAAGTACTCCAAGCCTAAAAACACAAGAAAAAATATTTAATTGATTTATTAAACTCAACTTTAAATCTGTCCTTGGACGGGGCAACCACCTAGTCTAGAATGTTTGCAGTATATGTAAGCATGTATAGCTTGTTGCCAGTATTGGTGATGTAAAACTATAAGTGGGTTCAGAATAAAAGTTGGAGAAGCATGCGATGTTGGATTGTGGTTAGAGGTTATGAATATATTTTGGCGGCGGAATTGGGTTTAACCGAGCGATGGAAGTTGACGGTTGCTAGGTCATGGAATTGTAGCTGGGGTGCTAAATATTTCTGCCCGGGATGGCTGTTGCAAAGGCTTGGCTGGTGGGTGGTTTTCGTGGAGTGGTAGGGTTGTAACGGATCATTAATCGATTCTTAAACTTTATTTAAACTAGGATTTATATGGCTGTTTTCAGGGGTTATGGAGTTATTCTAGGGGTGGGCTTTCTAGCGCTTGTCAGGTGGTGGAAGGATAAATAATGGGTAGATATTATTAAACAGAGATAATATATTGGGTTTAATAGTTAAAAGGAAATGGTTGAGAATGATAGTGAGAAATGAAGGTTTTTGCTGGGATCTTGTTGGGATGTGCTGTGGGTGGGTATGAGTTGACAGTTCTCCACACAAACGACGTCCATTCGCATTACGACGAGTCCAACAGGTTTGGCACTGACTGCACGCCGCAGCAGGGGGAAGAAAAGCAGTGCTATGGTGGCTTGGCTCGGTTCAAGACGGCCATTGATGTTCAGCGTAGCCTACACAACAACACTCTCCTGCTTGATGGCGGTGACCAATTCCAAGGTACAATGTTCTACAGCTACTACAGGGGCAATGTCACTGCAGAGGCAATGGAGATGCTGGGCTATGACGTGATGACGCTTGGAAACCATGAGTTTGACCACGGCCCGGAAAACGTTGCCAGAGCCTTGGCAAACCTAACATTCCCAATTGTTTCGTCAAACATGGATGCATCGGCGTACCCTTCGTTGGCTTCGGTTGTCAAGCCGTATACGCTGTTTCCGGAACACAAGTTGGCGGTGGTGGGGTACATCACAGCCACGGCTCCGTTGATTGCTTCTCTCGGGAAGGTGGTGGTAGAGGACCCCGTGAAGGCGGTTCAGCGTATCATTGATGAGGTGAATGGGCTTGGGTACACGCGAGTGATTGCTGTTTCTCACAACGGCTACACGGAAGACATTGCGCTGGCCAAACAGGTCCGTGGCTTGGCGTTGATCGTTGGGGGTCACTCTCACTCGTACCTCGCTCCCCTTACCAACCCAGCAAAGGATCTCAAGTCTATGGGCATGTACCCTACCAGTGTTCCAGACAAGGACGGGAAGTCTACATACATTGTCCAAGCCTACTGCTGGGGGCGGTTCTTGGGCCATGTCGATGTCAAGTTTGGAGAGGATGGCTACCTTGCGAGTATCCAAGGTGCCCCAATCGAGCTTGATTTCAGTGTTGAGAAGAACAAAGCAGCTGATGCGCGTGTTCGAGAATTGAGGAAGCCATTCGATGGATATGCCAACCAAGTGATTGGTGAAACATTGGCTGATTTGGACCAATCAGCTTGTCAATCCCGAGAATGCACAATGGGTTCCTTCGTCTGCAACGCAATGCTTGAGTACCGGCCCCAAGCCGACTTTTCCTTCATCAACGCTGGCGGCGTGCGCGCCTCCATTCCCAAGGGCAACATCACCCGTGGCAATGTCATCACCGTCCTACCCTTCAGCAACACCATTGTCGAGTTCCCCCTCACTGGCTCGCGCATATGGAACCTTCTAGAAGCCGTCATCTCAAAGACAAACCCATACAACTACAAGCCAGTCACAAGCTTCATCCAAGTTTCCGGCCTACGCTTCGAATTCAACGTCAACCTGCCCCCGTCTCTCACCAGAGTGCAGCTCCTCAACCGCACCACAAACGCCTACTCCGACTTGGTCCTCACAAAAAACTACACCGCCGTCACTCTAGATTTCTTGGCAGCCGGCGGTGACAACTTCCTTGCCCCTCCTATCATCAACCCTCCCCTCCTTGATGCTGCCGACGAGGTTATCATTCGCTACATCAAATCCCATTCCCCCGTCAATGTCTCTCTAACCAACCGCATTACCATTTCCCAATCCTCCAACACTACCCATACACCAACCCCCAACAACGCCATCCTCACTTCCCCCACCCCCATCCTATTTACCTTGTTGGCTCTCTTCTTTTGATTAAACAAAGTCTTAATTCACTTGATTTCAATTTAACAACCAGGACTTTGATTCAAATTCTCCTAAGACTCCAGACAAGTGGCCACCAGATTGGCAAGTTTTAAACCATTGCTCTCTACATATCCATCTGGATTACATGGAACTTTAAGACATTGTCATAATTTTCCACAGTAAAAACCAACAGTGTATGTATATGTTACATGTTTCCAAGTTAAACTATCAGCCCAGCCTTAACCCTTGAGTTGAGCCTAGAAAAGATTAAATTCTATCCTATCAATAGACAAAACTCTTACAATACACCACCAAAAAACAGAATGTAAGACTTACCCAGGGCTGCTCATTTGTACACTCTTCTCACCATAAACATCTCTCTCTCTCCAAAGATAACTTACTTTTGTTTACAGCTATAAGTATCTAATGTAAAACCCGGATCACCAAGCCCAGAAATCTTTTCTTTGATCAATCAAACCTCAATCAATCCATCATTTATCCCTATACAACCATCCTGAACAACTTTAATTGCCTCTAAAAGCCCATATAAAGACGACCCAAACTTTCTCTGCACCTGATCCAACTTATTCTAGCCTCCCTTTAACTACACCTGATCTGCTTAAACTGCCCCACCTATATCTCAATTAAACTTGCAATGTGACAGTAATCCATATTTAATGATGTAACTTTAACCCCAATCCTAAACTTACCAAATAGTTCTAGGATAGATCAACTCCCTGCTGTGAAAGTATTGGCTTGACTTAAGCCCATCCATCACCAGCATGCCACTACCCATGTCCCAACTTGCTCTTCCCATCCAAACCATCACTTTATAATCTTTACCTTGGTGGCACTGTTTAAAGAAAAACTCATATCAGACTATCAAGGGACCTTTGACCCAGCATACACTTGAACCAATTGCAACCAACCCAACCACAACCCAGATATCAGAGTTGGCTTTACTGCAACATCCTTAATCAATCCCTCTCAAGAAATCTTTTCCATGATAAATGACTTGATCATTAATTAATTATGGCCACCCAAAAAATTAGATGCTACTCTGGTATTACTCATTCAAGCTCCATAGAAATCCCAATCTCTAAAGCCCAATGGTTGCCATATCTACACAGTAACCATAAGGCTTACCACTTCACTATATAACCTTTTCTTCAACATCTAATAAACATTTCATTATAATTGTACATCTCCCTGTAACTTGTATTATATATTTTTCAAAGGGGTATATGCAGTAGTGATAGCAGAGTTAGGTCACTAATACCTATCTCCCCCCAGAAAAAGTCTAGATAAAAACATATATCAGCCCTCCCTGCTGGCCATAGAGCCTATGGGCAAGGATAAGTCAATCCTGCAGGGTACACCATTCTCACCAATACCTCAACACCTGTTGACCCACTCTGCTTTCTCCCTGTTGGCAGAGCTCTAAAAAATCACCCAACTGGCATCCCTGAGATATTGCCAGCAATGTTCCAGCATTTTTTCTTCCCAGAAGCTGGTGCCTACTCTGGCTTTCACCCATAACTTTTATCTGCTGCAGCATCTACAGCTACTCACCCTTGGGAAATTACTTTTTTAAGGATCATCCTGGCTATTAAACAATTGAGGGTGCTCCTGCTATACCCCAAAGCTGTACGGGATCTTACGTTTTGAAACCTAACAGAGACACTACTTGGATGAGGCTCTTGACTGGCATGGTGTACATGGACAGTATATGGTTCCTTATGATACTATATAGCCCTCTATTTTTGTATCAAATAAAGCATCATCATCTCCACAATCTTTCTCTTTACTATGTTCTATAACTTCCCAGAAGTATATAGTCAACACCTTACAGCAGCCCTATAGCCTGTTGAGATAAGCAGGATCAACCCAGTCTAAAAGCAGGCTTAAAGATCAAGAGACTGGCCACCGAATCCCAGCAGATCCTGATCCACTTCAACTGTATCTTTAGACTGGGTTGGCCCCATTTATCTCTGCAGGGTATAGAGGCATGACTATATACATTGCTTGGACTGTACAGTACTTCATCACAGGTTGGATATAAAGTCCAATCCACCAATAAAGTCCAAGGATCCAGAAGCCATTGGATAAAGCTTAGAGGGATGGGATCAAGGACAGGCTATACAGTTAATCAGGGTGGAAACCGCCTTGGCAAACCAGAATAGGCCTTTATCCCCCAGCAACCGAGGTGGCCCCCTGCCTTTACAGCCATACCCTGTACAGTGACACCCCTATATCCAAGTATCCCAGGTGGCGGGGGTATGACAGAATAATCATCCATCCGTTCATCCCCAAGCCGCTTCTCAGTCAGGGCTGAAGATCTATATACATCACCCAGGCAAAGTAACCGGTATGGTACAGTTGATCATGCCATACCCCAGGGCAACTTGCTTATTTCCTGTGCAGGCTGGACCATATCAACTTCCAGCCAACCACATCCTGGGTGGGGCAACTGAACTAAGAACGGTTCAGTGTTAAGATTGGGGGAGGCATCTGTTCAATAGAAAAGGACAGGGGTAGTGTGATGATCCACATGTTTGGTGGTTTGCAGGCGGGGCTTATGTTGGCCAAGTGGAAGTTTAGTAACTGTTGTTGAAGAAAGCTGGCTGAGGGATCAGAAGATGATGGTGAAGGACTGGTGGTCCGGAGAAATGAGCCAAGATTTTGCCAAATTGATTTGATGAAGTGAGAAGATGTAGAATGGTTTGCCTTGGTTTAGTAGTAAAATCAAGAAGGAATGTGGATAGAAGTGTGGGTAAGATATTTATTTATTAAGTTCCTAGGATAGATGAAGGTATGTTGCTATGAGAGCTGGATACAAAGTTGTTTTGGTGGGACACTTTCCTTGGATTTTACAATATTTGTAAATATATGGGGAAAACGTTGTAGAAGTCCAAAAAGAACAGTTTGAATAGTATTATACTTTTTAAATTGGTTCAGGTTGAGCGCAGGGAAGACTGGTGCTGGAATAATGGACCAGTTAAACTTTGGCGTGCAAAGAGTTGTTGCTTTGAGCGTTTTGAGCTGTGGAAATTGTTTTCTTAGTTGGATCCCGGTGGAACTTCAGAAATGGTTTATTTCCGCGCTCTGCATTCATTGGTTGAGTTCTGTCAGGTTTTCTGATGAAAATGATTGGTTGGAAGCCAAAAGCTTAAAGTATAAGCAAGGAAATAGTATATTAATACTTTAAGCTTTTGAGAAAGTAAGTATGTAAGCTTAAGTTATTATAGAAAAAAGTGAGCAGCAATGGTTTAAGCTTATGAAGAAAGCCATTTTGAAGGCAGAACCGTTAGGTAAAGGACACTATAAGAAGGTGGCTGGCTGGAAAGTTACAGGGTCTTTTGATGGTCTTTTTGGAGGTTGTTCCAGGTCTTTGAGAGGACACTTCTGGGTCTCTTGAGTTTCTGCCAAGAGGTTTTGGAAGCCTTTTGATAACCAGCAGGAGCTTGGTTAGAGCTGAAGCCCAAGATAACGGAGCAGGAGCCCAAGAACAAGGAGCGGGTTCCTAAGCGCGGCGCGGAAGTTTGATTCCGAGGAGCCAGAGTCCACATTTGAGGAGCAGGAGTTCAAGTCTAAGGGGCAGATGTCCAAGACTTAGGTGCAGGAGTCCAAGACCAAGTACAAGGAGTCAAAGATGTTGTTGGAGGACTCCAAGTATTGGCAAATCCATTTTGTTTCCCCAACCCCCCGGGCCGTATACCAGAAGGTTTCTAAGGGGATCTTCCTTCTGAGAGTGAATAAAAGCCTATTTCGACCCCTATACATATTTCTGAGATACATTTTCCCCTTACTAGAGAATGACAATCCCTTCCAGCCAGTCCCTGGCTATGATCCAGGACAAACTTGGGGACTGGCAGACAGGAACCCCACAGGTAGGGAACCATGTGCTTATTGAAGGATGGGGGGATGGATATACTATGCCAAAGAGCCCCAGGTTTACCCCAGGGTGGCGCTGTGGCAATCTTGATGGGGGGCTTTTTTGGGCCAGGAATGTCTTGGGCACAGGACCAGTGTGCTGGACCAATGCTGCTCCTAACTAGGTGACATTGCCTGGAATCTGACACTGGATGCAGGGCCACTTTACCCTTAGATAGGTTATGAGAAACGTCTCCAAGCCCTCCTGGTGTATTTTGAGATATTTTGGCAGCCAGGGGAACAGTCTGGTTGTAACACCCCTTGCCCCCTTCATGTTGTTGGGTTCCAATTCTTGTACCTGTGGAAGGTCTGGAAAGGTAGGCACAAAGATATTTTGTGGGGGAATGACACAGCAGGGGCACAAGCAATCATGGTGGAGGGTATTTGTGTTTCCTTGGGCGTCTTTGAGCTGATATGTATGGTTGTTGCAGAAAAAAGCTACCTTGAAGGGTCTGAGATGGTTGTGCTCCAGCTTGCCAGAGCTAGGATTAAGGGTGTAGACAGGATTGCCCACAGCATACCTTGCCTCAAGGTGTTTAGTCCCCCTTGATCTGCTCCTGCTCTGTGTTGCAAGCTTTGGTGCGCCATTCACTCAGGGAAGGGGTAGTTACAAGGGGAGGTTTCTCAGGAACTGTGGACCATAATTTCCCTTGTTCAACTCCTGTCAAACTGTCAGGCGTTCCAAAGGCCAGGGCGCTGGGGCTGAACCCGGTGCCTCTGTTAATCCTTGCTTGTAAAATGAGTAGAGCGGTAGGCAGGTTTTCAGTCCAGGCGGTATTGGGGTGTTCCTGTGAGAGTTTGGCAATCAGTTGAACCAACAAGCCATTTAATTGCTCTACGTGTCCATTGGCTTGTAGATGGTATGGGGTTGTGACTATCTGTTGGAGTGCATTCTTGGCGCAGTACGCCTTCATGACATGCCCAACAAGTTCAGGGCCACCATCTGTGATGAGGCGCTTGGGCCACCCAAAGAAGGCCACAATTTCATTGCCAATGAAGCGGGTGATGGTGGTGGCGGTGTGGTTAGTTGTTGCCCAGGCCACTGGCCAACAGGTGAGGTAGTCAATGGCTGTTATGATGTATTTCTTTCTCAGTCTGTCTTTGGGGAGGGGTCCCAAAATGTCAAGGGCCCACTGTTTGAAGGGTTCCATTGCTTTGATGAGCAGGACAGACTTTGGGGGGTGCAGGTTTAGAAGTCTTCTTTTTGTACAGCACACATGTTTGAGGAGATCCAAGATGTCTTGACACATATGCGGCCACCAAGCCTTTTGTTTCATGATCTCAAAGAGGTTACATCCTCTGATGTGACCCAGGGTTTGGTGGTAATGCAGTATGGTGTTACCTAGTTGTATGGTGAGGATGTAAGGCGTCTTCTCACCTGTCTCTGCCCAGCAGCAGACGTTGCCAGCATCTGTGGTGAACTGACTTTTGTTGTCCTTCAGCTTGGAGATGGTTACTGAGTTAAGGCCTTTGTAACAAGTTGCTTCAGGGCGGAAGTACAACATTGGCCAATCTGGGTCCAAGCTGTCATCCCAGGTGATGGATGCTACGTAGAGGTGTGAGAGGACGTCAGCTGTGACAAGTTCCTTCCCAGGCTTGTACTTGATGCGCAGCTGATAGGGGGATAGGCGCTTGACCCAGCCTGCTTGGCGGCGTGTCAAGTGGGACTGCGTGTTGAAGTACTGGAGTGACTTGTGGTCTGTCAGGACGTGGGGTGGAAAGGTGACCCCTTCCAGGACTCAACGCCACTTCTTGATGCAGTGCACAATTGCCGCTAATTCTTTATCATGAATGGGGTAACATTGTTCCAATTTAGTAAGCTTCCTGGACTCATATGCCACGGGGAGGAAGGCGCCATTGTCAGTTTCTACCCGTAGCACACCCCCTATGGCCCTGTCAGAGGCGTCAGTCTTGAGTTTGTACTGGTGGTTTTGGTTGGGGAACTGCACTACAGGTGCTGTTGTAAGTCTCTGCTTCAACGTCTCAAAGGCTTGATCTCTGGCAGGTATCCAGTGGAAGCGCTGCATAGTGTTTAGGAGTTTGGTGAGAGGTGCAATTAGTTCCCCACAAAGAGAATGAACTTGAGCACGTAGGCAACCATGCCTAAGAAGGTATACACCTGGCCCACATCAGTGGGAAGCGGCATGCTGATGATTGCCTTGATTTTGGCAGGGTTGGGCTTTATTCCTTGGGCAGAGATGGTGTGCCCAAGGAACAACAGCTCAAACTTGAGGAACTCATATTTGGAGGGTTTAGCTTTTAGCTAATTTTTCCAAAGGGTGTCAAGGACAGCACGGAGGTGTTGGAGGTGCGTGGTTCAATATTGACTGAAGACAATAATGCTGTCAAGGTACACAACCACACATTTTCCAATCAGTTCCTCAAATTCTTTGTTCATCAACATGACAAAGGTGGAAGGAGAGTTGGTCATTCCAAAGTTCATGACTCAACACTCAAACGACCCTTAGCGTGTGCAGAAGGCAGTTTTTGTCACAGTAGGTTCCATAATGCCGGGTATTGTCCGTCCAAGTAAGAAGGCACGGAAGGCTGGAAAACCTGTATTGAAATTGACCAAGTTAACGAATTTAAACCAAACGGTTGATCAAAAATGGGTCACAGCTGCTCCAGTCTGCCAGCTGAAACCAGCTCCCCCTTGTAAACTGACGTTGATAAATTGACATAATATGAGGGTCACCCAATATAAGCTCATTAATCAGCATGGTTGTCAGAAACTGGTCACACAAGGGTTTGTCGTGTTCTGAGGCGCAGCACAGATACACAACTGGGAATCCTAACCTTAGGATTAGATTTGTACTAAGTCTTGGTTAGATGACAGGGAAGGCAAATGTGTTTACCTTGCGGCCCTGGATGAATAATCTCTACTAGGCGTGGCTAGAGAGAGGCACAGAAGTACAGAAGACACAAAGACAAAAATGTGAATATAACTTAATTTTATTGGTAAAATAGGAAATGTAATATATAGTGGTTAGGAATACCACAAAACACTACCAGGATGGTAGGATCACTCACCACAAGCATGAGTGGAGCAAGTGAGTTGCGCAGAGTCAGGAAACCAAACAATCATATTTCCTGATGCAGAAACCAGTTCATTTCAAGAGTCAAAAGCAAAAGCAAGAGATTTGTCTTTGAAATGGCCCACCAAAGGCAAAATTGAAACATGGTGAATGCTGTTATTCACGACATTGCCCCCCTCTAGATTGGCCTTAGGGGGGTGATACTTGCGGAGGAACTTGGTGTGTACGCAAGCAAAAGGACAACCACTTGAGAGGAGCTTTATAGTGTACTCAGATCCTCGTTTGAAAGTCACCTCTAAAGGACCAATCCACAGGGAGTCCAGCTTATGCGCACGCCCACCCACACAGTGTTGGTAGTACAGGACATGGTCACCAACATCAAACTCAGGCAAGGGGGAGCGCCCAGCGTTGTCAGGAGAGAGCTTGAGCGCCTTAGTCTTATATGTGGAAGTGTAGGCAGTGGCCTGTATATCAATGATGGGGTTGACTAAGTCTTTGATGTGGTCGTCAGGGTTCATGGCCTTATCAGAGGAGAGTAGGGGAACCCCCAAGAGCAACAGAGTGGTGGCTTCACGCCCATACAACATGGCAAAGGGGGAGTACCCTGTGATCTGATGTCTGCTCAGACAATAGAAAAAGAGTGCAGCAGGTAAGTATAGATCCCAATTTGCAGTGTCAGAGTAGGTGAGTTTTCTCATGATAGAAACCAGTGTCAAGTTGGCACGCTCAACTGCCCCATTAGTGGAAGGATTATAGGGGCAGAGAAAGACTGGTGAGTTCCTAGAGCTTCAATAACAGAGGTTACAAGTTTGGCATTGAAGTTGGTTCTGTTGTCTGATAACAGCACTTGAGGGCAGCCATGGCAGTAGAAAACATCCTGCAGCAGGAAGGCAGAAGTAGTCTTAGCAGTGATGTCTTTAGTAGGGCGAGCTTCTACCCACTTGCTGAAGTGGTCAAATGAAATCAGGATAAAGCAGCATCTGGAGCGTGAGCGGGGGAGAGGGCCTACAGCATCAATGCTAACCGTATGAAAAGCGTGTTGAGGGGGAACCAATTTGAATTTGTGAGAAGCAGCTCAGGGCCTCTGAAGTTGGCAGTCATGGCAACTGACTATGACATCTGGGATCAATAGGCAAAGATTCTCCCAGAAGTAATTCTTCTGAATCCAGTCAAAGGTCTTGGCAATGCCTCCATGGCCAGTCTCTTTATGGGCTTGCAACACCAAGGAGAGGCAAAGACTGGGGCACACATATGGCAGGTATTGACCCCACACCTTCTTGAAGAGTTGGTTGTTGCGTATGAGGGTATCTTCCAACAATTTGGCCAAGGCAAGTCAAACCTCTTCTGTCTCACTTTCCCAGGAAGAAGGGTAGCCAATTAGCTTGTACAAGCAGTCTGCCTCAGCAGGATGTAGGGCAAGGATGGGCATTCAGGACAACCCATCAGCGTTCTGATGTTGAATCCCGGGGTAATGGAGCACAGTGAAGTCATAACCTTGCAGGCGGAGGGCCCATCTGGCTAAGCGTCCTTCAGGCTCCTTGAGTTGTTGTAACCACTTGAGCAAAGCGTGGTCAGTGACAACAGTGAAATGGGTACCATACACATAGTGGCAGAATTGTTTGACTGCATGCAGCACAGCAAGGCACTTCTTCTCTGTAACACTATAATTCTTTTCATGCTTATTTAGCACACGGGAAGTATAGGCTACAGGGTGGTCCACACCTTCATTGTTGAGCTGAGCCAAGATAGCCCCAATAGCAAGGTCACTAGCATCAGTGTTCAAGATGAATTCCTTATCATAATTGGGGTACACTAAAATGGGCACTTATTTGAGTTTCTGCTTTAGAGTCTTGAAGGCCTGCTGTTGGCTGGCAGTTCATTCAAAAGGAACATTACGCAACAATTGAACCAGGGGTTTGCTAGTATCAGCAAAATCAGGAATGAATTGCCTATAGTAACCCATCATGCCCAGAAAGACTTGTACTTCTTGTAGGTTGGTGGGCGGAAGCATTTTATCATTGGCTTCAACCTTCTTGGTCATTGGACAAATCCCTGTTTGGGTTACTTCATGGCCCAGGAATTCAAGGCGTTCTTTGAAGAAAGCACACTTAGAGGGCTTTAGCTTGAGGTCAGACTCTTGGATCTTTATGAACACCTCTTTAAGATGGGCTAGGTGATCAGTGAAAGTTGTGCTGAAGACTGTTATATCATCTAGATAGACTAAGACACACGACAACTTCAAATCATGCAGGATAGAATCCATGGCCCTCTGGAAAGTTGCCGGAGCATTACAGAGCCCTTGCAGCATGCAGGTAGGTTCAAACAATCCTTCTGATGTGATGAGCACAGCCTTCTGACAGTCTTCAGGAGAGAGGTCAACTTGCCAGTAACCAGACGCCAAATCCATGGCAGAGAAAAACTTAGAACCCCCAAGGCGTCAAAGAGCGTCATCAATGTGCAATAAGGGATAGGAATCTTTCTTGGTTAGAGAATTCAACCTCCAATAGTCCATCACAATACGGTGGCCTCCATCCTTTTTCTTTAAGATGAGAAGAGGAGAAGTCCAGGGACTTTGAGAGGGAGCTAGTAGTCCAGCGTCCAGCAGTTGTTTGAGCTCCTTAGAAACCTGCACATCTTCCACTTGGCTGCGGCAATATGGCTTGGCACAAAAGGGGGGAGCATCTCCTGTGTCAATCTGATAAATCACACCTTTTGCCAGCCCATAATCAGTGCTATCTTTAGCAAAGATGTCTAAGAATTAATCTAGTAATTCAAGCACCTCTTTCTGTTGTACCAGGGACAACTGAGGGAAGTCTTGGGCAATGAACAGAGATAGGACTTGAGGCTTGTTTTTGGGTAGGTTAAAGTCTTGAAACGTTACAAAAGGGTGAAGGGACAAGACGTCAGGGGCATTTAACAACTTTCCGTAACCAAACACCTGTCCTCTGGATACGGTCATAGGAAGCGCAGTAAGGTTGACAACTAGTAATTGAACGGGATCCTTGTGAAGACGTCCAGAATTCCAGGACAAAGGTAAGGCTTGTTACGCCCCAGTGAAGGAGGGGAGTACAGCTCTAAGAAAGTCTGTTCAGGTAGTTCATATGATATCTGGGAGTCTATGATGGCCTGAGAACCTGGAGGGATGGTGACAGCAGACATGGCTATGAGAAGAATTCCTTCAGTTGCAGGACAAGCCATGGGAGGACACTTCATGTTGGTGGAATGGGTTTGGTATTTTAGGGTGAAAACCCCAGTGGGGTACTACAATGTACATGTCTTCAAACGTTTACCAGGAACTTTGATTGGCTCCTCAAAGATCAGAGGGACTTTTTACTCTAGGATAGAAAGATAACCATCCTTTAGGTTGATGATCCCATTATATTCCCAAAGGAATTGGGTACCAACCAAAAGGTCGTAGCTCTCATTTTCTAGAACAATAGCCGGCAAAGCCAACAGGAGTTTACCAAATCACATTGGCAAGGTAGAGTACGCGCCAATGGTGCAAGTCATGGAGAGACCAGCAGTACCATAGGATTGATGGTAGTTGAGGTCGGGGGCCAGCTTAAGTTTCTTCACCAGTTTAGAAGAAACAACGTTGAAAGGAGATCCGGTGTCCAGGACAGCTTTTATTTTTACTTTCTGGATAGATATCTCTACCCGGGTGGTGGTGCCTCCAAAGGGTGGCAAAACAGTCAAGATATTCTGCGCCTCAGCTAATTCCTTGTCCCATTTCTCAATCATGCATCTTAGTCCTGGGAACTCCTTATATACGGTTTGGAGAGGGAGTGAGACAGATACATTCTTGAAAACGGCGTCTGCAACATCTGCAGCTTCCTCTGATGATTCCACTAATACAGGGGACCGTTTTTCCTGAGTAAGATAGGGGCAGGAGACAACCGCTTTGGCCTCAGACAAGGGCTTGGTGGTAGTTGTAGTCTTCCAAGATTGTAGCTTGTAGGGAACTGCAATAGTCTCTGGGACAGCAAGAACAGAATACCTGTATGCATCAGGGTCTTCAACATCAGATTCATCCACATCAGAATCATCAGAAATTTCATGGAACAGAAGGAGGATAGGAGGAGCCTCATCATCAGCAGGCTCAGAGTTAGTAGCAGGCAGAGGTATAGAAGGAGACTGGGAAGAATTGTCAACCAAGAGTGTCTCTGCCTCTAGGTTGACTGTTCTTTTCCCAACTGATCCTTGGGATCAGCTCCTTCAACCTGCAGATTGGTGCAGACGCAAGAGTGGTGACCTATCTGACTGCAGTTGTGGCAACCCTGACGTCAAGGAGGATTTTGTGAGTTCATAGTGAGGATACAAGGGCCGCTAGAAGAAGATCCAGAGTTGGAAGCGGCACAACTCTCCCAAACAACTGCCCCAGAATGGGTAAGATGCATATCCTGTAGCAGTGTCTTTATACTTTTCATGGAGGATAGCATAGCTTTGTGGGCCTTGAAATGAAGACACAGGAGTTGATTCACCTTGAGGGCTTGGGCGCAGGCCATATACGCTTCATGCGCCGTCAATTGTCTGCTTGTTACTAATTGTTGTCCCACCATGTAAAATCTGTCTTCAAATTTGGCTAACGTCTCTTTGGGCTTGAAAGATATAAGCATGAAGGCATCATTTTTCATCTCCAGGCTAAGATCACCACCAAACTTGTCAATCAGGAGCTGTTTCATGTCCTCCCAGGTCTTGGTGGTGGGCAGCTCCGGCACAACTACTTCTTGACAGGTCAGGTGTAGATAGGTTAGAATGTGTTCCTTCTTAACCTCATCTGATGCTCGCTTCATGGCAGTCTCATAAATAGTTAAGAAGACTGCAATAGTTGAGGTTTTGGGATCAAAGACTTGCTTAAAAGTAGGCTTTAAGTGTGCCTTGGGAGCTGGACCACCATTGCTGCTATCAAGTACATTTATGCGCGGGGAGAACTCAGTTTCAGATTTGGAGGGGGGTTGTCTAGCCCATAGTTGTCAAACACTTTCTTCAAGGGTCGTTAGAGTCTCAGTAGTTATGGCACCCATAGTGTTGGCTAGAGTGGTCTGTTGTTCAGTAACATCTAGGCGTTGTCCTTGGGTAGTGACAACAGTGGAGAGCTCAGCCAGCCGCAAAGTAAGGGATGGCCCCACTGACAGGCAGGGGGTGAATCTGTTGTTTACTGAATTTATCAGCTCACTCATCTCCTGTACGTCTCTGTCCAACTCAGTCTGATCTCGTTTCAAATGGTCCACCTCATTAGCTAGGGCAATCAACTCCCTAGCACAGTGGATTCAAGGATCCCCTGCCAAACCAGGACAACAGCCATCTTCCTTGTTAACCCCAAGTGGGCTAGCAGCGGCTGTCACTACCTCACGTAAAGCGGCGACTTCTTGCTGTAGTTCAGCAACCTGAGCAGTCAGTGCAAGAACCTGGGGATCAGGTTGAGGCATTTCAGTAGGACATCCTTGGCTACAAGTGGAAGTGCAAAATTATTGGATGGCCTCCCAGATCCTCTTCTCTCTGTACACCAGATCATCAGCAGGAGGAGAAGGCAGGACATCAGGTTTGGGAGTAGACAGCTCATTCACCTGACTCTGAAGTTTGGCTATAGCAGCAGCAGTGGTAGCTCTCTCTTGATCAAATTCTGCACTGAGTTCATTTAGAACTTGGGCGGCAAGGTCAGCTACCTGTTGCAATTGCTCAAAGGAATAGACACTGAATGCATTGAGCTGTTGCACTAGGCGTTCAAAGTTGGTGAGATAAGCATTTAGGGTGGAGTCTACTTGAGTTTGCCAGGGTTGTTCTAACTGGTGAAACTCATGTAGCCGCTCCCTAACGTACTCAGGGATGGACTGGCGCATTTTCTTGATAGAATTGACTAAACTTGTTTGAGAGGTGATCAAATCACGCTGATTGTCAGATACCAGGGAGAACAGGGAATGAATCCATTGTTGGTAGGCAGCAAACTGGTCCCAATGATGGGTAACAGCTGCTTGTAGAGACAAGATCTCTTGAATGTGGAGTCCCAACACCATCTGGTGGTGGGCCAAGGCGGGCTGTACAAAGGATGACAGCAGGTGTTCAGCGGAGCCAGCCAATGAGAGGAGATGTTCTGGAAACTGAGGGGCCAGAATTAACTCATAGTATTTGGCACGGCTAAACTGTAGCTGAAGGCGAGGGATGGCCCTGTCCCAAGATATCCCAAGGGCTACCGCCATGACTTGTTCCAAGTCAGGGGTACCCATAGGGTAAGCAGCTAGGCGGGGACCATTCCCAAGGTTCAGTACAGTAGGGACAATAGGCGGGTTGGTGATGTCTTCCTCAATAAAAGGGCTGGTAATTTCAGGCAAGGTCAACTCCCAAATAGGCAGAGGCAAGGGGCCTGAAAATGTAGATGCAAAAGGGGTAACCAATTTGCTTACAGCCCCTGTAGTGAGCACCATTTTTGTTGTGTTCTGAGGTGCAGCACAGATACACAACGGGGAATCCTAACCTTAGGATTGGATTTGTACTAAGTCTTGGTTAGATGACAGGGAAGGCAAATGTGTTTACCTTACGGCCCTGGATGAATAATCTCTACTAGGCGTGGCTAGAGAGAGGCACAGAAGTACAGAAGACACAAAGACAAAAATGTGAATAGAACTTAATTTTATTGGTAAAATAGGAAATGGAATATATAGTGGTTAGGAATACCAAAAAACACTACCAGGACAGTAGGATCACTTGCCACAAGCATGAGTGGAGCAAGTGAGTTGCACAGAGTCGGGAAACCAAACAATCATATTTCATGATGCAGAAACCAGTTCATTTTGAGAGTCAAAAGCAAAAGCAAGAGATTTGTCTTCAAAATGGCTCACCAAAGGCAAAATCAAAACATGGTGAATGCCGTTATTCACAACAGGGTGTTTTGCAACCTGGACTAGATACTTACTTGAAGATGCCAAAGGAATAGGAGATCAAGACTCAGGTGGTATTTCTTAGTCAATTTTTCTGGTATATATTGAATAATTTTCCCTGTTTCAACTCTAAGAGTTGAGTCCTTCTAAATTTACTCAATAAAAATCAATTATCCCAAGTTCTAATTTTAAATTTTAAAAATGCATCCTGTGCTCAGATTGTTGCATTATATCCTGTACAATCTGATTCTTAACAGAATTATTTCAGGAAGATGGGGCCCAGCATCTGGAACTTTGTTGTTGGCGCCACAAAATATTAATTTCATGCCAGCCAATTTTGTAGCTCCTCCCCCCATTCTGGAAAATGAAAATTGTGTCACTTCTTAATGCCCAGAATTCTACGCTGAAGATGTGTTGATGCTTTCCCAGGTCATTTATCTTGGTTTACTCTGGTTAGGACTGATTGTTCTACTTAATCCTGGAGTTACAATTGGAAATTTCACAAAAAAATACTTGAAGCCGCGTTGGTGGTTAATCATCAATTCTATGTGGATTTGGGTGATAATTCCCCATCATTTAGAAACAGCTTTATATTATCCAGTGATTTCTGTCACAGTTTTTGCTTCATCCCCTGGTGCAATGTGGACCTGGTTGTACCCCGCGGGAGGTCAATCTTGCTAAAGACCATTGCACCCACAAGTGTGCCAAACAGGTTGTCAATCAACAGCAGGGGGTACTTATTCTTAACAGTCACTTCATTTAAGGCGCAGTAGTCTGTGACCAGGCAAAGGGACCTGTTCTTCTTGGCTACAAAGAAGACAGCAGCCCCGTATGACAAAAGCAAGGGGCATATGAAGCCCTTATCCAGTGTGTCTACAAGGTGCTGACAGAGGGTTTCCTCTTCTTTTGGTGTCAAGCAATATAGGGGGTGTGCCTTGGGAAGCAACCCTTGCAGTTGTACAGCATGCTGGATCTCCCAAGGAGGGGGTAGTTGGTCCAGTGTTTCACTGAAAACGTCCTTATACTCCTCAAGGAGGGCAGCAAGTGTGGGTGGAGGAGGAGTAGTCAAGGGGAGGGCCGCAGGTGGTTCTGCACAGATAAATTTGACTGTGCATTGATTGAAGTCTAGTTTCCCCCCTTGAACTTGTAGGAGCCTGTTTCTGTTATTCTGACAAACACGGTATTGTGAAGCAACTTGCTCATTTTGATGGGATATACCTGAAAACCCACCTCATTTCTATTGATGGTGATTACAGACATGTCCCAGTCAATGTAGGGACAGTTGTGAGAAAGCCAGTCAATGCCAGCAATGACATCATGGCTGAGCCTTGCCATGATTGGTCCAGAGAGCTTAACCTGGACGTTCCCCATTCTCACAGAGAAGGGCACTGTCTCATGGGTAATTGCCACTCTTAAGAAGTCAGCCACTTGCACTGCCTTGAACCTGCTTGGCACTTGGTCTAGTTGCTGAGCGTCTGCAAATGTCTGATCAACCATAGTGTGGTTGGCCCCAGTATCTACCAGTAGTTTGGGGGTGTTCTCACAAAAAAAGGAATAGGCCAAGCAAGTTACTTTATTTGGAGAGTGACTGGCTTGAAGTATGGGGTTGTTGATATGAACTTGGAAGATGTTGAGGGTTTCAACTTTGTGAAGGTTGTAGTTATAGGGATTCTTTGCTAGTAGGGATTGAGAGTGAGGGTCAAGTGGGGTTATAGAACCTCTTGTAACTACAACCCCCAGGCTTTTTTCCTGGTCCTCAATTTGTGCTAACTGGAGCTCCCTCTTGTGGGGGCGCTTAACCCCATTTTCTTGTTGGTGTGGCTGGCAGCAACCTACTTGGTTGGGAGCACTGCCAGTTGAGGGACAAGGTTGGGGTGGTACATAATTAGAGTGACAGAAACCCATCAAAGCCTGATTATTAGCCTCCACAATGGCTTTATAGCAGTCATCAATAGAGATGCAGCAACCTACGGGAGTCCACTTGCAGATATGGGGTTTTAACAAATTAACTATCAAGGTAAGGAGCATGGCGTTCCTGTCAGTCACAGTCCTGGGGCAGCGGCAAGAGCTTGCTGCCAGGCAACAAGATATTCAGGAACAGACCCAGTCTGTTTGATAGCCAGGAGGGGAGTCCCTACCACAATGGGTGAGAATATCTCACTGTAGCGGGACTTTGCAACATCCCTGAATGATGCCCAGGTGATTTCTATCTCTTGACTGACCCAGTTGGTGAAACAAACTGCAGAAGGCCCTGTAAGGCAGTATGAAGCAGTGGCAACCCACATAGGCTCAGGTACCTGACATACACGGAGGCGGGTTTCAGTGGAGTGGAGCCAACTGACAATGTCAGCCCCTTCCACGCCACCCGCAAATGTTTCCAACTGGAGGTTGAGCATGCATTGTGAAAGATCTGAATGGGGTGGGATGACACTAGCATTGCGCTGCCCAAGGCGGAGTTGGTTGTACACACTTGTAAGTACCATTTGTTCTTGATAAATAATGTACCTGTTGGGGATGTCCCCCTTGGGGATTGGCAGGAAAGTTTCTTGATGAGGAGTAGCCATACGGCCCGTACTCCATCCTTTCTTAGGGGGGATTTTCTCTTTAGGTAGGCTGTGAACCTACTGCTCCTACCACTGTTGCAACTGAACCAATGAGGATTTAGTATTTGAATTGGGGAAGACAATAGTCCAATAGAAAGGACAGGAATAATAAAAGTAAGGTGTTATTTATTATAGAATATTGCAATTAATATACCATATGGGGAAAGCCACAAGGCCACAAGGGGGTGGCATAGTGGTGTATTCCATGTAAAGTTTGAAGCCAAGGAATAATCTGTGCGTGGATCAGCAGGTTGAATTGGTAGCGCTCCTAATTAGGAGGAAGTGCCCGCCATTTGACATTGCCATCAGATTGGTTCATATTGTTAGACACGTCAAGGGGTGACTCATTGAGCGCCCCCTATGTATTGTAAGATATGTTAGCAGGCAAGTCTGGAAACTCAGTTGCCACACTCCAATAAGTTCAAAGCTTCTGGTCATGTGGCTTGGGATCCACTGGCCATTCACAACATTTGTTATGTGAAATAGAGAACAAAGTTTCTAAGTGCTTCCCCTGGTACTTCCCAATTATGTCAGTAAAGGATGGCCCTGGTTACATTGCTGACAACTACATCTTCAATTACAACAACCAAAAGCGGCAAAGTAAAAGCAAGCATGTTGTCTGTGAATATAAGACTTGTAATTCCCAACTGAACACCAAGGGTTGGGAGCAGGTAACTGCTGAGAAGGGGGAGCACACTTGTGAGCCCCTAAATCATCTAATCACTTGGATGCTGAAGTGGTACCTTGTTCAAGTAATCCCCACCTCCTATCACCTCCAGGCATCTGATCTGGCCATAAAGGCCCTGCAGCATTTAAAAACCAACAATCTTAAGTTAGTACCAACACAGGAGCAGTTAGTCAAATATATCAGCAATAAGTGGATTGCTGCTAATCCCCCTCCCCCCAAGGTCTTGGACGTCTTATCAGAGCTTACACTCACCCATGAGCTCAAGCAAAAATCAAGTGGAGAGTGCTTCCTTCTTCATGACAATGGGCCCAGCACCAAAGACTTTATAATCTGCCATGCAAATCAGCAGAACCTGCTGGAGTTAAAAAGGGCTTTAACCTGGCTAGTTGATGGTACCTTTGCCACTTGCCCCCAGATGTTCAAACAGCTCTGGATGATTCATGCCCAGATTGACATCTGGGTGATTCCAATTGCTTCAACCTTCTCCCTGGGGCCATCAAGGCCATTTCTACTTGTGTTCTCAGTTCTTTACAGAGCACTTTCCCTCCTTCCCCCCAACAATGACAATGATGACAAGAAGACCCCACACACACCCACGTGAACCCTCCTGCCGCTGACAAGGACCAGGCCACCCTGGACTTGGAGGAAAAGGTAAGGCTCAGAGCTCTGGGGCTTGCATGTGCATTATGAACTTTGAGCCTGCTCAGTTCAATGCATTTGAGCAGCTGTTTAGCAGGGAGGTGCAGGGGTGCCACTTCCACTTCTGCCAAGCAGTTGCTTGAAATGTGCAGGCCCACGTTGAGCTTAGTAGGTTGAGCCAGAGGGACACTTTGGACACCTGAAAATTTGTGCTAGCAGAATTCACTGCCTTGGCTTTTTTAAAGCCAGAGCACACTGAGCAGGGGCATGAGGTTCTCTCAAAGGATCTTTACATATCAAATCATCTGGAGTTTAGGCCTTTTCTCAAGTACTTTGAGCCTCAGTGGATTGGGAAGGTTATTATGAAGAGGCGAGGTAAGGCCAGAGCTAAGGCCAGTTGGAATGTGTACCAGGATGTGATGAATGGTGAGATCAAGACCACTTTGATGCTAGAGGCTTATCACAAGCATCTCAAGGACAACTTTGGGCTTTACCCAAAGTTTAACAAGTTTTTACCCTCCTGCAGCACGAGCAGGAAAAACCATCTCCAAGCTGTGTGACTTGGCTAACTGCGTCCCCTCACCAAGCCTACCACCCCCTCCACCCTCTTCACCAAGGCCATCTAGGGTGCGGCTAAGCACAAATACAAGGCCTCTGAGCTTAAGCAGCAGCTTGAGCTTATTGTCACTGCTCTCCCAGAGGGGGCTAAAATGAAAAAATTGGAAGAAGGGCAAAGAGTAAACTTGCTTGCCTCTATGGTTTTAAATTTTCACTTTTTTAAATTTAAATTTTAGTTTTTAGTTTTGATTTTTAAATTTTTGATTTGATTAGATAGCACTGATTATTAATGTATACATGGTAAGTTTGAGATGAACAGTTTTGGTTGTAAGTGAATGAAATGTCTTAATTTTTGTTAATTTACTAGTAAAACATATGATATTCACATTTGTACTTATATTAACTATATCAAATAAGTTTTAATATTTCTTCATATTCTGCATAACTTTTATTGTTGTGTTTGTGTTTATTTTTGCTTCATTGTAATTTTAATTTATATGGTAATCAAAAATATTTTTATAAGGAAGAGTGTAAATTACATAGTAAAATGAGAAATAGTTGCTTATTTCTCCTTATTTTTATTACTTAAATGTACTGTTTTTTTGTATTTTTGAGCTCTCTAGGGTCATTTCAGTATACCATAGCCGTATAACTTAATTTTGTATATTAAAAGTTTTCAGAACATCAAGATCTGTTAATTAAAAAAGTGTCAATTTCTAGTTGTCAATCAGGGAAAAAGCTGAATTCTCACTTTACTATAGTGTTCAGAACCAGGGAGTCAATTTTACCACAGTTGCCGTCTCAGTCCATCAACAAACGTTGTCAGCTTCTGCTGTGAAATGGCTTCTGTTGTCTTTCAAATTTCAGATAGTTGTTGAATTGAGACCCTCATAGTGGGTGTGATGCCAGAAAAACAAGGCATGATGTTCTATTTCAGGCCTATGTTACCTGCATAAATGAACCCTATGTAGTCATGCACATTATGGTGTATACATATATAAGTCCTCATCATTCACAATAAAAAAGACCCTTTTGACCTTTTTGACACATTGACCCACTTTTGACATATATTGCGCTTTGTACTTGGCTGGACATTTCTACTATTTAGATAGTGTCCTTTAAACCAGGTCCTTCCTCTGGAAGCCCCTGCTATTCCTGTTACAGAGACCAAAGGTGACAGGAAGGTCCCCCTGCTATACTAGCGTCCCTACCAAGCTAGTGTCCCAGGCCCAATCACAAGTGCTATCCCCTCCTTCTCCCCTTGTGGACTTAGGAAACCCTGGTGTATACCTGCCGCCTCCCATTCTTCTGATAGAAAGAGCAAGGTCCAGACAGTCCTGTCTGTTCCCCCGTAACTTATGTTATAGAATACCATTATTGCTATGAGTTATCTGTACTGTGGTATGTACTATAGATGCTCTACCAATATGGCAACCACCAGAATTAACTCATTCCGCAAGTTGACTTACTGAATGTCAACAAATTGTTGACA
Organism: Entomophthora muscae; assembly: GCA_014839935.2. Lineage (NCBI taxonomy): Eukaryota > Fungi > Entomophthoromycota > Entomophthoromycetes > Entomophthorales > Entomophthoraceae > Entomophthora > Entomophthora muscae. Next base: position 380,105 of record QTSX02003557.1, read on the forward strand.
TTCAGTAAGTTGACATTATTTTGGTATTTATCTGCCGGAAACAGGCATTTCCAAAACTAAGCTAATTTTTCATAGTGAATTATTAAGTCAGAATTGCAAAATTAAAAAGGAACAGACATAATGCCAACACCATTTAAACAAAGGCTTAATTTTAAGCTAAAAAACTAATATAATTTACTATGAAAAGCTAAGCTTCTTTGAGCTTTTACATTAAGGTCAACTACAGTAAGTAATATCTGGATGTCAACCCCAAATAAGAATCCATAAATTTCTTAATAAAATACACAATATTCTAAAAATAACTACTTTTTATATTTATACTACTTTTTTATTAAATATATATTATAATAAGCATTGAACAAAGACATATGTCAACTTTCATAGCATTATTTGTATTATTTAGATATTTACTGTTATTTTAAACTCACTGGATAAACTATAGCTTATTTCCAGAAGTCTGCTTAAGCCAAAACGCATATGTTAAAACTAGAATTTATATATGTATTTTAATGTCAACTTTGTGTCAAATTGATGTGTTGCCTAAATTGCAACAAAGGGGTTTGGCTAAGCAAACAAAGTGACATAATTTAAGCAAGATTTAATAGGAGAGTTGCTATAAAAGAACACTGACTGCCTGAATGTTGACACCTTCACTTATTTATTAGTAAAACACTGCCACTTAACAAAAAGCACACATACAATGGTATGGTAATCCAGGTCAAAGTACCCAGGGCTGTACTTTAGACTTCACTCTACAATCCCTATTATTTAGTTTTCATAAGTTACATATGCAACTCTTTGATTTTTTAAATTTAAAAATAATCAATTTTGGCCTTAAAAAACCAACTCCAGAAAATGTTAACCAAGCTTTATAAGTGATTTACATAGTGTTTTTACACTTTAATGCTGACTGTCAGTATGTTGATGTCAAAATTAAAGCGTTTTTTATGCTGAAAAATAAATTAAATATTTTTGACTACTGTGGCTACCAGAATGTCAACTTTTTATTTAAACATGGGTTTTTTCTATTCTTTACTAACAAACTAGCTCTAAAATTACTTTCCATACTTCTATAAAATATTTACTTAATAATAAAAAATAAAACAAGTGATTATTATTTAATTTAATTCATGTCACATGGCTATTCTTACTTTATGAACTCTACTCTAATTATTGTAGAAAAAATCTTCCAAGAAGCCACAAAATAACCCCAAGTCAACCAAGAAAGTACCCAAAGCCTCTGGAAAGGCCCAAAGTCCCTACCCCAACAAAAAAACAGCCAAAGAGACCTCAACAAAACAGAAGACAAAGAAGAAGACCCCAGACCCTGAAAGCAAAGAGCCCTCCTCTGCCCCCTCCTCTTCTCCAAGCTGGTACCAATCAGAAGGAGATGAGGTTCCACTAAACAAGCAAGGAAAAAAGAAGATACCCAAGAGTCCAGAACCCCAGCCAAGCCCAGATGATTCAAGCTCAAAGGAATCAAGCCCCAAGGAATCAAGCTCATCCCAGTCCAGAAAGTGCAAATATCAAACTCCAGATAATTCCCCTCCACTGCCTAATATATCTGCACCTCCATCCTCCTTATCAAGTAAAATTAAAGAAGATCTTGATGATTACCTGTCTGACTATGATCAAGCACCAATTGGCCCATGGGATCCCCTAAAGGTTCACAATATATAACTTCAATGGAGAGTTTGAGCTCTCAAAGAAGTTCCCTCAGTTTCCCCCTCTAATGTCTGTCAAAGGAGGTGAAAGCTTAGTCTGTGATGGCTATGTTTTCAATTGCAACAATAAAAGAGAGCAGGAAGAAGCAAGCATTAATTATGTGAAGATAGAAGCTGTGCTGCCAGGAGAAATACAGAAGGATGGGATAAAGTCACTAGTGAAAAAAGAGAGCACACATGCAGTGCTCCAATAAATCTTATTGAAAAGCTTCTAAAGTGGTACCTCTACCAAATGATCCCAGTCTCCAAAGATGTCAAGGCTTCTGATCTGGCAGTTAAGGCCACCACACACCTAAGTAATGAGAACCTGAAGCTCATCCCTGACTGCAACCAGTTAGTGAAGTACATATGTGACAAATGCTGTGACCTAGTCCCCCATAAGAAATCAGCCATGGTTCAAGGAGAGTTAGTCTTGACAGAGGAGTTAAATATGTTCAACGGTGATGAGGTATTCCTTTTACATGATGATGGTCCTACAGCAGAGGCAAGAATTATATGCTATGCTACACAACAGAACCTGGAGCAGTTGAGGGATTCAGAGACCTGGTTATGTGACGGTACCTTTGCAGTATGCCCCTGCCTTTTTTACCAACTATGGGTTGTACATTCCCTTATTGAAGGCAAGGTGCTCCCATTTGCCTACTTTCTGCTTCCTGGGACAACAGAAGAGATCTAAACAAGGGCCTTTAAAATCCTTCAGGAGGGCATCAAAGCCCTACCCAGTAATAGAAAGAGTCCCCCTGGCCATAACACTAGAGCCAATCCAGATGATGATGAAAAGGATGAAGCCACCCTTGCTGCAGAAAAAGAAGCTCAATATAAAGCACTTGGCCCCTAAACTATAATCATGGACTATGAAACTGCCTAGTATAATGCTTTTGTAAATACCTTTGATGGAGAGGTCCAGGGGTGTTTTTTCCATCATTGACAGGCTTTCAACAGGCAACTAAAGGGTCTACCTGAGCTCATCAAGCTCCACTGTCTAGATATATCAGGAAAGTGCAAGTTCTTAATTCAGAAGTTTGTAGCACTAGCCTTTGTAAAGCCAGAGCATTCTGGATAAGCCTTTGAGCTTCTATGCCAGGATCCATATGCCAAGAAACATGATGGTGCCTTCTACCCTTTCATAAAATATTATGAACCACAGTGGATTGGACGTAAGGTCACTAAGTGCCAGAGCAAGCCCAGAGCCAAAGCCAACTGGAACTGCTACCAGGCAGTTCTTAAGGATGAGATGAAACGACTTCATTTTTGGAGGGCTGGCATAAGCATATCAAGTCCTCCTTTGGAATCAAGCCCAGATACAACACCTTCTATGAGCACCTCAAAGTCCAACTTGGGAAGACTGCTGCATCCATCAGAGATATTGAGAACCGCCCATCTAAGAAGAAGAGAACCACCAAAGAGAAACAGTATCAAGAGAAGATCAAAGACGTTGTCAAGGCCAAATATAAGCATTCAGAGATTGGAGAATACATCAAGAAAATTGCCACAGTTCTTAATGGCAACCAGTTTTTACAGTCTAGCTTTTCATTAAATTTATTGAGTATTGCCTAATTTTTTATATAGTTCTTATATATTAAGTATAATATTTTTAATTAAATAGTTATTCTAAATAACTCATTAATAATTTATGATACTATTTTTATAAAATCATTGATTTTCTATTGATAGTTTGATGCTTTAGACTGTATTACATGGCCTATATTGGTATTTTACTAGTAAATTATATGTTTTTTGTTGTTTTCAATATAGAAAATTTTTATTACTATTTCTGATTGCTATATTTTGCTATAAAACTTGAAATTATGTAGTATCTTTTTGTGTGTTGGATGTTTTTGTTTTTATAAGTGGGAAAAATTTTATTATAGTAAAGATAGCTAATTTCATAGTAAAATAAAAGAAAAGTGTATTTTTATGAATTTTTTTAATTGTCATGTATAGTTTTTTATGGACTTTTTAAAATCTATGTTGTCATATTACCCTATAAAAATATCTTGAAGCTTAATTTTTATTAAGTAAAATGTTCAGGAAACAGGTTTCTGCTTATTAAAAAAGTGTTGACATTTACTAGTCTGCATGAGTTAAAACTTAATTCTGACTTTTCAATGCTGTTGACATTAAAGTATTTTTAATTCTGATTATTGACATATAGTAAGTCAACTTGCGGAATGAGTTAATTCTGGCGGTTGCCACCAATATCTTTACAGATATAGGTTACTGTATTGCTAAGATAGTGTTGCACTGCAGTAGTTGCTATAAACTATCTGTGTTCCTTGCCAGAACACACCCTCCTGCCTTTATCCTCCACCCTCCTATCAGGTATACAAGGCAGACCCCCTGTCTCCCTCCTCTCATAAGTGCTATTGATTATCACCTCCCCTCTCAATGCCTGCTAAGTCCTTCTGTTAAGGACTCACCCAAGTTGACCTTAGAGGCCCTGTAGAAAAGTACCACAGTGGGTGGCCTTAGTGCAAAGGTAAGCATGGGAATTCTGGGTCTAGACTGTTGCTCCCGTGATAGAAGCTACATACAGTCTGGAGAGGGGGTTGACTGTGTCCAGTTTCTTCCCAGGCTTATACTCTTTGCAGAGTTTATAAGAGGCCAGGTGTTTGACTGATCCTGCTTGACATCAAGCAAAATGCAACTGAGTGTTGGAGTACTGAAGAGACTCATGGTTTGTTTGGCCTGAAGCAGGAAGGTGATCACTTTCAAGTAGCAGCTCCATTTCTTGACATAATGAGTAATTTCAGCCTCTTCAATATTGTGGATAGGGTAGTGTTGCTCAGTGTCAGTGAGTTTTCTAGATTTTATGCTTTTGGGAGGAAGTTGCCTTTTTCAGTCTCCACCTGCAGCATAACTCTTTGGCCCTATCAGAGGCATCAGTCTTGAGTTTGTATTGGTGGTTTCAATTGGGAAACTGTAATACAGGTGTAGTTGTAAGTCTCTGCTTCAATGTCTCAAAGGCTTGATCTCTGGCAGGGGTCCAATGGAAGCGCTGTTTAGTGTTCAGGAGCTCAGTGAGAGGTGCTTTAAGTTCCCCTCATTTGGGATAAAATTGCGCACATAGACAACCATACATAAGAATGTACGCACCTGGTCCACATTGTTGGGAGGTGGCATGCTTGTTATTGCCTTGATTTTGGTGGGTCAGGCTTTATTCCTTAGGAAAAGATGGTATGCCCAAGGAACAAGAGCTCTGACTTAAGGAATTCACATTTGGAAGGCTTAGTCTTCAACTGAATTTTCCAAAGGGTGTCAAGGACAGCGCGTAGGTGTTGGAGGTGCATGGTTTGATCTTGACTGAAGACAATGATTTTAACAAGTATAATAAAAAACACTTTCCAATAAGCTTTTCAAAAACCTTTTTCATGAGCATTGTGAAGTTGGATGGTGCATTAGTCATGCCAAAATTCATGACATGGCACTCAAACAAGCAATAGCCTGTTTGGAAGGCTGACTTTGCCTCATCCCCAGGAGAAGTTCTAACCTTGTTGTACCCTGCAGTGAGATCAATCTTGCTAAAAGCTTTTGCACCTGCAAGTGTATCAAACAAGACATTAATTAGTGACAGGTGGTATTTTCTTTACAGTAAATTTTTTTAGAGAGCTGAAATCTGTGAAAGTTGGAGTGACCTGTCCTTCTTGGTCACAAAGAAGACTGTGGCTCTGTAAATTGATAGTGAAGAGTGGATAAAATTCTTTTCTAAGGAGTTCAAAAGGTGTTGTCAGAGAGTTTCATCCTTCTTGGGTGTTAGACAATATAGTGGTTGGGCTTTTGGTAGCAGCCCTTGTAATTGAACAGCATGTATGATTTCTTGGGGCGGAGGTAGCTGGTTCAGTGTTTCATTGAATGCATCCTTAAACTTGTTGAGCAATTCCTGCATAGAATGATGGCGGGTCCCTATGAGAAGAAGTTTAGGAAGGTTCATCTCTGATGAATTGAATAAACATTAGTTGTCATCCAACTTACACTCTTAAACTTGTAGGGGCCCTATTTGGTGATACATACAAAGACGGTGTCATTTAATAGCTTGTTCATCCTGATGGGATAGATCTGGAAGCCAACATCATTTTTCTGAGGTTGATGGCAGAGGTGACCCAGTCAATTTAAGGAAATTTGTAACTTAGCCAGTCCAAACTCATAATCACATTGTGGCTAGGCCTCTCATGGTGGGTCCAGAGACCTAACCTGCATGTTGCTCATTTTTACTGAGGAAGGAACCCTTTCATGGGTGATGACTACTCTGTGGGAGTCTTCTACACTCACTGCTTTAAAAATTCTAGTGTAAGAGAAGGTGACTAGAAGAAACAAATTCTGGCTCTCATCCTGGTGGGACTAACCACCAGGATGCCATCCAGTGCAGGACTGTAATGGCCGCTTGAAGAGGTCTCACAAAAGAGGTCAGCCAAGAAAAGGGAGGAAAATAGGAGTATAAGGCCATAAACAACGCACCAGTAAGCAACCACAGAGAACAATTTTGGGTAGGAGGGATATCTGAATCCACAGTGGTAACTTGGTGCGGGGAGGGGAGGGAGTGACTTGAGACTGTTGTAAGTTTGATGTTGTGCAAGTCCAAGGAAGGGGGCTCATAAGTACCTGATTCTGGACAGAATGAAAGTTCCTCAGAATAAGGACCTGATCAAGACACTGGACAAGTGTGATAAGGTTGGTGAGAACCTGGGTTAAATGACAGAAGGCATTGGAGAGCAGACCAGGGTTGGGAATAGAGTTTTGGGCAACCAAGGAAAGTATGTTCCAAATACCTGGGGTTGTGGTCCAAAACAACAGGAAGATGGGTACCATAGTCATCATAAATACCTTATAAAAAGGAGATAACATTGTTTCAGACAAGTTTTTAATCAAAACTTCCTGGCAGACGGTCTGCAAGCACTAGGGCAATTCCAAGGGTTTGAACCAAGTTTGGATTGTCTTAGAACAAATTTCAGCAAAAAACACAGGTGGAAAGGCAGCACAGCTGATGGGTAGCAGGGAAGGCAGACCAGAGGAAAGTGGGAGGAGGGACAACAGAAGGAATCAGGACAATATTCTTTGTTACTTAATAAAACTTTAAAAGTACATTTAAAGTTGGAAAATCAGGAGTTTTATTTAGTAATTGGAATTGGTAAGCAAGGGACCTGACAGCTCTTTCTTTCATTATATGCATGGGGGGTGATAGTGCTGGGAGTTTAAAAGAGGGGTTTTGGAAAGCAATCAAAAGGGGAGCCAGTTAAAAGTAATGGCCTAATCTTCCCATGGTCTGGGCCCAAGAGAATAGGAGCAGCAGACCCAGGTGTAAGGAACAGGCAACCAGTTGGCTAGGTGCATTCTGAGGACTCAGGGTGCATATTACCCCTAATGCCTGCCTTTAACATCACAACTGGGATGCTCCTAAAACCAATTACTTTGGGCTGAGAAACTCCTGGGCGGATGAATTTATTGACCGGGATTCCACTGATTGTGGAATTTTATCCCCAATTTTCCCAGGCCACGGGTTAGCCAAGCCCTGTACAATGTGGCCCACGTTTACTTGTTGTCCTGCCAATTGTTTCAAGACAGTACAACACCAAGAAATCAAACAATCCAGCTGGATCAAAGTTCCTCTGCAGTTAGAGGGAACTCCAGAGAAGGGGAAGAAATTTCAGGCGTGAAGGCCAGTACAAAACGCTTGCCCACTGTGTGGGCCAGGTCCTCCAGGTTTGAAGAAGCTTTGCCTGCACACAGCCTGCCTTTTTTGATGGTCTGGGAAATATATCCCTGTCCAGAGCTAATGGCGGGCCTTGGAACTTTACAGCTGGTTACCTGTTCTATTTGTTGGGAATTTGCAAATTCTTGGTTGATCATGGTGTGATTGGCCCTGGTGTCTACTAAGAGCTTATGGGTATTTCCACATAAGCAAAAGGGGTAAGCCATGAAAGTAATTTTATTTTGTGTATGAATATCTTAAAGGATGGGTTTGTCACTAAGTACTTAGAATATGTTCAGGGGTTTGACCTCATGCACTTTGTAGTTACAGGGGTTTTGGCAAGGAAAAATTGGGAGTGCAAATCAAGTGGGGTCATAGAGCCTCTCATGTCTACAACCCACAGGATTTATCTGAACTTTAAATCTTTGCCAACTGTAGCTTCCCCTTTGAAAGTGCTTGTTGCCATAATCCTTCTGATAGGACTGGCAACATCCTAATTGGTTGTGGACGCTGCCAGACGCAGGGTGAAGTTAAGGGGGTGAATAATTGGATCTGCAGAAGCCCATTGTGGCTTGGTTGTTTGCTTCTACAACAGCCTTGTAAAAATTGCTGATGGAGGTGCAATTCCCCACAGGTACCCATTTACATATATGGGGTTTCAACCCACTAATAATGAGGGTAAGGAGCATGGTGTTTCCATCATTAATGGCTTCTGGGGCAACAGCAAGTGAATGTTGCCAAGCAACAATGTATTCAGGGACACTTTCTGTTTGTTTGATGGCAAGCAAGGGGGTCACCACTACAATGGATGAGAAGGCTTCACTGCAGCAGGACTTAGCAGCGTCTCTGAACGCCAACCCAGGTGACTTTGATTTCTTGACTAGCCCATGTTGTAAGGGTTAAATGGCGGGCTGTAAGATGCAATAAAAACAATGTGGATAAAATAAACAAATTGTCAATTGTTTCAACAGCACCAAACCAAATTGATGAGAGGGGGTTACTAATTTGCGCCTTTGTGAGTGTAGCAAATGGAGACATTAGGACCAAAATCAAGAACATTAACTGAAGGGGTAAAGCAGAGGACAAGGCCAAAGGAACCAAGGGGTACAAAGCAGGACAAGGCGTGGTCAATGAGTTGTTAGCAAACTGAAAGAGGACAGCCTATATAATGTCAACCACTGGGGCCAAGAGGCCAAGATACTCTAACATGAGATTTTTTGGAGACTTGGTTTGTTTATTCTTCAGGCAAATATAGCTATCTAGAAACAAGTTTCTAGAGGGGAAATGGGGAAGTATTAAGGGAGTTCAGGATGGGGCAGGAGGGGATTCAATGGCTTCTGATTGGCTGGTGAGAATATTTTCAGCAGTTGGAGGTCCTGCATTGGAATTTGAGTCAATGATGTCATAATTTGAAAAATTAGTGATCAGTGGTTGAGCGCTGCCATCCCCAATCAGTGTATAATGTGTAATTTTCTTATCATAATTATTTGGGGAAAATAAGGCAGGTCCAGATTTTTGAGGGCTATTTGGGCGACCCCAGCTTTGACCCATTTTTTGTCTATGACAGCATTTAAGTTGTCTATTTCTTTCAAGGGTTTGGCTGTGGTTCTTTGCTGGTTTCTGGTTTTACAAGGGTGTACTATCCCCTCCATTTGATTTTCTACAGTAACAAATGTGATGAAACATACAGCAACAGGTCCAGTGTAGCGGTCTGACATTGTGGTAACCCACATAGGTTCAGGTACTTGGCAAATATGGAGGTGGGTTTCTGTGGAGTGTAGCCAACTTACAATTTTTGTGCCTTCCACGCCACTCATGAAGAGTTCTAACTGTAAGTTCAGCATGTGTTGTGACAGATTGGACTTGGGCAGGTGGTACTAATGTTGTGATAATCAGGTGGAGCCAATAAAAATGCTGGTGAGCCCTAGTTGGTATTGGCAAACAACATAAACTTATATAATGTCCTCATCAGGGATGGGTAAGAAGGCCTCTTGGTGAGGTATAGCTATACAGCCAGCACTTTGTCCTTTCTTGGGGGACTTTTTCTTAAAGGTAGGTTTTTAATCAAACCTACCACTGCTGCAAATGAAATAATTGATAAGGAGCGCCTTTGGGGAAGCTTCAAATATGGAATTAAGAAAGAAGAGAAGTATATTTTATTGGATAATACTTTAGACTTATATAGACTTGAGTGTGGTGGGGATTTAGTTGGATCAAACCTAGGGATAGGTCATGTGCAAGATGGGTTCAAGACACTGGATACTTGGACAGTCATGTGATATTGCTTGGTTACCATTCTTGGTATGTCAAACAGTATATTAGAAGGGCACCAAATTGGGCAATGGCTGGATGTTAAGTAGGTTGGCGGTAGCCAGGATGCTTGTATATCCAGACCCTTGACACCCCCTTAAGGGGTTACTCTGGTGCATCAGGATGGGGCTTTTTTTCATGGCTGACGCCTGATGCTCCTGGAGTTGTTTACTAGTTGGAACCAGTCTGGTTGAGTGTTCTACTTTACTGTTGTGGAGACAGTTTCTGTGGTAGTTCTTGACAATTGGGGTTTTGGAACCTTGGAATTTTACTAGATAGGTGTTGTGATCTGGTCTGTACTTGATGATTCTTCCCGGTCCCTGGTGTACTGAGTCTAGTTTCTTTCTGTTGCCAGCTAGAACCCAGACAGGGGAGTTGATGAGAAGTGGTTCCTCTGTGGAGGTTACCTTTTGTGTCTTGAGCCTCTTCATTTCAGCTATTTTTGCTTTATGGCAGATGTGTTGTAGGTTTGGTGTTTGCTCTACTGTGGGAGGTTTCCCCGTGGGATCTTTATGTATGGCTGCTTGTTGCAGGTAATTATTTCTGGTTTGTACCTGTAGGTTAGCTCAAATGGTGAATAGCCTGTTCCTTGATTGGTGTGGACTCAGGATACTAGTAATGCATGTTTCACGTATGGTGGCCATGTGTCTTTGGCTTTGCCATCCATTGTTTTCTCTAGGGTCCTGATAAGGCTGCCGTTGAGGCGTTCCACTCTGTTGTTGGCCTGTGGCCTGTATGGAGAGGTTGTGGAGTGTATAATGTTTTTGGATTTTAAGTTGTCATTTACTACGTGACCTGATAACTCAGTTGCTCAATCAGTTATGATGTAGTCTGGTGTGCTGTAGTTGGCTATGATTGCTTTGTTAATGAAACAGTTGATGTTTTCTGCTTTATGGTCCTTTGTTGCCCAAAAGATGGGCCAGCGTGTGGCAAAGTTGATAGCTAAAATTAAGAAACGTTTGTTTGTTTTTGTTTCTGGGAAGGGGCCCACTACATCCAGTCTCCAAACCTTGAATGGTTCAGGGTCTGGTACTGGGTTAACTGTTGGCTGAGGAGCCTTTGTACTGGTGTATTTCTTGCACACTGTGCACTTTTTCAGAACATCAACTATATCCTGTTTGAGGTTTGGCCACCATACTATCTCTTTTAATGTGAGGTATAGGTTGTTGGCCTTTGATTGTCTTAGTAGGTGGTGATGTCTTAGTATGGTGTCAACTCTTTGTGCAAGTGGGATGTACGGGACATGTTTGTCATTAATGATTTGGTATACCGTGCCATTTGATACATTAAAATACTTTTTGTTCCTTACTAATGTATTGTGGGTCAGTTGATGTGTTGAGGGGTCTTTCCCTTTGGTTTTATACTCAGTTTTGTACAGGTTGGGCTAGTCAAGGTCCAGGTGGTCAGGATAATCCTCTCTAGGTTGACGTAGTCTAGAGAGAGCATCAGCTGTGATCAGCTCTGCCCCCTTTTTGTATTGGATGCTTAAAATAAGCTGTTCCAGCAAGGACATCCATTTTGCTTGCCGCCGTGCAAGTGTGTTCTGAGTTTTGAAATAGATTAAGGATTTATGATCAGTTAGTACTATGACGTTTAAATGTCCTTCTAGGTAACATCATCATTTCTTGCATGCATGATATATTGCTAACAATTCCTTGTTGTGTATTGGGTATCTCTGCTCATTATTAGTTAATTTCTGCTTTTGTAATATACTGACAGGAATTCTTTCTGCCCTGGCAGCAGATGCACAGGACTGCGCCAATGGCGGTGTCACTGGCATCTGACTTGAGCTTGTAGCACCCGTTGTTATTAGGGTATTGCAATATTGGTGCTTCAATCAAAGCTTGTTTTAATAATTGAAAATTCTTGTCACATTATGGTGTCCAGATGAATTTCTTTTTGACATTACCCTTGGTTAAGTCATTGATTGATGCAGTTAGTTTTCCGCAGTCTTTGATGTATTTCTTTAGGTAAGCTTCCATTCCAAGAAAGCATCTAACTTGTTAAACAGAGGTGGGGCGTTGCATGTTATTTATGGATTTTATTTTGTCTGGATCTGCTTTGATGCCACAGTCAGAGACAATGTGGTTCAAGAACAGGAGTTCCTTTTCCATAAATTGGCACTTACTTGGTTTTGCGTAAATTTTGTACTTTGCAAGCTGATTGAGTGTCTTGCAGACATGTGTGAGATGTTCCTCTTTTGTTTTTGAGAATATGATGATATTATCAAGGTAGCATAATGTATTTGAAAGACCATTTAGTGGCTGGTTTATCATGAGGAAAAACTTTGTGGGAGCATTGGTCATCCCAAAGAACATTACTCTACATTCAAAGGATCCAAATTGTGTATGGAACACAGTTTTTGGTATGTCCTTTTCCTTTAATTCAACTTGGTTGTAACCTGAGGTGAGGTCAATTTTGGAGAAAAATTTGGCTCCTGAGAGTCTTGCAAACAGATCCTCTAAGAGTGGAAGAGGGTATTTGTTCTTTACTGTGCTTGCATTTAGTGCTCTGTAGTCAGTTACTAGACACAGAGTGCCTCATTTTTCTTTAAGAAGAACACTGCTGCCCCCATGGGGATTCTGATGGGCGGATAAAGCCTTTATCTAAGTTGTCCTCAATATGGGGTTTGAGGGTTTGTGTCTCCATGGGGGTGTCAAAACTGCAGGCTTGACCTGCCAGCAAGGTTCCAACCAAGCAGGTTTGTGACCTGCAATCTAATTATCTGGTTACCCAAAGCCAGACTAGGAAGTCAACTCAAATTACCAAATCCAACAACATGAACAGATGATGATCCTTCACAGTGAATACCTCAATTTGGCGCTTGACTCATTATCAGGATCAAGCCACCCCCTTCTTCCATCCAGCTGTGTGATCACCAATCTTGTTCCTACTATCCTTGATTCACATGAACTAAATAATCATTATCTCTCAATAAAGATTATTAATATCTTCTAAATATTTTTCCCCATGTAACTTTTCTAAAACTGCACAGTTACAACATTGGTTGCACAGGTAGGTTCCCCATCCTACCTTATCTTGAAAAATTCTGCCTGTTGCCCGCACACGCTGCAGTCAACAAATCCTCAACAGAATTATGTCTGGCCTCCCGCCCGACTAGACCCCGTATACTCCTGGTACCAAGATACCTGATGGCTTTGTTCTCTACCAAAACACGGTGATCCTGCTACCTGCCTTCAACGCCATGTCTGCACAAGGATTCTTTCAGACACCCTCCTCAATGCCGCAACCAGCCGACAAAACCACCATGCCTACCTACGTAGCTCAAAGACTACATAGCGCTGCCTTGAAACCTTTGCCAGGGCCAACGACAACAATGCTACCACATGGATCCAGTCCGCCCAAAGCAAGCTGGCTCAGATGAAATGCCCACAGCAATTTTGGATTGCAGAGAATTCCATTTGCCTGACCCATGACGCTGGCACCTGGTGAAACAAGTGGCACAAAGAGCACACTGACAAGAACTTGGACACCTTCAAACAGGACTTCTTGGCAAGATTTGTGCTTAAGGATATGGAGCTCATGATCATACGCCAAGTAAAGAACCTGACCCAGACAGGCACCGTTAAAGAACTCACCCGCACCTACAAGGAACTCTGTATCCGCGCTCCATCCAACATGGCCTTTGACACCCCAGCAACACACCTCATGTACTACAACGCTCTCAAGTTGCACGTGATGAGACATGTGAACCTGGACCAAGTTACCAACTTACAAAGTCTGTACTGTGAAGCAGAAAAAGCGGAACAAACCTCCAATGCTCTGCACAAGGTACAGACTGGGAAACAAGAGAGACCCAAGGACTCACATTCAAGTGGGCGCTCCTTGCAACCACCTCCTGGAGGTAACAGCAACAACAACAACCACAAACCCACAGGTTCAAATGGGAATGGGAATAATGGCCAATCAAATTGTACCCATTTCTGTGTCACCGCCACCCAAGGCAACCAAGATGAGGGAAAAGCCCAGAGAGAGCACTAAGCGAGCCAAGCTCTCCCTGCGCAACTCCTGACTTGTCCAAAAATGAATACCGACCCAAGGACGTGGACCAATGCCCAATGATTCAAGTGCCCTTGGAAGACCTGGCACTGTACACCATTGCCAGACATCCCAATAAATTGATGTCTTACCCTTTCCGCTTTTGCAGTTACACAGGCTCAGTACTATTGGACTCGGGCGCAGATTGAACTTTAGTCAACAGAAGCTTTGTAAACAAATTCAAGCTGGCCACTAATCCTTCGCGGATTAAAAATGTGGTCCTGGCTGATGAACATCACATTGCTGTGACAAAGGAAACTTCTCCTTCTCTTTCATGCTTGAGAACCTCCACTCTGTTGTAACTGTGCTGTTTTAGCAGAGTTACAAGGGTAAAATATTTAGAGGATAGATAATAATCTTTATTGTGAGATAGTGATTATATAGCTATTGTGAATCAATGGATAACAGGAACATGATTGGTGATCACACAGCTGGATGGGAAAGGGTGTGGCTTGATCCTGCTAATGAGTCAAGTGCCAAATTGAGGTATCCACCATGAGGGATCATCATTTGTTCATGTTGATTGATTTGGTAATCCAAGTTGACTTCCTGGTCTGGCTTTGAGTGACCGGGTAATCAGATTGCGGGTCATAAACCCGCTTGGTTGAAACCTTGCTGGCGGGTTGAGCCTGCGGTTTTGACACACACACCCCCCCGGCTGAAAGTTGGCCTCCTCAGGAGGCAGGTTGTCAGGGAAGTCATTGGGAGCCCAGGAGCCATATTGAACCAGTTGTTGTTTGGTGGCAGGCAGGGCGGTTTCTTGTTGTTTCTTTCTTGCTTTGCAGGGTTGCAGGCGGTCCTGGTGTAAGGTCTTGTCTTGCTTGCGTTTCCTGAGCCCTTGCACGAGGTAAGTGTTATTGTTGTTTACCTTCAGGATGATTGCTGGCCCCACTTTTTTGGGTTGTAGTTTGCTTTTGTCAACATTCATTACCCAGACTTTGTCCTCAACTTCATGTCTTTGACAGATGGGAATGAGGGTCTTTTGTAAGTGTTTTTTTTCTTTGGCTGCTTGTCCGCTGTTGGCCTCTATTACTTGAGGATCTGAGCAAGGGGGTCTTGACTTGGAATTTCCAGTTTGGGTCCTGTCAATTCTTGAATGATATTTGGCTGTGTGCTGTATACCAGTTCAAATGGGCTTTTTCCGGTGGATCTGTTCACTTGGGTTTGGCACACAAGTAATGCAGTTGGTAGCTGCTTATACCAGTCTTCAGGTCTCCTGGCAGTGATTCTGGCTAAAGCTTGTCTGAGGCTACCATTAAGCCGCTCTACTTGTCCATTAGCCTGTGGATGGTATGGTGTTATGACGGTGTGTTTGACCCCATTCTTGGTGAGGTACACATTGGTGTCTTTGGAGGTTAATTCTTTGCCCCCATCAGTTATCAGGAGTTCTGGCTTTCTGAGCCTGCTGATTCTTTCTTTGCCAATAAATTTTTGTACGTCGTTGCCGGTGTGTGCCTTCACCGCTTGGGCTACTGGCTACCTTGTCGCAAAGTCAATGGCTGTGATGATGTATTTTTTTGTCATTGTGCTTTCCTGGCATGGGGCCCACAATGTCAAGAGCCCATACCTTGAACAGTAGTTGGGTTTGAATGGGGAGTACAGATTTTGGCAGGGTTTTGCTTCTGGCAAACTTTTTGCAGGACTTGCACTGTTCTAGCACTTCCTGGACATTGCGGTATAAGGTTGGCCACCAGGCTTTATGTTTTAGGAATTCATATAGATTTTGGCTCTTAGTATGTCCAAGATCTCTGTGATAGCAAAGAATGGTATTGACTTGTTGATGTGTGGGAATGTAGGGAATGGTTGTGTCATCCGACATCTTTCTGTGAAGAGTCCCATATACGTCAGCAAAGAGGTGCTCATTCTTAATGACTGTTTCTTTGGTGATTTTAGTTGTGCCTGCAGGGGACCCTTTGTCTTTTGTACGGAGCACTAGGAGAGGCCAGTCTGGGTTAAGCCCATTTTCACCCCTAGAAGCGCGGACATACAGGCGGGACAGGGCGTCCGCCATGGCAAGTTCAGCCCTGGGCTTATATTGGATGAGCATTTAAACCTTTCTAAGATTCCATCCACCGCATTTGCGGCGTGAAAAGTTTGCCTGTGTCTTGAAATAGATGAGCAACTTATGATTGGTTAGTGCTGTGAATTCTTCCTGCCATACTAGGTAACAGCGCCATTTGACTAGGCAGTGTATGATGGCCAGTAGTTCTTTGTTGTGGGTCGGGTATTGACACTTGCCATTTGTCAGTTTGCGCAATTTGTAGGCTACGGGCAGGAAGTCACTGTCACTATTATTAATTTTTAGTACTCCCCCAATGGATGCATCTGAAGCATCAGTTTCCATCTGGTACTCTCTGTCTCATTTGGGGTATTGTAAGATGAGAGCTGTTGTGAGCTTTTCCTTGAGACGTCTAAAACAGAGGTCACATTGGGGGGTCCATACAAACTTGGACTTGGCGCCTGTTATGGTGGACAAGGGGGCAGTCAGGTATGAAACGTTGTACATAGGCCACCATTCCCAAGAAAGTGCGTAGTTCTGACTTGTCCTTGGGAGGTGGCATTTTGCAGATGGCTTGTATCTTCTGACTGTCAGGTTTGATGCCATCCTTTGAGACTATGTGTCCCAAGAAGGGTAGTTGCTCCCAGAAGAACTGGCATTTAGAGGGCTTGGCTAGCAGTTTGTGTTGTGCCAGGATCGCAAAGACTTCCTCCAGGCCCTTATGATGCTGTTCCACTGAGGGGCTGTAGACAATGATATTGTCCAGGTACACGAGGGCAGGTTTGCCTATGTGTGGCGCAAACACTTTGTTCATGAAGGTTACAAAGGTGGACGGGGCATTGGTCATGCCAAAGTTGAGTACCACACATTTTTAGGAGCCGTACTTAGTGTGGAAGGCTGTCTTGGGGATGTCTTCCTCCTTGATGCGGATCTGGTTGTAGCCCGCGGTTAGATCAATCTTGGAGAAGACAGAGGCTCCTCCCAAGGCGTCAAAGAGATTGTCAATTAGTGGTAAGGGGTAACAATTATTGATGGTGACTTTGTTCAAGGCGCGGTAGTCTATGATCAGGCATAAGGTACCGTCCTTTTTAGCCACAAAGAATACAGCGGCCCCAAAGGGAGACTGTGAGGGGCAGATAAGTCCTTTTTCCAGTGCTTCCTTGAGATAGGCGCATAGGGCAGTGTCCTTGTTTGGGGTTAGTTGATAGATGGGACGTGCCTTGGGTACGCCCCCTTGAGCTGGATAGAGTGTTGGATGTGTTTCTCAGGGGGTAGCCCAGGTAACGCCTCCTTAAAGATTTCTGGGTGACGGGCCACAATGCTGCAATCTTGCAGCGTGGAGGTGTCCTGGTGGTCCTTGAAGTGTATGATTTCATACTGACAGGAGTCCCAGTCAATAGTTTCAGGTTTTCCTTCTCATCCAAAGTCTCTGTGATGTGTACAAAGATGTGGTCTCGTAGGAGTTGGTCTACAGAGTCTGGGTAGATTTGGTGGTTGACACCTTTGCGCTTGATGGTCAGCACTGAGGTTGCCCAGTCCACGTGAGGGTTGCTTCTCTACAACCAGTCTAGTCCCAGTACAATGTCAAACTTAGGGAAGTCAATGACAGGACCTTGGATGGTGAAGTGGAGGTTCTCAAGCATGACAGAGAAGGGGGAAGTTTCCTTTGTCACAGCAATGTGATGTTCATCAGCCAGGACCACATTTTTAATCTGCGAAGGATTAGTGGCCAGCTTGAATTTGTTTACAAAGCTTCTGTTGACTAAAGTTCAATCTGCGCCCGAGTCCAATAGTACTGAGCCTGTGTAACTGTGAAAGCGGAAAGGGTAAGACATCAATTTATTGGGATGTCTGGCAATGGTGTACAGTGCCGGGTCTTCCGAGGGCACTTGAATCATTGGGCATTGGTCCACGTCCTCAGGTTGGTATTCATTGTTGGGCAAGTCAGGAGTTGTGCAGGGAGAGCCTGGCTTGCTTAGTGCTCTCTCTGGGCTTTTCCCTCATCTTGGTTGCCTTGGGTGGCGGTGACACAGAAATGGGTACAATTTGATTGGCCATTATTCCCATTCCCATTTGAACCTGTGGGTTTGTGGTTGTTGTTGTTGCTGTTACCTCCAGGAGGTGGTTGCAAGGAGCGCCCACTTGAATGTGAGTCCTTGGGTCTCTCTTGTTTCCCAGTCTGTGCCTTGTGCAAAGCATTGGAGGTTTGTTCCGCTTTTTCTGCTTCACGGTACAGACTTTGTAAGTTGATAACTTGGTCCAGGTTCACATGTCTCATCACGTGCAACTTGAGAGCGTTGTAGTACATGAGGTGTGTTGCTGGGGTGTCAAAGGCCATGTTGGATGGAGCGCGGATACAGAGTTCCTCGTAGGCGCGGGTGAGTTCCTTCACGGTGCCTGTCTGAGTCAGGTTCTTTACTTGGCGTATGATCATGAGCACTGTATCCTTGAGCACAAACCTTGCCAAGAAGTCCTGTTTGAAAGTGTCCTAGTTATTGTCTGTGTGCTCTTCATGCCATTTGTCACACCAGGTGCCAGTGTCATGGGTCAGACAAATAGAAATCTCTGCAATCCAAAACTGCTGTGGGCACTCCATCTGAGCCAACTTGCTTTGGGCGGACTGAATCCATGCGGCAGCATTGTTGTCTTTGGCTCCCACAAAGGGTTCCAAGGCGGCGCTGCAAAGTCTTTGTGCGACATAGGCGGGCATGGTGGTCTTGTCAGCTAGTTGTGGCGTTGATGAGGGTGCCTGAAAGAACCCTAGGGAGGACATGGCGTTGAAGGTGGGTAGCAGGATCACTGTGTTTTGGTAGAGAACAAAACCATCAGGTATCTTGGTACCAGGAGTATACGGGGTCTAGTCGGGCAGGAGGCCAGACATAATTCTGTTGAGGATTTGTTGACTGCAGCGTGTGCGGGCAACAGGCAGAATTTTTCAAGATAAGGTAGGATGGGGAACCTACCTGTGCAACCAATGTTGTAACTGTGCAGTTTTAGAAGAGTTACACAGGGAAAAATATTTAGAAGATAGATAATAATCTTTATTGTGAGATAGTGGTTATATAGCTATTGTGAATCAATGGATAACAGGAACATGACTGGTGATCACACAGCTGGATGGGAAAGGGGGTGGCTTGATCCTGCTAATGAGTCAAGCGCCAAATCAAGGTATCCACTGTGAGGGACTATCATTTGTTCATGTTGATTGATTTGGTAATCCAAGTTGACTTCCTGGTCTGGCTTCAAGTGACCGGGTAATTGGATTGCGGGTTACGAACCCGCTTGGTTGGAACCTTGCTGGCGGGTCGAGCCTGCGGTTTTGACAACTCCACCATTCAAGGTCCTGTCATTGACTTTCCCAAGTTTGACATTGTACTGGGACTAGACTGGTTACGGAAGAATAATCCTCACGTAGACTGGGTAACCTCTGTGTTGACCATCAAGATTGAAGGTGTCAACCATCATATCTACCCTGACTCTGTGGACCAACTGCTACGCAACCACGTCTTTGTACGTATCACAGAGACCCAGGAAAAAGGAAAGCCTAAAGGCAATTGACTGGGACTCCTTCCAGTATGAGATCATACAATTCAAGGATCACCAGGATACCTCCACGCCTCAGGACCGCAAAATTGTGGCCCGCCATCCAGAAATCTTCAAGGAAGCGCTGCCAGAGCTACCCCCTGAAAAGCACATTCAGCACTCCATCCAACTCAAGGGGGCTGTATCCAAGGCGCACCCTATCCACGGGCTGACCCCAAATGAAGACAACACCTTACGCGCCTCCTCAAGGAGGCATTGGAAAAAGGACTTATCCGCCCCTCACAGTCTCCCTTTGGGGCTGCCATATTCTTTGTGGCTAAAAAGGACGGTACCTTACGTCTGGTCACAGACTATTGAGCCCTAAACAAAGTCACCATTAAGAATTGTTACCCGCTACTGCTGATTGACAACCTCTTTGATGCCTTGGGAGGAGCCACAGTCTTCTCCAAGATTGACCTAACTGCAGGCTAGAATCAGATTTATATTAAAGAGGAAGACATTACCAAAACAGCCTTCTACACTAAATACGGCTCCTACAAATGTGTGGTGCTCAACTTTGGTATGACCAATGCCCTGTCCACCTTTTTAACCTTCATGAACAAAGTATTTGCGCCCCACATAGGCAAACACACTCTAGTGTATCTAGACGACATCATTGTTTACAGCCCCTTGGTGGAACAATACTACAAAGACCTAGAGGTAGTCTTTGCTACCTTGGCATAACACAAACTGTTGGCCAAACCCTCCAAGTGCCAGTTCTTCTGTGAGCAACTGCCCTTCTTAGGACACATAGTCTCAAAGGACCACATCAAACCCGACAGTCAAAAGATACAGAGCATCTACAAGATGCCACCACCCAAGTATAAGTCGGAACTCCACACCTTCTTAGGAATGGTGGCCTATGTACAGCGCTTCATACCTGACTGTGGCGTTTTGACTGCCTGTATTATCCGCCATAACAGGCACCAAGTCCAAGTTTGTGTGGACCCCCCAATGTGACCTCTGTTTTAGACGCCTCAAGGAGAAACTTACAACAGCTCTCATCCTACAATACCCCAAACGTGACAGGAATACCAAATGGAAACAGACGCCTCAGATGCATCCATTGGGGGAGTACTATGAATAAAAAATAATGAGGGTGACTTCCTGCCCGTAGCTTATGAATTGCAAAAATTGACAGACAGTGAGTGTCAATAACCTATCCACATCAAAGAACTGCTGGTCATTGTACACTGCCTAGTCAAATGGTGTTTTTACCTGGAACGCCTGGAAGAATTCACAGCGTTAACCAATCACAAGTCACTCATCTTTTTCAAAACTCAAGCAAATTTGTCACGCTACCAAGCCTGGTGGATGGAGCTATTAGAGAGATTTAACATGCTCATCCAGTACAAACCTGGGGCCGAGCTTGCCATGGCAGACGCCCTGTCCTGCCTGTATGTCTGTGCTTCAAGAGGAGAGAATGGGCTCAATCCAGACTGGCCTCTCTTAGTGCTACAAAAAAAATATGAAGGTTTCCCCCTGGGCACAAGCAACATAACAAAGGAAACAGTCATTAAAAATGAACACCTATTTGCTGACGTATACAGGAACCTACACAGAAAAATGACAGATGGCATGACCATCCCCTACATTCCCACGCATCAGCAAGTCAATACCATCCTACGCTATCACAGAGACCTTGGACACACCAAGAGTCAAAACCTATATGAGTTCCTTAAACATAAGGCCTGGTGGCTAACCTTATACCGCAATGTTCAAGAAGTTCTAGACCAATGTGAGGTATGTAAAAAGTTTGCTAAAAGTGAAACCCCGCCAAAGTCAGTACTCCCTATCCGCACACAACTACCTTTCAAAGTATGGGCTCTTGACATTGTTGGCCGCATGCCATGAAAACACAATGACAAGAAATACATCATCACTGCCATTGACTTCGCCATAAGATGGCCAGTAGCCCAAGCAGTGAAGGCACACACTGGCAATGATATACGACAATTTATTGGCAAGAAAATAATCAGCAAGTTCAGAAAGCCAGAACTCCTGATAACTGATGGAGGCAAAGAGTTGACCTCCAAAGACACCAATGTATATCTCACCAAAAATGAGGTCAAGCACACTGTAACAACACCATAACACCCACAGGCCAATGGACACATAGAGTGGCTTAATGGTAGCCTCGTACAAGCCTTAGCCAAACTCACCGCCAGGAAACCTGAAGACTGGTAAAAGCAGCTACTGACTGCATTACTTGTGTGCCAAAACTGAGTGAACAGATCCACTGGAAAAATCCCGTTTGAACTGATATACAGCACACAGCCAAATATCATTCAAGCATTGATAGAACCTAAGTTGGAAATTCCAAGTCAAGTCCCCCTTTCTCGGATCCTCAAGTAGTAGAGGCTAACAGCAAGCAAACAGCAAAGGAGAATGAACGTCTGCAAAAGACATTTGTCCTCATCCACAATAGACATGAAGTTGGGGATGAGGTTTGGGTCATGAATGTTGACAAGAGCAAGCTACAACCTGAAAAAGTGGGGCCAGCAATCATCCTGAAGGTAAACGACAATAACACTTACCTCGTGCAAGGGCTTGGAAAATGTAAGCAAGACAAGACCCTACACCATGATTGCCTATGACCCTGCAAAACAAGACAGAAACAACAAGATACCGCCCTGCCCGCCACATAACAGCAACTAGTGCAATACAGCGCCCGGGCTCCTGACAACCTCCCTGACAACCTGCCCCCAGAGGAGGCCAACCTTCAGTCGGGGGGGATGTCAAAACTGCAGGCTCAACCCGCCAGCAAGGTACCAACCAATCAGGTTTGTGACCCGCAATTTGATTATCTGGTCACTTGAAGCCAGACTAGGAAGTCAACTCAAATTACCAAATCCAACAACATGAACAGATGATGATCATTTATGATAGATACCTCAATTTGGCGCTTGACTCATTATCAGGATCAAGCCACCCCCTTCTTCCATCCAGCCATGTGATCACCAATCTTGTTCCTGTTATCCTTGATTCACATGAACTATATAATCACTATCTCACAATAAAGATTATTTTCTATCTTCTAAATATTTCCCTGTGTATCTGCTAAAACAGCACAGTTACAACATTTGGTTTTGTGGTTGCTATATTAGTGATTTAGAGTGCATAATATTGCATCATTTCCAGTTTAGACAATTTTACATTTCATTTAATTTCATTTCTAAACATGCTTGTTGAGATTGGATTTTTCATTTGATTTTATCCAGAGTGGAGCTTCTTGATTTGGGTTGATTTGTCCTAGTTTCTTACTGTACATTCAATTTGGATTCCAGTTCCTGCAATTAATACCTGAGTTTACTAGTAGTATTCAAAAGTGATTTGAAATTTGGTTTTTGGATTTGACAATCCCGCAATTCCAAAAAACATAGTAAACTTAATGAAAATGGTTGATGGATTTGAACACTTCAAATCTGATTCCAGTTAATTCATTTCGTCCATTGGAAATATGCAGTTTGACTTGAACTTTGCAAAGTTTCTATGAGTTCCCGCATTCTTAAAAATCCAAATAAAAATACAAAGAATTCAATTTAATTAAAAAGGCTATACCGCAAAAATGATTCGAAATTTGGACCAAGGATTTGACAATCCCGCATTTTTATGTTCAGGTTCTGAATTTACAGTAAATTAAAAAGATTTTTATGAAGGGATAAATGAATAAAAAAGCTTTTGTTTTAAATATCATCTATCATGGAGTAGGGAAAAACTATTTTCCAACCCTCGTTAATTATTCAAGATATATTCTGCTACGTCCAACTCTTAAAGCCAGTCCACAAATTGCAATAATTGTGATATCAGAAGTTGAAGTATTGGTGACAACTTGTGACTAAAGCTTAAGTCATGGTACATGTATGACGATATATTTAATCAAGCCATAATTTCACTTTTAATATATATTTTTATGCTAATTTGGCTTCTTTAAATTTTATGATCAAGCATTTAGAAAAAGCAAGTTTAATTTCACACAGCTAGGTTTTTTTGCCATAGCCGACGTCATCTATCATATTGCAAACTGAATTAATTTACATCAGTATCTGGTAATGTTTTAGCATAATTGTTTTTATGTTAAGCCGAATTCAAATATCCCAGAATGTGTATGTGTTGTTATATTTTTACCCGCTATTAAGGACTTGGCATGAGTTCCAAAGCAACGGCACAAATATTAATTTTAGATTATTTACATTTGAATTGAACGGTTGGGCTTAATTTATTTCCCTTCAATATAAAAACAATCATACTTGAAATGTTTACAGGTACTGATGTAAATCAAGCCAGTGTTATATGACGTCATCTATGGTAAAAACAAACCCTAACAACTTTAAGTTAAACTTACTTTTTCTGTATATTTTATCATAAAATTAAAATCAATTTAAAATAAAAATTTATGAAAAATAATATATTTGCAAAATATGTCGACTAAGCTTTAATTACAAATTGTCACACCACACTGTGACTTCTCGATATCGCAGTCGATGCAAACTGCAAAGCAATTTTTAGAGGTTGACACAGATATGTCATTAAGAGACCGACCTAGAATAGAGTCCATATGAAATGAATAAAATACATGTGCTAGTGTTTACTGTTTGACCCAATCCAGCTGGACAGGCTAGAATTCAGGTTCAAGGAAGGCATGTTTGTCAATGTCGAGGCAAAGTGCGGTGCAAGAGCATCACACATGGTAATTTATTAGGTATGTCCTTGCAGCAGGGTTTTATAAAAGGACAGGATCTAAGTCGAAGGGTGTAATGAAGTCTGAACTTCTACTTGGATTTGTACTTGCAGGTGTGCAATGTCATAGCAACATGTTCTATCCAAAGCCGCGCGGCAACTTGCAGTGGTGGGGCTACTGCTCGCGGGGCGAAAACTGCAAAACGACATGTGACTCGCCCAAAGACAAGGCCAACATTGGGCCAGGAACGCTCATAGTCAAGCGAGGCGATAAGATGACTGTCAAGTGGAAGCGTCAGAACCATCCCGGCGGGTTTGTGCGCTTGGCCATGGTTCCCTGGAAAGACTCGGATGAAGAAAGCAAGTTCGATAGCAACCCCATCAAGTATGTATGTTACGAGACGAACTGCAAGGAGAGCGAGCACCAGGAGATCCTCGGGAAAAACAATGGGCCTGGGGATGACATGTGCTCTACTGACATCCACATCCCAGGAAATCTTCACGACGGACCAGTCACTTTACAGTGGAAGTGGTATGGTGGCGGTGTTTATTATGCCGACAGAAAAACGTCCTTTGCCCACTACGTCTCATGTGCGGATCTGCAAGTGCAGGGCGGAACGAAGTCTGGGGCCAAGCCCAAGCCCGTTTTCAAGGGAGGGGATGCTGTCACCTCAAGGAATGATCAGTGCCGCTACTGGTCTACTAACAGCGTCCATAAGTGTCCTCTCGGGGCAGAAGACAAGAACAAGAACGGGTGTGGCTACCGTAAGCCTGAGAAATTTGGTCCCCCCGAAGAATGGCTCAGTGCGCCAGGGCATGTTCTTGAGTAGAAACCATCTGCTCTACAAATGCTAGACTGCCCTTGAAATAAATTATTTTAAATATTTTTTAATTCAATGAGCTTCCAACCCAAGCTTCAGTCGAGGCATTTGGAGGAATATGTAAAGTAAATCAATCCAATTTTCTTATTCAACAAAGCAGAAGACAAAATAGAAATTTACATAATCAAATTGACGAAAGAAGCAAGCCTTGTCAGCCGGTGTCCACCTCATTTCCAACACCGTTTTTTCTGACAACATTATTTCCAACATCTTGATTTTTATAACCCATATTTCTGACATATAATTAAATAAAATTTATAATACCACATTTTGAAACTTTTAAAAGCAAACAAAAAAAATCAATTAAAAAATATATTTTAGCAAATAGATATGTACTTTGTTCATAGATAGATCTCATGCCCTGGATATCATTTAATATAAATTTCCATAGCTTCCTAAGTATAACTAGAGATGATCAGCTTATATATACTTCTCTTTTTCATCTCATATTTTTCTTTCCTAGCAGATGCAGCCTCGCCCTACTCAATTTCATCCAACAGCTTCTCTGTAGTAACCTGCTCGGCTTAAATGGCCTCAAATTACATATCAAAGGAAGGCTTCTTTTCCCTGGCTAAGGGGCAAACTTCATCTGCCGATCCTTAAGGGCATATGTTGCCATCAGCTCCTCTTCAAGCACAGCATGGTAGAGGTTCTAGGGGATCTTGTTATCAGTTTTCTACCTCTCACATTCACTTTGCCACCAATCCATTAATTTTCAAAGTAGTCCACAAATCCTTGGAAGATGGCATCATACTTGACAGCATATGAATCAAGCTAAAGCAGTTTGAATCCCTTTATGACATAAGCTTAATTAAGGAAAGCCAAAGCCACAAAGTTCCAAACTTGGTCTTGGTTATAAAGGTGGTATCCTGATTAATCTGCTTGTACAGGGTGCCATAAATCCGAATATGGGTGTGTTGTTTGTAATTATATTGCTTAACTTGTATTACAACTTACTAGTTTACTAAAGACTAAGTTGAGATTATCTAACTTAGTACATATAATAAATATAATAACATGTAATAATTGATTCTTTATTTAATATCAAGTAGGAGAGTTATATATATTTAGGATATTGATAACAGCTGCTGAATGCCAGGATTCTCTTCTTCACAGCCAGATCCCTCTGCAGCCTTTGCCCACTATTAATATTAGATCAGATGATTGTAAGTTAATATGGTCTGTAGATGCAAATCAGTTGATCAGATAAACTATCTTTCATCCAGAGCGAGAGTGCTAATTGCCCTCTCACTCACTGAGCTTAAAGGATCAATGTCTATTACAGTAGAGGCTAGTTTAATCAATCACCATATGACACAGGGGCTTAAAAGTTCTGGTGTTGAAACTGAGTTGGACAACTTATCTGAAAATGTATCTTGCAACACAATGGGTGCTCTATGAGCCATCCCAGGACTTTTAAAAACATCTCACCTCAAATTTCAAAATACAAGACAATAATTCCTAATAAGGAATGAAGTCAACTCCAGTCAAATTCCTTCAACAACTTATTCAAAACCAAATCCTATTGGGATTTTACCACCACAACAATCTCCTGTGTCCTGGTGGCTACTCTTTACAGTAAATCACCTGCTACTTTCCATAAAAATCTAACATCTTATCTTAAGTACTAAAATTTTCCCCTTGGACTGTTGTCTTTCACCAAGTACTGAAATATAGTTAGTTCAGTTGCAACACTGGCACTTCTCCTGATGACCTGGCTTAATTGAAAGAAGAATTCTTTGTAATCACACCAAAACAACTTCCTAAAGAAACATGCTTAGCCTTCTCAAAGTCTAACACCACAGACTTGGAGTTTTTCAGATTCTTGGGGGAAGGAGGAGGCAGCCATATATTTATCTCTCATCAAGTGGGGTTTAGAGCTTTTCAATTCCTTTTTCAGCATATTTTAGACCTTGGTGTAAGTTTCTGTGATGGTATTAGAGAGAAGGTGGTAGGTAAGTGGGATTGTCTGCTATCAAGTTCAGCATGTATTACCTAGAGCTGTTTGAAGATACCAGGACATGAGGTAGATGTTCTATCTGAAAGCCAAACCTAAGCATCCCCTAATAACTTCATATTTTTTCAGTTCATTGTATTATCATGGGGTAGGCAATGCTGAAGTCATATTTATAGAGAAGTGTCAGGATTGTCAATTTTTCTACCCTTGAAACCTGGGCCCAAGGTTGGGATTCAAATCCTGACCCTTAATCACCACGGGCCTCCAGCCCTATGGACTGAGGGGCTGCCTGCCCGCGTTTTCCTGAGATTGAGCCCCTGCAAGCTGAAGCCAAGAATAATGGTCAAAATGGTTAAGCAAGCCAAACCAAATAAATCAGTGCACTAAATGGAGGAGTAATCAAGGCGCCTAATGAAGACAACAAAACTTCAACCATTAGCTTCATGAGCTTGAAGTATAAACTGGTGGCCAATCAAGAGCCATCCTCAGAAGGAGGCCACAGCCAGACCCCATGACCACAACTCTAGAGCAAGATAATCAAGTAGCCAATTCAAGATCTCTGACCAATGGAAGAACACCTGGCCTGGGTGCCATTTTGCTGCCTTTGAACCAGAGCACCAAGAACCTGGGGCCCACCTTTCCCTATGCCCTGATGAACCCCCCCATGGAAAATATTAAGTTTGAAAGTGGGGTGCTATATAGACCAAATGACCCCACGCTTCAAACTTATTGCCATTTTTGAATAAAGGTTATGTTATTTTGGCTCACACAGCTACTGCCTTATTTTTTATTTGCCATCTATCAAATCAGTACAAGATCTCCTGGCCCTCCTGTCTCTCTGCTGGCAGATTACCATCCTCCAGGTGTTCCCTTTGACCCCGTTCACTTCACAGAGTACCCTCTGAAACCTTAATATAAGGACTACACCCCAGAAAAGATCCTTGAACTAGATCCTTTGGCCTGCATACAATCCACAGTTAGATACAACCATCAAGGCCCCTGTGTATTCTCAACACCCAAGTTTTTAGAGGTAAATTCAACTACCTGCCTGCCCGCCTACAAGCTCCATATGAAACTGCCTGCGACCCCCAAGCCTATGCCTGCTTTCTCACTCAACCTATCAACTGACTACACTGGTAAGCTGTTCAGGAGTGTGTACATCACCCTCACAGGGGTGATTAACACTATAATCCTGGCCACGTCCTGAGGTCCTGGGTGGGGAAGTCCTTCTCCTACCTTTTTAAGTTAGCTCCCCTCTTGTGATGGGCTTTACCTGCAAAAACCCCAGCCTGAATGATCCCCAAAACCAACGGGCCGGCTGCCCAAGACTGGATCCCTGACAAGAAGGGAATTCTCCCCCTTGTTGGTGACAGTTAACTTAAGTGAGTACCATGTTAGAAATCTTCTTTGGATTTTATACTGGCCTCTTTATCCTTGCCCCTTTTGCAGTGACAAACCTGTCACCACCTTATGGTTTGGTACCATAATCTTATTATCACCAGAAAGATGATGCACCACATCTGAGCCAGTTTACTGGATGACTTATCCTTTTGAAGGAATAGCAGCTCAATGATGAACCACTTACACAGGCGCTCAAAAATAATATTGAGTGGTGAATGGTTTTTCTTGACATCAGAGGAATAGAAGGTATTTAGGCTGTTGGTGAAGACCAGGGTAATGCATATGGTATTGATTCACTCAAAGAACTTGGTATATTCTTTTCTAAAAAGATCATTGGGCCCATAGTAGAAGCACTCGTATACTACCACTGGCCTGTTCAGAGTGGTGACAGCACTGCAGTAAACTCACCTGTATAAAAAATAAGAACTCAACTGTGGCCAAGCTGACCCCTGTTAAATTTTAAATTTTATTAAAAGGTTTATGGGCTTAAAAGTTATTATGGACATATATAATACTTATATTATATTCTTCTAACTAAAAAAGCAGAAAAACAACTGATTTATAGTAAAAGGCCTTTTTGAAAATTTAAAAGGTATTGACTTGGCCATAGCTGATTTCTCACCTTTTCATTTATACAGCTGTGCTTACCACAGTTACCAATAAATTTTCTGAATTACACTATCTTTCCCAGGAATGTGCAAACTTCATCATTGTTTCTGGTTGATGGCACATTATTTTTGGCTTTTGATTTCTCTGGACCAGGCTTCACTTCATCTTTGCTAATAATGTGTCCTAGGAAAGGCAGTTTTTTTGGATAAGAGATCTCATTTAGATTTTCTGACACTGAGCTGGTTATCTAAGAGGGTTATGAGTAATGCACAGATGCCTTTCCAGTATTTTTTTGGTTTGGACTGTAGATAAGTATATCATCTAGATATACTATTACTCCCTTCCCTGTGTGATTTTTAAAGACTTTATTTATAAATATCACAAAGGTAATGGGGTCATTTATTATGCTAAAGTTTAAATATAAACTTTAAAAGAAGCCATATTTGGTGCTTGGTGCTGTTTTAGCAATGAATTCAGGTTTGAATTAAATTTGATTGTATCCTGAAGTCAAGTCAATTTTTTTAAAAATCTTTTGATTTCCTAGGGTTTCAAAGAGAACATCAATAATATGTGGGGGTACATGATGTTAATTTTAACTTTATTAAGAGCCATTTAATTGGTGACAAGGCGTAAGCCACTATCTTTCTTGGCCACAAATAAGACTGTCACAACAAACATAGACTTGAAGGCTCAAATGATCCCTTTTTAACACTTTATCAAGCTATTCCTTCATTTTATTCTCTTTCTGTGGCACCAATTATTATAGGGTCTTGCCTTTGGGACACTTTAGTTGAGTTCAATCTTGTGCTGGATACTGTTATCAGGGGGGAAGGCCAGGAAGTTTCTCTTAGAATATGGATGTAAATTCTTGTATTGGGGTTTGATGTATGTATTATGTTCTTAGGAGGTTTATAGTTCTTGAAGTAAATGACCTTGTGAGTGAAAGTGTTACAGCATATTTTCTGGGATTATTTTCATTTTCAGACTTGAGAATCTTGAAAAATATGTTATCTTTCATGAGGATATTGAGTTGTTTGGGATATACATGGCAATGAACTTTATACACTTTGAATAGTGAGTGTAAAACTCATTAGCCAATAGGGGGTTTTCTCACCAATTCCAAGCCAAGTGCTACATTTTATTTTGACATGGGTATTAATGGGCCACTAAGGGTGGTCTGGATGTCTTCCATTTGAGCTTGGAACAACTTAGCTTCTTTTAATACCTTTACACATATTTATCTACCAAAATTACATGTCTTATATTGCTTCTGTATTAGATAATTCCAAAATATTGGAAATTTATTTTATCAATAAGGAACCTTTCTCTCCAGTATTAAATAAACTGTACCATAGTGAAATAAAAAAGGATAAATAAACAGTCTATTTCCAGTCTGGGTAGAAAATAGTATAGGATTCTTAGAGGGTACTTGGATCATATTAATAAAATTATCATCCTGGTCTCTATATGTGCCTTGTCGTGTGAAAAATAGTGGATTGCTTAAGCACTTTCCTACTCTTTGACATACTCAAGGTATCCTTGGTGCTCTTCATTTGATTGTCTTTAGTCTTAATAGTTCTTTCTCAGGGATTAGATCTAGTGGGAGGTGGGCCTTCTTGTTGAGACAAGTGCCCTTTCTGGGTGTTGTACTCTCTTTGCACTTCACAGTTTTATGCAGACATTCAGGTTTCTATGTTTTATTTTTTCTTCAGTAAGGTTTCTTTAAGATAGATACATTTATTTATCTCAGATTGTCTCATGATACATTAATTTTCAAACCTGTTGAGATAAACAGAAAATCTCAGTCTAAGAATGAAAACAACACAGACTAAAAGCAAAATTGAATTGGATCCCAATTTATTGTAATTTAATATAAATTCCTTGATTTTTATTTTTATTTTAGACTGAGTTTTTTGTTTATCTCAACAGGTTTGAAAATTACTGTATAAGAGGGAGCCATTGTAGAAGTTCACACAAGTAGAAGGATCATCAGAGCTCATATGACTGGGTGCTTTATTTTGAATGTCTTTGTAGAAGGTAATGTACTTATTGGTTGTCCCTTTCATTAGAGTTTCTTAAGCTTCTCAGGGATTTTTTTGTATCAGTGTCTTTGATTAAAATCTTATAAATACCTTTTTGAAGATGTCACAGTCATTATTCTGAGTTTGATTAGCCTCAAACCAGTTTGCACACAAAATTGGTAGCAACTCATGTGAATTTGAGTGAAATTTTCTTTCATAGTGTTTTTGGGATTACAAACTTTTTTGATTTGGCTTTAGTGTTTTAAATCCATATAGTGGTGTTATTCTGGTGTATAAAAGAAAAAGAGTTAATATCTGTGGAGAAGAGGCAATTTAATATTATTGATGATATCACAGATATCACATATGGTGTGGACTATCTCAAGGTTCCTCTTGTGCTGAGTAAGTTGGGCTTTTATATGGACACAGAAATGTTTTTTAAGATGATTTATCCCATAGTAACATATTTTCTTATTTTTAGGTTCTCCAGAGAGTAGCCAAGTCTGTTTCCTGGTGTTTTCTCTGGAGAAAATTTTCTTTATGTAAATTAGGCTTGAAAACCTAATTTTGTTACCATTTCTGCATATATACTTCTGGTAAATATATAAAATAAAAATTTAAAGTTAAAGAAGATAGTGTTATCCTTATTTAATAAAAGAAGAATGCTATAAAGTGAAGTAATAAGTGTATTGTATTTTTAGCAGTATAGGGTGCTATTTTCTATGAACAGTTAGTCAGGATCCTAACTCTTAATACTATACCTGTAGATGGTATAGTGACAGCCTTTGGTAGGACAGAAGAATATAAGAATATGATGACAAAACTGGTATTTATTTTGATAGTGCTGCAGTTATATTTGTCAAGATTTCTGGATCTTGAAGAAAAGATATTATGTTTATTAGTCATTATATTGTAGGATGAGATAGGGAATCTGTATGGCAACAGATGTGCTTCAATTGGCGTGACAACAGCAGAGGTCTGTTGTTGAATGATCCGAGAGAATTTGCAAAGTCCTGTGGTCCTTTGGGACGCAACACCAGCTGTGGTGGTTTGGCAGGAGTTTCACAAGTATCAATAAGCTTGTTATTACTGTACTTTGACACCTCTACTATTCAGACTAGTAGAGATGTTGAGGATATGAAATTTTATATCTTCCAAGTGATCTTGAAAGTTCCTTTTATAGTTTGACAGCTAGTGGCCAAACTGGCGTCTAGCTGCGGGCAACTCTTACTAGCTAGCCTATCATCCCTAAGCTACTAGTCTCATCCCCCAGAGTTGGATCCCAAAACCCAAATAGGGTTTGGGATGAGGTAATATTCTAGGCTGCTGATTTCTCCTCTTCAGCCTAGATATTCCTTGACTTAGTCACGGCAACTAAGTTGACACCTATTGGCCAAACTGGCGTCCATGCTTGGCATAATGAAGAATGCAGACAGGCGGTTCACCGTCTCAA
Organism: Entomophthora muscae; assembly: GCA_014839935.2. NCBI lineage: Eukaryota > Fungi > Entomophthoromycota > Entomophthoromycetes > Entomophthorales > Entomophthoraceae > Entomophthora > Entomophthora muscae. The sequence continues at coordinate 412,467 of QTSX02003557.1, forward strand.
TTCTTGGTGAAACAGGTGTTGAATTCCCTGATATTCTCTGGGTCAGGTTTGCGTCCTTATCTGGAATCCGGAATCCTTAGCATCTAATTATAGAAGCTTCTGGATTGACCCGTGACCTGAGACCTGGAATGTCTCAGGTGCTTCTGACTTGTAACTATATTGACCTTATTATAGTTCCCCCGTATTCCAGAATAGCCGTTTCACTCTGGCTGTATTCCGTCCATTATCAATTCATGTCTTGTGATGGGAATATGGATCAGTCAACCCAGATAGACCAGGATTTCCTGACATATAGTATGAGGCAGGGGAATTTCCACCAGGGGAAATGAGGCACAGACAGAAGGACTTTCCTAAAGGAGGGGAGTGAAAAGGTACAGTAGAAAGAGCCGCGCAAGAGAAAGGCTGGTTTCATATGCCTTGCCTAATGGAGGAAAGTGGCAATATCTATGTTGTCCTATTTATAACCTCAGAAGTAAAGCCTGCACCTGATGCACATTCAAAAGGCGCTTTGAGTACCTGTTTTAAAGGTGTCCTTAATGAGGCTAACCCTGATTAAACTAGATTGAACTAAAGCAATAGCGTGATTGTTTTGTTGCTTGATCCCTAAGTGGGCATCTTATTCTCAAATCCATTTAAATATGTGACATTTCCCTCCACTGGATTAGACAACAGGGTTACAAAGGGCGGTGCAACATGCCATTTAGAAAGAACGACATCTAGAAAAAAATTTGTGATGGGATCAGGACTTACATCGGCAAAATTAAAAAAATTAAAAAATTTATTAGATAGTTATTTTTTACATATTGGTTTCTAATACACCATCTAGAAAAACAGCATCTAGAAAATGCTATCACAAATTGAAATAAAAAGAGTGTTATCCAAATAAGATTTTTTGAATATAAAAACACTTAATAAATACCCTAAAATACACCATCTAGAAATACTGCATCTAGAAAGACGGCATCTGGAATCAAATAATAAATTATATTTTATGTGATAAATCCAAGCCTTTTCCTTATTAACTGGGAATAAAGTATGATATTCATTTATGACCACATATAATATATTAACTCAAATTAACTCATCTTTGATAGTACTATCTCTCTGTAATGCAGCCATTAAAAACCACTTTTGATATGCTGATTTTATTCCTTAACATAAAATTATCTGTAATATTTGGGTTTCAACTTTAAGATGTTTCATTAATGATTTTATATATGCAAGGGGGGTGTCTTTAACTTAAACTGCTATAATCAGCTTAAGGACAGTGTAACTAAGATATTTTCATCACTTGAAGGTTGGTACAGTCAATTCTCTTGCCTGGTTAAGATAAAGAAATCCTATATTAATTGTGATTATCAACAACCAGGGATAGATAATGGCCATGGGCACCAGCTTTACCCCCAGGCCATCAAAAGCAAAGCTGTTGTATCCAAGCATGCAGACCAGCAGGTCAAGTTTGAAAGTGGTGCTAAGGAGGGTTTTGTTAAAGTAAATTGATAAGCTGCATCATTCAAAGAGAGGCAATGAGGATAAAATAAACAGATTGACAGTTGCTTGAGTAGCAGGAAACCAAATTGGGAGGACAGCTTAATCATCCTGGTGCCTCTGGAAGTATGGCAGAAGATGGAGATAAAAATTGTCAAGATTCAAATGAATTGCAGGGGTAAATTAGAAGGAGAATCCAAAGACGCCACCATGTGTAGAGCTGGCAAGGTTGCACCCATGGAGTCAATAACAACTTTGAGCATGACATAGGCCAATTGATCAAAGACGGGGGCAAACAGCCCCGGATGAGCCATCATTTTTGGAAAGTCCTTTTATTTTTTAGTGAAAATAAGCTATCTAGAAACAAGTTTCTAGAGGGTAATGGGGAAGTCTTAAGGGAGTTCAGGATGGGGTGGGAGGGGGTTTGGTGGCATCTAATTGGCTGGCAAGAATATTTTCAACAGTTGGAGATCTTGTGTTGGAATTTGAGTCAATGACGTCATAATTCAAAAAAAAATTGGCAACCAGCGGGCTGAGCGCTGCCATCCCCAAATAGTGTATAACACGTGATTTTCTTGTCATAATTATTTGGGAAAAAATAGGGCAAGTCCAGATTTTTGAGGGCTATTTGGGCAACCCCAGCTTTGACCCATTTTTGTCTATGACAGCGTTTAAGTTGTCAATTTCTTTCAGGGGTTTGGCTGCAGTTCTTTGTTGATTTTGGGTTTTATGAGGGTGCACTATCCCTTCCATTTAATTTTCTACTGTAACAGGTTTGACCTATTACACCAGAGAAGGCTGCCTTAAACATCTCAAAGGCATTGCAAAGACTCTTGGGCAGAAGCTTGATCAAGTTAATCTTCCATTAAGTACTTTACTTTCAAACATTTAATTTTTACTTAATTTTTAGTACATTGATACAAAATTAGGAGCAAATTTCAATAGGGAAATCTCACAGTTTTGGTGTGTGTTGACTTTGGAGCTTTGCACATTAAAGTTGATACTAACTGATCTCACATTATTATTGCAGATTTGGAATCTTTGGATTATTTTGAGTCTAGCCATATGTTTTTCTTACTGTTTTTTATATTTTTTTAGGTTTTTATTAATTTTTAAGTTATTTGGCACAGTTCTGCCAGAAATTTGAGATAGGGTTTCTAGATGGTGTCTTTCTAGATGGCGTTTTAGGCTACATTTTCTAGATGGCATCTTTCTATATGGTGTTTTCTAGATAATGTTTTCTAGATGGCGTCTTCTAGATAGTATATCCCACCCAAAGGGCTTGGTGTCTCTCGTTTGGTGGGGGTTTGTTGCCCAATCCTTGGACATTGGCTTTGCAGATCTGGAGGCAACCGGTTGTGTTTCCTGGCAGCCATTTGGTGGTAGAACAGTTGGTGCGATATTAGAAGTGTCTTGTCTGTCTCTAATAAACACTTTGTTCTTTCATTCTTGCTCCTCATACTTTGGTGCATTACTATTGCAAAAAGGACAACAACCCATGGAATTTTTTAATTAGGATTTTGTTTTTTTGGGTTGCTGTCCTCATTGGGGCTTACTGTTGGTCACTAGGAGCAGCACACATATACTGAGCGTGTACTCTAGTGATCAATTGCCCAGAATGGGGCTCTTTAAGGGTGTAGGAGATGGGGCCAGTATTCTGGATAACTTGAACTGGGCCTTGCCAAAGGGAAGCAAGTTTGCATTCACTCCTGTACCCTCTATTGCTGAAGAAGTAGACTGAGTTTCCTACTAGGTAGATGTGTAGGGCGGGGGTTTTGGATGCAGCTTGTTCTAGGTCCTGCAACTTATGGTCTAAGTTTATGGTGTAGGCCTATGATTGAAAGCAAATAATGGTTTGAACAAGCTTATTGAGGTATGCCTCTAGGGACACAGCCAGGCTAGGCTTTACCAAGGAATATAGTAAGGGGAAGACCTGGTTAAAGGCTATAGAGAAGTTGGAAGGGCGGCTTGCCAGTGGCACAATGGTACCCAATGTTATATGCAAAGGTGGCTGCAGGTGCTATGGTATCCCATTCAGTCTCATGTTGGTGACTGAGATTCCAGAGTTATGAAACAGACTCCCATTAGTGTGCTCTACCATGCCATTTGTTTGTGGGTGATAAGTTTGGATAGTGTCCCACAAATTCCCATTGGTTGGTTGAGGTGGGGGATGATATAACTGGTGAAATTGGTACCATTGTCTGTCAGCAGAATCTGGGGGCAACCATGTTTGTATATGATATTATCCAGAATAAATGTGGCTATCACCAGTGCAGATTGGTTAGGAATTGCTTTGTCCTCTACCCATTTGGTAAGATGATCAATAGCCACAATGATGAACTTTTTGCAACTGTTGGTAACTGGCAAGGGCCCTACTACATTAATGGCTACCATGTGGAAGGCAAACCCAGGGCGTAAAAGTATGTGTTGAAACTTGGAAACCTTAGGACTCTCAAGGTTGCAGTCATGACAGGTGGCTAGCTTATCTACTACATCAGTGTACATTCCTTCCCAGAAGCAGTACTGCTGTAACAGGGCTAATGTCTTCTGTATACCACCATGACCAGTAGTCTTGTGAGCAGCCACCACTGAGTCCATGCATATGGATGGGCGTATGTAAGGTAGTCAAGAGTCTCCACAAAGCTTCAGAAGCTGTCCCTTAGAGACCTTGGTATTGACAGATAACTTCTTGAGAGCCCTCTGTATCTCTACTGGCTCCTCTCCCCACAAAGAAGGATCCTCCATAAGCTTGTCATAGAGAATGTCAGCCATGGGGGATACTAAGGTAACAGTGGGAAGGCGGGAGAGACAGTCAGCATTATGGTAGGCTGCTCTGGCTTGATGAATGATTTTGTATTTATAAGCCTGAAGTTTAATGGCCCAACACGCCAGACGCCCTTTGGGATCCTTGAGGGTCTTTAGCCATTGCAGGGAGGCATGGTCTGTTACAACCGTGAATTCTACCCCATGGAGATGCACTCTGAATTGTTGATAGGAGTATATCACAGCCAGACACTTGTGTTTGGTGACAGTGTAGTTTCTCTTGTGAACCTTAAACGTTTGCAAGCAGTATCCAACAGGGTGTTTGAGTCCTTCAGAGTCCAGTTAGGAGAGGACGCCCCCAATTGCCGTCAGGATAGCATCTGTATGAACCACAAACAGCTTGGCAAAGTCAGGGTAGACTAGCACGGGGGCTGCAGTCAGTGTTCCTTTGAGAGCATTGAAAGCAGATTGGCACGCTGGGCTCCAGAAGAATTCCTTATCAGCAAAGAGAAGCTTAAAGAGGGGGTCGCCCAGGGATGCAAAGTTAGGGATGAATCAATGGTAGTATCCAATCATCCTCAAGAAGACCTGCATGTCCTGCTTATTGGCTGAACTCTTCACTTTCTTGATGGCTTCCGCCTTCAGAGGTACAGGGCAGATTCCATCTTGACTAATAATGAACCCCAAATACTCAAGGTGCTCCTTGAAGAAGTTGCACTTGCATGGCTTGAGCTTGAGGTTAGCTGCAAGTAACCTATGGAAGGCTTCCTCCAAGTGCTGCAGATGATCATTAAAGGTTCAGTATAACACATTAATGTCATCCAGATAGACCAGGACACTGGTGAGTTTGAGGTCACCCATTACCACATCCATAGCCATTTAGAAGGTAGCCAGGGCATTGGACAGACCTTGGGGCATCCTTGTGGGTAGGAATAGCCCTTGGTCAGTGATAATTGCACATTTCTCTTGATTAGCAGGGAGTAGACTAATCTGCCAGAACCCACTGATAAGGTCCATGGCACTGAAGAACTTGGCGCCACCCAAGCGGTCCAAGGTATTGTCAATGCAAGGGAGAGGATATGAATCCTTCTTGGTAACAGCATTCAGCCAGCGGTTGTAAATTCACTGCCACCCCTGGCATTGGACCATAAAATCTTCCCCTGCTGCTCCAAGAAAGGTCCCAAAACCCCAGCCAAACCCCTTAATTCCTTAGAGGATTTGGCGCACACAGTTGACAAGAGGTTTGTGTTGGCCTACCCTGTGGGTGCGTTGCCTTTGGCTGCCCCCTCCTGGAAAGAAACCCTGGTCAATTTGGACTTCCTGTTGGCTTGGTGTTGTCCACATTTAAAAACTATAAGAACCAACCAATCAAAGGTGGCCACATCAACTACCAGCAACTCAAGTGAACCTCAAATACTTGAAACCCCTCCCAGCCAATCAAATGGCCCCACGGAAATTGGGTTGAAACACTCCAGTCCCCCTGGCTCTGCCTCACAAAAATTCTCCCCCAGCCAATCAGATCTGGCACAAAAATCATGTGACCAAAACCCCCCTTTTAACACAGCAAGGGGACCCCCAGTCCCCTGCTTGTCTATTTTGCAATTAGATTAAAAGTTGTTGGTCAAATTTTTTGGAGTTTTAATCCTTGGAAGTCTCAATTTGGAGTCCTCCTAGTTAAAATTTTAAAAGTGTTAGTTTTGACGGTGAAGCTTACCTTAAGGCAGCCCGGTTTGAACCCGCCCTCTTCCCTGGCTTATCATAGAGAGGCTTGAGCGTATAGCTCTTTCAGTTTTTGTTATTGCTTTAAAATTTTTGATTCAAACTTAGATTTTCCTTTACAAATCTATATAAAATCAATTATAACTTTGGGTTTTACCTTAATTTTTGTGTTTTTGAACCCACTCTCCTCTCACGCTTTTGTTCCTGGTGTCCACGACCTCTTCCAAGGCCCCTGGACCCATTATGCTGTTGCTTTTACTACCAGCTTATAATCATCCCTACTGAGATCTAATTTTACCCAATTTCCCCACAAAAAATATACCACTCTTACCAGAATTTCCTGGAGAACACAGCTATGATACTCCCAGTAGTCAAATTTGTGGTATTTTCTTTGGGCCCCTTTTTTCTTCTCCTGTGGTCCACTTCTCCCAACTTGTGGTCTAGGATCTCCTCCTTGGCACAACTCATGAGTGAAGACCCTCCTAGCCTGTTGGGCCTTCCCAGAAACCTCTTCCACTCCAGGGAGGCTGTGATAAGGAGCCTGACTTGTGATGATCTGGATCTGGGTGATACTGCCTATGCCTCTCTTGTTCCTGTGAGTGTAGAGGGGCCTATGCCCTCCTTTACTGACCTGGAGAAGGACTCCTTGGAGCCTCTGCACACCACCATGATGCCTCCTCCTGCCCCTACCTGTACGCCCTGGTTGCTCACAGGCATGGCGCTGATGGCGCTGAATGCATATTTGCCCCAGATGTCATCTGTGTCCTCCTTGTGGTACCCTCTTTCAGTGGCCGTCCCAGTTCTCCACTGGGCGGCATCCTGGTGGTTTATTTTGCCCAGATGGGAGCCAAACTTAGTTAGTTTAGCCCCCTTTCTCACAGCAGTAGTCAATCACCACATGGTTGCTGCCATCCTTCTTTTTGACAATCAGGAGAGGGGAAGCCTAAGCGCTTTTAGTGGGTACCAGTAAACCAGACCCAATAGTTTCTGAAGCTCCTTGTTGGCTATGGCATGATTGGCTTGACTACGCCGTATAGGTCTGGAGCAGATAGGTGGACTGCCTTGGGTTTCAATATGGTAGGCAACATCTGCAGCCTTGCCCAGATCATAATCATCATTGGCAAACACATCCTTATACTGAGCAAAGAGATCCATGGCTTGATCCTTTTGCTCTTCAGAGAGGTCAGACAGGGAGTCATAACTTATGACTGATAGCACCAGTGGTTGTTTGCAGGGTAGGCCCAGCTCAGAGAAGTCCACAAAGGGGGCAGTATCCTGCAGGTTGTCATGCTCTTCCAGTTGTATATAAGCCAAGAGTTGGTGCTTGGAGACAACCCTGGCTTCACGACTCATGTTGGCCAAGAGTATGAGTACTTCCTTCTTGCTTGGTATGAGGATTCCTGGTGCAACCCATGATTCTAGTCTAGAAGCATTAGGGATGCCCTAGATTCCTCCATGAGTGCCAGCCAGTAGAGCCAGCAAGAGGCCTGTTTTGTGAATCATCTGAGAGCCAGGTGGGATAGTCACATTACAGGAGGTGTAGACCAGGATTTCCTTGGATTCCTTAACTGAGAGAGGTAGCACCTTGACCTTCTTACTACTTAGTGTATAGACAACTGGCAGTTCTCCATCTGTGTACTCCAGGTTGATGTAGTGCAGATGGCATAATGGCAGGTCAGAGGGGAGGTTGTCATGGTAGAACATGGGTATATAGTGGCCCAAAATCCCAAAGTTTTGGTCTCCATAGTTGGTCACAATGCCATACTGAATCATGAAGCTAGTCCTAATAAGAATGTCATAGCTGTTGTTTTCCAGAACTATAGCTGGAGCAGTGATCATTAGCTTCCCAAAGCAAAGAGGTAAGGAGGAATATGCTCCTTTTGCTCTAGTGGTCTGTGACCCAGCAGTAAAAAATCCCTAATGATAGGCTAATTCCAGTGCCAGCTTAAGCTTCTTGACCAGCCACAAGGATTTAATGTTCCCAGGAGCACCTGTATCCAGTATGGCCCGGACGTGAGTTTTGTTCACTACCAGGTTGATATAGGTACAATCCTGGGAGTCTTCTCAGATCTCCACAATCTTTGAAACCTGGTGTACGTACAGTCCCTTGAACTTCTCCAGAAAAGTAGCCATGGCATGTCCTACAGCTGGGCTTGCTTCCTTGAGGGATTCTAGCGGGGCCAAGACGTTTACTTTACGGAGCAGCTTGGCCAGTCATTCAGCGCTGTCCTCCTCATGGGTGACTTCAACACCTGGTTGAGCCAGTTGTTTGGCTTAGGGCAGGGATACTGTTCTCCAAGATATATGAGAGATAACCACATCAGGGCGCAGTGTAGTCTAATGAGTTCAAGTGTTAACAGTGAGGACTCAATGTAGGAGGTCCTCTTGGACTCCTTCAGATAAGCATCCTTGTGTATTGGTTGGGAGTCAAAGTCAATCAGCAAGGGTTTGTCCTTAGGTTTGTTCTCAGAGGATGGTAAAGCTGCAGGCCACTGAACAGGTTTGTTGGGGGCAGTGATATGGGGGGAGATGAGGGTGTCAAATTTGCAAAGGCAGCCAAGGATTTCTCCTTGTCCTAGCTGCTTAGTAGTTTTTTTACCAGTCCTCATTATCCTTCTCAATATCAGTGTCCTTGGCATAGTCCTCCTCAGCGTCCTCCATGACTACATGGTGGAACTTTTGACGGGGGCTCTTACATTCCTGAGAGAAGTGGCCAGCCATATTGCATTTGAAGCAAGTGAGGGGCGTGTTGCTGGCTGGAGCAGCCCCAACCTTGTTGGAAGGCTTGGGCATCTCCACAGCCACACAGTGTCTATACTCAGCTTGCTGGAAGTTGCAGCCTTAAGGAGGAGTGACTTTGAACTCCTCCTTTTAGGTACGTAGGAGTAAAATCAGGTCTGGCACAGTGCAAGTGCTTTAAATACCCAACTTAAGAGCCAGAGATAGTTCCCAGTTGACACATACAGCATTGAGGAGTGCCAACTGCACATCAATAAACTGCACAGCACTCATAGATGACAGGGTTTGGGCCTCAAGGTAGAGCCTGGAAAAGAAGTCTTCTAGGGTTTCCCCTATCTTTAGCTTGGTGTCAGCAAAGTTCATCTTGCAACCAAGAAGGGCTTCTTTGCTATCAAATTCTTCCGTCAGGGCCCTGGAAATGTTGGAAAAAGTCCAGCCATTCTCAGGGAGACGCAGAAAGATAATGTATTGAGTCTTGGCATCCAGAAAGTTGATGATTGTGAAGTCCCTCATGGCATGGTTAGCGCCATACATGGAGTTCTGGTATAGGCATAAGAACATGGCCACATTACTCTTACGGTCAAACTTGGGTAAGTTGATGGGCTTGATACGCTGGAGCCATGTTGAAGGGGAGCAGGCGTGATCCTCAATGGGAAGTGGGTAAGACAGGAACAGCTAAGGGTAGAGGCAGCAAACCTAGCCTCAGAGGCACATCAACAATTTTTATTCACATTGCGCTTTATGTTTGCCTTCTCTGTCATGAGCAGCTCCAGAAGCTTCAGGAGTGACCAAGACGTTATCCTCAGACTCCAACACTGGCTCTAATACTTGTACAGTGTTGGGGGCCAACCAAGTGTGGTCATCATTGCTTCTGTAGCTATGATAGAACTTGGGGCTGGAAGACCTTTGTGGACTGTGGAGACTCTTGGAGTTGAGAGACATGCCCTGCAAGTTGACGGCCATATTCTTACAGTAGTTTTAAAAGCTATGGCAACAAGCAAAAATTCTTCAGATTTAAACAAAATGATTTCAAATTTAAACAAAATCCAAGTTGCGCAAGATTCAGGATTCAATTAATTTAAATATTTTGGGTTGATAAATGAACTGTCAAACCAAAAAAATTTCACTAGCCCATCATACAAAATTATATCAAACATCAAGCGGTGTAGTTAAAACCACAAACAAAATGAACTGACATAACAACTGAAATGGATGGATGCTATTCCAGAGTATATTATAATCCAAGCAGGATTCATATGAGGCACCAACAGAAGGACTAAAGTGAAATGAAATTGGAGCAATCTAGAAGCAAGATTACACAAGCAAAAAACAAAATGAACTCACACAAGATGTGTAGTATGAGCAGCCTAAAATAGAAAATGACAGTTTAACAGTCAATCAACAGCTATCCAATTTAGGAACAGAGGCATTTTATTTATTTTCATGGCTCCTGATTTGTGTGAAATGGTTTCAAGAACTTTCCAAATATGGACTTGAGATTAAAATAAAAATAAATCATAACATTTTAAACTTCTACTTTTAGTGATTTTATCCTAGGTTTTTTACAATGGTTTTTAATAACAACATCTTCAATGGCGCCAGCAGTCAAGCCAGCAGCAGCCAATCCAGCTTCAATGGAGGCAAGGCTCAGAACATAGAGGCACCTGTTTACACCCAAGCCTTTGAGGCGGGTAACAAGGAAGCTGACCTGTACCTTACCACTGACCCCTATGGCTTTGATTTTTTTGAGAGTCACTTAGCGTCTAGCTCTGTCCCTGCTCCCACACCCACCCCTGCACAAGCTGCCCGTCAACTAACCAATCAAGATGGCAACCCTGATTTGGAACATCTTTCTGCCACCAGCCAACCTGCTCCCCCCTCAGCCAATCAGGCTTCAGCTCCCCTGGCCCAGCGCCTCAAGCGGCAAATCATTACTGCCCAAATTCTTCAGGAAATTGTGGCACTCAACCTGCAGGGTCTGTCCTGGGATCAGATTGCCGCCCAGTTGCAATTTACCCAGCCACAATAATACGGGAGTTCAACAACCTAATGAATAAGGGGAATCTGATTGGGACAGCCAAGAAGCCAAAGAAGGCCATGGAGTCCCAGATAACCAAGGCCTACCCAATAATGCTTGACCTCCTCCAGAGGGACACCAAGCTTCCCTTGACCCAGGTCCAGAAGCAGCTTGCGCACCATAACATATGGGTCTCCAAGCGCATGGTGCAGCTCTGGATATATGGGAAGGTGGCTTCCATACCAGTTTTTACCAATTTTGCCGAGACCAATGGGATGGCACTGAGGATTCCCCGTATGATCCCGCCATTGAATTGGCAACCTCCAGAAATAAACTCATACAGAAAGGAACATACTCCATGTTGACAATTTCAAAAAAATTCCTTTATCTTTTATAATTTCAATTAAAAGCTCAAAATAAAAATCAAACATTGCTTCTATTATCAATGTCAATCATTTAATCAAGAAAAAAAAATAATCTATAATATTGTAAATAAGAAAAATATTTTTGAGAATTGTCAACATGGAGGATGTTCCATTCTGTATGAGTTAATTCTGGAGGTTGCCATTGAATCCACCCTGGTCTGATTCCTGACTAGTCTGTCAGATAATGTCATGTTCATCTCTTACTATAAGCTATCCATAGCTTTTGATGATTTTGGCACCCAAGGAAAAGCCGCCACCAAGAAGGGAAGGAAGAAGGTCAAGAAGGGGACTTTCATTAGTGCATTTCTGGCTGTTTCAGCCAAGGGTTTTGTCTACTATCAGAAAAACCCTGATTTCATCAATGGGTACTCATACAGCCACATCCTTGGTGGATTGCTCAACTCCTGGGATGGCTCGAATTCCAAATACCAGGGTTTCTTGAGCCACCAGATAGAGGGAAGCTCCACCGCCCTTGAGGCCATCCAGGAACGCAGGCACCAGGCCTCAGTCTATCCCGCCAGCCATGCTGACATTCATCTGGCTGATGTTGTCTTCTTTAACATTGGAGATACACTACAGAAGCACCGCCCTCAGGCTTTCAACGACCTCTATCTTGGGGTCCTTGATTACAATTTTCTCTTTGGTCACCAAATGGTGGCTGACTTTTTTGCGCAGATGGTTTCCATGTGAACATGGGCAACCAATCAATCAAGGATAAGCGCCTCCCACCCTGTGCCACGTCTACCTACCAGCCCATCCAGCCAATGACTGATGAGGAGTACAATGAGCGGTAAATAGCAACCATCACGCGTAATCCTCCTGCCTCCACCCCCTCCACCAACACCCCCCACCTGCAAACCAACCCATCCAATCCCAGACTCCCCAGGCCAGCACCGCCTCTATGTCCTCCTTCCCGCGCCATTCTGCCTACTAGGCATCACTCTTCCCTGCCCCAATAAACCCCTGTCACCAAACATTTTCTATTTATATTATCTTTTTTTGAATTTCAATTGTTCATGTTCTCTTTGTTTATAGTTGGTTTTATTCTTTATGTTCAGCTTATTTCTATAAAATTATATATTTACTAAGGTGTGTATCTAGATCCTGAACACAGTTATTTTTAGCACCCAACCATAGCCCCTTGTGAAAACATTAACAACAATTTGGTGATCAGCTAAATTTGAATTAGAAAATTATAGGTTATCTTTTTTTAGATAAAGTTGTTACTGATCTAAATTCAAAACCTTAATGATAAATTTTAAGCCAATTAGGAGCTGAGTGATAAAGTGATTGCTGTGACATAAAGGGTCATTCAATAATTCTTTGATGCATGTGCGCTAATTAATATGATTGGTGGGTGTTTTGCCATTGTACGCCATTGCTGCTGTGGCAAGTTGTTGATGGACTAGTGCCCAATCAGCTGCTGGGTTAGCACTAGTCCATCAACAACTTGCCACAGCGGCAATGGCGTACAATGTCAAAACACCCACCAATCATATTAATTAGCGCACATGCATCAAAGAACTATTGAATGACCCTTTATGTCACAACAATCACTTTATCACTTGGCTCCTGATTGGCTTAAAGTTTATCATTAAGGTTTTGAATTTAGATCAGTAACAACTTTATCTAAAAAAAGATAACCTATAATTTTCTAATTCAAATTTAGCTGATCACCAAATTGTTGGTAATGTTTTCACAAGGGGCTATGTCAAGCGCTAAAAATAATATGGTAATCAAGGAAACAATGCCAACACAAAGTAAACAACGCATATTGAGATGAGCAAAAAACATATACACAATGGGTAAAAAGATGGGATAATGTGATAAACAGGAAAAATAAAAGGAATAAACAAAGAGGCAACAGTATCAAAATAATACAGAATTTATTGGGGCAAAAGCTATAAAAACATATGGAAAGGTTAGTAAAAAAAATGAGAGAACTTGAAAAGCTGCTAAAAGACCTCGGCTTGGCAATTGCCAAAATTAAAGATATTGACCGCAAGGTCAAAGCAAGAGTTAAGTCTGCCATCCTTGAAGGGGACAAAATTGAAAAGGTGTCCACCAAAGCACTCATGGCCAAGATTCCAGACACCCCCAAAACAACAATTGAGTGACTTTTAAATGTCCAGAAGCATGTTGTGGAAGGCCTTCAATTCAAGTCCTTTGCCCTCTCCGCGCCGTCTGTCTGGACAGATGACCCAGAAATGTATGCCCACCTAAGACCCGCAAAATGTACCCAAACAGATGACACTGAGCAGCCAGTACAACTGGTTACACCAAGAATAGCAAAGCCTGCCAAGGCTGCGGGCAAGGAGGAGACTGCAGAAGGTAACCTAAAATAATAATTAATACAGATTTCCAAATACTTACCTTTTTTTTAGAAGAAGTTGATGGTGAACTCCGCCGGGTCCTGGTCCCTTTTGTCCCCGCCACATTCTACGCCAACTACACCACTCATGTGGCCAAGCAGCTTATCCTATCCCTCCTGTCTTGCAGGAGCTTGAAGACCGTATTCAGGGTCCTTTCCTATGTCCAGGGAGGCATTGGCTGGGCTGACGCATGGAGAGGGGGCATCCAAGTTGGCAGTTACTGCCTACAAGGTGCCCAACTGGTCAGCCTGGACCTGGTATCACTCAGTGGAGTTTACTGTGTAAACTCCATTGAGCTTTTTGGGATGTCCTGGTGACGCTCCCATTCAAGAATGTACTGGAGATGGCCCGGCTTATGTGGCTGCTTGCTTCTGCTTCCTGGTGGAGCACACCCTGTCTTAGTTGCTGGAGAACTTCAGGCGTGTGGTAGAAAAACTGGCTGTTGCGGATGCAACAGCCGTAAAGAAGACCAAAATTCTCCTGGCAGACTTCAGGCTGGCCTGGAGTGCCAACAAGACGGGGGTCCTGGCAGCTATGGAGCTGACCTTTGCTAAGACAAAGCACAACAAGAAGATAAGCGTGGTTTATAATAAACTGTGCAAGTTTACAGAAGCATTTGCTGGGCAAAGGCTTCACCTCATTGTTTACCTGGGGTTCCTCTTTTACTTTGGGATAGGCGCATTGGTTGAGGATCTGGACGGGGTCCTTCTGGGGATTGACAAGGCCAGGCTCTCCCTGGATGGGAAGAAGGTCCCCCTGGGTACAGCTTGGTGGATCATGTCATCCAGGACACCTTGGTCCTGGCTGGCATCTTTGGGTTTGCAGCCCTGCCAGAAAAACTGCTACTCCATTCCCACCTAACAATACTCCCTTTTACCAGCTGCCATGAATATTTTAACCAGGGTGTATCCACTGTCCACAGTGTGGCAGTGGAGGTTGTGCGCCACCTCCATTGTGGGGTGGGTACATACTGCCAAACTCACTATAGGCAATCTTAATAAATCCTCTCTTCCAAATAATTCCATTGCAATTTATAATATTTTTATTATAATAAAATTTTCTAATTCTTATTTTAGCAAATGAGATCTGCAGAATATATCCCAGAGAAGGTCTTAATAAAAGCATAATAATATATTTTAATAAAATCTACTTCTGATTTGGACACATTACATTAACTTTTTTTGATTATTATATTTATTTTCCAAATGTGATATTAATGTTTTTGTGTAATCCAGTATCAAGCGTTTGGGATACCCTTAGATGGCATAATAAAATAATATATAATAAAATAAATAAATTACTTACATCTATTGATGGATCTTCTGAATGTGATTGCGGGTGTAGAAACATCTAAATATAAAATGATAATTAATAAATGTTGAAAAATAAATTAGAGAATATAAAAAATTGGACACACTAAGCCTTTAATTAATTGGATGTTTGGCCAGGCACGCAGGAATGAACAAATCTGCGTGGCCATAAAATTTGGCCACGGTCTCAGCTGGGAGGGTATGGATCCCTGCCTGCAGCAAATCAAAAAGGTCCTCTGTCCCAGTTGGGGTTCCTTGCTTGACGGCTTGCTTGAGCCACCCAAAGACTTCCTCAATGGGATTTAGGAAGGGCAAATTGGCAGGGAGGAAGAGAAGGCGCAAATTTGCCGTGGCCAATTGCTGGGGGCCCACTGCAGCGCTAGTGTCAATCATTGGGAATTCCTCAAGAATATCTGCCACCTTGTGGAGACCAACATTATCCAGCACAATTACATTGGTGAAGCCAGGGCTTGTGCTCCTCAGGTGCTCCTGGACCAATCGGAGAAATGACAGGAAGGTCCGGCTATTGTGGGAGCCTAGTATCATTTGGTAGAGCTTGACCCCCTTTGGACCGAGGAGAGCCACTATTGAATAGGCTGTGGCGCGGACTGCAGCACACCAAGCCACCCTGTCATTGGAGCCTCTGGGGACATACCCATACTCATTGTGCATCAACAAGGAAAATGCTGATTCCTCAATATAGTAAAATTTGACCGTCCCCTTGGCTTTGAGGGCAGTATACACCTCTGCGTAGTTTTTCTGGGTCTCAATATTGGCTGGGCTGTTCCAATTGTATGGGGATACCCCGAGTTTTTTCCAGGAAAATCACATTCCCTTGACCAGATGGTAGTAAAAAGAAATCAAGGCCTCAATCCCAAAAGCGGACTTGACCATAACCTGTATATTTGCCAGTTCAAGATGGCAGTCCTGGGTGATCCACTGGTGGATTGCCCATTTGTGCTCCTTGGTGAGCATACTGGAAATGCGCAAGGATTTCTCTGCGGCAAGGACTCAGCCAGTATCAATGAACTTGTTGAAGGTCTTGCTGGCGTACTTGGGATCCACTCCAACAAGGGCCGCAGCCACCTTGTAGTCACCCAATTCCCGCATTAGCTTAAGCAGGATGATGTGTTTGATGTCAAAGATGCGCTTCTGGGCGGGCTTTGTGGGTTCAGACAAGCCAGGATCCTGATTGATGACAGGCTTGCAAGGCATGGGCACCTTGTTGTAGAAGACTGCAACTTTCTTTAGCACCAGCTGTCCCTCATTGGTTTGGTAGAAATGGGGCTCCTTGTCATCCTTCTGATTGCCATCACTGACATAGGGCTCATAGCTAGTATCAAGTACAGGCTTCACCTTCTCCAGCATGACTGACGGGACCGACTCTTACCAGTACACAACATCAAACACATATGAAGTCAGTTCTACCTCCTTGTTTCTAAACATTTTTGTTGTGGTAACCTTGATGGGCTTCCGGATCAGCTTTGGGACCCAAGGGTTGATGCTCTGCACCCTAGCAGCTTGTGCTCCTTGAACCAGCTGTGTCAGTGCAGCGTCATTATGGAACTCTCCTCTTCTGCCTCCCTCCCAAGTAGGCACTTATGTTGTACTAAGTCTATTCTTTGACCCACGGGGGCAACTGTGACCGCGGCACACAATGGGTGCAATGGTAGTCTGTTGTTGTGTTCCTTCCATTTTTTAGAATTTAATAAAATATTAAATAAAACTTAATTAAGTTACTCTCTAATTTTAATTTTTGCTTTTATCTGTTTATGGATATTCAATTATTATTTTTTCCCACCCAATATCCCAATTATAGATTTTTTATTTCTTAATTAGTTGTTTTTGGTTTACAACACCCATTTTAGAATACCTGAAATAATTTCCACCCTTTTTCCCAGATTTTACTGCCAAATTTAAACACCCAACACAATATTTTTAAAATTTATGTTTCAGATCTTGTGTCTTATTTTAGATACCTTGGTATCATTCATGATTACAATCCATTGCACACATTGCGTGAGTGATTTTGTTTACATTGTGAGTTGTCATTGTGTTTTGTTTTTGGATTGAGTTTTGACACACCTTGCTTGGGTATATTTTGTCACCAATTCACATAGTAAACATATATACACAGAAAGTCAACTCACACCATTTTTTTTGTGAATCAATGTATTTTGGATTATATTTTGAATGGTTTTGCTTTGTGTGTGAGCTTTTTGTTGCTGTGTTGACCCATTTTGCACATTAACGCCAAAAATCCCTGTTAAGGGAGTGTTTATTTTAACCTGAGACTTGGATTTTGTTTAAATTTGAAATCATTTTGTTTAAATCTGAAGAATTTTTGCTTGTTTCCATAGCTTTTAAAACTACTGTACTATCTATCCTATCAATTAACTCTGAAAGGCGTACAGAAGAAGTTGCTGCTTGTCCAGCTCATCTTTATAGACCTTGTTCTCTTGAGGGGTGATATTCAAGTGTCAAAACCACAGGCTTGACCCGCCAGCAAGGTTCCAACCAAGCAGGTTTGTGACCTGCAATCTAATTATCTGGTTACCCAAAGCCAGACTAGGAAGTCAACTCAAATTACCAAATCTATCAACTTGAACAGATGATGATCCTTCACAGTGGATATCTTGATTTGGCGCTTGACTCATTATCAGGATCAAGCCACCCCCTCTTCCATCCAGCTGTGTGATCACCAATCATGTTCCTGCTATCCATTGATTCACAATAGCTATATAATCACTATCTCACTTTAAAGATTATTATCTATCTTCTAAACATTTTTCCCTGTGTAACTCTGCTAAAACAGCACAGTTACAACATTGGTAGCACAGGTAGGCTCTCCATCCTACCTTATCTTGAAAAATTCCGCCTGTTGCCCGCACACGCCACGGCCAATAAATCCTTGACAGAATTATGTCTGGCCTCCTGCCCAACTGGACTCTGTATACTCCTGGTACCAAGATACCTGATGGCTTTGTTCTCTACCAAAACACGGTGATCCCGCTACCCGCCTTCAACGCCCTGTCTGCCCAAGGGTTCTTTCAGGCGACTTCCTTGATGCCACAACCAGCTGACAAAACTACCATGCCCGCCTATGTTGCACAAAGACTTTGCAGCGCCGCCTTGGAGCCCTTTGAAGGGGCCAACAATGACAATGCTTCCGCATGGTTCCAGTCTGCCCAAAGCAAGCTGGCTCAGATGGGATGCCCACAGCAATTTTGGATAGCAGAGATTTCCATTTGTCTGACCCATGACGCTGGCACCTGGTGCAACAAGTGGCACAAATAGCACACTGACAATAACTGGGACACCTTCAAACAGGACTTCTTGGCAAAATTTGTACTTAAGGATACAGCGCTCATGATCATATGCCAAGTAAAGAACCTAACCCAGAAAGGCACCGTGAAGGAGCTCAACCGCGCCTACGAGGAACTCCGTCTCCGTGCCCCATCCAACATGGCCTTTGACACCCCAGCAACACACCTCATGTACTATGACCCTCTCAAGTTGCATGTGATGAGACATGTGAACCTGGACCAGGTTACCAACCTGCAAAGTCTGTACTGTGAAGCAGAAAAAGTGGAACAAAAATCCAACGCTCTGCACAAGGCACAGACTGGGAAACAAGAAAGACCCAAGGACTCCCATCCAAGCAGGCGCTCCTCTCAACCACCCCTGGAGGCAATGGTGAAAACAACAACCACAAGTCCACGGGTTCAAATGGGAATGGGAATGGAAATAACGGCCAATCAAATTGTACCCCATTTCCGTGTCACCGCCAACCAAGGCAACCAAGATGAGGGAAAAGCCCGGGGAGAGCACTAAGCAAGCCAAGCTCTCCCCACGCAACTCCTGACTTTCCCAACAATGAATACCAACCTGAGGACGTGGACCAATGCCCAATGATCCAAGTACCCTTGGAAGACCCGGTACTATACACCATTGCCAGACACCCTAATAAATTAATGTCTTACCCTTTCTGTTTTGCAGTTACACAGGATCAGCACTCTTGGACTTGGGGGCAGATTGAACCTTAGTCAACAGCAGCTTTGTGGATAAATTCAAGCTGGCCACTAATCCTTAGCGGATTAAAAACGTGGTCCTGGCTGATGAACATCACATTGCCGTGACAAAAGAAACTGCTCCCTTCTCTGTCATGCTTGAGAACCTCCACTCCACCATCCAAGGTCCTGTCATTGACTTCCCTAAGTTTGACATTGTACTGGGACTAGACTGGTTACAGAAAAACAACCCCCACGTGGACTGGGCAACCTCAGTGTTGACAATCAAGTGTGAAGGTGTCAACCACTAAATCTACCCGGACTCTTTAGACCAACTCCTACAAGACCACGTCTTTGTACGCATCACGGAGACTTTGGACGATAAGGAAAGCCTGAAAGCAAATGACTGTGACTCCTGCCAGTATGAAATCATACACTTCAAGGACCACCAGGACACCTCCACACCGCAAGATTGCGACATTGTGGCCCGTCACCCAGAAATCTTCAAGGAGGTGTTACCTGGGCTACCCCCTGAGAAAGACATCCAACACTCAATCCAACTCAAGGGGGCTGTACCCAAGGCACGCCCCATTTACAGGCTGACCCCAAACAAGGACAACGCCCTGCGTGCCTATCTCAAGGAGGCACTGGAAAAAGGACTTATCTACCCCTCACAGTCTCCCTTTGGGGCTGCCATATTCTTTGTGGCTAAAAAGGACAGTACCTTACACCTGGTCACAAACTATTGCGCCTTAAACAAAGTCACCATTAAGAATTGTTACCCATTACCACTAATTGACAATCTCTTTGACGCATTGGGAGGAGCCTCTGTCTTCTTCAAGATTGATCTAACTGCAGGCTACAACCAGATTTGCATTAAGGAGGAAGACATCCCCAAGACATCCTTCCGCACTAAGTACAGTTCCTACAAATGTGTGGTACTCAACTTTGGCATGACCAATGCCCTGTCCACCTTCTTAACCTTCATGAACAAAGTGTTTGCGCCACACATAGGCAAACATACACTAGTGTACCTGGACAATATTATTGTCTACAGTTCCTTAGTGGAACAGCACCACAAAGACCTGGAGGAAGTCTTTGCGCTCCTGGCACAACACAAACTGTTGGCCAAGCCCTCCAAATGTCAGTTCTTCCAAGAGCAACTACCCTTCTTGGGACATATAGTCTCAAAAGACGGCATCAAACCCAACAGCCAGAAGATACAAGACATCTGCAAAATGCCACCTCCCAAGGACAAATCAGAACTCTGCACTTTCTTGGGAATGGTAGCCTATGTACAACGCTTCATACCCAACTGCAGTGTCTTGACTGCCCCCTTGTCTGCCATAACAGGCCCCAAGTCCAAGTTTTTATGGACCCCCCAATGTGACCTCTGCTTTAGACGTCTCAAGGAAAAGCTCACAACAGCTCCCATCTTACAATAACCCAAACGAGACGGAGAGTACCAGATGGCAACCGACGCTTCAGATGCATCCATTGGGGGAGTACTACAAATTAAGAATAGTGATGGTGATTTCCTTCCCATAGTCTATCAGTTGCGCAAACTGACAGATAGCAAGTGTTGATACCCAATCCATGACAAAGAACTGTTGGCCATTGTACACTGCCTATTCAAATGATGCTGTTACCTGGAACAGCAGGAAGAATTCACAGCACTAAACAATCATAAGTTGCTCATCTATTTCAAGACACAAGCAAACCTGTCACATCACCAAGCGCGGTGGATGGAAATCTTAGAAAGGTTTAACATGCTCATCTAATATAAGCCTGGGGCCAAACTCGCCATGGCAGACGCCCTGTCTAGCCTTTATGTCCGCGCTTCTAGGGGAGAGAATGGGCTTGACCCAGACTGGCTTCTCCTAGTGCTCTGTACAAAAGACAAAGGGTTCCCCGCAGGCACAACCAATATCACCAAAGAAACGGTCATCAAGAATGAACACCTCTTTGCTGATGTATATGGGACTTCTCACAGAAAGATGATGGATGGTACAATTATTCCCTACATCCCCACACATCAGCGAGTTGACACTATCCTTTGATACCACAGAGATCTTGGACATACCAAGAGCCAAAATCTATATGAATTCCTAAAACATAAAGCCTGGTGGCCAACCTTATACCGCAATGTCCAGGAAGTGCTAGAACAGTGCAAGGTCTGCAAAAAGTTTGCCAGAAGCAAAACCCCGCCAAAATCTGTACTCCCCATTCAAACCCAACTACTGTTCAAGGTATGGGCTCTTGACATTGTGGGCCCCATGCCAGGAAAACACAACAACAAAAAATACATCATCACAGCCATCAATTTTGCGACAAGGTGGCCAGTAGCCCAAGCGGTGAAAACGCACACCAGTAACAACGTCTGACAATTCATTACAAGGAAATAATCAGCAGGTTTGGAAAGCCAGAACTCCTGATAACCAATGGGGGCAAAGAATTGACCTCCAAAGACACCAATGTGTACCTCACCAAGAATGGGGTCAAACACACCGTCACAACACCATACCATCCACAGGCTAATGGACGCGTAGAGCAGCTTAATGGTAGTCTTATGCAAGCCCTAACCAAACTCACTGTCGGGAGACCTGAAGACTGGTGTAAGCAGCTACCAACTGTGTTACTTGTGTGCCAAACCCAAGTGAACAGATCCACTGGGAAAAGTCTGTTTGAACTGGTATACAGCACACAGCCAAATATCATTCAAGCATTGACAGGACCCAAACTGGAAATTCCAAGTCAAGTCCCCCTTGCTCAGATCCTCAAGTAATAGAGGCCAACAGTAAACAAGCAGCCAAAGAAAAGGAACACTTACAAAAGACCCTCATTCCCTTCTGTCAAAGACATGAAGTTGGGGACAAAGTCTGGGTAATGAATGTTGACAAAAGCAAACTACAACCCAAAAAAAGTAGGGCCAGCAATCATTCTAAAGGTAAAAGACAATAACACTTACCTTGTGCAAGGGCTCAGGAAACACAAGTAAGACAAGACCTTACTCCACGACTGCCTACAACCCTGCAAAGCAAGACAGAAACAACAAGAAACCGCCCTGCCCGCCACCAAGCAACAACTGGTTCAATATGGCGCCCGGGCTCCTGACAACCTCCCTGACAACATGCCTCCAGAAGAGGCCAACCTTCAGCCGGGGGGGTGTCAAAACCGCAGGCTCAACCCGCCAGCAAGGTTCCAACCAAGCAGGTTTGTGAACTGCAATCCAATTACCTGGTCACTTGAAGCCAGACTAGGAAGTCAACTTGAATCACCAAATCTATCAACTTGAACAGATGATGATCCTTCACGGTGGATATCTCAATTTGGCGCTTGACTCATTATCAGGATCAAGCCACCCCCTCTTCTATCCAGCCATGTGATCACCAATCATGTTTCTGCTATCCATTGATTCACAATAGCTATATAATCACTATCTCACAATAAAGATTATTATCTATCTTCTAAATATTTTTCCCCATGTACTTCTGCTAAAACAGCACATTTACGACACAAGTTGTCTTCCAGAGAGTTAATGTGCTTCTCATGGGTGGCAAGCTAAGCTTGGAGCAAGGCTATCACCTTCATGTCCTTCCTGGCTTGGGTCTGGCTATCAGCTCTATCATACAATTGTCAAAGTTTGAGAAAATCTTGAAGCTCTGATACAGTGTGATAGCCATCAAACAGAAAAGCAAGATCAGCGCTTTGTTGGACCAGTTCTGCCCGCATTTTCTTGTAGTGATCAAAGAGTTCAAGGACGTCACAGCCAAGAAGATGGCTGAAGAGGGAGTTGTCCATAGCGTCAGGTGTGGTGTTAAATGAGGGAATGGTGGAAAGGCAACTGCTCAAGACTTCCACTTCATAAGTCAGGCTTTGAACCATAGGGTCAGTCTCAAGCACATGGTTTATAACCACACTAATCCAATTGGTGTCTAAACCCTGGTGGGTGAGGGTCTGTACCACATGCACTGGGAATAGCTTGGCTATTCCCCTCTCAATGGTGTCAACTCATTGTAGCATGGTATTCTGGGTGTTGGTAACTTTGGCCAGGTATTGATTCACAGTGGTTAAAGTATTGCCAAGCTCAGAGTAAAAGTCCTGGAGGAATGTCTGTTAGTTAGATACCAGTATCCCCTGGTCATGCCTAGGCTTTGGATTCAACCCAGGTGCATCCAGTTGTGGCATACAGCAGGATGAATGAACTGTTGTAAAAAGTCCTTGATATGTTCAACAGTGCAGAGTTCACAATGGAGTTGGTCAGGGTTGACCTGGGAGAGGTTCTGAAAGCAAACCAAGGAGGATTTGTCAGAAGGTTGCTGAATAGCCAGATTTTCAGAGCAAGCACCATTGCAAGCAGCACCAGAGTTCTTGGCATGGATGGCACTACAGATAGCGTCCTTGGAGGGGGAAGAGTTGGCGTCCATTTCCAAGTGGGCAGGGGCTTGCAAGAGCAGTGGTTGTCCAAAAACAATGGCTTGGGGACATTGGTGTTCCGGCATGAAGTGACTGAGGATGGGAAGGCCATAGGGAGCAACTGCTCTTTCCCCAGAATGGGCATTGGCAGAAGTGAAGGTTGATGCCTGGTGATAGGGGGAAGCAGTGGCAGAAGGCTTGGTCAGGGGCATTCCTCCCTCCTCATTGAAAGAACCGTGGGGGTGGGGGCTGTTGGTGTGGAAAGAAATGAGCGCCAATGTTGTATTTGTAGCAGTATAGGGTGCTATTTTCTACAAACAGTTAGTCAGGATCCTAACTCTTAATAATATACCTATATATGATATAGTGGCAGCCTTTGGTAGGACATAAGAATATAAGAATATAATGACAAAACTGGTATTTATTTTGATAGTTCTGCAGTTATATAGTATGAGGCAGAGAATTTTCACCAGTGGAAAGGAGGCACAGACAGAAGGACTTTCTTAAAGGAGGGAGTGGAAAGGTACAGTAGAAAGAGCCGCGCAAGAGAAAGGCTGGTTTCACGTGCCTTGACTATTAGAGACAAGTGGCAATATCTATGTTGTCCTATTTATAACCTCAAAAGTAAAGCCCACACCTGATGTACATTCAAAAGGCACTTTGAGTACCTGTTTTAAAGGTGTTCTTAACGTGGTTAACCCTGATTAAGCTAGATTGAACCAAAGAAATAGCGTGATTGTTTTGTTGCTTGATCTCTAAGTGGGCATCTTATTGTCTAATCCATTTAAATCTGCACCAAAGTGTCAGGATACCGCATCCCAGTGGGGGGTTCTGTTGGCCTCAGCTACCAGATTGCTCTGTTGGGAGGAGGGGAGAATCCACCATAGGAGGGATGCTGTAAGGAATTACATTCCTTTTACACAAAATAATTTGATTATTGGAAGTTCCAAAGAAGATCATAAAATCAATGCATTTATAAATGCAGATTTGAATTCCTGGTTCACAGAAACAGTCAGAACAAAGCCGTCAAACCTGCTCTCAAAATCAGAAAATGAATGAAGTTTTCATATACACTCTAAACCAAAATTCAAATGCAAAAACAGATCCAAAAACCTCTTTAAATTTATAAATTCTACTTTAAAATCAATAACCCTAGTTTTGGACAATGACAAGGACAACAACAACAATAACAACAATGACAATGATAAAATGGTTCTAAAATATAAAATCTAAAACAACCAAAAGCACTTCAGTGTTTAAGTTCTCCAATCAAAGTCTCCAAAAAGCCACCAATGCCTCCACTGCAACTCCTGCTGTCTCAAACAGCAAATCAGAAGCAATATACCACCCAAGCCAAATGAATACCTTTCATCCTACTAATAAATCCCTAACCCATGACTAGCAGTTTAAAGGCAGCCATCAAGCACAGCCAAAATTCACTGCTTCAAGTCTTTCAGGCTGTAGCTTGCTGTATTCCTGCAAGATAATACTTCACAATCAATTCTTGCATTGGCCTAGGGTAAGAACCTTGAATATTCCCACTTTTAACTCAGTATTTAAGCTGAGCTTCCCCTCCTGAGCAAATTTCTCCCTCAATTTTATTCCTGTCTTACTTCAATAAATCTATATTTTAAAACTTCTAAACCTTGATTAGTAGATAAATAAGGCTCCCCTACAACATGAAGCTCATTATTATTGTATATTAATTGGTTATTGCCAGACTAATATTAACTTTGAAACTCCTGAACCAACTCCTACGGATAAATATGAAGACTCCATTTGGTATCATTCTGTTGCTGTTGCTGTCACGCCCCCTATGCAGAAACAGCTTGATTTCCTCCTATTATCCATCTCAAGGCCCCCTGGTTGGTCTTGGGATACACTAGTGTCTACTACCTTTTAAATCACTTCACTCCCTTTTTGAGGAGATTTTGCTTATTTGGTCATCTTTTACATATGTTAATGATAAGGATTCCTGTAGGGTCCACTCTATTTAAGTTTAACCTGGGAGCTCTTCTCTATTCAATTAGAGAAAGGTTCCCCAATGAGTGGATCTCTGACAATGAAAATGCCCATTTTCCCTTTTTTTACCCTGGTGGTGTTCTTTCCCCCAAAGTCACATGATCCTGGGCCTTTAGTGACAACTTATATTAGGATATAGATATGACATTGTCTGAAATACTTGTCAGGCAGTGGGTGAGTGTGGCTGTCAGGGATCTAACCTTGGGCGGCTAGCCCATCACTTTCAGGGATCACTCAGTCCAGGTTCTTTGCGGGTAAAGCCCATCACAAGAGAGGAGCTAACTTAAAAAGGTAGGAGAAAGACTTCCCCACCCAGGACCACAGGCCAACAGCTGGGTTTATAGTATCAATCACCCCTGTGAGGGTGATTTACACAATCCCAAACAGCTTGCCAGTGTGATCAGTTGGGAGGTCAGGTGAGGAGGCGGGCATTGGCTTGGGGGTGACAGGCGGTTCCATGTCCATTTGATAGGCAGGAAGGAAGTTGTATTTATCTCTGAATAGGCAGAGTTTGGTAACATACCAAGGGCCTTCTTGGTTGTATCTAGTTATGGATCTTATATTGCCCAATGGATATAGCTCATAAACTTTTCTGGGGTATAGTCCTTGTACTCAGGCTTTAATGGGTACTCTGTGAAATGAACGGGGCCAACGGGAACACCTGGAGGATGGGAATCTGCGGGCAGAAGGGCAGGAGGACTGGAAGATCTTGTACTAATTTGATAGATGACAAAGGAAAAATAAGGCAGTAGCTGTGTAAGCCAAAATAACATAACCTTTATTCAAAAATGGTAATAATGTTGGAGCATAGGGTCTATAAGTCTATATAGCATCCTGCCTCCAAAATTAGTATTTTCCCATGGGGCTTCATCAAAATATTAGGAAATGTGGGCCCAGGTGGCCCAGGTACAGAAGCGGCAAATGGCACCTTGGACAGGCATTCTCTCACTGGTTGGAATTTCTGGATTGGTTGCCTGATTCTCTTGCTATAGGGTTGTGGTCATGTGATTGGGCCTGAAGCCCGTGTTTTCCTCTGATAACTGAATTTTATTGGTTACCTGTGAGGACTTCAAGTTCATGAAGTTCCCAGAGAGACTTTCCTTGCCTCTATTAGGCAAGTTAATAAGTCCCTCCTTGAGTGCCACCACTCTCAAGCCTATGCTGGTGTTCTGACTTTGGGAATTAGCTGGGGCTTCAGCTTGCAGGGGCTAAATCTCAGAAAAATTTGGGTGGGCAGCCCTTAGGTCTGTCGGGCTGGCTGCCCGCAAGCAATCAGGGTCAGGGTTTAAATCTTGTTCCTGGGCCTGGTTTTCCAAAGGTAGATAATTGTCAATCCTGACAGCGGCACCTATCATTGGGTGGTGTGGTTAATCAGAGTCACCATCCAGCTCATCTCCAGCTGATTGGTCAGAACCAAAACATTAACAGCAAGTCCATACATCTAGCGCTGTGCAGTGTGGCAGGCAATAAAGATGCAGTGAAGCCCAAGTAGTCAACAGACCTCAGTCATTTAGAGGTAGGGGTCCTGCTGGAGAAGGTCAAACATGTTGGGATAGGCATCCTTGATTTGAGAGACCACCTGATTCTCTGGCTTCTTGGTCAGCTTGGTACCACCTCTCTTCAAAAAGGCCTGGAACTCCTACTTAATCACTGCCTTGATAAATTGTTGGCGGGTGGCAATTTTGGCAAATGCCATGCCACTTTGTTTGAGGATCATTATCTCCTCAACAGTCTCACTGGTTGCTAGTGGTTGTTTTTGGGGCCCACTGAGAACAATTGGACCCAGATTAGGCAGGACTTGATTTGATTGGCCTTAATTCTTTAGCAATGGTTAGATTGAGTTGGAGAGGGCCATAGCCACCTAGTCTCTAAAGTGTGGCACAGTCTTGGGTTGGGCCTGGTCTTGGGGGTCACCATATTGGCTTTCAGAAAAGCACCCAGTGCTGCACCTGGTGACACATACAACTTGGCCTCCTCACAACAAGAGTTGAACTGGCTAAAGACAGGGGCTGTGGCAGTTGTGCTCCTTAGCTTAGCAGCCTGAGCTTGGAGTAGCTCCTTGTACTGCTCCTCAATGACGTCAAAGTTATCTTCTCTTGTGAAACTCATTGTAAACAAAAAGCAATTAAAATTCTATTAAAAACAGAAAAGCAAAGAATTTATAGAAAATTAATTTATTTGATGTGTGCTTATTTTTGAGACATTCTCTCAGACATAAATGGCCAGATTTAGAAGAACGTACATTGGAAATAATGGTGTAGATTCTTGGATAAATTTTGGGGGATTTACTCTTAATTACAATATTTTGATCTGAGCCATGAAAAACCCAGATTATCAAAAAACTTTGCATTTGTGTCTGAAAATATCAATTTTGAGACAGAACCAATTTCTCCCACTGTTTGTATGATTATATTACATGATTGATATCACAGTTGATGTAGATTGCTTCAGAAGGTGGCTGGTTTATTTCTTTTTTGGATATGGGTTGTGTTGCAACTGAGTTTCCAGACTTGTCCGCTAACATATCTTACAATACACAGGGGGCGCTCAATGAGTCACCCCTTGACATGTCTAACAACATGAGTCAATCTGATGGCAATATTGAATGGCGGGCACTTCCTCCTAATTAGGAGTGCTACCAATTTGACCTGCTGATCACCACACAAGTTATTCCTTGGCTTCAAACCTTACATGGAACACGCCACTATTCCACCCCCTTGTGGTCTTGTGGCTTTCCCAATATAGTATATTAATCACAATATTCTACAATAAACAATACCTTATTCTTATTATTCTGTCCTTTCTATAGGACTGTTGTCTTCCCCAATTCCAAAATAAGAATCCTCATTGGTTCAGTTGCAACAGTGGTAGCAGCAGTAGGTTCACAACCTACCTAAAACAAAAATCCCCCCTAAGAAAGGACAGAGTACGGGTTGTATGGCAACTCCCCATCAAGAGACCTTCTTACCAATCCCCAAGAGGGACATCCCCAATGGGTATGTTATTTACCAAGACCAGCTAGTCCTTGTGAGTGTGTATAATTACTCTGCTTTGGGAAGCGCAACACAAGTGTTGCTCTGCCTCAATTGGACCTTTCATGATGCATGTTCAACCTCCAGCTCAAGTCTTTTGCAAGTGACGTGGAAGGGACTGACATTGTTAGTTGGCTCCATTATAAAGAAACTTACCTTTGCATCTGCCAAGTGCCAGAGCCTATGTGGGTTACCACTGCATCTGAGCACCTTATGGGGCCTGCTGCAGTGTGGTTCACTAACTGGGCAAGCCAAGATCAAGATGTCCTGTGGGCAACATTCAAGGACACCGCCAGATCCCACTACAGCAAAACCTTCTTGCCTATTATGGTGGGAAATCCCCTTTTAACAATTAAGCAGACTGTGTCCTTTCCCAAGTACTTTGCTGCTGCCCCTGAAGCTGTAAATGACAGGAATGCCATGCTTCTGACCCTAATAATCAATGGGCTCAATCCCCATGTCTGTAATTGGGTCCCTGTGGGTTGTTGCACCTCCTCAATGACTGTTACAAGGCCATTGTAGAGGCCAACAACCAGGCTTCAATGGGCTTCTACCTTACTAGTGACACTCCACCTCAACCTTGTGCAACACCTGGCAGTGACCACAACCAAGTGGGCTGCTGCCAGCCCCGCCAGCAGGACAATGGAATCAAACGCCCCTGCAAGGGGGAACCCCAGCTAGCAAGAATTGAGGATCAGGGAAAAGCCTGTGGGTTATAGCTACAAGAGGTTCTACAACCCCACTTGATCCTTCCTCTCAATCCCTGCTTGCAAAGAACCCCTACAACTACAGTGTACACAAGGTCAAAACCCTTGACGTCTTGCAGGCCACAGTGACAACCCTGTACTTCAAGCAAGCCACTCTTCAAATAAAGTCACCCGTTTAGCCTATCCCTTCCGTTTTTTTGGAAATACCCACAAACTATTGGTAGATACCAGGGCTAACCACACTATGGTGGACCAGGAATTTGCTGACTCTCAACAATTGGACCAAGTGCCTAGCAGGTTCAAGGCAGTACAAGTAGCTGACTCCCGTAGGATTGCAATTACCCATGAGACGGTACCCTTCTCTGTGAGAATGGGTAACATCCAGGTTAAGCTCTCTAGGCCAATCATGGCAGGACTCAACCACGACGTAATTGCTGGCCTCAAATAGCTTTGGCACAACTGTCCCTACATTGACTGGTATACCTCTGTTATCACTCTCAATAGAAATGGGGTGGGCTTCCAGATCTATCCTGTCAAAATGAGCAAGCCACTCCATGATACTGTGTTTGTTAGAATAACAGAGACAGGCTCGTATAACTTCAAGGGGGAAACAAGACTTCAGCCAGTGTTCAGTCAAGGTTATCCACACAGAACCACCTGCGGCCCTTCCCTTGACCACTTCACCTCCACCAGCACTTGCTGCACTCCTTGAGGAGTACAAGGACGTCTTCAGAAAAACACTGGACCAACTACCTCCTCCCCAGGAGATTGAGAACACTGTACAACTCCAAGGGTTGCTACCTAAGGCACACCCCTTATATTGTTTTACACTAAAGGAAGATGAGACCCTCCGCTAGCACCTCGTGGACATGCTTGACAAGGGCTTCATTTGCCCCTTGCTCTCTCCATACGGGGCAGCTGTTTTCTTTGTAGCCAAGAAGGCGGGTCCCTTTATCTGGTCACAGACTATCACGCCCTAAATGAGGTGACTGTTAAGAATAAGTACCCCCTGCTGTTGATTGATGACCTGTTTGACACACTTTCAGGTGTAAAGATCTTTAGCAAGATTGATCTCACCACGTGGTACAACCAGGTCTGCATTGCACCAGGGGATGAGGCAAAAACTGCCTTCCGCACACACTACGGGTTGTTTGAGTGTCAAGTCATGAACTTCAGAATGACTAACGCTCCTTCCACCTTTGCCATGTTGATGAACAAAGCATTTGAGGAACTGATTGGAAAATTTGTGGTTGTGTATCTTGACAACATTATTGTCTTCAGTCAAGATCAAATCACGCACCTCCAACACCTCTGTGCTGTCCTCACCACCCTTCAAAAAATCCAGCTAAAAGCTAAACCCTCCAAATGCAAGTTCCTCAAGTCAGAGTTGTTGTTCCTTGGGCACATCATCTCTGCCCAAGGGATAAAACCTGACCCTGCCAAAGTCAAGGCAATCACCAGCTGGCGCCTCCCACTGATGTGGGCCAGGTGTGTACCTTCTTAGGCATGGTTGCCTATGTGCGCAAGTTCATTCCCAATTGCAGGGAACTAATTGCACCTCTCACTGAACTTCTAAACACTAAGCGGCGCTTCCACAGGACCCCTGCCAGAGATCAAGCCTTCAAGACGTTGAAGCAGAGAATTAAAACAGCACCCGTACTACAGTTCCCCAACCAAAACTGCCAGTATAAACTCAATACTGACACCTCTGATAGGGCCATAGGGGGTGTGCTACAGGTAGAAACTGACAATGGCATCTTCCTCCCCATGGCATATGAGTCCAGGAAGCTTAACAACTTGGAACAATGTTACCCCATTCATGATAAATAATTAGCAGCAACTGTGCACTGCATTTAGAAGTGGCGCTGTTACCTGGAAGGGGCCACCTTTCCACCCTTGTGTCCTGACAGACCACAAGTCACTCCAGTACTTCAACACACAGTTGCACTTGACACGCCGCCAAGCAGGCTGGGTCAAGCGCCTATCCCCCTACCAGCTGCACATCAAGTACAATCCTGGGAAGGAACTTGTTACAGCTGACGTCCTCTCACGCCTCTATGTAGCATCCTTCACCGGGGATGACAATTTGGACCCAAATTGGCCAATGCTGTACCTCCGCCCTGAAGCAACTTGTTACAAAGGCCTTAACTAAGTAACCATCTCCAAGCTGAAGGACAACAAAGCCAGTTCAACACAGATGCTTGCAACGTCTGCTGCCGGGCAGAGACAGGTGATAAGACGCCTTACATTCCCACCACTCAGCAAGGGGACACAATATGGCATTACCACCAAACCCTGGGTCACATAAGAGGATGTAACTTCTTTGAGATCATGAAACAAAAGGCTTGGTGGCTGTGTATGCATCAAGACATCTTGGATCTCCTTAAAACATGTATGCTTTGCAAAAAGAATACGTCTAAACCTGCACCCCCAAAGTCTGTTTTGCCCGTCAAAGCAATGGAACCCTTCAAACAGTGGGCCCTTGACATTGTGGGGCCCCTCCCTGAAGACAGACTGGGAAAGAAATACATCATAACTGCCATTGACTACTTCACCTGTTGGCCAGTGGCCTGGTTGACAACTAACCACACCGCCACCACCATCACCCGCTTCATTGGCAAGGAAATTGTGGCCCGCTTTGGGCAGCCCAAACGCCTCATCACAGATGGTGGCCCCAAACTTGTTGGACATGTCATGAAGGCGTACTGCGCCAAGAATGCACTCCAACAGATAGTCACGACCCTATACCATCTAAAAGCCATTGGGTGCATAGAGCAATTAAATGGCTCACTGGCTCAATTGGTTGCCAAGCTCTCACAGGAGCACCCCAATCCTGCATGGACTGAACACCTGCCTACCACTCTACTTATTTTACAAGCAAGGATTAACAGAGGCATCAGGTTCAGCCCCGGCGCTCTGGCCTTTGGGATGCCCAAAAGTTTGACAGGGGTTGAACAAGGGAAGTTATGCTCTACAGTTCCCGGGAAATCTCCCCTGTTGACAACTCCATCCCTGAACCAATGGCGTGCCAGGGCCTGAGAGATCAAACACAAACAAATTGAAGGAGGGAAAAAGCACCTTGAGGCAAGATACGCCGTGGGTGACCCTGTCTACGCCCTCAACCCCAATTTGGCCAAGTTAGAACCCAACCATCTAGGGCCCTTCAGGATAGCTGTGGTCTATGACAATCACACCTATCAATTAAAAGATGTCCAAGGAAATACCAAGAAAATATACCATGATTGCTTGCGCCCCTGCCGCGCCATCCCCACACAAAGGTTGTCTGTGTGGACCTTCCCAGATCTTCTGCAGACTCCAATCCTGGTGTCTGACGACAAACAGGGGGCAAGGGGGGTGTTACAACCAAGTTTCCAAACTTGCCCACTAATGTATCTTACAATACACAGGGGGTGCTTTATGAGTCACCCCTTGATGTGTCTAACAACATGAGTCAATCTGATGGCAATGTCAAATGGCAGGCACTTCCTCCTAATTAGGAGCACTACCAATTTGATCTGCTGATCACCGCACAAGTTATTCCTTGGCTTCAAACCTTACATGGAACACGCCACTATGCCACCCCCTTGTGGTCTTGTGGCTTTCTCCATATATTATATTAATCACAAGATTGTACAATAAATGATACCTTATTCTTATTATTCTGTCCTTTCTATTGAACTGTTGTCTTACCCAATTCCAAATACTGAATCCTCATTGGTTCAGTTGCAACAGTTGCTTTTGTTTGCTGAATTATTTTGGGGATTATGTACTTGTTTCAATCTTGTTGTGTGATTGACTATTTTTGTAATCTGGACCTAGATGGATGGAACTTTTGCTGAGTAAATTGGCCATGAACTGGTTCCAGTTGGAATTTGGTATGTGATTGAACCAATTTGTTCTGAACTGAACTATCTTTATTTATCATAAAAGGCTAGAAATTGTTACAGTAGAAAACCAAATGAAAGGAATAACACCCCCCTGTAAGACCAGAAACCAACAAAGAACCGCTGCCAAACTCTTAAGAGAAATTGACAACTTAAATGCTGTAATTGACAAAAAAATGGGTCAAAGCTGGGGTCGCTCAAATAGCCCTGAAAAATCTGGATCTACCATATTTTTATCCAAATAACTATGACAAGAAAATCACCCGTTATATGTTATTTGGTGATGGAAGCACTCAACCCGCTGGTCACCCAAATTTTTCAAATTATGACGTCATTGACGTAAATTCCAATGCAGGGCCTACAACTGCTGAAAATACTCTTGCCAGCCAATCAGAAGCCAAGGAATCCCCTCCTGCCCCATTCTGAACTCCCTTAAGACTTCCCCATTTCCCCTCTAGAAACTTGTTTCTAGATATCTTACTCTCCTTGGAATAAAACAGAAAATCACCCTTATGTTTGCGTATTTGGGCCTGTTGGCCCCTGTCTTTGACGATATGGCCAGGACCCTGGTTCAGATGGCTTTGGACTCCTTTGCTGTCACTTGGCCCGCCTTTTACGTCACTTTGCCAACTTGCCATTATTCTAATTTTCTGCTGAAAATGATCTTCTTTACTTCAATCTTGATCTCCATCTTACGTTACACAGGTTGCGGTTCCCAAATGATCAAACCCTCCTCTCAATTTGGCTTACTGTTACTCAAACAATTAACTCTGTGTTTACTATATCCACATAATTTTTCTTTGAATAGTGCAGCTTTTCATCTAGTTCTAACAGAAATGTGGTAATAAAGCGGCTACCTGGATCAAGTAGGAACCAAGTTTATTTGAATAAGGGCCTCAATTTTGCCACTGGTGCTGGATCTGTTTTTTACTTTACTATATGTATCAATGGGTCAGATGGGTTCTGCTGCACTTTATTTTTAAAAAATCTATAATTTCAGATCAAAAGGCTGTTTAAACATAAAATTTTATTTTAAAAATTTATACTTATTGATTGTTATTATTGTCAAGCTCCTTTAGCTTCTGCCAAATTTTTCCACCGGGTACCAAGCAGGTGACAGTGATTTCTGGAGGAAAGAAAGCCTTCTTCACCCAGACCTGTTTTGGAAAAATTTGTTCCCCAAGGTAGGTGGATCTATAGTTTAGCCCTTTTAACAGGGAAGCATCAAGAGTTTGATTGGTTGCACCAGTTGCAACCAATAGGAGATACAGCGTAAATAAGAGGAAAAATATGAAAACACATTTATTTTTAATCAATCTTGAGAGAGCTTTTATAATTATTCAAATACAAGTTTGATGATTGAGGTGAAGTTCCCTGCATTTGCAGCACAAGATCTAGGTCAAATATAAGCTCACATTGAATAGGGAACTAATTACATAACTTCTATGAATAGAATACAATCTGGAATACTTCTAGATATTGCACAGTTTAACTATTTAATTAGATTAACTGAAGTTAACTTTTTTACAGTAGTTTTAAAAGCTATGGTGATAACCAAAAATATCTCAGATTTAAACAAAATGATTTCAGATTCAAGCAAAATCTAAGCCGTGTGAGAATCAGGATTCAAATAACTTAAATATTTTGGTTAACAAATAAACTTTCAAACAAAATTTTACTAGCCCATTATAAAAAATTATAGCAAATATCAGGTGGTGTTGTTTAAACCACAAACAAAATGAAGTGATGCAGCAAGTAAGATGGATGGATGCTGTTCCTGAGTATATTATAATACAATCAGGATTAATATAAGGCACCAACAGAAGGACTAAAATGAAACAAAATTTGAGCAATATGGAAGTGAGATTCCACAAGCACAAAACAAAATGAAGTCACACAAGATGTGTAGTGTGAGCAGCCCAAAATAGAAAATAACAGTTTAACAGTCAATCAACAGCTATCCAATTTAGGAACAGATGCATTTTATTCATTTTCATGGCTCCTGATTTGTATAAAATGGGTTTGAGGACCTTCTAAATATGGACTTAGATTAGAATAAAAATGAATCATAAAATTTTAAACTTCTACTTTTAGTGATTTTATCCTCAGTTTTTTACAATGGTTTTTACTAGCAATATCTTTGACAGCGCCAGCAGCCAAGCCAGCTTCAATGGAGGTGAGGCTCAGGGTGTGGAGGCACCTGTTTATACCCAAGCCTTTGAGGAGAGTAACAAGGAAGCTGACCTTTACCTGACCCCTGACCCTTATGGCTTTGACCTGTTCAATAGTCACTTAGTGTCTAGCTCTACCACTGCTCTCTTACCCACCCCTGCACAAGCTGCCAACCAACCCAATAATCAGAATGGAAACACTGATTTGAAACAACTTCCTGCCACAAGCCAACCTGCCCCCCTCAGCTAATCAGGCTTCAGCTTCTGTGGCCCAGCGCCCCAAGCGCCAAATCATTACTACCTGAATTCTCCAAGAAATTGTGGCACTCAACCTGCATGATCTTTCCTGAGACCAAATTGCTGACCAATTACAATTTACCTGAGCCACTATCATGTGGAAATTCAACAACCTTATGAACAAGGGGAACCTGATTGGGACAGCCAAAAAGCCAAAGAAGGCCCCAGAGTCCCAGATCAACAAGTCATACACAATCATGCTCAATCTCTTGAAGCAGGACCCCAAGCTTCCCCTGACCCAGGTCCAGAAGCAAAATGCACACCATGATATTTGGGTTTCTGAGTGCATGGTGAAGCTCTGGGTGCACGGGAAAGTGGCTTCAATCAGGGTATTGCTCAACTGCAAAAGGGACCAATGGGAAGGTAGCAAGGATTCCCCATATGATCATGTCATTGAGTCCACTTTGTTCCAATGCCTGACAAGCTTGTCATATTACGTCATATTCATCTCCTACTACAAGCTATTAATTGCCTTTGATGAGTTTGATGAGCAAGAAAAAGCTACCACCAAGAATGAAAGAAAGAAGTTCAAGCAGGGGACTTTCATTGGTGTGTTCCTGGATGTTTTAGCCAAGGGGTTTGTCTATTATTGGACAAATCCAGATTTCACTGATGGCTACAAGTACGGCAACATCCTTGGTGAATTACTTGACTCCTGGGATAGATTGAATTCCAAACACCGAGTTTTCTTGAGCCACCAGATGGAGGGTAGCTCCACCGCCCTTGAGGCCATCTAGCAGCACAGGTACTAGGCCTCTGTGTACCCAACCAGCCATGCAGACATCCATCTGGATGATGTTGTGTTCTTTAACATTAGAGATAGACTCCAGGAGTTCCACCCTCAGGCTTTCAACAATCTCTATCTTGGGGTCCTCAATCACAAGTCTCTCTTTGGTCACTAAATGGTGGCTGACTTGTTTGCCCAAATTGTCTTCTGTGTGAACATAAGCAGCCAATCACATAAGGATAAACGCCTTCCACCTCAGGCCACTGCCACATATCAGCCAATCAAGGCAATGACCAATGAGGAATACAACAAGCGACATATGGCAGTCATTGCAGTTAATCCTCCTGCCTCTACCCCAACCTTCCAGCCCCACTCACCCAATCCCAGACCCCCCAGGTCAGCACTTCCTCAATGTCTTCCTTCTCACGCTATTCTGCCTACTAGGCATCACTCTTCCCGCCCCAATAAACCCCCTGTTGCCAAACATTTTCTATTTATATTATCTTTATTTTGAATTTCAATTGTTCATGTTCTCTTTGTTTATAGTTGGTTTTATTCTTTATGTTCAGCTTATTTCTATAAAATCATATATTTACTATGC
The DNA here is from genome assembly GCA_014839935.2 of Entomophthora muscae. NCBI lineage: Eukaryota > Fungi > Entomophthoromycota > Entomophthoromycetes > Entomophthorales > Entomophthoraceae > Entomophthora > Entomophthora muscae. The sequence continues at coordinate 449,167 of QTSX02003557.1, forward strand.
CATATATCTATATCCAGAACACAGTTATTTTTAGTACCCAAACACACCCTCTTGTGAAAATATTAACAACAATTTGGTGATCAACTAAATTTGAATTAGAAAACTATAGGTTAAGTGTGTTTAGATTAAGTTGTTGCTGATTCAAATTCAAAACCTTAATGATAAACTTTAGACCAATCAGGAGCTGAGTGATAACATGATTTTTGTGACATAAAGGCACATTCAATAATTCTTTGATGTATGTGCGCTAATTAATATGATTTGCTGGTTGTTTTTTCATTGAGCAGCATTGCCGCTGTGGCAAGTTGTTGGTAGACTAGTGCTAACCTAGCAGCTGATTGGGCACTAGTCTACTAACAACTTGCCACAGCGGCAATGGGGCTCAATGGAAAAACATCCAGCCAATCATATTAATTAGTGCACATGCATCAAAGAATTATTGAATGTGCCTTTATGTCACAACAATCATGTTATCACTTGGCTCCTGATTGGCTTAATGTTTATCATTAAGGTTTTGAATTTGGATCAGCAATAACTTAATTTAAACACACTAAACGTATAATTTTCTAATTTAAATTTAGCTGATCACCAAATTGTTGTTAATATTTTCACAAGGGGCTGTGTAAAGTGCCAAAATTAATATAGTTATTGTGGAAGCATTGCCAACACAGCGCAAACAACACATTTGAAATAAGTGTAAAACATATACACAATGGGTAAAAAGATGAGATTTTGGATTAATGGGAAAACAAACAGGGATAAAAAAAGAGGAAAAAGTATCAGAATAATACAAATTTTTTGGGGTGAAAGGTTTAAAAACATATGGAAAGGTTAGTAAAATAAATCAATAAGAGAATTGCAAAAATTGCTCAAAGACCTTGACTCTGCAATTGCAGAGATAAAAGAAATTGACTGCAAGGCCAAAAAATTCAAGTCTGCCGTTGTCAAAGGCTAGAAAATTGACAGGGTGACAGCCAAGGCATTAATGACCAAAATGCCTGACACATCAGAAAAGATCATAGAGCCCCTGCTCAACATTCAAATGATGGTGGTCAAGGGCCTCCTTTTTAAGTCATTTTCCCTCTCTGTGCCGTCTTTCTGGACAGACAACCCTGAAATGTATGCCCACCTGAAATCTACCAAGGAGGCAAGAACAGAGGATAAAAAAATTCCCATACAACTGCTTGCGCCAAAGATGGCCAAGCCAGCCAAGGCTGCGGGCAAGGAGAAAATCCAAGAAGGCAATCTAAAAAAATAATAAAAATTTGGATACACTTACCTGTTTTTTTAGAAAACATAGACATAAAAATCCACCAGGTCCTGGTCCCCTTTGTCTACACCATCTTTTATGCAAATTATGCCACTCATGTGGCCAAGCAGCTGTTTTTGTCCTCACATGTCTTTCAGGAGCTCAAAGACAGAATCCATGGTACCTTTCCACTGTCCCAGGAGGTGTTAGCTGGGCTGACACATAGCAAGGGGCATCCTAGTGGGCAGTTACTGTGACAGAAATTGCAAGATAGTAAGAAGCTGTTTCTAAGTGGTGAGGAATCACCACCCAAATCCACATAGAGTAATGATTAACCATCAACGTGGCTTCAGATACTGCTTTGAAAAATTTCCAATGAAGATACTAGGATTAATTAAAACAATTAACCCTAACCAAAGTAGCCCAAGATAAATAGCCTGTGAAAGCATCAGAGTGTCTTCTGAAGAAAATTCAGGACATTGAGATGCAACACAATTTTCAGTTTCAAAGACAGGGGGTACAACTCCAAGATTGGCAGGCATGAAATTAACATTGGGTGGTGCCAACAACAAAGATCCAACTGCAGGGCCCCATCTTCCAGTAATGATTTGGCTGAGAATCAGATTGTAGGGAATGTAGTGCAACAATACAACTACAGGATGTATTTGAAATTAAAGTTAGGCCAAGGGATATTTAATTTTATTGAGTAAAATTTTTGGGAGGACTCAACTCTTAAGAGTTGAAACAGTGAAAATTATTCAATATATATCAAAAAAATTGACTAAGCAATACTTCCTGGATCCTGAGCTCATATTTCTTCCACATTGTCAAGTGATTATCTAGTCCAGGTTACAAAGAACCCTTTAGTGCCCAATTTCTGATGACCATGCTGATAAATAAGTTCATATCAGGTGACCTTTAAATTATGTTGATTTATCAACGTCAACTTACAGGGGGGGATCAGATTTGACCAGCAAACTGGAGCAGCTTTAACCCATTTGCAATCAACTGTTTGATTAAAGTCTGTTAAATAAGTCATTTTTGATAAAGGTTTCATGACTTTCCAAGCTTTCCTACTTGGCTGAATAATCCTTGGCATTATGGAACTTACCATGACATTACCCTCTGCTTTAGCCCGGGGCACAATACCACCATCCGGAAGATGGGATAAGGAAAAGTTTTTGTGGGAAGGGGGAAGTTTCATTGCAGCTAAGGTAAGTTCAGGGTGACCAATGGCAGTTGGTTTGCAATTGTAGAACTCTTGGATAAGAACTGGGGAATTGGAGCAATCATAGTGGGGAACCCATGAGTTTTCAGAATCAGGATAACCCTTCCATGACACCAAATACTCTAGACGGCATCAATTCTTACAAGAAGCCAAAATGCAATTCAACTCATACTCAGGTTCTCCTTCCGCAAGAATGGGCTGGAAAGAAGGGATCTCATTACCCTTAAAAGGCATAAATAAGCATTTTTGGAAAGTGTGGAAAATCTTAAAAGCTGGGGGTAAATCTAGTTGATAGGCAGAGAGATCAGTTTGACGCTCAACTTTGAAGGGACCAACTTGCTTGGGACCTAATTTGCGGCAAGGGACCTTCAGTTTCATATTACAAGCATTTACCATGATCAGATCCCCTGGCTGGTAGGTTGGATCTTCCTAGCGCTTGCAATATGTGTATTCCTTGTAAGTTGTCATGGCAGCGGCAAGAGTAACCTGGAGCTCCTGATAAACCTGCTTCAATGCAGCAGCCTGATCAGTTGCAGCTTCCACGTTGCTAACCAAACAAGGACCCATGTTGAACAAGGGATTGTAGCCCACATTGGCATATAATGGCAAGACTTGAGTTGATGTGTGTGGGGCGTTATTATATGTGAACTCTTCCATAGGTAAATTAGCACACCAGACATCTTGTTGAGCATTAATGTAGCAACATAGGTAGACCTCCAAACTTTGGTTTACCCTCTCTGTTTGTACATTGGATTAGGGGTGGAAAGCTGTAGAACAGCAGAATTTGATATCAATAATTCCAGTAAAATTTTCAGAACTGAGCAATAAATTGGCGTCCACAATCACTCACAATCTCCATTGGGATGCCATGTAGGGAAAAATTCTATTCACAAACAACCTAGCTGTTTCCAATGAAGTAATTTTGGTTGGTAGGGTACAAAGTGTGCCATTTTTGTGAAACAATCTATCACCACCATGATTGCATTAAACTCATTGGAATCAGGAAGTTCACCAATGAAATCTACCAACACAGACGTCCAGGGTCCTGCAGCAGACTGCAGTGAAACCAGTAAACCAGTAGTCTTATTCCGGCTTGCCTTGGACCAAACACATACCAGGCAGTCTCAAACAAACGCTGCTACCTGCACTGTAAATCTTTCCAGGAAAAATGGAGGTGGATTAGTTCCACTGTTTTTTTTCCTGGGTGGCCTGCAGCCGGACAGGTTTGATGGACCTCCATGATTTTATCCCAACTGGTTCCTTCTGGAACCCACAAGTAACCTTGATGATATAGAGCTGGACCTATCTTGTGATAGCCCTGTGGCAGGTCAACTGGGTTTGCACATTCTAGTTCCAATAGCCTATTGTAATCTTTGGACAGAAGCTGCAGAAACTTAACTTTGGAATATAAGTCTAGGTCTGTGCCCTCAGTTAAGGATATGGTGGCCAGCAAAGCAGGTGGTGGTAATACAAAAGGCACCACAGCCTTATCTGGAATCATAGTATGTGTGTTAAACTCAGCGTCCATACTAGCATCTGGGAGATGGGAAGGGTTTCTGCTCAGAGCATCTGCCAAGTGATTATCAGCACCCTTAATGAACTTCTAGCAAAACTTGTATCTTGTCAGATCACCATGCCATCTGGATTGGCAACCTGAAAAAACTCTGGGTTGGCAATAATAAAGAAGAGCTTTATGGTCAGTCCTTACTACAAACAGATGACACACTGACATGAGATGGTGGTGCCAATGTTTTAAAGATTCTACCTTTGCCAGGAATTCCTTATTATAAATCATGTAGTTGTGTTCCTGAGCCTCCATCTTCCAGGAGAAATACCCTACAGGTCTCTCAACCCCATTGCCAGCAGTCTGTAACAACACACCAGAAACAGCATATTTAGAGGCATCTGTGGAAACCACAAAAGGGAGCTCAGGATCCACATCTCTCAACACAGGTGACAACAAGAGAGCCTTGATTGCTACAAACGTTTTTGCACACTCAGGCGTTCAGACCAAAGTTGTCTTTCTGCTAGCTGAATACAAGGAGACAGCCACTTCAGACAAGTATGGTGTAAATTTCTTCAAGAATGTACAAGTTACCAAGAAACTATGGAGTTGGGATACTGTTACAGGAGTAGCATACTCTCAAAAGGCTGCTTCCTTGTCATGAGCAATAGTGTGGCCATCCTCAAAGATAATATTACCCAGGATAGTAACCTTATGTTTAAAGAATTCACACTTACTCTGTTTGATGATCAAATTAGCTGGAGAATGAGATCTATAACTGCTGAAAAGTGGGCCTTATATGACTCCTTATCCAGAAAGAACACCAAGATGTTGTCCACATAATCAATGGCACAAACACCCAGGAGATCTCCCAAAACTGAGTCAATCAATTGCTGAAAGCAAGCTAGAGCATTCTGAAATCCAAAAGGCATAACACAGAACTGAAAAATACCTTTCTTAGTCTGGAATGCTGCCAACCATTTCATTCTTTCTGTGATCCTAATCTGGTTGAACGCATTCAACAGATCAAGCTTTGAGAATACCTTTGCCTTCTCAACGCACCAAGAAATTTGCGCCTTGAGAGGTAAAGGATAGGGATCAGGAATTGTAATATTATTCAAATTCCTGTAGTCAACACAAGGACTAAGAGACCTGTTGGATTTTCAAACAAACATCAATGGAGAACAGATTGACAAAGCCTTTTTAAAGATGTAACCTTTTGCCAACATGTCCCAAGTCCACTCCTCCAAACATGTATCTTCCTTCAAGGTCAAAGGGTGAATAGGAGATGCAATACAAGTCAGATCTACACTACTTTAAAGTAAAAGTCAAACTGAGTATGCTTAGGAAGGACCTTGTCCCTAGTGGCGTCAAATGCTGCGGACCAGGGTTGAAGGCATGCTGGTAAATCAAAACTAATGGGTGCAGAAACAGGGATAGACTGGATTGTCTGAGAAGACTGCTCTAATTCTGACATACCCAACAACAGAATATGGATGGATATGCCTGAAGAGTGAACCACTTGCAACTCATTTTCTTTTAGCAGGGTCAATATATTATGGTCTTGCCACCAGCCTACTCCTAAGATAATAGGATACATAAGAGTAGGGCATATGGAGAACCTTGCAGTAAAAGATTGACCTGCAACTACAAATTTCACTGGATTCTTAAGATGGAAATAGGGAAACATTTGACAGTTCCCACCCCTAACCAGCATTCCAGGGTGATAATTGAGTTGTAGCAAGTCTTTAGTCTCAACACTCATGAATTTCTTGGAAGCACCTGTATCCAACAGAATAGCTGGCCAATAGATTGTTTGACCGTTATTGATGCTACCATAAAACAAGAAGTAACCATAAGTAGATTTATTGGCTGAAAACTTTTCAACCTCAGCAGGATCTTGCTTCTCTTCAGTGGTACAGACAGCAGCTAAGGAGGCAGGATGCTCATGAAAATAACGCTCAATCATTTCTTGGACAGCAACAGGAAGGACAGGATGATCACAATCAATAGGAACAAGAGGCAACTCTTTGGACTCAACTACCAAAGACTTTGCAGGCACAATGTGCTGAAGCATAGCCAATGAACTCTTGGGACAGACACTACTGGCGCTTCATTTACCTTGGTGGGTTTGTTCAAGATAGCCAATTGCAACTGAGAAAAAACACGGGGAGAACAATCCCAACTCTGGCTGGAGAAAACCCCTGCAGAACAAGTCCCAGAAAACCAGGAGCAAGCAGCAGGTTTGGCTTTGATTTTCATTGCACCTTGCTTGGAAGTTGACGTATTTGTGACCAGAGAAAGAATTTGGCTTACCAGGGCCTCAGCTGTGGTTAACAGGAATCCCAAACTGCCAAATCCTGGGCAGTCTGGTCAACTGCTAACCACAACGCTGAGAGTTTATTCACTTCAGGAACATCAATTGTACGGCAGTAGGCAAGAAACTGAGGAAGGAATATTGAGAGCTGAGTACTACCCTGTTGGAAGATGTACAATTTACAATATACTTTGAGCTCCTCAATAGATACACACAATTTTTTTAACAAAGGGTACAAAGATGCACTTTCTGTCAAAACATGTGGATTGCGCTCCACCGCGGACAACAACCATTTACAAGCATCCTCAGAAACTTTTGTCATCACATGGTAAACTTGGGATTTGTGACTAAGGCTTTAACCAAAATAGAATGATAAAGCTGACAATATTCACACAAAATTTCATCAGTGGGTGGAGCAGGAAAATAACCCATGCGCCAAAATGACATAGTGCAGTCAAAATAGGAAACAGAAGAACCAGTCTCAACAACTGCAACCGGAGAGGGAAACCACAAATTTAAAAAAGTCCAAACTAAAAACTCAGAAAATAACTGATACAAATAAACATGTTAAACGCAGATATCTTGACAGAACAGGAGAAAAGAAAATGAATTAATGACAAACTGCTTCCAAAAACTCAGACGTAGAAGAGTTGAGTAATGTGAAAGAAATTGTGGGATAGTAAGAAGCCATTTTTAAGTGGTGAGGAATTATCACCCAAATCCACATAGAGTTAATAATTAACCACCAACGTGGCTTCAGATACTGTTTTATAAAATTCCCAATAGAGATACTAGTATTAAGTAAAACAATTACTGTAAATTCAGAACCTGAACGTAAAAATACTGGATTGTCAAATCCTTGATCCAAATTTTGAATCACTTATGCGGGCAACTCAGCTGAGTGAAAAATAAAATATTTAATAAAATCAAACATTTAATTTGACGTTTTTTGATTTATTTAAATTGGCAAATTTCAAATCTCTTGAGCAGATAACTCAACTAACAAAAGACAAAAGCCAGAAAAAAATGTGAATTAATGAATCAGAAATGCGGGACTCTAATGTACAATTTGAGATTTCCTGTATTTCAAACAAATCATAGACATCATGTAAAACTTAACAAATATGAAATTGCAGGGTTGTCAAATCCATGAACCAAGTTTCAAATTAAAATGAGCTGAATTCAAAATAAATATAATTTATGGGTGTCAAAAAAAGGATGCTAAAGAATCTAGAGTGGATTTGTGCCAATTCTTTTAGGAATCATAGGCATTCTCAAAAATCACCCTATTCCATTTTAGGACAGCTAAAATTTAGATCCTAATATTTAGCAACTTAACATACTTAACATAAAATTGGCTAAAATATACACTCCTCTTTTTAAGTTTACTTTTTTAATAAAATTTATTATGTCTTCTTCCAATAACAACCAAGTCAATGAGCTGTTCCCTGGCCTTGACAAAATTATTCAGGGCTACGCTGGGTCTCTTAATGGTGAAGCCTCTGTCTATGTCCACTCCCAACCCGCAGGCCCCTCTGCAAGCCCCACCCAGGAGTCTGTTCTTTCTCCTGCAACTTCCAGCATGGCCCTGTTTACCCACCATGCACAGGCAGCTGCTAAATCAAATCCCTTATCAGCAATGGCATCTGGAATCAGCCATTTTAGCCATGGGGTCACCCAGAGAGCCCAGAACCCCAAAACAGCCAATCAGATGGCATTGACCAGTTCCCAAGATGAACACATCCCTCCCCCAGCCAATCAGCCTGAAAGACGCAGAAGAAAACTAATCACTCTGGAGATTGTTCTCAAAATGGTTGAAAAGCAAGGGAAGCTTATGTCCCTTGGGGAAATTGTGGCTGCAATGAGGTTTGCAAAGTCCACTGTGGCTGCAACCCTGCAAGCCCACGCCAACTGTGGCCCCCTAACAAGTAGACCCTGACTGGTGCCTGTACTCTAACCAAAGGTGATACAGCCCATCCCATTATGATAGTCATTATGGAACGTGACCCGTGGATGCCCCTGGTCCAGGTACGTCTCCAGTTGGGACTCCACAGCATCTTCACCAACAAAAGAACAGTGAATTTGTGGATGCATGGAGATGTGGGTGCTGCTAGAATCTTGTCCAATCAAGTTCTCAGTGGCCCCATTTTGGTGAACACTGACCCCTAAAATTCAACTATTATTAATTTTATCAAAGAGAGGGTAATGAGGGCCCATAATGACATAATATTCTTGTTGTATGTCAAGATTTCTGCAAGCTTCCAAGATTATGAAGAAAAGCATATCCAGTCTGACGTGTACAAGCGCGGCCCAACATTGTATCAATTTGTTGGGGTTTTGTTGGCAGTTTCCCCATTTGGTGTCAATTATTGCTCTGCAACATCAAACACTGGAGATGGATATGCCTACCAGAAGGAGCTCAAGGCCATGCTGGAGGAGTGGGCCACACAAAACACCGTGCACACAGTTGTACTCAGTGCAGAGATGGAGCAGCAGGAATGGACAACCCAAGAAATCAGGGCTGCGGGCATACCTGCTTGTCCTACCCCATCAACTACGCCAACATGCATCTTGCAGATGTATGTCCTTCAATTTTGGTTCCGCCCTCAGGCGCTTAAAGCCTGCCACCTACAACAAACTATGCACCCAAATTGATAAGGGTTATGAGCTTTTCCCTTCTGTGTCTGTACAGGACTTATTTGATCTCATCATCTTCTATTCAAGTGATAGTGATAAGTCCAGAAAGGACCTCCGCCTACCCTCATGCCAGTCCATCCGTTTTTTCAAGCCAGTATATGTGACAGAGGAAGAATTTGAGCAATTGAAGTAATCAGCTCTTGCTGCCTCTTCCCAGTCAACAAACCCTGTCTTCTCAACCCCCCATCAAGCCACCTGCCTTCCAATCCTGACTCCCAAACCATCACCCATTCCCTCACCACTATCTCTGATGCTGTCCCTTTCATAGGCGCAGATAAAGGTGATGTTCATTCTGCCTATTCCCTTCCGTTCCCGTCCTTTGATTAGTAAATAAATCTTTTCTTTGTGACAACTCATTAAAAGTGGTTTTTTCTTTCATTTCATAATTAATAATATTTTTTACATCATTAGAATTTCCCTTAATTAATAAAATGGTGTACATTTTACAAATAGCTTAAAATTATGAGCAGACATATTTTTCATCATCATTAATAATTTAAAGACAATAAACGTAAATATTGCAATTAGACGTCAACTCTTGATATTTTGCTAATATGTGCATAACTCAATGCATTTTGTTTAATAAAATCCATTGTAAACTTGGCCTTTTCCATTATAATTTAATGAAATGGACTGTGTTTATATTATGGCCATTAACACTTAGTACAAATATTGAAAATTAGTGCATTTTACAGCCTGTATATTTACCTATTGGTAATAATTCTGTAAACTTTTTAGTTGGATTTTGCAAGGTGATAATAATGTAATGTGTTAAAAAATTACTGTTTATTATCATTAATTGGCTGATTTTCTTTGCTGTGGTGATTTTGCATTTCTGATATTTACGCACTAGTATCCAATTGGTTGGCTTCACATCCAATCACACACACAATAGGAAAACAAGCTGCCACCCCAAGACTAGATGTGATTGGGGTGGCGGCTTGTTTTCCTATTGCCTGTGTGATTGGATGTGAAGCCAACCAATTGGATACTAGTGTGAAAATATCAGAAAATGCACAATTGCCACAGCAAAGAAAATCAGCCAATAAATGATAATAAACAGTAATTTTTTAACACATTACATTATTATCACCTTGCAAAATCCAACTAAAAAGTTTACAGAATTATTACCAATAGGTAAATATACAGGCTGTAAAATGCACTAATTTTCAATATTTGTACTAAGTGTTAATGGCCCTAATATAAACACAGTCTATTTAATTAAATTATAATGGAAAAGGCCAAGTTTACAATGGATTTTATTAAACAAAATGCATTGAGTTATTCACATAATATAAAAATATCAAGAGTTGATGTCTAATTGCAATATTTTAATGCAATTTTTACATTTATTGTCTTTAATTTTTTAATTGTGATGAAAAATATGTCTGTGTTGAAGATAGTTGTCAAGATTGACAATTCTTCCCCTCTGGAAACCCAGGCCTGGGAGCGGGATTTGAACCCCAGCCCTGGATCCCTACAGACCGCTGGGCCGCCCGCCCGTGTTTTTTGGGGATTGAACCCTTGCAAGCTGAGGCTCCTGTGAATTCCCAAATCCAGAATACCGACATCAGCCCAACCATAGTGGCGCCCAAAGAGGAGCCTTTCAAATTGCCTAATGAAGGCAGAGATGGCGCCTATGTAAGCTTCATGAGTTTGAAGTCCTCTCAAGCAACCAATCAGGAGCCTACCCAGGAAAGAGGCACGGGCCTGCAGCCTGGCCCCATGACCACAACGCTAAAGCAAGACAATCAGGTAGCCAAATTGAGAATTTTGACCAATGAAAGAACTCCCGGGCTGAGCGCCATTCTGCTACTTCAGACCCAAGTACCCAATTCCCCCGGCCCAGCTTTCCCCAATGCCCTGATGAACCCATGGAAAACGTTAAGTTTGGAGGTGGGGTGCTATATAGACTAAAGGACCCCACACTCCAAACTTATTGCCATTTTTAAATAAAGGTTATGTTACTTTGGCTCATACAGCTATTATCATATTTTGTATTTGCCATCTATAAGTTAAGTTCAAGATTCCCCGGCCCTCCTGCCCCTCTGCCTGCAGTTTTCCGTCCACCTGGTGCTCCCTTTGGGCCCGTTCATTTTACTGATTACCCATTAAAGCCTGAATATAAGGATTACACACCAGAGAAAATCATCAAACTTGACCCATTAGCCCGCATTCAATCCGCCGTCAGATACAACTGCCAAGGCCTGTGGATTTTGTCTACCCCCAAGTTATTTAGAGGAAAATTCAACTACCTACCAGCCTATAACGTCTATATGGAACCACCCGTAACACCAAAACCAATACCAGCCTCTTCCTCCAACCTGCCAACCAACCATACCAGCAAGCTTTTTGGTATAGTGTACATCACCCTCACTGGGGTGGTGGACACCATTGTACCGGCTGCCGGCCCATGGTCTTGGTTAGGAAAGTCTGCTTCTTATCTATTGAAGTTAGCCCCTCTCTTGTGGTGGGCCCTGCCCGCAAAAAACCCGGCCCATGTTACCTCCAAACCCGGCAGGCCAGCCGCCCAAGAGTGGGTCCCTGACATTATGGCAATCTTTTTAAAACCTGGTACCCTGGGCCCCAAGATGTTGTTATTTCTTGGGGCATCTTGTATTATTTTGTTATTGATAATCACTTATTACTCCTATAAGATGACCATGAACCTGATCTCTTCTATGTGGAAGAGCACAAACCCAAACAAACCAAAAAGAATTGACACTGCCGCCACCAATACCAACAAGCCCTCCTCTCAAGTGCAAAACGTGATTATAAACCAGTCCCTCACCAAGGTAGAGATCCCCCAGATGGGGAAGCTCACACTTGAGGAAGCCCGACGCGCTATGCCAGTCCTCTGCTTGCACTTTCAGACCAACACATCCTCCTACGCCAGCAACACTGAGAAAATACTGGGGGTTGCTTCCATTCTCTCTGGGGACGCTCTGGACTTGTTTGGCAAAGCCACAGCAGAAGATGTAGAATTCTGTTTGGACTATGCCAAGTTTGAGGCTGAACTAATGGCAACTGGGGAGGATTGCGACACCAGATACTACTCCCTGAACTCCTTGCTAGAAATCTGCCAAGGCTCTTGACCCATTCAGGCCTACATTGGTAATTTCCTTAAACTAAAGACCCACACTCAACTTGAGGACAAATTTTCAACCATCATCTTCCAAAAAGGAGTGAACCCAGCCATGAAGGACTTACTAAAGCACCACCCGCCCACCCTTGGCTTAGAAGACCTGGTTCCTTTGTGCAAAGGCCTCAGCATGAACCAAGAGAATGCTGGGCCCTCTCAGACCCGCCCAACCCAAACTGCCACACCCAACAGAGGGGGAACAACCCCTGAGGAACTCCAAAGTCACTACAGAGAAGGACTCTGTTTCCACTGCCATGAAGCAGGGCACTTGACCAGAGACTGCCCTAAGAAAACTCCTGCTCCTGTCTCTTTGGCCCAAATAAACGCTTCTTCCCAGTATTACAAGTTCACCCTAGTATCTGTTAATGTTGGGGGAACAACCCAAAAACTAAAGGCGTTAATTGACACTGGAGCAGATGAGAGCTTCATGGACGTGGACTTAGCCCAAGAGCTAGGCCTGTCTGCCTCTGAGAACTGTCTACAGATCATCTTGGGAAACAGCACCAAAGACACAGGATACAAATGTGATCAAGAACTACCCTTGATAATAGGAAACAACACCTACCCCTTGTCCCTCATCTTGTTGAAAGGCCTACCGCACCCCCTCACCCTTGGGGATTCCTGGTCAGAAAGGCATGGCCTCATCCTCAACTACCAAGAACAGAACGTCACCTTAGGTGATAAAGGTACCTGCAACATTGTTCCCTTATGCACCAATCCTGAAGAACCTACCCAAAGGCTCATGACCATACAGATCAAACCAAGCGTGAGAGTCCTACCTACTTCCCTAGGAAAATGGACCCATATATTCAGCAAAGAGGCAGCCACTCGCCTCCCCAAACACACCAAGTACAATCATGCTATTGACCTTCTGCCAGGCACCAAACCCAAACACAGCCCCATTTATAGCTGCAACCACAAGGAGCAGCTGGCTCTAAAGGCGTACATCAAGGACATGACAAAGAAAGGTTTCATCCGCGTATCCAAGAGCCCTTGTTTGTCACCAATGCTGTTTGTGGACAAGAAGGATGGAGGCATGCGCCTGTGTGTTAATTATCAAAAACTGAACAAGATCACCGTAAAGAACTGCTACCCCATACCTAACGCTGAAAACTTGTGCAATGTACTGACGGGCGCCCAGATATACTCCAATATTGACCTTAGAGATGCATTCAACTAAATCCAAATCAAAGAGGGTGACAATTACAAAGCGCGTTCAAGACCAGGTATGGACTCTACAAATACCTGGTGATGTCATTTAGACTATGCAACGCCCCTAGCACCTTCCAGCGCATGATAAACACAGAGTTGGGCAAATACCTTGACCAGTTCTGCGTGGCCTACCTTGACAATATCCTCATCTATAGCAAGACCCATGAGGAGCACTTGCTCCATCTAGACCTGATCCTGAGCAAACTCTCTCAAGCCAACTTACATGTGAAGCTCAAGAAGTGTGAGTTCTTCCAACCAGAAGTAGAGTTCCTGGGCTATGTAGTGAAAACTGGAGGGTTTGCAATGGCTCAGGATAAAGTGGACGCTGTGACTTCCTGGCCAACCCCCACGTGCCGGAAGGACATCAGAAGTTTCCTGGGGCTAGCAAACTACTGCCAGGATTTCATCCAAAAAAATTTCTCACATCACTCTGCCCCTGACCCGCCTGTGCTCTGACAAGGTCACCTTTGCCTGGACTCTGGAATGTGCCACTGCCTTTGAGACCCTGAAACTTGCCTTCACCTCTGCCCCCATTCTGGCCATGCCCAACCCATCCAAGCCATTTGTTCTGGAAACCAACGCGTCCAACTTTGCAGTGGGTGGGGTCCTTCTTCAGGAAGGAGGGGATAGTATGCTACATCCTGTAGCATATTACTCCAAGAAGATGCTGCCTGCAGAAGGAAACTACCCAATTTACAACAAAGAGATGCTAGCCATTATGAAGACCCTGAAACATTGGCGCCAATACCTCTGTGGTGCTGAATTCCCAGTAAAGGTCCTGACAGACCACAAGAACTTGGTCTACTTCTTCAAACCACAACAGCTTAACCAACAACAAGCAAGATGGGCTTTAGAACTGGCCAACTACACCCTGACCATAGACTACAAACCAGGGAAAGTGAACGTAGTACCAGACGCCCTGAGTAGAAGATCTGACCTGGCACCCACTCACATGGAAACTTGCGACCACAACACACAAGTACTCCTGGACCCAGCTAGCCTAGGTATTCACCTGGGATTGATGAAGATCAGGGCCAGTAAACCAGAAGTGCTGAAGGCCCAATCACTTGAAAAATTCACCAAAACCATGATTGCTGACCTTTCAAAATCCTTGGATAGCCCCCACTACCAGAAAGGCTACTCATTGAAGGGAACAACACTAATGCTGCACAACAGAATCTTTGTGCCAGAAGGAAGCATCAGGACCAACATCCTGAGAGATTATCACAATTCTGAGATGGCTGGACACCCAGGGAGACTCAAGACCCTCCAGAGCATTAGAAGGAACTTTGCCTGGCCAAAGATGGACCAAGAAGTAAGCGCGTACCTGAAAGGATGTGAGACCTGTGGACAAACCAAGCCCCGCAGAAACAAACCTGAAGGACTTCTAAGACCCTTGGACATACCCCATGGACCGTGGAGATCCGTCTCCATGGACTACATTGTCAAACTGCCCCCCATTCCTCTCCTTCAATGTGATCCTAGTCATGGTAGACCGCTTCACCAAGATGGAATACTTTGTACCTACCATCACCCATTGCACAGCTGCAAAGACTGCCCAACACTTCCAAAAACGCATACTCACCCAACACGGGATGCCAGAGGAGATCATCACAGACAGAGGACCCCAATTCACATCAAACTATTGGACACAAGTAATGAAAGACTTGGGAATCAAGCGGTGTGTATCTACCTCCTACCACCCGCAGACTGACAGCCAAACCAAAAGAGTGAACCAGATCCTTGAACAATACCTTCAATGTTATGCCAACTCCAACCAGGACAACTGGGCCAACATGCTTCCCATGGCCCAGTTTGCCTACAACAGTAAGGACCACGCCTCTACAGGCATGTCCTCATTCAAAGCCAACTATGGGTTTGACCCCACCTGGGATCCCAAGATTGGCAAGAAAGAAACTAACACCACTGGACGTTCCTGGGTCAAGCAGATCCACAACACACAAAAAACATGCTTGACCAACCAGAATTGCGCAGTTCAAACCTACAAGGCCTTTGCTAACCAAAAACGCATACCAGGCCAATCCTTGCAAGTTGGGGATGAAGTATACCTGGACTCCCGTAATGTGCCCCTACATGTCCCCTGTAGGAAGCTAGCTCACCAAAGAAGTGGCCCCCACAAGATCACCAAACTGGTTGGGGAAGTTGCTTACAAGCTCGACCTACCCCCCTCTTGGAGGATTCACGACGTGTTCCACCAATCCCAGTTGTTCAAAAAGGATGGGAACTTGCTTCCCCACCAACGGATTAAGACAGCCCCTCACCCATCCAAACAAACAAACCGCAGTGAGGAATATGAAGTCAAATACATACACGGCAATCAAACTCACTACCAAAAACCCCAGTACTACGTCAATTGGAGAGGATACCCACTGGAAGAAAATAAATGGGAACCGCTGAGCAACCTGACTAATGCCCAAGAAGCCGTCCAACTCTACCTGAACAAGAAGAACCAGAAGGAGGGGGACCCAGGGGAAGAAGGGGAAGAAGGGGATGATTTCAAGATTGACAATTCTTCCCCTTTGGAAACCCAGGCCTGGAAGCGGGATTCAAACCCCAGCCCTGGATCCCTACGGGCCGCCAGGCCTATGGACCGCTGGGCCGCCCGCCCGTGTTTTTTGGGGATTGTACCCCTGCAAGCTGAGGCTCCTGTGAATTCCCAAAGCCAGAATACCAATATCAGCCCAACCATAGTGGCGCCCAAAGAGGAGCCTTTCAAATTGCCTAATGAAGGCAGAGATGGCGCCTATGTAAGCTTCATGAGTTTGAAGTCCTCTCAAGCAACCAATCAGGAGCCTACCCAGGAAAGAGGCACGGGCCTGCAGCCTGGCCCCATGACCACAACGCTAAAGCAAGACAATCAGGTAGCCAAATTGAGAATTTTGACCAATGAAAGAACTCCCGGGCTGAGCGCCATTCTGCTACTTCAGACCCAAGTACCCAATTCCCCCGGCCCAGCTTTCCCCAATGCCCTGATGAACCCATGGAAAACGTTAAGTTTGGAGGTGGGGTGCTATATAGACTAAAGGACCCCACGCTCCAAACTTATTGCCATTTTTAAATAAAGGTTATGTTACTTTGGCTCATACATCTAGTACCATATTTTGTATTTGCCGTCTATAAGTTAAGTTCAAGCTTCCCCGGCCCTCCTGCCCCTCTGCCTGCAGTTTTCTGTCCACCTGGTGCTCCCTTTGGGCCCGTTCATTTTACTGATTACCCATTAAAGCCTGAATATAAGGATTACACACCAGAGAAAATCATCAAACTTGACCCATTAGCCCGCATCCAATCTGCCGTCAGATACAACTGCCAAGGCCCGTGGATATTCTCTACCCCCAAGTTATTTAGAGGAAAATTCAACTACCTACCAGCCTATAACGTCTATATGGAACCACCCGTAACACCAAAACCAATACCAGCCTCTTCCTCCAACCTGCTGACCGACCATACCAGCAAGCTTTTTGGTATAGTTTACATCACTCTCACTGGGGTGGTGGACACCATTGTACCGGCTGACAGCCCATGGTCTTGGTTAGGAAAGTCTGCTTCTTATCTATTGAAGTTAGCCCCTCTCTTGTGGTGGGCCCTGCCCGCAAAAAACCCGGCCCAAGTTACCTTCAAACCTGGCTGGCCAGCCGCCTAAGAGTGGGTCCCTGACAATAGTACTATAAAACTTGTTTTGATGGAATTCAAACAAAATGTCAACAATCTATAACTTGTTCAAAAAATTAGAAGCACACCTGTAAAAGGTTGTTGAAATAGAAAAAATATCAGGGAATTAGTAACAGGAAAGCTGGGTAACAAGGGCCAGCCACTAATCTAGTCAAAAGAAGATGCTCTGGATAAATTGGGAAATATTATAGATAAAAAGAACAAAGAAGTGTTACTTAATCTACAGGAAAAAATTTATCAAGTCTGAAGTTCAACAACACGGCCTATAATTTGTGGGAGTTCTGGCAGGGGGCTAAAGAAAACAATAAGATCAAACTAATTGAAGGAAGTGAAATTCAAAAGGAATCAACACCAATGAAGAAGAAAACAACCAAATGGAAACAGATGAAAATGAAACACAAGCAAGAAGCAGCAGCGCTTCAAGAAATACAGAAGCTTTATCAAATGAAAACCAAGAAGAAGCACAAGTAGCAAGAAATATAAGAAAAATTCAGCCTAGAAAAATTAATGAAGAGCATCCAACACTCATGAAGTTTTCTGAAGTGGCGCCTGTGGCTGAGGGGGCCACAGGGGAAACAATTAGTAAGTCTTTTTATGTTTTACTTATATTTATTTTATTCATCACCAGGAATGGGGATGAGGTTGCAGAAGTGGCAGCTTATACACTGAGTTGGTTTTACGGGGGTTACCAGTCACTGGTGGCCCCTTTAAAACAAATAAATAAAAACCAAATAAATAAAATAATTCAACAGAATATGAATAAAATTTCAAATATTGAAGCTAAAGATAGGGAATATTTACCACCCGCGGGGTGCTCGCCATGGATAAGAGAAGCATATAAAATAGGATCAAATATCAACTTCAAAGAAATGAATGAAATTTACAGGGATATCAAACTGAACTTCAATGAATATATATATGAAAGCATTTGAAGATGCCCCTTCACAAACATCAACAAATATGAAAAGAATTTAATAAAACTGACTTTCAAATTAGAACTCAATATTTAAAGACTGCAATTTTTAATGAAGTATTTAAGCAACTGTCAAATAAAGTTGGGGATGCAGTCCTTGTGAATAATTTTAAACCTTTATTAATATTGTTTGCTGAGGCCTGGGGGGCTGACTTAAGTCAGGCGCCCCCCAGAACCCTCTTCAAGTTCAATCAAACATCCTATATTAATAGGTTAGTTCAAACTTTTAAAAAAATATGCATGTTCTTGTAAAATTATACCTTGCAGAGAATCCACGTTGCGGTATACCTGGGAATCCTCCTTTACACTGCATATTAAAAACCAACGTCAAAAAGTTGGAGGATGTACCTATTCACATGGATATTTGCCGTGTAGCCCTCAACTTCCAGAAGACACCACAGTGATATAGGACAGTTGAGCACGTCCTGTATGACTCCTTTGCATTGGCAACGTTATAAAGGTACTATGTGCCCCCTGAAAAAAAAACCTATTGATTGATTCCCTCACCCGCCTGCCTTTTATCAAACAATCAACAACCACCGGGGTACAGGGCGCCACCCCTCTAGCAATCACATCCAGGGTTGTCCACCACGTACAGAAGAGTATGTGGATCCAATGAGATGCTTTAGCCAAAAACTTAATTTTGGGGTATAATTCCCTGGAATAATTACATTTCCTTTGCAATCAACATCCCCCAATAAATATTTTCCCCTTTCAAATTAAATTTTTAATATCAAATATTATAATATTGAATAAATCACAATTTAATAAAAATAGTTAAATTTCAAATATTTAATCTTTAATATATAAATTTTAAGATTTATAATTATAATTTTACTTTTAACATTTTAATTTTTATTTTAAATTTTAGAATGTAAATTATAATATCAATATATCTAAATATATTACAAGACATTAGTTAAAGTTGCGACCACATCAAATATTAAAAATAAGTTAAAAATGTTTTTATTTATTAGCTTGTTGAATATGGGTTTATTTATCACTTAGATAAACATTGAGAATTGAATTTATCCGCATCATGCAGCCTTCTCCACTTTTTTTCTAAACAAATAATTGTTTAGAACTCAAATTACCTTTCCCTTGTAATGTGATTTGGTAAACATATTTGATATACTTGATCCATGTCCTAAGTACTAATTAGTAAGCAATACATGAAAATCATTGGTTGCTGTGTTGTGTGGTTATAGTGGCACTGAAATAACAAGGATCAGATGATGACATGCAAGGTCCAATTTGTGGCTTAAAAAAGCCAAATTATTATCAACAATTCACAATTATTTAAATAAACTAATTTATTTCTATCTTTTTTAATTTATTCATTTGTTAGCGCAAAAGCCAATAATAATATTCAGTGCATTATAATAAAAATATTTGTCCTCATACCTAGTATAATTAATTTTAATTACTTTTCTACATATTCTTATATGTCTATAATACATTCAAACTTCACATTATTATATATAAATAATAATTATTGAGTCCTAATAAAAAACTAAATAAAATTAAAACTAAATAAAACCCAGAGCGCTCATTTATCTGATTGGCTCGGAGGCCAGGGCTTTAGGGAGGAAGGATTCCAAGTGCTCATAGAAAGCTGCCATCACATTGGGTGGCATTGCAAATTGGCTGATCTCAAGAATGTTGAAGAGATCCTCTATGTCCTGAGGGAGGCCTTGTTTCACCTTATTTTTGATCCAACCAAACACCTCCTCAATTGGATTCAGAAATGGAGAATAGGGCAAAAGAAAGAGGAGTCTCTTTGGGCAGTCTGAAAGGCAGTGGCTGGCAGAATGGCTGTTTTTGTCAATGGGGGACTCAGATACAACCAGATCACCTTTGTGGAGCCTAACATTATCAAGCACAACAACGTTAGTTGTGCCGCGGTAATTTATCTGAAGGTACTCCTTGACGGCTCAGAGAAAATTGAGGAAAGTCCTGCTGTTATGGGAGCCTTTATTCATCTGATACTGGTCCAACCCGCAAGGACCAAGAAGCGCAACCATGGAATAGGTCTGGGAACAGACAGCTGCACAATGGGCTATGCCGTCCTTGGACCCCTTCTCAATCCACTCATGCCTAGACCTGAGTGAGGAGAAAAATGGCAATTTATTGATATAGAAGAACTGGACATTCCCAGTCTCATTTAGTGCCAGATATGTCTTGGCATAAATACATCAATCCTTGATGGTCTTTTCACTGTTCCTATTGTACAGAGAAACTCCGAACACCTTCCACAAGAAGCCCAAATCAACCATTGCTTTGTAAACAATGGTTTTAGAAACAGAAAGCTCAAACTATGTGACAAGCATTAATTGGACAGAAAGTGTGTTCAGGTGACAATCCTTGGCTACCCACTGCTTGATTGCATCAATATGAAGGGGCTGAAGGAGTTTGGGCTGCTGCTTAGCCTTGGTATATTTGGCAATTTGCCGGTGTTGCCATACTTAGTGTTGATGTTGACAATGTATCTGGCTGTGACACCAAATTGGGACGCAATATCCCAAACCGCTTATTCCCCCATTCAAGCAGTTGAGGAGAGCTTCATGCTCACTATCTGTCAACCGACGCTGGCCCTTGGCAGGTACCACAACATCCTGGCTACCAGGCTCAACACAGGGGATGGGGACCTTTGTGTAGAAGGTGGGATCACGCTTGCTCACAGTGGCACTGTCAATGGTGGCATAAGACACAGGCACAAATGGCTCCTCAGTTGTGGCTAATGGCTGATAGGAGGTGTCAAAGACGCGGGGGCAAGAAGTGGCAACTCTTGGGTCAAGAGTGCGGGGCCGGGTGACAACTGGGTATACAGTGGAGGTGTAAGTAACCTCAGTGTTCCCGGTGACCCTGGTGTAGGAGACTTTTGTGGCAGGCCTTGAGAGTGGCTTCTGTCTGGGATTCAGTCTGGTTGATCAGGCTTGGGATGTGGTCGGTGGTTGACTGGCTATGACACCTTGGGAGGCCTGTGTATTGGCATGACTCCCCTTGAGTTGGGTTCTGGGTCTGTTCTTGGACCCTCTGGGATGCCCTTGTGGACAGGCTGCCCCGCGGGCTGGTGCAGGAGCAGGTTGAGAATGCAATTGACGGTCCATAAAAACAAAATAAAAAATATATTTTAGATTAAATATTATTTATTTGGATTTATTGGTTTAGTTGTGGGTAGTTATTTTCTCTTGAGTTAGCCTTGAATAGTAACAGAATTTCTATATCCGTGATTTGAAGTGTATAATATTGAATAATTTCCAGGTTTGGATGATTTTAAAGTTTAATCACTTTTTATGTCTAATTATGGTTATTGAGATTGAATTTTTAGTTTGATTTTAGTTGTGGTGGAGATTCTTGATTTGGGTTGGTGTTTCCTAGTGTGCATACTGTGCATTCAATTTGGATTCCAGTTCCTGCAATTAATATCTGAGATTACTAGTGGTATTCAAAAGTGATTTGAAATTTGGTTCTTGGATTTGACAATCCCGCAATTTCAAAAAACATAGTAAACTCAATGAAAATGGTTGATGGATTTGAACACTTCAAATCTGATTCCAGTTACTTCATTTTGTCCATTGTATTTATGCAGCTCAACTTGAACTTTGCAAAGTGTCTATGAGTTCCCTCATTTTCAAATATTCAAACAAATACTCAAAAAAATCAATTTAATTAAAAAAAGGCCATCCCACAAAAGTGATTTGAAATTTGGACCAAGGATTTGACAATCCCGCATTCTTACGTTCAGGTTCTGAATTAAAGTAACCCTAACCAAAGTAGCCCAAGATAAATAGCCTGTGAAAGCATCAGAGTGTCTTCTGAATAAAGTTCAGGACATTGAGATACAACATAATTTTCAGTTTCAAAGACAGGGGGTACAACTCCAAGATTGGCAGGCATGAAATTAACATTGGGCGGTGCCAACAACAAAGATCCAACTGCAGGGCCCCATCTTCCAGTAATGATTTGGCTGAGAATCAGATTGTAGGGAATGTAGTGCAACAATACAACTACAGGATGCATTTGAAATTAAAGTTAGGCCAAGGGATATTTGATTTTATTGAGTAAATTTTTTGCTGTTTCAACTCTTAAGAGTTGAAACAGTAAAAATTATTCAATATATATCAAAAATTGACTAAGCAATACTGCCTGGATCCTGAGCTCCTATTCCTTCCACATTGTCAAGTGAGTATCTGGTCCAGGTTGCAAAGAACCCTTGGGTGACCAATTTCTGATGACCATGCTGATAAATAAGTTCATATCAGGTGACCTTTAAATTATGTTAATTTATCAACGTCAACTTACAGGGGGGAATCAGATTTGACTGGCAAACTGGAGCAGCTGTAACCCATTTGCAATCAACTTTTTGATTCAAGTCCATTAAATCAGTCAGTTTTGTTAAAGGTTTTATGGCTTTCCAAGCTTTCCTACTTGGCTGAATAATCCTTGGCATTATGGAACTTACTGTGACAGTTACTGCCTACAAGGATGCTCAATTGGTCCGCCTTGACCCGGTGGTCCTCAATGGAGTTTACTGTGTAAACTCCATTGAGCTTGTTTGGGACGTCCTGGAAACACTCCCATTCAAGAATGTACCAGAGATGAGCCAGGCCCATGTGGCTGCTTGCTTCTGCTTCCCGGTGGAGCACACCTTATCTTACCTTCTGGTAAACTTTGGGCGTGAGGTAAGAAAATTGGCTGTTGCAGATGCAACAGCTGTGAAGAAGACCAAAATCCTCCTTGCTGACTTTGGGCTGGCCTGGAGTGCCAACAAGACAGGGATCCCTCTGTCTATGGATCTTACCTTTGGTAAGACCAAGCATGAGAAGAAGATTTTTTCTGTGTATAATAAACTCTGTGAGTTTACAGAGGCCTTTGCTGGACAAAGGCTTCATCTGGTGATTTACCTTGGTGATCTCTTTTACTTTGAGATGAGCGCGTCCGTAGAGAACTTGGACAGGGTCCTTATCAGGATCAAGGAGGCAGGGCTCTCTCTAGACAACAAGAAAGTACCCCTGGGCTACAGCTTGTTGGACCATGTAATCCAGGATGCCCTGATCCTGGCAGGGATTTACAGGACTGCAGCCCCAGCAGAAAAGCTGCTCCTGAAATCCCACCTCACTATACTTCCTTTTACTAGCCACCAAGAATTTTTCAATCAGGGTGTATCCATTGTCTACGGTGTGGCAGTGGAGGTTGTGTGTCACCTCCATTTCCGGGTGGGTACATACCAAAGAACCCACTACAGGCGCCCTCCATAAAAATCTCTTTCCTTGATATGAGCTACACTTTTAAATTTTTCTTTTTAAAATAATTAATTTTTCCAATTATTATTTTAGCAAACAATTTTTGCAAAAAAAACCAAAGAGGGTCTTCATAAAAGCATAATAATATATGTTAATAAATTTTGCTTCTAACTGGTACACTTTAAATTTAATTTTTTTAATTTCATTCTTATATTTATTTGACAAGAATGATATATATATATGCGCAATCCATTATCAAGTGTTTGGGATAGCCTCAGAGGCCATAATAAAATAATTTAATAAAAATAAATAAATTACAAACCTTCATTGATGATCCCACTGAATGTGATTGTGGGCTTGGAAGATTCTAAATATGAAATGATAATTAATAAATCTTAAATAGTAAATTAGAGAATATAAAAAAGTTGGACACACTACACCTTCAATTGATTGGCTGTTTGGCTAGGCACATGGGATGAACAAATCAGTGTGGCTATAGAATTTGGCCACGGTCTCAGCTGAGAGGGTGTGGATCTTGGCCTGGAGCAAATTAAACAGGTCTTTGGTCCCAGTTGGGGTTCCTTGCTTGACGACTTGCTTGGGCCACCCAAAGACTTCCTTGATGGGATTTAGGAAGGGCAAATAGGCAGGGAGGAAGAGAAGGCGCAAATCTTCTGTGGTCAATTGCTGAGGGCCCACTGCACTTCTGGTGTCAATTGATGGAAATTCTGCAAGAATATCTGCCACCTTGTGGAGATCAACATTGTCCAGTACTATTAAATTGGTGAAGCCTGGGCTTGTGTGCCTCCGGTGCTCCTGGACCAATCAGAGAAATGATAGAAAGGTGCTGCTATTATGTGAACCCAATATCATTTGGTAGAGCTTGACCCCCTTTGGACCAAGGAGAGCCACCATTGAGTAGGCTGTGGCGCAGACTTCAGCACGCCAAGTCATCCCATCATTGGAGCCTTTTGGGACATACACATATGCATCCTGCATAGATGAGTCAAATGCTGATTTGTCAAAATAGTAGAATTTGACCGTCCCCTTGGCTTTGAGGGCAGTGTACGCCTCTGTGTTTTTTTCTGGGTCTTGATATTGGTTGGGCTATTACAATTGTATTGAGATACCCCAAGTTTTTTCCATGAAAACCATATACCCTTTACCAGATAGTAGTAAAAAATCAAGGCTTGAATCCCAAAAGTAGATTTGACCATGGCCTGTATATTTGCCAGTTCAAGATGACAGTCCCGGGTTATCCACTGGCAGATTGCCTATTTGTTCTCCTTGGTAAGCATAGTGAAAACGCGCAAGGATTTCTCTGCGGCATGGACTCGGCCAATCTCAATGAAGGTGTTGAATGTCTTGGAGGCGTACTTGGGATCCACACCAAAAAGAGCCACAACTGCCTTTTAGTCAACAGATTCCTGCATTAGCTTGAGAAGGATGATGTGCTTTATATTGGGAATGCATTTCTGAGCGGGCTTTGTGGGTTCAGACAGGCCAGGATCCTGATTGGTGACAGGTTTTCAAGGCATGGGTACCTTGGTGTAGAATGCAGCAATTTTTTAACACTAACTGCCCCTCTGTGGTTCTATAGAACTTGGGCTTGTTGTCGTCTTCTTGGTCACCATCACTAACGTAAGGCTCATAAGTGATGTCAAGCACAGGCTTCACTTTCTCCAGCATGGCTGACAGGACCAACTCTTGCCGGTACATAACGTCAAACACATAGGAGGTAAGTTCAATCTCTTTGCTCCTGACTGTTTTGGTTGTGGTAACCTTAGTGGGCTTCCAGGTCAGCTTGGGGACCCAAGGGTTGATGCTTCACATCCTAGCAGCTTGTGTGTCTTGAACCAGCTGTGTCAGTGCAGCATCACTATTGAACTTTCCTCTCCCATCTTCTTCCTGAGTAGGCACTTGGGTTGCACTAACTCTGTTCTTTGACCTGTGGGGGCAACAGCAACCGCAGTGCACAACAGGTGCATTGTTACTCTGTTGTAGTGTACCTTTCATTTTAAAATTTAATAAAATACTAAATAAAACTTAATTAAGTTATACACTGTTTTTAATTTTTACTTCTTATCTGAATGTGGATATTTAATTAGAGTTTTACCCACCCAATATCCTGATTATAGATTTTTTTATTTCTTAATTAGGGTTTTTGGTTTTACAACACTCATTTTAGAATACCTAAAAATATTTCTACCCATTTTCCCAGATTTTACGCAAAATTAAGCACCCAACACAATATTTTTAAAATTTATGTTTCAGATTGTGTGCCCTATTTTAGATACCTTGGTATCATTCTTGATTACAATTCATTGCACACAACATTTGAATGATTTCATTTACATAGTGAGCTGCTATTGTGTTTTGGTTTTGGTTTGAGTTTTGACTCACCGTGCTTGGGTGTATTTTGTCACCAATTTACATAGTAAGCATATGGGTCATTATTTTTCTTGTTATGCCTAGGCGCCAGATTGATTATTTTATAACTTAATCACATTATTCATATTCAAATTATTTAGAAAGCTTAAAATACAATTGATCCCAAAACTTTAATTGATCTTGGGCTTAGAAGATTTTTTTAAAAATGAGTCATCAATTTTAGAATTGAAAATAGCAACTTATAGTATTACTGAAAATATCTTAAGTGCTACTACAAACTACAAACCAAAAATATTTATGATGAGTTGCATGGGAGAGTAATAGCAGCCCCAAAGCTATAAATGATATTACCCTATCTTTGGACCATCATAAATATTCCTAGTTTGTTTCAGAAAAAAAGGTTGTTGTTTTTGAAAGACTACTGTAGATTCAGAGCCTAAAGGTAAAAATGCGGGATTGTCAAATTCTTTTGCATGAACTCACCAGCTTAATGGAGTAATTTTCATCCCAGAACAACTTACTTTTTATATAAAATGATGAAAAATATTCCAGTAAGTTGGTGAGTTTATGCAAAAGAATTTGACAATCCCGCATTTTTACCTTTAGGTTCTGAATCTACAGTAATAACTATATTTAAAATACACCCTTTAGTAAGTTGCCCTACTTCATGAACTTGCCCCAATACACCACTAGCATCTTCTGATATTTTTGTTTCTTTGGTATCATCACATGATTTCAAATGATAATTTAGCTCAGAATATTCTGATAAACCTTTAAATGGCAGAGGTGAAGTATATAACTTCCCATCTTTCATCAAATATGAAAGATTAATACACATATTTTTAACTTCAAGCTCTCTTTTTATAGGTCTAACTTTTCTTTCATAAATATAAAAGAATGACTTTTGAGAAATATTTGAGCCTGATAGTGCTGATTTATATAATTCTTTTCTTCTTTCTTCTTTCTTCTTTCTCACAAATATTTTTTAGATCATTTATATTCTTAATATAAAGCTGGTTTTCTTTCTCTTTTAATGTTTTTGATATTACACCAAAGTGACCATCAACAATGCTTTTTCCATGACATTCTACAAAACAATTATATTTTATAGAACCTTTAATGTATTTTGGTGCCTCTTTAAAAGATAATATAGGAATTCATATGATCTAAAATGATTTCCATTATCAGTCCACACTTTTATATAATTTATTTTTTTAACTTATCTAATTTAAGAAGGCTTATTAGATATTCACCTGAAAATAAAGAATCATGTGATAATATTTGAGACAAAAAATCATGGTATTCATATTTAACTTTATTGTTTTCTTTAAATTCCAATACAAACCCTAATAATGAGATAGGGTTTTTTGAATAAAAACAATTATTGGTCTCAATTGGACCACCTCCAACCTTTAAGTTTTCTTTATAATCTATAACTACAACACAAGACTCATCATCTAATTTTTTAATATCTTTTTTATATTCCCTATTTTGATGAACATAAAAGTCTTGGTGCTGCTTAATAGACTTTAAGTCATTGTCTATAGATTCTGGTAATGTAAGTTTTTACTTTCACATTATTCCTTCTTTTTTCTAGTGAATTTTTTAAATTACAAATATTGCATATATCAGTTTGTTTTTTACTTTTTATTATATTTTTAGGGATTAATTTATAGTAAGTGGAAATTGAAACTGAAATTTAATTTTTTATTTTCATATATTTCTTTTTTTGTTTTAAGTAGAGAGTATTTAATTTCAGTTGAGTAATTACTCATCTCTTTTTCTATATCTTTATAAATTTTTTCAGGCACCCTTTTTGTAAACAGGCTTGTTTCAAAAGAATTTTCCAGCAGTTTTTTAATTATTTTTTTATTATTTCTTATTTTAATGAATAGTTATCATTTTTGTGGCTTTCTTTGTTTAAGCTTACATTTTTATTTTTACTTATTTCTCTTGAGCATTCAAACTCACTTTCAGTCATATTAAATCCCATATCATTAAGCTCTTTTAAAGATTAACTGGAAGTGACCAGAGATCGCAAGGCTGTGAGATGCTTTTGGGGAGAAGATTTCAGGAGATCATTTAAGTTTTCAATGGACTTATTGCCTTTTTGATTTGAATAGTTGGAAGGAACTGAGATCTCCCAAATTCAGTTTGAGTAAGGAAGTGCTTGATGAAAGTAAAAAGATCATCATCAGCAATAAAGAGGAATGCCTTTTTTAACATTGCAATTCTTTCTCTTTTTGTTGAAGCTCCCAAGGAAAAAAGGGGTAGCATGGCAGAAGTAAATTTAACTGGAGACATGGTAGTATTTTGAATCTGTAATTAGGTCAGATCTCTTAAATGTGCCTTAATGATGGAGTAGTTCTGATCAGAGTGTGGCCTTTGAATGGGGTCTTTTGGATTAGAAGCTTTGAGGTGCTTTAGTTCTTATAGATCAAGCTAAATAGCACCATTCTGAAAGAAATAGTGTGATAGCTTTTACTATAGTTTGAACTTGAATTTATGTTTGTAGAATTAATTAAATACCCAGTTTTTATGCACAAGTGATTCATGTGAAGCAGTAAGAATCATTATTACATCATATCCTCTTTATAATCAATGCAAATCAATTAAAATGATGTATTTAGTTAACTGTAACTCTTCCACATATTTTTAAAATGATAAAGTATTAAAGAAGTCTATTTAAAGAATGCTCAATTTGAGGTTCAAAGCTCACTTGAACCTTAAAATTAATCTAAACAGTGATAAAAATATTATAACTTCAAACTACCATAAAATCCTAAAGAATTGAGCTTTTTGAATAAAATAAAAAAGCAAAAATAAAGCTCTCAATCTTATCTTTAATTTCATCAAATAAAAAAGTATATATTAATTAATAAAAAATTAAATTTTTTGCTTAAAGCAATATATTTTATTTCTTTATCAAAATAATATAATAAAATCTGGCATATGCTCTTTTAAATTGCTCTCGCTTTAATATTTGATATAGTATACATATTAATATTTTTACACTGATAGAAAGATAAGATTCTTAGCTTCATTTTGATAGCTTACAGTGAAAAAATATTAAATATTTGTTGAGTTATTACTGTTTTAAATATAAACATTTGTAATTTGTTTTTTTAAATCGAACTGTGCTATACTGCGACTTGAGCAGCATGTGTATTAGAAAATGGCCTAATTCCTAAAATAATGACCCATATGTACACCGAAAGTCAACTCACACCATTTCATTTGTGAATCAATATATTTCGGATAGTATTTTGAATAGTCTCGCTTGGCGTGTGAGCACTTCTTTGCTGTGTTGACCCATTTTGCCCATTAAAGCAAAAAAATCCCTGTTAACAGAGTGTATATTTTAACCTGATAGTTGGAATTTGCTTAAATCTGAAATCATTTCGTTTAAATCTGAGGTATTTTCGGTTGTTGTCATAGCTTTTAAAACTACTGTATGACACTTCCAGAAAGAATCTGATTCTACTATCCAAATCCTGGCCAACTTGGAATGCAGTCTGAAACTCCTCTGCAGCCCTAGCTGCAAGATCCCAACTTGCAGATAGTGCCGCTTTTCATTGGACGGTTTCGTGTAGTTACTTGAATCTGAGGGTTTAAATATCGTATTTCAACTGCTCAGAAAGTGAGGTGCTGGGGCATAAAAATATAGTTTAAATCTTACCATGCATCATGTGCTCTAAAAACCAAGTCTAAATTTGAGTTTCGGGATCGATATGATGAAGAGCTGCTTGCGATTGCTAGACTAATAAGGCTTGCTTCTTTCGTCAATTTGATTATGTAAATTTCTATTTTGTCTTCTGCTTTGTTGAATAAGAAAATTGGATTGATTTACTTTACATATTCCTCCAAATGCCTCGACTGAAGCTTGGGTTGGAAGCTCATTGAATTAAAAAATATTTAAAATAATTTATTTCAAGGGCAGTCTAGCATTTGTAGAGCAGATGGTTTCTACTCAAGAACATGCCCTGGCGCACTGAGCCATTCTTCGGGGGGACCAAATTTCTCAGGCTTACGGTAGCCACACCCGTTCTTGTTCTTGTCTTCTGCCCCGAGAGGACACTTATGGACGCTGTTAGTAGACCAGTAGCGGCACTGATCATTCCTTGAGGTGACAGCATCCCCTCCCTTGAAAACGGGCTTGGGCTTGGCCCCAGACTTCGTTCCGCCCTGCACTTGCAGATCCGCACATGAGACGTAGTGGGCAAAGGACGTTTTTCTGTCGGCATAATAAACACCGCCACCATACCACTTCCACTGTAAAGTGACTGGTCCGTCGTGAAGATTTCCTGGGATGTGGATGTCAGTAGAGCACATGTCATCCCCAGGCCCATTGTTTTTCCCGAGGATCTCCTGGTGCTCGCTCTCCTTGCAGTTCGTCTCGTAACATACATACTTGATGGGGTTGCTATCGAACTTGCTTTCTTCATCCGAGTCTTTCCAGGGAACCATGGCCAAGCGCACAAACCCGCCGGGATGGTGCTGGCGCTTCCACTTGACGGTCATCTTATCGCCTCGCTTGACTTTGAGCATTCCTGGCCCAAGGTTGGCCTTGTTTTTGGGAGAGTCACACGCCGTTTTACAGTTCTCGCCCCGCGAGCAGTAGCCCCACCACTGTAAGTTGCCGCGCGGCTTTGGATAGAACATGTTGCTATGGCATTGCACACCTGCAAGTACAACTGCAAGTAGGAGTTCAGGCTTCATTACACTCTTCGACTTTGATCCTGTCCTTTTATAAAACCCTGCTGCAAGGGCATACCTAATAAGTTACCATGTGGGATGCTCTTGCATCGCACTTTGCCTCGACATTGACAAACATGTTATTCCTTGAACCTGGATTCTAGCCTGTTCGTCTGGATTGGGTAGAACAGCAAACACTAGCACATGTATTTTATTCATTCCATATGGACTCTATTCTGGGTCGGTCTCTTAATGACATATCTGTATCAACCTCTAAAAATTGCTTTGCAGTCTGCATCGACTGCGATATCAAAAAGTCACAGTGTGGTGTGACAATCTGTAATTAAAGCTTAGTCAACATATTTTGCAAATATATTATTTTTCATAAATTTTTATTTTAAATTGATTTTAATTTTATGATAAAATATACAGAAAAAGTAAGTTTAACTTAAAGTTGTTAGGATTTGTTTTTGCCATAGATGACGTCATATATAACCTGGACTGATTTACATCGATACCTGGATATATTTGAGTATGATTGTTTTTATATTGATGGGAAATAAATTAAGCCCAATCATTCAATTTAAATGCAAATAATCTAAAATTAATATTTGTGCCGTTGCTTTGGAACTCATGCCAAGTCCTTTAATAGCGGGTAAAAATATAACAACACAAATACACATTCTGGGATATTTGGATTTGGCTTGAACATAAAAACAATTATGCTAAAACATTGCCAGATACTGATGTAAAATATTTTAGTTTCCAATATGATATATGACGTCAGCTATAGCAAAAAAACTAGCTTCTTGAAATTAAACTTGCTTTTTCTAAATGTTTGATCATAAATTTAAAGAAGCCAAATTAGCTTAAAAATATATATTAAAAGTGAAATTATGGCTTAATTAAATATATCGTCATACATGCACCATGACTTAAGCTTTAGTCACAAGTTGTCACCAATACTTCAACTTCTGATATCACAATTATTGCAATTTGTGGACTGGCTTTAAGAGTTGGACGTAGCAGAATGTATCTTGAATGAATAAACAGAGGTTATAAAACTGTTTTTCCCTACTCCATGATGGATGATCTTTAGAACATAGCCTTTTTGATAATCTTTTTTGTGAGACTTTTTTAATTTAAGATTTCTATTGAATGATGATTTACTTTGGCCATGCAATCCAGCATACTAAGATCAAAAGGGATCATGATAAAACGTGCTTCAACATCCAGCCGGTACTACTTTGGCATAATCAAATTTAGTCCAACCCCTACTGAGACCCCAACCTCTCCAGTATGTTTAGACGGACATGTCAGACAAGATTACTATACATCTGCCGATAGAATCCCACCAATCATGGATGATCGTATCCAGGATTGGGCCCATCCTGAGGTATGTGGTACTGAGTCCCAGCAAGCACATGCTTACACAGGTTGTGCAGAGACACTTCAATTTTACATGGACATTACTGACCTTGTGACATGATCTTGTCCTTCGTGAAGGGTTTGGCCATTGCATCTAGGGTTGCATCAGATATGCACTGATGACTGGTTTATAATAAAGCAGCCACCCAGAGCAAACCTGGTCCCAATTCTTATGAAATCAGGCAGGCCCCACCTTTATCGGAATTGGGGTCCTACTTTTTCACGGGTGAGTGATCTATTCTTGGATCTTATTATGTGCATTGAATGAGTTATTTGCACTTTATTTTTAAATAAATTTTACTTTAATCTATATGTGATATATTGATTATTTGTTATGATTGCCACACACCCGTATTTTCACCCTTGGATTTCTGCCTGGATGCCAAGTGATTGCACAACTATTCCACAGGAAAGAATCCTTCCCCATCCAGATCCTTTCTGAAAACATTGATTCTCCAAGCTAGGGTCCCGCAGTTCCAGAACGGATCCAATCCGGCCAGCTACATTCCGGCAAAGGCTGGATCCGCAGATATCTTATCCACCACAACCCTAATTATACCCATGCTTCAGAAGCTTATCAACTTTACTTGAACAAGCAATCCAAACAAAATCCTCATAATCAATGGATGTCCAGATACCCTGCCGAAATCGCCCATCCAAATCGAGTTGCATGCCTTGAAAGAACCCTCCCCAAGTTTTAAATTGTCACCCTTCCACCCAACCAACCTTTTTTGCACATGATTTGTCCCAAACATCTTCAATATGTCAAAGCTACAAGCCAGTTTGTATATATTGCTCCCAAAGTGGCCATCTTTGACCTAATTTTCAAGCCCTATGCAAAGACCAAATGATTTACTTCCTTGATAGAATTTTCACACGCCCCAGGAAACTATGGACAGAGATAGGAGGAACCCCAGAAGAAAGAAGTAAAAAAATATCATAGCAAGCACCGCAAACACTCAGAGATCTGCCAATGGCCTTCTACTTCCCAACCAGGGCTGTGTAAAACCATCCAGACACTGTGTTAAAGTTAGTTTAAAGTCATTCCCTCCTTTGGCTTTAGATAGGGACATTTCCCCCAAAGAACCAAGAAATCCCCCAGATTCTGGCCAAACCTCTAAATCCACTGAGAGATTTGGCGCACACAATTGACCAGAGATTTGTTCTGGTGTACCCCTCCCAGGCTGGGCCCATCAATTCCCAGTTTTGTGTCCAACTTGGAAAGAAAATCTAATTAATTTGGACTATTTACTGCATGGTTTCACCCCCATTTAAAACAAATGCTCTCCAGCCAATCATCACACACCAATTCAAGACCCTCCTTCTCCTTCAAATCCCTAGATTTGAGCTGCTCTTCCCCACTCTTAGCTCCTGACCAATTAGACCCAGTTGAGGAAATTAATCAAAAACACTCCAGTCCCCTGTATTAGAGCTATAAGAATCCTCTTCTGGCCAATCAGGAAGCCCCCCTGCCCCCAATGTGTAAGGTCTGAGGCTTATGGGTTAATTAGTATAAACTAAAGCCTTCAATCCCAGGATATTTATATTGATTGAATATAGAAATGTAGGTAAGTTTTGCATTAATAACAGAATTGTGGCTCCTAATAACTTATAAGTAGTGAAGTAAGGACTAAGGTGGTTGATTAAACCTAAGAAGATAAAATAAAGTCCAGTCTTAATAACAGAAGATTGGGTTAGGAATTTTATTTCAAGGTCAGGTTACTGATTGCCACTAACTGGTGGGTTAAACTATTGACTATCAAAGCTTGTGCATCACTAAAAAGGGTACCTAACTGTTGGAAAGCTAGCCAAGAAGGATCATGAAGTAAAGCTGAAGATTCAAAGATGGAAATGGAAAAAGAGAAAACAGGCTTCAAGAAAAGCACAAGCCACAAAACCTAACAAGTACCTTTTTGGGGTGCAGGTCAAACAATCTCAACTTAGAGTTGAGAGTGAAGAAACCCAAGCCTTTTTGTTGTGCTTGGAAAATTGAGGTGCAGCAAAGGAAGTAAAATATTAACAAGAACTGGTTAAGAAGCAAGAATCACGGCACAAAAACATCAGCTGAATTTCCTAACTTAAAAAAGTTAAAGGAAGAGAGAAAATAAGCAAACAGAAAGAGCAGGAGCAGGTGACGCACTGTATAGAGCAAAAGCGGCAGAAAAACAAGGAAACCCCCATCCAAGATTGAATGTGTGATTGAATTTTAGAAACAGCAAAAGATAAGATTTTGGATCAAACTATAATAATAAAATCAAATAGATCCCGGGTTCAAAACTTGTCGGAGGCAAAGGTAAGTTTGGAAGTAAATTATTAACCAACTTTAAATGTTTTAAGGTTAATTTCAAGATGGTGAGGACTGAAAAGTTGATGTCAAAATAAAATAATGTTGTAACTGTGCATAAAAAGCTGTAAAAAAGAACCAAGATAAGGAATTAAAGGGAACTTCATAATAGCAGCTAAAGTGAATCCTGACATAATGGTCCCAAGATTGCTGAACCCATTCCTTAGTTTTCAGGCAGGTCCCCTTGGGATGCCTTCTTGTCAATTTTTAAAAAAAAAATTAAGGTGCTGTCAAAACCGCAGGCTCTACCCGCCAGCAAGGTTCCAACCAAGCGGGTTTGTGACCCGCAATCCAATTATCCGGTCACCCGAAGCCAGACTAGGAAGTCAACTCAAATTGCCAAATCCAACAACATGAACAAATGCTGATCCCCTATGGTGGATACCTAGTTTTGGCGCTTGACTCATTACCAGGATCAAGCCACCCCCTTCACCATCCAACCGTGTGATCAACGCTATCATGTTCCTGCTACCCATGATTCACACCAACAATATAATCATTATCTCACAATAAAGATTATTATCTATCTTCTAAATATTTTTCCCCATGTAACTCTGCTAAAACAGCACAGTTACAATATTGTAGCACAGGTAGGCTCTCTATCCTACCTTATCTTGAAAAATTTGCCTGTTGCCCGCACATGCCGCGGCCAACAAATCCTCGACAGAATCATGTCTGGCCTCCTGCCCGACTGGACTCCGTATACTCCTGGTACCGAGATACCCAATGGTTTTGTCCTATACCAAAACACAGTAATCCCGCTATCCGCCTTCAACGCTATGTCTGTGCAAGGTTTCTTTCAGGCTCCCTCCTTGATGCTGCTACCAGCTGATGAAACCACCATGCCCGCCTATGTAGCGCAAAGGCTATGAAGCGCTGCCTTGGAACCCTTTGCTGGGGCCAACAACAACAACACCGCTGCATGGATCCAGTCCGCCCAGAGCAAGCTGGCTCAGATGGAATGCCCACAGTGATTTTGGATCACAGATATTTCCATTTTCCTGATGCATGATGCTGGCACTTGGTGCAACAAATGGCACAAAGAGCACACTGACAAGAACTGGGATACCTTTAAGCAAGATTTCCTGGCAAGGTTTGTGCTTAAAGATACAGCGCTCATGATCATACTCCAAGTAAAGAACCTGACCCAGACAGGCACTGTTAAAGAACTCACCCGTGTCTACAAGGAACTCCGTCTTTGCACTCCATCCAACATGGCCTTTTACACCCCAGCCACATACCTCATGTACTATGACACCCTCAAATTGCATGTAATGAGGCATGTAAACCTGGACCAGGTTACCAACCTGCAAAGCCTGTACTGTGAAGCAGAAAAAGCGGAACAAACATCTAACGCTCTGCACAAGGCACAGACTGTAAAACAATAAAGGCCCAAGGATTCCCATCCAAGCGGGCGCGCTGCTTGACCACCTCCTGGAGGCAACAGGAACAACACCAACCACAAACCCACGGGTTTAAATGGGCATGGAAATGGAAACAATGGCCAGTTACATCACACCCATTTCCGTATCACCACCACACAAGGCAACCAAGATGAGGAAAAGCCCGGGGAGAGCACTAAGCGAGCCAAGCTCTCCCCACGCAACTCCTGACTTTCCCAACAATGAATACCAACCCGAGGACGTAGACCAATGCCCAATGATCCAAGTGCCCTCAGAGGACCTGGTACTATACACCATTTCTAGACATCCCAATAAATTGATGTCCTATCCTTTCCGCTTTGCAGTTACACAGGCTCAGCACTCCTGGACTCGGGTGCAGATTGAACCTTAGTCAACAGTAGCTTTGTGGATAAGTTCAAGCTGGCCACTAATCCTTCGCAGATTAAAAACATGGTCCTGGCCAATGAACACCACATTGCTGTGACAAAGGAAACTGCCCCCCTTCTGTCATGCTTGAAAACCTCCACTCCATCATCCAAGGTCCCGTCATTGACTTCCCTAAGTTTGACATTGTACTGGGACTATACTGGTTATGGAAAAACAACCCTCACGTAGACTGGGCAACTTCTGTGTTGACTATCAAGCATGAAGGTGTCAACCACCAGATCTACCCTGACTCTGTGGACCAACTCCTACGTGACCACGTCTTTGTACGCATCACAGAGACCTTGGACAAGAAGGAAAATCTGAAGGCAATTGACTGGGACTCCTTTCAGTATGAGATCATACACTTCAAAGACCACCAGGATACCTCCACACCTCAGGACTGCAAAATTGTGGCCTGCCATCCAGAAATCTTTAAGGAAGTGTTACCTGGGCTGCCCCCTGAGAAGCATATCCAACACTCCATCCAACTCAAGGGGGCTTTACCCAAGGCGCCCTATCTACAGGCTGATCCCAAATAAAGATAACGCCTTATATGCCTACCTCAAGAAGGCATTGGAAAAAGGACTTATCCGCCCCTCACAGTCTCCCTTTGGGGTCGCCGTATTCTTTGTGGCTAAGAAGGACGGTACTTTACGTCTGGTCACAGACTACCAAGCCCTAAACAAAGTTACCATTAAGAATTGTTACCCACTACCAATGATTGACAACCTCTTCAATGCCTTGGGAGGAGCCACCATCTTCTCCAAGATTTATCTAACTGCAGGCTACAATCAGATTTGTATCAAGGAGGAAGACATTCCCAAAACAGCTTTCCACACTGAATACAGTTCCTATGAATGTGTGGTACTCAACTTTGGCATGACCAATGCCCCGTCTATCTTCATAACCTTCATGAACAAAGTGTTTGCGCCTCACATAGGCAAGCATGCCCTAGTGTACCTGGACAATATTATTGTCTACAGCCCTTTGGTTGAACAACACCATAAAGACCTGGAGGAAAACTTTGCAACCTTGGCATAACACAAACTGTTGGCCAAGCCCTCTAAATGCCAGTTCTTCAGGGAGAAACTACCCTTCTTGGGACACATAGTCTCAAACAACAGCATCAAACCCAACAGTCAAAAGATACAGGCCATCTGCAAGATGCTCCCCCCAAGGATAAGTCAGAACTCTGCACCTTCTTGGGAATGGTGGCCTATGTACGACGCTTCATACCCAACTGTGGCATCTTGACTGCCCCCTTGTCTGCCATAACGGGTGCCAAGTCTAAGTTTGTGTGGACCCCCCAATGTGACCTCTGCTTTAGACGCCTCAAAGAAAAGCTCACAACAGCTCCCATCCTACAATACCCCAAACGTGATGGGGAATACCAGATGGAAACCAACACCTCAGATGCAGTCATTGGGGGAGTACTACAAATCAAAAATAATAATGGTGACTTCCTGCCTGTAGCCTATGAATCACAAAAGTTGACAGATGGCAAGTGTTGATACCCTATCCACGGCAAGAAACTGCTGGCTATTGTGCACTGCCTAGTCAAATGGCGCTGTTACCTAGAACAGCAGGAAGAATTCACAGCACTAACCAATCACAAGTCACTCATCTATTTCAAGACTCAAGCAAATCTGTTGCGCCGCCAAGCGCGGAGGATGGAACTATTGGAGAGATTTAACATGCTCATCCAGTATAAGCCTGGGGCCGAGCTTGCCATGGCAGACGCCCTGTCCTGGCTGTATGTCTGTGCTTCAAGAGGAAAGGATGGGCTCAACCCAGACTGGCCTCTCTTAGTGCTATGTACAAAAGACAAAGGATTCCCTGCGGGCACAACCAACATCACTAAAGAAATGGTCATCAAGAATGAACACCTCTTTGCTGACGTATACAGGACCCTTTGCAGAAAGATGACAGATGGTACAATT
The DNA here is from genome assembly GCA_014839935.2 of Entomophthora muscae. NCBI lineage: Eukaryota > Fungi > Entomophthoromycota > Entomophthoromycetes > Entomophthorales > Entomophthoraceae > Entomophthora > Entomophthora muscae. Next base: position 487,052 of record QTSX02003557.1, read on the forward strand.
ATTCCCTACATCCCCACACATCAGCAAGTTGACACTATCCTTTGCTACCACAGAGATCTTGGACATACCAAGAGCCAAAATCTATATGAGTTCCTAAAGCATAAAGCCTGGTGGCCAACCTTATACTGCAATGTTCAGGAAGTCCTAGACCAGTGTGAGGTATGCAAAAAGTTTGCCAAAAGCAAAACCCCACCAAATTCAGTACTCCCCATTTGCACACAACTACCTTTCAAAGTATGGGCTCTTGAGATTGTTGGCCCCATGCCAGGAAAGCACAATGACAAAAAATACATCATCACCGCCATTGACTTTGCGACAAGATGGCCAGTAGCCCAAGCAGTGAGGCACACACTGGCAATGACGTTTGTCAATTTATTGGCAAAGAAATAATCAGCAAGTTTGGAAAGCCAGAACTCCTGATAACCAATGGAGGCAAAGAGTTGACCTCCAAAGACACCACTGTATACCTCACCAAAAATGGGGTCAAACACACCGTAACAACACCATACCACCCACAGGCCAATGGACGTGTAGAGCAGCTTAATGGTAGCCTTGTGCAAGCCCTAGCCAAACTCACTGCCGGGAGACCTGAAGGCTGGTATAAGCAGCTACCAACTGCATTACTTGTGTGTTGAACCCGAGTGAACAGATCCACTGGAAAAAGCCCATTTGAACTGGTATACAGCACACAGCCAAATATCATTCAAGCATTGACAGGAACTAAACTGGAAATTCCAAGTGAAGTCCCCCACACTCAGACCCTCAAGTAGTAGAGGCTAACAGTGAGCAAACAGCCAAAGAGAATGAGCGTCTATAGAAGACATTTGTCCCCATCCGCAATAGACATGAAGTTGGGGACAAAGTATGGGTCATGAACGTTGACAAGAGCAAGTTACAACCTGAAAAAGTAGGGCCAGCAATCATTCTGAAGGTAAACAACAATAACACTTACCTCGTGCAAGGGCTGGGAAAACTTAAACAAGACAAGACACTACACCATGATTGCCTATGACCCTGAAAAGCAAGACAGAAGCAACAAGAAACCGCCCTGCCCACCACCAAACAACAACTAGTTCAATACAGCGCCTGGGCTCCTGACAACCTCCCTGACGACCTGCCCCCAGAGGAGGCCGACCTTCAGTTGGGGGGGTGTAATAAACCGCAGGCTCAAACCGCCAGCAAGGTTCCAACCAAATGGGTTTGTGATCTGCAATTTGATTATCTGGTCACCCAAAGCCAGATTAGGAAGTTGACTTGAATTACCAAATCCAACAACATGAACAGATGATGATCCTTTACGGTGGATACCTCAATTTGGTGCTTGACTCATTATCAGGATCAAGCCACCCCCTTCTTTCATCCAGCCATGTGATCACCAATCTTGTTCCTGTTATCCTTGATTCACATGAACTATATAATCATTATCTCATAATAAAGATTATTATCTATCTTCTAAATATTTTTTCCTGTGTAACTCTTCTAAAACAGCACAGTTACAACAGTGCTAGTTGCTTTCAAGTTTGTCTGCTTGGAAGTATTTATTTTCCTAAAAATTATTAGTAGAAAATCCCCTAGACTTTTCCTTACCTCCCAGTGCCCCCTTTCTGTCAGGTTTCTCTTAGGCTTCTCCTATAAGTTAACATTAGTGTTAACAACTTACACTTACCTAACTCTTGCTTCAGAGCAGGCTCAACCCCAATTTTTCAGTTGGGCTTTCAAAAGGCGGCTTTAAATTTATTTTGATTGTATATATCCTATATATAGTTGCTTTTTAATTCAATTCACCTTTGTTTGAATCAAAATTGTGCTTCAAACTCAAATCTTCCTGTTTCAAAGACAACAGCTTGGGCTCCTTTACATCCACCAAGTATCCTAAGGCCTCTACTTGTCCCCAAAGGTTGCAACTACCTGTTAAAACCCAAACTTTAAGAGTAAAAGCCCCAAAAACAACCCAGGAAAATCCCAAAATATCAGGCAATTAGTATTATGTTGCTCCCACTGGCCAAATTTTTGTTATTCTCTGTCCTATCAGTATTGCTGCTTCTGCACTCTGCGTCTCTGGATGTTTTGCTGAGCCTGACTGCCTCCTTGACCTTTGTTAAAGAAAATCCTGCAAGATTTCTATCCCTCATGTATGATATCCTGGGTAAGGCTAGAAGTGTAATGATTTCTGGAACCACTCTCCTGCAGAACCTTGCTCCAGGCAAAAGTGGTTATTCACTGACCCAAGAGGTGACCTTTTATTCCCCTCTTGTGGAAAATCAAGCCTCCTTGCCTGTGATCCCCAGTAAGTCTCCCACTCCTGGACCTATCCCGTGCATCTGGTGTTGTCTCCTAGTTGTACTCCCTGGCTGTTGTCAGGGATACTCCTGATGGCTGGTAGCATCTACTTTCATCCAGTAACCACTGTCTTGTCCTTCTGGACATCTTTTTAAGCATCCATCCCAGTGTTGCACTAGATGGTGTCCTGGTGGATCTCTCCCCAGTATGGGAGCCAAACTTAGTACGTTTAGCTCCCCTCTCTCAAAGTTAGCTACCAGAATTTTAAGCCCAACACAAGTCTACATGTAAAAATTTGCACTGTTATAATCAGCAATTCAAGCCTGGGTAATTGGGAACTGAAGTCAAAAACGCTAGAAGTTGAATCACGCCAGCAATTCTGTTTGGATAAACCACGAAATAAGAGGTAACCTATATATGGATTTACCAGTAAGGACCATAGCTACCATCAAGGCATGTCTATAAAATTAAAAGTGAACAGGTGATCAATTTCTTAGCCAAATACCAGTATAATTTTTAAACCCACTTCCTCTTATATACTTTTACTATCAGATAGTCTCAGAAATCCAACAGACAAGATATTTTATCACCTACTGTAATGGTATCCTAAGTATTATAAAGTTAGTGAGTACAGGAGAACCTGTGGGTTTGGTGTAAACTGGGTAATGCAAGAATTTTTTGTAGAAATCAGAAGTAACAATTCTGACGAATCCTGCTGCCTGGAGGCAATGTGGTGCTCTTCTTATAATTGATATAGAGGTTCAATTGTGCGTCTATATTATACTATAGGAAGATTATACTGTATGACAGTGATATCATCTTTTCTCTAAGATAACAATGCTGTTAAAAGAAAAGATATTAAGGGAACAGAATCCACCCCATCTTTAAGACCAAAGGGGGGCATAATAACTAAATTCAGCCTTTATTTTCTTAGACTGACATTGCAACTGACCCAGATACCTGCATTATTTCTGAAGTTAGCTTACAATACTGATGTAGAGGCTGAAGAAAAATTAGGGCAACACATCATAGGGCCTAACCTTGATGGGTGGATTCTGGAAGGAAGCTCACTTGACAACTTCTGTGGCATCAGTGTTCTTCTTGACATACCATGCAGCTGAGTCCCTTAATCAAGCAGAGTTAGTTGCCTACCTGGGGAGCTAACCAGGGCTAGCTAGACAGAGGGTGGCTGCTACCTGTTGAAGATGATTTTTTACATAATCTTAGCTTTTATGATATAATAGGCCTATGTGCCTTCTATCTTAGAGTGGTTGGCCTGGCGTCCCAATCCATGGTGTACTCCTCTAGGTACTATTCAGGTGAAAGTCCATACATCAGCCCTTCTATTCTAGGGTATAGTTAAAATTTTGGCTAGTGATTATCATGAGATGCATATATGAGAGGCTTTTGAGGGGAAATAACTGATTGTACAGCATTGGCTGTTCTGTCAATTAGTTAGGAGCCAGGATCCTATTGATATCAGGCTAAGATTTGTTCATCAATGCAAGGGCTTACCTGATAGGGAGAAAGCTTGAATACTATGCCATGTAGGGCACTTGGATTCAAGTTTAATGGGGACAAAGAATTATAATGGGTTGTTAAAAGGCCTTCAACAACCCTGCTAAGAACTTATAGTTTTGAAACAAAGGACAACATTATGTTAACCAAACCAGGACAAGCTATACAGAGCAAAGTTTTGAATAAAAATCTGTTTTTACCTAATGGAATATACAAATCTGGATACTTTCCATGGGAATATCTTGATATATAAGAATTCAAGTTATTTTTAAAGAAAAAAGTAGTGACAACAAGATAAAAGCCTGTTGTCTGGCTAGCTTCATATGTTGAAATAGTAGATAGTAACCCTACAGATTTAAAGAAATCTTTACTTAAATGGATTGACAAAAATATATATCAAGGTTTCTGAAAAGAAAATAAAGCAGTTTCAAGATTAATTTTAACTGATTTTGAAAATTGGAACCAAACTTGAAGATTGAAGTGATGATAAAACAATATAAGTTTATTGAAAATCACCTGCTTATAATTTCAGCCTAAAATCCTACTTTTCCAATTCACATTTACTTATTGTCGGGATTAACAATTCTTTCCCCCTGGAAACCTGGGCCCAAGAGTGTGATTTGAACCCTGACCCTGGATTCCTGCAGGCCACTGATCCCATGGAACAAGGGCCCACCTGTGCTTTCCTGAGACTGAGCCTCTGCAAGCTGAAGCCCCTGCTAAGTCCTGAAGTCAGAATATTAGTGCAGGTTTGACTATGGTGGTGCCCAAGGAGGAGATTCTTGAATTGCCTAATGAAGGCAGATAAAGTTCCTCTGTGAACTTCATGAACTTGAAGTCCTCTCAGGTAACCAATCAGATTCAATTGTCAAAGGAAAACACGGGGTTTAGGTCCAACCCTGTGACCACAGCCCAAAATCAAGAAAATTGATTGACCAATTTGGACATTCCAACCAATGAGAGAACACCCAGCCAAGGTGCCATTTTGCCGCTCCTGCACCTGGGCCTCCTGGCCACCCACCCACATTTTTCCCAATATTTTGATGAAGCCCTTATGGAGAATACTAAGTTTGGAGGCAGGATGCTATATATGCCTATAGATTCCGCGATCAACCCTTATTGCCATTTTTGAATAAAGGTTATGTTATTTTGGCTCACACAGCTATTGCCTTATTTTGTGTTTGTTATCTACTAATTCAGTTCAAGATCTTCTGGTCCTCCTGCCCCATCACCCACAGTTTTCTGTCCCCCTGATGTACCCTTTGGACCCGTATACTTCACAGATTATCCTTTAAAGCCTGAATATAAGGACTACACCCCAGAGAAAATACTTGAACTAGATACCTTGGCCCACATACAATCTGCATTTAGGTACAACCATCAAGGCTTATGGATATTCTCAACACCCAAATTGTTTAGAGGAAAGTTCAACTACCTTCCTGCTTACAATCTCCACATGGAACCACCTGTGACCTCCAAGCCTATGCCCGCCTCCTCACCCAACCTCCCAACTGACCACACTGGCAAGCTATTTGAGATTGTGTAAATCACCCTCACAGGGATGATTGACATCATAATCCCAGCTGCCAGCCCGTGGTCCTGGGCAGGAAGTCCTTCTCCTATCTTTTAAAGTTAGCTCTTCTCTTGTGATGGGCTTTACCTGCAAAACCCCCAGCCCAAATTACCCCCAAAAGCAACAGGCAGGCTGCTCAAGACTGGATCCCTGACACTTATACTAAAAGGTTAGATATTTACTGGCTGTTTTGAAGATCTTCAGAGGAGTAAGAAATACAAATTGTGTTAAAGGAATGATAAAGTGTGGGGGATAGACATTGGCTTAGAAGCGGGCAGGAGAACCAGAAACCAGTTGTTTTATCAAATGAAAGTAGCACAACAGGTGCTGATGCAAGCAGTGCCAATAAAAGAAAAGACATCAAACTGAAAAAGCAAAAATAAGCATAAAAATGCAAAAATAAAAAAAAGTTGACTTTGAACTTAACTTATTAATAATTTCTTCACTTTTATATGAAATAAAAAATTAATAAAAGATAAAAATACAATGCCTTCCCTTAAGAGCAGAGCAGCATAGGGACATAAACTTTACTTAGTAGTTTATCTAGGCCTTGTTATCTTGATGTACATTAAAATGCAGGCCTACAACACTCTTGATATTACAATTAAACTGAAAAATATGCTAATATATAGGCAGGAATAATATTGCTCCTGGATAAATCCCAATTGAACATTTTATCCAGGATGCAGTTATTCTTGCAGACACATATGAAATGGCTGCCCCCCCCAATATTTCCCTGTCCAATTGTATTCCAGTATTGACATAATCAAGCTGCCACAAGTTATTCAGTAAGAGAGCCATGTCAACTGTCAAGTTTATACTTCTGGGAAGTATAATAAACAAAATAAGGGGAAGATTTAAGAAGAGAATGATACTTTATTGAATATGAATATAGAATAATATATAGCATCATGACAAGCCACATGCTGTCTATGTACATCATGGAGGTCATGGGGCTTATCTGAGTAATGTTCCTCTTGAGTCACAAGGCTTAATCAAGTTGTGTTCCATTTAGGACCTGGATTGAGTGATCCCTGTCATAGATGGTTGACTGATAATGATGCCACCAGTTTATTGACTGGCCAGTGAGCCATTTGGTGAGCCATTTGGTGATTTACTTGGGGCGTTAATTCCCCAAGAGGGAGTAATCAAAGATGTTACAACACAATACATGTCCTAACTGTATAACTATCCAATACACTCCAAAAACAAGTCCTGGAGTTCCACTTATATAAACTTCAAAAATATTTTGTTATGTTATTCAAATATATCCATATTTATATTCTTCACTTAACCCTTATATATTTTTAGTTTGTTAATTTAAGTCTTATATTTTTTCAATTGCTTTAGTTTTTTGTTAAACAATTTTCATTTACTTTAATAACTTTTATTATTTTGAAATAGAGGGTTCAACCCCTGGTAAATTTCCGCGCAAGAGACCATGTGCCATGCAACTTAACTTCCCTGGAACTCAAATCCAAATATGGTATTCACTTGTATTACCAAACAATGAAACAGGAACCAGTGACAACCATGACCAAGTGACAACTTGGTTTAGAGCTTCACTAATCAACAAGATCAAGAGCCCCCTTTCCCAATCCAATTGATTGATTGTCACCATCTATTTCTATTAAACTGATTCACTCCAACTATATAATCTTCCATATCTCAATAAAAGCATTATATAGTCTTCAAAAATTATTCCCCTTGTAAATTTGCTAATACACATAGTTACAAGAATTATATTTGATGTTTAAAATCCTGGTATCATAAATATTGCCTAATTAAATAAATTATTTAATTAAAATAAAGAAAGATGAGCTGAGTATTTAATTGATTGGCTGTTTATCAAGACAATTGAGGATATACTCATCAGAATGAGCATATAACTTTGCCACTTTCTCTGATGGAAAAGCAAGGACCCTGACCTGCAGCAAATCAAATAAGGCCTCAGGCCTAGTTAGTGTCCCTCACTTGACAACTAGCTTGAGCCATCCAAAGACCTCCTGTATTGGGTTCAGGAATGATGAATATGCAGAAAGAAACAATAGTTGAATAGGCCCTGTGGACAATCACTGTTGTCCAATTTCTATGCCTGTCTCAATCATTGGGAATTTCTTACAAATATCTGCCAATTTTTGGAGCCCTAAATTATCTGTTGTAACTGTGCTGTTTTAGCAGAGTTACAAGAGGAAAAAATATTTAGAAGCTAGATAATATTCTTTATTGAGATATAATGATTATATAGTTGGTGTGAATCATGGGTAACAGGAACAAGATTGGTGATCACATGGCTGGATGAAAGAAGGGGGTGGCTTGATCCTGATAATGAGTCAAGCGCCAGAACAAGTCACCCACTGAGAGTGATCAGCTTTTGTCCATGTTATTGCATTTGGCAATTTGAGTTGTCTTCCTAACTTGGCTTCAGGTTAATGAATGATTGAGTTGTGGGTCACAAACCCGCTTACTTGGAACCTTGTTGGCGGGACAAGCCTGCTGTTTCAACATCCCCCCAACTGAAGGTTGGCCTCCTCTGGGGGTAGGTGGTCAGGGAGGTTGTCAGGAGCCCAGGCGCCATACTGGACTAGCTGTTGTTCTGTGGCAGGCAGGGTGGTTTTGTGTTGTTTTTGTCTTGCTCTGCAGGGTCTCAGGCAATCATGGTGGAGGATTTTGTCTTGTTTGCGCTTCCTGAGTCCTTGCACAAGGTAATTATTATTTTCATTTACCTTCAGGATGATCACTGGGCCCACTTTTTTGGGTTGTAGCTTGCTTTTATCAACGTTCATGACCCAAACTTTGTCACCAACTTTGTGTCTATCTTGGATGGGGACAAATGTTTTTTGCAGACGCTCATTTTCCTTTTCTGTTTGATTACTGTTGGCCTCTATAACTTGAGGATCTGAGCAAGGGGGTACTTTGCTTGAAATTTCCAGTTTGGGTCCTGTCAATTCTTGAATGATATTTGGCTGTGTGCTGTATACCAACTCAAATAGACTTTTTCTGGTGGATCTGTTCACTTGGGTTTGGCACACAAGTAGTGCAGTTGGTAGCTGCTTATACCAGTCTTCAGGTCTCCTGGTGGTGAGCTTGGCTAAGGCTTGCACAAGGCTGCCATTAAGCCTCTCTACACGTCCATTGGCCTGTGGGTGGTATGGTGTTGTCACGGTATGTTTGACCCCATTTTTAGCGAGGTATACATTGGTGTCTTCATAGGTCAATTCTTTCCCTCTTTCAGTTATCAGGAGTTCTGACTTTCCAAACTTACTTATTATTTCTTTTCCTATGAACTGTCACATGTCATTGCCAGTGTGTGCTTTTACTGCTTGGGCTACTGGCCATTGTGTAGCAAATTCTATAGCAGTGATGATGTATTTCTTATCATTGTGTTTCCCTGGCATGGGGCCAACAATGTCTAGGGCCCACACCTTGAAGGGTAGTTGTGTGTGGATGGGTAGTACTTATTTTGGTGGTGCTTTGTTTTTTTGCAAATTTCTCACATACTTCACATTGGTCTAGGACTGCTTGAACGTCACAATACAGGGTTGGCCACCAGGCTTTGTGTTTAAGGAACTTGTATAGGTTGTGGCTCTTGGTATGTCTTAGGTCTCTATGGTATCCTAGGATAGTGTCCACTTGCTGGTGTGTGGGGATGTAAGGGATGGTAGTTCCATTGGACATTTTTTGGTGTAAGGTTCCATACACGTCAGCAAATAGGTGTTTGTTTTTTATGACTGTTTCCTTTGTTATGTTGGTTGTGCCAGGGGGAAGCCCTCATATTTTATCTGTAGTACCAAGAGGGGCCAGTCTGGGTTGAGCCCATTTTCTCTTCTCATGGCATGGACATACAGGCGTGAGAGGGTGTCTGCCATAGCAAGTTCTGTACCAGGTTTGTATTGTATGAGCATATTGAATCTCTCCTAGAGTTCCATCCAGCAGTCTTGACGGCAAGATAGATTTTCTTGGGTTTTGAAGTATATGAGCGGCTTGTGGTCAGTCAATGCCATGAATTATTCCTGTTATTCTAGATAACAACGCCATTTGACTAGGCAGTGTACAATGACCAGCAGTTCTTTGATGTGGATAGGGTATCAACACTTGCCATCTGCCAACTTTTGTGATTCATAGGCTATGGGCAGGAAGTCACCATTATTATTTTTGATTTGTAGTACTCCCCCAATGGATGTGTCTGAGGTGTCAGTTTCCATTTGGTATTCCCCATCACGTTTGGGGTATTGCAGGATGGAGGCCATTGTGAGTTTCTCTTTAAGATGTCTAAAACAGATATCATGTTGGGGGTCCACACAAACTTGGATTTGGCGCCAGTTATGGCAGATAAGGGGGGCAGTCAAGACATCACAGTTGGGTATGAAGCGTTGTACATAGGCCGCCATTCCCAAGAAGGTGCGTAGTTTTGACTTGTCCTTGGGAGGTGGCATCTTGAAGATGGCTTGTATCTTTTGACTGTCAGGTTTGATGCCGTCTTTTGAGACTATGTGTCCCAGGAAAGGCAGTTGCTTGCGGAAGAACTGGCACTTGGAGGGCTTGGCCAGCAGCTTGTGTTGTGCCATGGTAGCAAAGACTGCCTCTAGGTCTTTGTGGTGCTGCTCTATTAAGGGACTATAGACGATGATGTTGTCTAGGTAGACTAAGACATGCTTGCCTATGTGTGGGGCAAACACCTTATTCATGAAGGTCACAAAGGTTGAGGGGGAATTTGTCATACCAAAGTTGAGTACCACACACTTGTATGAGCCATATTTAGTGCAGAAGGCTGTTTTGGGAATGTCTTCCTCCTTGATACAAATCTGATTGTAGCCTGCAGTTAGATCAATCTTGGAGAAGACGGTGGCCCCTCCCAAGGCGTCAAAGAGGTTGTCAATAAGTGGTAGTGGGTAAAGATTCTTGATGGTAACTTTGTTTAGGGCTCAGTAGTCTGTGACTAGCCGCAGGGTACCATCCTTCTTGGCCACAAAGAATACAGCAGCCCCAAAGGGAGATTGTGAAGGGCGGAAAAAGTCCTTTCTCCAATGCTTTCTTGGGGTAAGTGCGTAGGTCATTGTCTTTGTTCAGGGTCATCTGGTAGATAGGTTGTGCTTTGGGTACAGCTCCTTTGAGTTGAATGGAATGTTGGATGTTTTTTTCTGGGGGTAACCCAGGTAGAGCTTCCTTAAAGATTTCTGGATGGTGGGCCACAATTTTGTGATCCTGAGGTGTGGAGGTATCCTGGTGATCTGTAAAGTGTATGATCTTGTACTGGCAGGAGTCCCAGTCAATTGCCTTCAGGTTTATCTTTTCATCCAGGGTCTCTGTAATGAGCACAAAGACGTGGTCATGTAGGAGTTGATCCACTGAGTCAGGGTAGATCTGGTGGTTGACACCTTCACGCTTGATGGTCAACACCAAGGTTGCCCAGTCTACGTGAGGATTGTTCTTTTGCAACTAATCCAACCTTAGTACAATGTCAAACTTGGGAAAGTTGATGACGGGACCTTGTATGGTGGAGTGTAGATTCTCAAGCATGACAGAGAAGGGGGAGGTTTCCCTTGTCACAGCAATTTGGTGTTCATCAGCCAAGACCATGTTTTTAATCTACAAAAGATTAGTGGCTATCTTGAACTTGTCCACAAAGCTGCTATTGACTAGGGTTCAATCCACGCCTGAGTCCAGGAGTGCCAAGCCTGTGTAACTGCAAAAGCAGAAAGGATAGGACATCAGTTTATTGGGATGTCTGGCAATAGTGTACAGTACCAGGTCTTATGAGGGTACTTGGATCATTGGACATTGATCCACGTCCTTTGGTTAATACTCATCATTGTGCAAGTCAGGAGTTATGCAGGGAGAGCTAGGCTTGCTTAATGCTCTCCCCGGGCTTTTCCCTCATCTTGATTGCCTTGCGTGGCAGTGATACAGAAATTAGTACAATTTGACTGGCCATTGTTTCCATTACTATTGTCATGAATGACATTTCAATACTTGTATTGAAAATCCAAGAGTTAAACCCCGGTTCCCAGGAGGCAGATCCAACCCGCCAGACCAGTCCAGGACCCACCAATCTGTTAAAAGACGGGCTCAAATTGGTAAATTACTCAGTGTTCTGCCGGCCTACTACAGAGGACCCTCCAAAGATTACTCAAGTTACACAAAGTGGACAGGGGACCGCCCGCTTGTTGAATTGCAAACCCAAGTTAACAAGTTACTCTGAGACCCGCCAGCCCCCCAGAGACAATTCCCCAAATGGTCATCAGATTGATGCCAACCTGGAGCCACCAAAGACCCAAACCTACGCAGAGGTTGCAGCTTGCCTTAAGGAGGTTAAGACAAAACCTATTTTTAACCTTGCCAATGGCTACCAGCAACTGCCAGTCTCCTGCCCAGAAGGGGTAGTGCAATTGGACTACTCAGCTGACATAGTGAACAGTGGCAGCAAAACAAAGTGTTGTCTTTTTGATTTGCCAGAACAGGCACAACCTGGATCTGCCGCCCTCAAGACCCCAAGCCAAGACCCAAATCCCACCAGTGCCTTGTCTGCAAACCTGAACCCTGCAAAAATCAAAGAAGCAAAGTCCCAGGGTATAAAAACCCTGGCGGTACGGCAATACCCCCATTGTCATTTTTGATAATAAAGTTTTATGAACCTTTGGTTCAAACAAATCTTACCCTATCTAGTCTTAGTGATCTTCCATCTTAATCCCAGTTGAGCAGACCACCAGGCTGCCGCCCTCCTCCAAGATCAACCTGCCAAATTGCCCCAGGCATTATACCGTCCCCTGGGAGCCCCTTTTGGACCTGTGCATTTTACTGAATACCCCCCCCCAACCCGGCCTATTCAGATTACGGCTTGGAGACTATCCTCCTTGCCCTCCCCTTGGCCAGGACTAGAGAAACCAAATACATAGGACGCAAAGGAAAGTGGTACAAAAGGCCACCAAGATTGTTCAAAGACAAGTACAATTATCTGCCTGCCTACTTTGTTCCTATGACTCCTCCCTTAACCCCACAACCAGACCGCCCGCTGGAACCTACTGTTGCAGCCAAGACTACCTCTACCCAACTGTTTGGAGTACTCTACATTACTTTAACAGGATTAGTAGATTCCATGGTCCCCAACTCCGGACCCTGGTCCTTACTTGGGCGTTATGTATCTTATATTATCAAGTTAGCACCCATTCTATGGTGGGCCTTACCCGCTGGCTTGGCTGCGCCTCACCCTGAGCCACCCAATGCCTCTACCTACAACTAGCTTCCTGACATTATGACAATCTTTTAAAAACACGGTAACCTGGGCCCCAAGATGTTATTAACACTTGGGGCAACTTGTATGCTCTTTTTTGTGATAATCACTTATTACACCCATAAGGCACTTACCTCCCTGATACTCCCATGGATGAAGAACCAACCCACCAAAGAGTTGAAAGACCCTGCATCTGGTGCAGAACCCCAGAACCCAGCCACATCACAAGTGCAAAATGTGATAGTGAACCAGACCATGACCAAGGTAGATATGCCCCATATGGGCAAACTCACCTTAGAAGAAGCCCGCCAAGCCATGCCAGTCCTCTGCCTCCACTTCCAAACCAACGCCAACGCCTACACCAGTGACACTGCAAAAGTCTTGGGGGTGGCTGCCATGCTATCAGGAGACACACTGGATTGGTTTGGGAAAGCCACCGCCAAAGATGTTTAATTTTGATTTGACTATTTGAAATTTGAAGCTGAACTCATGAGCACTGGTGATGACCAAGACACCAGATACTACACGCTGAACTCTATGTTAGAGATCTGACAAGCAAACCGCCCTATCCAAGCCTATATTGACGAGTTCCTTAAACTAAAAACGCGCACCCAACTTGAAGATGAATTATCTGCCATTATCTTCCAAAAGGGAGTTAATTCAGCCATGAAAGACCTGTTGAAGCACCACCCGCCTACACTGAGCCTAGAGGAATTACTGCCCCTATGCAAAGGCCTGAGTCTAAACCAAGAAGGACAGAACGTGAACCCTACCCGAGCTGGCAGAGCCATGACGCCCAATTGACCTGGAATGTCCCCTGACAAGTTACAACACCACTATTGAGATGGGTTATGTTTCTACTGCCATGAGGCTGGGCATCTAACCAGAGCATGCCCTAAGAAGAATACACCTTCTGTATCCTTGGTGCAAATAAACACCTCTGTGCAATCTTATAAATTCATCCAAGTGACCATAGACTGTATGGGAATCAAGCGTCAGATAGAGGCCTTTATTGACACAGGAGCCGATGAAAGCTTCATTGACGCCAACCTGGCAAAGGAACTAGGACTAACAGCTTCAGAGCGCAGCCTACAAGTAACCATGGGAAACAGTTCCCTGGACACTGGCTACAAATGCAAACAGGAACTTCCCTTGACAATTGGACAGAACGTATACCCAACTCCCTTGATCCTCTTACCGGGATTGCCCCATCCTCTAGTACTGGGGGACTCATGGTCCAACAGACATGGTCTGATTCTAAATTATTGTGAGCAGACTGCCACCTTAGGACGACCTGAATCTTGTGATACCGTTCTGTTCCGTATGAGCCCCAGCAGAACCCCGACCAACAGACTCTTAACCATAAGGATGGAATCCAGCGTTGGGACACTGCCTATTCCCCTACAAAAGTGGAACCACGTATTTAGCAAAGAAGAAGCCACAAAACTACCCAGCCACTCAATATACAACCACGCTATAGACCTCCTACCAGGTACCCAACCACACCACGGCCCCATCTATAGTTGCAACCACCGAGAACAGGTGGCCTTGAAAGCTTACCTGGAGGATATGACAAAAAAGGGTTTCATCCGAGTATCAAAGGCCCTGTGCTTGTCACCAATGCTGTTTGTAGGGAAGAAAGACAGCGGAATGCGTCCCTGCGTGAACTACCAGAAGCTGAATGATATCACTGTGAAGAACTGCTATCCCATCCCCAACGCCAATGACCTTTGCAACGTACTAACTGGAGCCCAAGTGTACTCAAAAATTGACCTAAGAGATGTGTTCAACCAAATCCAAATCAAAGAGGGCAACAAATACAAAACAGCGTTCAAGACCAGGTATGGACTCTACAAATACCTGGTGATGCCATTTGGACTATGCAACGCCCCCAGCACCTTCCAGCGCATGATAAACACAGTATTGGGTGAATACCTTGACCAGTTCTGTGTGGCCTACCTCAACGACATCCTCATCTACAGCAAGACCCACAAGGAACACCTGCACCACCTGGACCTTATACTAGAAAAACTCTCCCAAGCAAACTTACATGCTAAGCTAAAAAAGTGTGAATTCTTCCAGTCTGAAGTTGAGTTCCTGGGATATGTCGTGAAGACTGGCGGGTTTGCCATGGCACAGGACAAAGTAGAAGCAGTAACATCTTGGCCAGTGCCCAAATGCAGGAAAAATGTGAGAAGTTTTTTGGGCCTGGCAAATTATTGCAAGGATTTCATCCAAAAAATTTCTCTGATTACCTTGCCCCTGACCCGCCTTTGCTCTGACAAGGTTACCTTTACTTGGACTGACAAGTGCACATCAGTATTTGAGGCCCTGGAGCTTGCTTTCACCTCTGCCCCCGTCCTGGCCATGCCCAACCCATCCAAGCCTTTTGTACTGGAAACTGATGCGTCCGACTTTGCGGTGGGTGGGGTCCTTCTTCAGGAAGGAGGGGATGGTATGCTACATCCTGTAGCATATTACTCCAAGAAGATGCTGCCTGCTTAAGGAAACTATCCAATCTACAACAAGAAGATGCTTGCAATAATGAAGACCCTGAAACATTGGCGCCAGTACCTATGTGGTGCTGAATTTCCAGTAAAAGTCTTAACTGACCACAAGAACTTGGTTTACTTCTTTAAACCCAGATAGCTAAACCAGAGACAGGCCAGATGGGCCTTGGAACTGGCTGACTATACCTTGACCATTGACTACAAGCCTGGGAAGGTGAACGTGGTACCTGACGCCTTGAGTAGAAGAGCCAATCTGACTCCTTCCCCTACAGAAACTAAGGACCACAACACACATGTACTCCTTGACCCAGCCAGCCTAGGCATCCAACTGATGTACATGAAAATCATGGCCCGCAAACCTGACGTAATTGAGTCGTAAAAACAAGACAAATATTCAGCAGACCTTGTTGCTGACTTGACCTCAGACCCAGAGAGCCACCACCACAAGAAAGTATTCTTGCTGAAAGGATCCACCCTGTTATTACACAACCAGATCTATGTACCAGAAGGTGAAACAAGGACCAAAGTACTCATTGACTATCACAACTCAGAGATGGCTGGCCACCCTGGTAGACACAAGACACTCCAAGGAATCAAGAAGAATTACGCTTGGCCCCAACTGGACAAAGACGTGGCCGCCTACATCAAAGGCTGTGAGACATGTGGAAGATCCAAAACCCGTAGATCCAAACCTGAAGGCCTGCTGAGACCGCTAGACATACCCGCGGGGCCCTGGAAGTCCGTTTCAATGGACTATATTGTAGAGCTGCCTCCCTCCAACGCGTTTAACGCAATCCTGGTCATGGTAGATAGGTTTACTAAGATGTCCTATTTTGTCCCTACCACCACTCACTGCACCGCCGCAGAGACAGCTAGACATTTACACGACCACATCCTAACTCAACACGGCACTCCATTGGAAATCATCACTGATAGAGGACCACAATTCACCTCCAAATACTGGACTCAGGTGATGAAGGACTTGGGGGTAAAGCGCTGCATATCAACCTCCTACCACCCACAGACTGACGGCCAGACTGAACGTGTGAACCAAATACTTGAAGAATACCTATGATGCTATGCCAACGCCAACCAGGATAACTGGGCCGAGATGCTACCCATGGCACAGTATGCCTACAACAGCAAAGACCATGCCTCCACAGGAATGTCCCCCTTCAAGGCCAATTATGGATTTGACCCATCCTGGGATCCCAGTATTGGCAGTAAGGAAATAAACCTGTCAGGACAAACCTGGATTGAACAGATACACGACGCCCAAAAAATCTGTTTGAAGAATCTGACCCACGCTGTCCAGACTTATAAGCCTTTTGCCAACAAAAAGAGAATTCCTGGGAAACCATTGAAGGTAGGGGACAAAATCTATCTGGACTCTTGTAACATACCTCTGACTGTTCCCTGTTGGAAGTTAGCTCACAGAAGAAGCGGCCCCTACAAGATCATCAAACTAGTGGGTGAAGTAGCATTTGAACTAGAATTACCCCCCTCGTGGAAAATACACAACGTCTTCCACCGCGCGCTTTCTATTCAAGAAAGAGGGGAACTCACTCCCCCACCAGAAACTCAAGACTGAACCCCCTCTCATCCAAGTAGGACGCTCTGAAGAATACAAAGTTGAATATGTTCATGGAGACCGTACCCACTATAAAACCCTCCAGTACTACGTCAAGCAGAAGTGTTACCCACCCGAGGAAAGCACCTGGGAACCATTAAGCAACCTACCCAATGCCCAACTAGCAATCCAACAATACCTTGAGAAGAAGGCCAGGAAAGAAGGGACCCCTGGGAAGGAAGGGGATGATGTCATGAATGACATTTCAATACTTGTATTGAAAATCCAAGAGTTAAACCCCGGTTCCCAGGAGGCAGATCCAACCCGCCAGACCAGTCCAGGACCTGCCAATCCGTTAAAAGACGGGCTTAAATTGGTAAATTACTCCGCGTTCTGCTGGCTTCTACAGAGGACCCTCCAAAGATTACTCGAGTCACACAAAGTGGACAGGGGACCGCCCACTTGTTGAATTGCAAACCCAAATTAATGAGTTACTCCAAGACCCGCCAGCCCCCCAGAGATAATTCCCCAAATGGTCATCAGATTGATGCTAACCTGGAGCCACCAAAGACCCAAACCTACGTAGAGGTTGCAGCTTGCCTTAAGGAGGTTAAGACAAAACCTATTTTTAACCTTGCTAATGGCCACCAGCAACTGCCAGTCTCCCGCCCAGAAAGGGTAGTGCAATTGGACTACTCAGGTGACATAGTGAACAGTGGCGGCAAAACAAAGTGTCGTCTTTTTGATTTTCCAGAACAGGCACAACCTGGATCTGCCGCCCTCAAGACCCCAAGCCAAGACCCACATCCTGCCAGTGCCTTGTCTGCAAACCTGAACCCTGCAAAAATTGAAGAAGCAAAGTCCCATGGTATAAAAACCCCGGCGGTATGGTGAAGACCATATTGTCATTTTTTGATAATAAAGTTTTATGAACCTTTGGTTCAAACAAATCTTACCCTATCTAGTCTTAGTGATCTTCCATCTTAATTCTGGTCAAGTAGACTACCAGGCCACCGCCCCCTCCCAAGACCAATCTGCCAAATTGTCACAGGCATTATACTGTCCCCCGGGAGCCCCCTTTGGACCTGTGCATTTTACTGAATACCCCCCCAACCTGGCCTATTCAGATTATGACTTGGAGACTATCCTCATTGCCAGCCCCTTGGCCAGGACTAGAGAAACCAAATACATAGGACGCAAAGGAAAGTGGTACAAAATGCCGCCAAGATTGTTCAAAGACAAGTACAATTATCTGCCTGTCTACTTTGTTCCTATGACTCCTCCCTTAACCCCACGACCAGACCGCCTGCTGGAACCTACTGCCGCAGCCAAGACTACCTCTACCCAACTGTTTGTAGTACTCTACATTACTTTGACAGGATTAGTAGATTATGTGGTCCCCAACTCCGGACCCTGGTCCTTACTCGGGCGTTCTGTATATTATATTATCAAGTTAGCACCCATTCTATGGTGGGCCTTACCCGCCGGCTCAGCCGCGCCTCATCCTGAGCCGCCCAATGCCTCTACCTATGACTGGCTTCCTGACACCCATGTCCGTTTGAACCTGCAGGTTTATGATTGGTGTTGTTCCCGTTGTTTTCAGGGGTGGTCGAGTGGAACACCTGCCTGCGTGAGAGTCCTTTGGTCTCTCTTGTTTTCCAGTTTGTGCCTTGTGAATAGCGTTGGATGTTTGTTCTGCTTTCTCTTCCTCACAATACAGGCTCTGTAGATTGGTCACCTGGTCCAGGTTTACATGTCTCATAACATGCAATTTGAGGGTGTCATAGTACATAAGGTGTGTGGCTGGGGTGTCAAAGGCCATGTCAGAGGGTGCGCGTAGTCGGAGTTCCTCATAGGCGCGGGTGAGTTCCTTCACAGTGCCCGTCTGGGTTAAGTTCTTTACTTGACATATAATTATGAGTGCAGTGTCCTTAAGCACAAATCTTTACAAGAAGTCTTGTTTGAAGGTACCCCAGTTCTTCTTGGTATGTTTTTTGTGCCACTTGTTACACCAGGTGCCAGCGTCGTGGGTCAGTCAGATGGAGATTTCTGCAATCCAAAATTGCTGTGGGCATTCCATCTGGGCCAGCTTGCTCTGAGCAAACTGGATCCATGTGGCAGTGTTGTTGTTGTTGGCCCCGGCAAAAGGTTCCAAGGCAGCACTTTGGAGTCTTTGGGCTACGTAGGCGGGCATGGTCTTTTGTCAGTTGGTCGCGGAATGGTGGCGGCTGTCTGGAAGAACCCTTGTGCTGACATGGCTTTGAAGGCGGGTAGTAGGATCACCGTGTTCTGGTACAGGACAAAACCATCAGGTATCTCAGTACCAGGGGTGTATGGAGTCCAGTCCAGCAGGAGGCCAGACATGATTCTGTCAAGGATTTGTTGGCTGCGGCAAGTACGGGCAACAGGCAGAATTTTACAAGATGCAGTAGGATGGAGAACCTCCCTGTGCTACCAATGTCGTAACTGTGCTGTTTTAGCAGAGTTACAAGGTGAAAAATATTTAGAAACTAGATAATATTCTTTATTGAGAGATAATGATTATATAGTTGGTGTGAATCATGGGTAACAGGAACATGATAGTGTTGATCACATGGTTGGATGGTGAAGGGGGTGGCTTGATCCTGGTAATGAGTCAAGCACCAAATTGAGGTATCCACCATAGGGGATCAGCATTTGTTCATGTTGTTGGATTTGGCAATTTGAGTTGACTTCCTAGTCTGGCTTTGAGTGGCTAGGTAATTGGATTGCAGGTCACAAATCCGCCTACTCATAACCTTGCTGGCAGGTTGAGCCTGCTGTTTTGAAATATCCAACACAATTATTTTGGTCAAACTCAAGCTGGTAAGCCTGATGTGCTCCCAAACTAATTAGAGAAATGTAATAAAGGTCTCACTATTTTGGGAACCCTTGATCATCTGTTATAACTCAATGACAATGAGACCAAGAAGGGCTATCATTGATTAGGCAACTGCACAAACATATGTGCATCAGGATACATCATCCTTAGCACCTTTGGAAACATAGTCATAAGCTGTAAGGAACCCTCTTTATAGGCAACTATGGTAAGTTCAACTCCCTTAAAATTGACTCCCTGGTACTTGACTCCCTTGAAATTGACTCCCTTGAACTTGACACTATAGTAAAGTGAGAATTCAGCTTTTGCCCTGATCGACTCCCTGGTACTCGACACTTTTTTAATTAACAGATCTTGATGTACTGAAAACTTTTAATATAAAAAAGTAAGCTATACAGTTATGGTATACTAAATTAATTCCAGAGAGCTCAAAAATGCAATAAAAACTGTACCTCTATTAATAGAAATAAGGAGAAATAAGCAATTATTTCTCATTTTACTATGTAATTTACACTCTTCATTATAAAAATATTTTTGATTACCATATAAATTAAAATTCCAATGAAACAAAAATAAATAAAAACACAACAATAAAAGTTATGCAAAATATGAAGAAATATTAATATTTAATTGATATAGTTCATATAAGCACAACTGTGAATATCATATGTTTTATTTGGAAATTAACAAAAATTAAGATATTTCACTTACTTCCAACTATAAATATTCATCTCAAACTTTCCATGTATACATAGAACAATTACTGCTATCTAATTAAGTTAAAAAAACTTAAAATTAAAACTAAAAACTAAATGATCAAAGCTAATAAATAAAAATTAAAGTTTAAAAGTTAAAAGTTAAAAGTAAAAATCATATAACTGAGCAAGCAAGCAAGTTTATTCCTCATCCTTATTTCCCTGTTTCATCTTGGCCCCTTCCAGGAGGGCAGTGGCAATAAGCTCAAGCTGCTGCTTAAGCTCAGAGGCCTTATATTTATGCTTGGCCGCACCCTGGATGGCCTTGGTGAAGAGGGTACAGCGGGTTGTTGGCTTGGTGGGGGAGACGCGGTTGGAGAGATCACGCAGCTTGGAGATGGTTTTCTCCTGCTCGTGCTGCAAGAGGGAAAAAACTTATTGAATTTTGGGTGGAGCCCAAAGTTGGCTTTGAGGTGTTTGTGGTAAGCCTCTAGTGCTGAGGTGGTCTTGAGCTCACCATTCACTGCCGCCCGGTACACATTCCAGCTGGCCTTGGCACGGGCCTTGCCTCGCCTCTGTGTGACAACCTTCCCAATCCACTGGGGCTCAAAGTACTTGAGGAAATTCTTGAACTCCGGGTGCTTCACTATGTAGGGATCCTTTGAGAGCACCTCCAACCCCATTGCAGTGTGCTCTGGCTTTAAAAAAGCCAAGGCACTAAATTGTGCCAGCACAAATCTACAGGTGTCCAAAGTATCCCTCCAGCTCAACCTACTAAGCTCTGTGTGGGCCTGCACGTTACAAGCAACTGCTTGGTGGAAGTGGAAGTGGCACCCCTGCACCTCCCTGCTAAACAACTGCTCAAATGCATTGAACTGAGCAGGCTCAAAGTCCATAATGCATACGCGAGGCCCAAGAGCTCTTAGCCTCGCCTTTTCCTCTGAGTCCAGGGTGGCCTGGTCCTTGTCAGAGGCAGGTGGGTTGGCGCGGGTGTGGGGGGGAGTCTTCTTGGATTCATCATCATTGGCAGGAGGAAGGAGGGCAAGTTCTTGGCGGAGGATGGAGAACGTGTGGGTATAAATGGCCTCAGTGGCCCTGGGAAGAAGGAAGAACGCAAGTGGAATCACCCGGATGTCAATCTGGGCATGAACCATCCAGAGCTGCTTGAACATCCGGGGGCAAGTGGCAAAGGTACCATCAACTAGCCAGGTTGACGCCCTTTTCAACTCCATCAGGTTCTGCTGAGTTGAGTAGTAGATTATACGGTCCTTGGCTGCAGGCCCGTCATCATGAAGCAGGAAGCGCTCCCCACTAGGAAGCTGCTTAAGCTCATGAGTGAGTGTGAGCTCAGAGAGGACTTTAGAAGCCTTGGGGGGGATTTGCAGCAATACGCTTATTGCTGATGAATTTGACCAACTGCTCCTGTGTTGGTACCAACTTGAGATTGTTGGGTTTGAGATGCTGGAGGGCCTTGATGGCCAGATCAGAAGCGCGGAGGTTGGCGGTGGTGGGAATGACCTGAACAAGGTATCATTTAAGCATGCAAGTGATTAGATGATTGGGGGGCTCACAAGTGTGCTCCCCCTTCTCCAACGTTACTTGCTCCCAGCCCTTGGTGTTCAACCGGGCCCCGCAAGTCTTATACTCACAGACAAAGTGCTTGCTTTTGGTCTGCCGCTTTTGGTTGTTGCAATTAAAGATATAATTGTCGGCAACGTAACCAGGGCTGCCCTTTACGGACATGATCGGAAAGTACCAGGGGAAGCGCTTAGGAACTTTGAACTCTCTGTCCACATTCAAATGTTGTGGATGGCCAGTGGATCCCAAGCCACATGACCAGAAGCTTTAAACTTCTTGGAGTAATCCTCCGGCTCATCTTGGGGGTCAGATGAAGGAGGGGAAGAGCCATTGGGAGGGGGAGGGGAAGGATTCTTTGAGGCCTGCTTGGATGCCTCCTTTTTCTTACCAGAAGAAGAGGTGGGCTCCTTGGCAGCCTTTGCCTTCTTGGTCTGGCGCTCCTTGGTAGGCTCAGAGTCGGCCTCTGAGTGATAAAATGAGTGGTTGGTAAGATCACCATCTGATTTATTGGGGGAGGAATTTTGGGGGGAAGGTTAAGGGGATGTAGAAGATGAGGGTGGATGGGGGAGGAGTGGGAGGAGATGGAGTGAGAGGAGATGGGGTTGGAGACTTTGCCTTTGCAGGCTTCTTGGCACGCTTGGGGGTGGAGGCAGTTTCTTTGGAGCCTTTGGAGGCTTGGCGCTTAGGCTGCTGGCTGTTCTTGCTTGATTTTTTCTAAAGAAAAGTTTAGCATTGTAAATAAAATGATTGAGAAGATATTATAAACACAAAGGGGTAAAGCAAAACAAAAGTTGAATGAAAAGAGTGCAAATAAAGTTTTATTTATAAAAAAACATAAAAAAGTAAATATAAGCAAAATAGAAACTCAAAGTATAGATATAAAGGTTAAAACATAGAAAGTAAGTGATTTTGTGATGACATTAAGATGTTATGCTGAACCTAACATCTTTGATGCTTCAAATCAATGTAAAAGTTTAATTGAAAATCAAAAAAATATATGAAAATTATATGGAGAGCAGCAGAAAAAGTAGTAGATTATAATAGCAAAAAAAATCCATTATGTGGAATTTTTTTATTGAGAGTTGAAAATTCAAAACATAGTAAAGTGTCGAGTTCAGCACTGTCAAACAGCCGGAAAAAGCTGAATTCTCACTGTCGAGTATGCCGGAGTCGAGCAGAAACATCAAATTTACTATGTTTTTTACATATAAACCTTGCTTAAATTTAAACTGGGTTCAAAAGTTAACCCAAAAGCAAGGCAGTTTTGTATGCTCAAAAATAAAAAAATACAATATAAGTTAAAAAAGTAAATGAGTGGGAATGTGTTTATTAGTGTTTAAGTTATGCTGGGAGGAGCTGGGAGTGAATTATTTACCATAGTGTTGGTTAAAACGTTAAGAAGCTCTCTGTACTACTCCCCAAGTTAAAGTGTCGAGTGGATGAGTGTCGAGTGGCGCTCATAGTACATCACATATTAATTTAGCCTTAATTCTGAGCCTTTGATTAGTTAAATCTGAAACCGATCAGGTGTCAAGTGGATAGAGTCAAACAAAGAAAGTGTTGAGTTTCAGTTTTTTATAAATTACATATGAAATCTCTTAATAAATTGGGCTTAATTTATGTGGCACCACTTAATCCAAAAACCCGGGAATGACATAATGTAAAATAAGTGGGGTACTTGATTAATGTATATACCACCAAATCCAGTATAGTGGTGCTTGGGAGCCTAATCAACAACTATGGACACTAATAATAAAAATATAATAGTAAATAACAATTTTTATATAAGCACATAAGTATTTTATTAATAAAATATTGATTTGGCTTAAAAAGTGTTGAACTGGTCACTTTTGGGTTTAGAGTGTTGAACACAGGTTTTTTCATTTCTATTAGTAAATTTACTTATAAATTGCCCCTTAAATTGGTATTTTAGCTAACCAATTTATTAAACAGAGTCAAGTTCAAGTAAATACAACCTTGGTTTTTGGTTTTGATCCCCTAAATTACTAGTAAAAATTAGCTTAAAATTGGTTAAGCCAAAAATACTAACAGATGCACATATGCGGCACTTGACTCCCTGGTACTCGACAAGGTGTCGAGTACCAGGGAGTCAAGTTTAAGGGAGTTAAACTTACCACAGTTGCCTCTTTATAGAGAATTATACCTCTGGGGCATCAAACAAAGGCACATTACTCTCTACAACAGGAGATAGCTCTTCAAGCTGTAGGGTAGGAGTTGGGCAAAGACCAAGAAAGCACAAGGTAGCTGGCCCCTGAAACAGGATACAAAACAGGAATAAGGAGAGCCAGATGGTAACTAAGGACCAAAATGGGATATTACAATCATCTGCTCTAAGGAGATACTATTAAACGCTCAAGTGAATAATAGGGCAAGATTGCTTTATTGTTGAAATAAATGTTAATTGAACAACAAACTTGGGATTTAATGGGAGTTCTTATACTAAGGAGGATAAACTTGGGGGTACAGAATTAATGAGTTTTGAAACCAGGTGTAATGATTCTCATGCAGTGGCAGGAATCATGGTATAGGTTTTTTTAGATCCATTATGGTGCTGGATTCTTGGAAGATTGTTCTTGCATCTGCATTGGTGTAGGGTATGAGAACAATTAATAGGCAATCAATTAAACAGCAGTAACCTAGATCATCCAAATTTTGAAGTTGGAATAGGTACTCATCTATTGGATAACTGTTGTCAGAAAAGTGATTCCTGACATAAGCATTGCAAACAGAGAACATAAAGAATAATTAATTGATATAGTAGAGTTTTATGGTTCTGCTGTCTTTTAGTGCAGTATACATCTTGGTGTAGTTTATAATGGGTCTCAATGTTATTGGGCAGTTTTGATTATAAGGGGATTCCTCAAGTTTCTTTAAGAAAAACCTAAACTTTCTGGCCAAACAATGATAAAATAGAATTGAGGTTTCAATGCCAAACAAAGATTTAGCTATTTCCTGTACCATTGTCAATTCAAGACAGCAGTTATAGATGATCTGATGTTTTATTGCCCAGATGTGATCCTTTTTCAGGATGGTTGATTTGCGCTTGAGTTTCTCCATAAGGTAATTCTACCAGTTTTTGGGTAATTACTATACAGCCTATACGCTAAGTTTTATGACACATCATAATTTGCTGTAGCTTTTATGTAGTCACAAGTATCTATGATAAGCTTTATGAGAATCATGTGTTTGCTGTCAGGGATTACTATTTGTTTGGCTTTTGGAAGGCGGGCAATAACTTATTGGGTTCTGCTAAGACACAGAACATAGGCACTTGGATGTAAAATATAATGTTCTTTTTAAGAACCTTCTGCCTCTTCACAGTTTTATAGTATTGTGGCTCCTTGTTGTTGTCTAGTCCTTCACCATTGCTTGCACAAGGCACATATGAGTAATTAAAATAGGATTTATACTTCCTATAAGACTGGTGGAAATACCATCTTGGCAGTACACAGGGTTGTATACCAAGGACACTTCTAAGTTGTGATGTTGTTCACTGTTCTGGTAGTAGTGACCTTGGTGGCCTTCCTAGACAGCTTTGGTATTCTTGGATTAATACTAGCTACTCTTCCAGTATGACTTCCTGAGTTTATTCTTGTTTTTTTGTGGTGTGGGTTTTATTTCCTAATTCAGAACAACTCTCACTGTCTATCTCTTGGACTACAGCCACTCTGTCCTTTGACCCACAAGAGTATCCACATCTGTGGTGTACTCCTTTGGCTCCTTGAATCTGCTGTTGTGATGTATCCACTTTTTATAAGAAATAAAATTAAATTAAATCACTTTAGTTGTATAGTTTATTTGATGTAATTTTTATTTGTCTATACATAGTAGCATAAAAGCTTGTTGTCCCTATCATCAATTCCACATTAGGCTTTAAAATTTCTATATTTATTCTTTTTGGATGTAAATGTGAGGTTTCAACCGTTCAAAATGATAGATTTAATTTTTTTGATAATTCTAATCCAAACACAGCCACTCAGAATATTACATTTCCATTTTTTCTCTAGATTGTATATTTTAATTAGGATGAACTGGTAACAGTAATATAGATACATTGATTTTTTTGATATTTGATATTTTTGTTGTCTATTGCAGTTGCTATGGGGGTTTGTTTTTGGAACAAAGTTTTTCGCTTTAGAGTCAGTTCATTTTTTTCTCAAAAATAGTAAACATAGTAATTTTATTTTGTGACTGAAATCTTAGTCTTAATAATTTGTTTGTTTGTTGTTGAAGCATCACTTATTTGTTCCCAGTTGCATCTTTTGTTGTTTCTGGGCGTTTTTGCCAATTAGCGCAATTTTTCATGAAATAAGTCATATTTCTATCAAAAAAGTTGAAATTTGTTGCGACTGAACTGATTTTGTTCTGATCTGAACCATTTTTGTTTACCTCAATAGGTTGCAAAACTACTACATTTCATCCACAAAAAACTTAAAAACTTGATATAAATCATTTCAGCCCAGAAATAATTTACATTTTAAATTTTAAGAGTTTAAATGTTAAATAGAAAAAAGTTTTGGCTCTAGAAGAAATATTGGAATTAATTTTTTCAATTTACATTTCACTTATTTGAAATATGCTGACAATTTTTAGTAGTTTTGAGTTTATGCATGTGTTGTTGGCACACAGCCTCATTGGTTCAGCATTCCTCTCAGTGATTTGGACAGTCACCTGGTCCAGGCTCCTCATTACATTTGTACAGTGTGGCTCAAGCGCCCAACTGTTACAATTTTCATTTAATGTACTTAAATACTCTTAAAGGCCAAGCTCTTATCATCAAATATTGACATTGTTTCTTTGTCTTTATATATTTCTGCATATTTACTTGTAAAAATCTGCAGTGCATTTGCTCATGCTTTTCAGCAAATTACATTATTTAATTTTTCCACTAAAATGCTGGTGACCGGTTAAATTTGTAGGCCACTGTATGATGAAGGGTATCCGTTCAAATGTGTATTGTGACTTTATTTTAATTCCACATATTTTTTCGAAGAACGTCACGATTTTAAAGCATAACATATTTGTAGGTTGAGATTAATAAGTAAGATGTAAAAGATTCTTTTTTCTTAAGGTATCATTAATCCTATCAAGAGCCATCAGACTAAGTAAGATGAAAGAAAAAAGTCTCATCGGCTTAAGATTTCAAATAACACAATTTGTATGAAACTTAATATGTTCTTTAGACGCTTATTACCTCAGCCTAACAAGAGAATAAATAAATTCAGACATGAATCCAAAATTAAGCTTATTTGACACGGCGGATAAAATCGATCTTATCCTCAGGTCTTAGAATGTTTCGCTCTTTCCCACAAAAAACTAAATGATTAATATGGAATAATTACGCCTGTTACTTCTTTGGTATAGCTCATAAGATATAACAATCATGAAGGGCGTAGTAACAATCATGGTGAGCCAGCTATATACCCAGTCAAGATAAGTTTTAGAAGTTACTTACGCTTTCCCACGCCTTCCAAGCTTGGGGTTTTTGAAAGGATCAGGCTAGTTTACATTAGAAGGTGTATTTTGAAAGTAGTTTTTTTGATTAATTAGAAAAATGAGATACGCACATCCACGTATGAATGCATCCTCCTGATAAAGCGAATCTCGATTATAAAAAAGATATCCATGATTGAGTTGAAAAACACAGACTTAATTTAAGGCCAACTAAAAACCAGAAAAAAGGAGCAGGTAAAATGAGATGGTATTTAAAAAATACTTTAACACGTTTCTTCAAACAAGAATTTTTACACAATGTGCCAGTTGTATTTTAATCAAAAAAGATGATTTTATATTCAAATAATTTTTGATTTTTTAGTTTGAAGCTTTGTCATATAGAAAACTATTTAAGAGGAAATAAAATAATACAATCATAGGATAATGACAAAAGATATTTTTGTAAATTTAAATAGCAGCACTAAAGAGTATAAGATTGCTAGTAGGATCCATTGAGAGTTGCTTAAAATAAATGCACACCTGTCGGCTACTCATTTTGTAAAGATGACTCTAATATCTGCTGACTAGCAGTTCAATGAAAGTTTTGGATTGTAATAATCAAATTTCATAGACTTCAATCTTATCGTACCAGATAAGAAAATGCTTGATTTATTTTTAAATTACCCTATTGAAGGCCATGCGCTTTCGATAATTTTAAGCGAATAAATGCACTGCTTACACCAAGTTTGCCATTAAGAGACTAAGCTTGCGGTTTTATTTTATAAAAGCCAATCAGAGCAAATATTCGGGATACATCCTTAATTTCCAAAGCTGTTCCATTTACATGAGGCCAAACCATAAATATTACGTAGTTAAACTCTATATCCTTATAATTAATATAACAAATAAGTTATGCATAAAGAAATGCTAAAAGGCTTAATCTATCAGCTGCTATATTACATGCACAATTCTCTCCATTTTACCCTTACACAGAATCTCATTTAATTTTATATCCAACTCCAAAGTATTTATTCATAATTAAGATGAGAGAAAATAGCTCGCTCGTGAACCCCCAAAATCATAACTATCCACGATATGACGCTTCTGGTTCAGGCACTGCACATCAGTCCCAAGGTTCTTCCTCTTTAAATCCCCCAACATATGAAGAGGCTATCAATAATCTCAGTATTGTGCCATCCAAAAGCAACATTTCTTCCTCAAACTCTGAGGCGGGATTGAATAGCAGCTCTCAAGAACAAAGCTTTTCACAGCTTCCGGAGAACATCAACTTAAAAGTTACATCAGAAGGAATATTTTCAAGTGACTCTTTACTTAATAATGATCCCGGACTTTTATTCCTATTCTTTTACTCCAATAACCAAAGACCTAAAATGTGGGTTGATATAGTGGGTAAGCTTTAACAAATCCTTAAACTTATGAAGCAGGTTATGAAATTGAACGGGTGAGTGAAGATGTCCACACCACCGATGCTGATGGACGACATCAAGTGGTCAACCAGACAAGAGATAGAACTAAGACCTATTTTGATCTTTCTTACGATGTATCTCAATTTGTCTCATCAACTGGTAAAATTCAAGCTCAAAATTCTGATTCTTTGTCAGAAGAGAGAGTTAAAGCCATCCTTGCGGAACATGCTTCTGACTCAAATAGGCTTAAAACGATAGTCCTAAAAAAAGAAGTAGATTGGGATTATAAATGGTTGACCCAAGCTTTAACTACAGCCATTCGTTCCAAAGGCTTTAGACATATGATTTCTATTAATTATCGTCTTGAAAACCATAAGCTTAAAGTGACAAGCGACTCTAAGCTCTCCCGCTGCCTTCTACATCGCGTTTCAAAAGTCTTGTGTGTTCTTTCATGTCTTTGCCTTGTAGCATGGCCGGTAGCCTACCTTTACCGTCGAAAGCACGAGCGCCAGCTAACATCCTCTTTCTCCATGAGCATAACACCTGAAGAATGGTACAATAGAACCATTGGTTCGATAATGTCTTCATTAGATGAAGCAAATTACTTTTAAGAAGCCTTTCTTCTCCAGAATTTGACTATCAATTCTCAAATTAGTTTTTGATGCCGATTAAACTAATTTCTATTTTAAATTTAGTTATGTTCCTTTGAAATTTAGGGAGGGCTCTTTCTTTATCACCAATATTTCCCCTTAACTAAATCATTTTTAATCTGACATCAAATATAACATACGATGTCCTTTTAACTAATATCAACTTTACCCTTGATATTTTTAGGGGGTAGTGTTTCAACTACCTTTTAGCAACCAACCTTTTATCAAAGGCATAAAGATCGGTTGACTGAATCTGGCGTTAAATCAATTGTTTGTGCAAATCTTACTTTGAATAGTCTGGTTTTGTATATACATTACTTAAGCTCAACGCCCAATTCCGCTTCTCCGGTTGGTATCCTATCATCTCTAAAAATCCCACCAAAAGTAACAAGAAATCGAAATCTCAAACTTCACTTAAAATGAAGACAATCGAAATCAAACCAGTTCTCATAACCTTAAGGTTGGGCAGGTAGATTCGATCTAAGCCAATCCCCATTTTTAAGGGACTTTTTAAAGTGTTGAGTATATACTTCTGAGAACTAGATAGTATGAAATAAAGGGAGAAGTTAAAGGAGAAAATGATACTTTATTTTATATAGAAGAAGAGCATTATATAGTATCATGAGAAGCCACATACTGTCCATGTACATCCTGGCGGTCATAAGGCTTGTCCAAGTAGTGTTCCGCTTAGGGTTCAAAAGGTTTGATCCCTATAATAGATAGGCAATTGATAAGAGTGCCACCAACTTAATGATCAGTCAGAGAATCACTTGGGGAATTACTTTCCTAAGAGGGAGTAATTAAAGATGTTGTGACATCTTCCCCTGGGGTGCTGGAAGGTGGAACCTTGGGAATTTTCTTGAGAGTGTCAGGGATTTGGGCTTGATACTGATCTAGTTTTGCATTGGGGACAGGAAGTTGAGAGTTATGTTGAGCTGTTCTTGCTTTGCACAGGCAGAGTCGTCCATGGTGCATGCACTTGAGCTCTGTGTGTGAGCCTATTCCCTTGATGAGATAGTGTTGCTTGGTTTGACTTTCATGACAATTACTGGTCCTCAAAGCCCTGGGTCCAATTTTTGCCCATTGTGATTAACAACCCAAATATTGTCCCCGACTTGAAAGTGTTCCTGTTGTAATGGGATTGCTCTCTCTCAATCCTTTCCTTTTCCTTGTCCTCCTGGTCTCTTCTGGTGTGTTGTATGTCAGGGTCATTGTTGTTTGGTACTCTATTAGGTAGAGGAAATTGTGGTCCTGAGGTAGTGCTAACAATGGCAGGTTTAGGATTATAGATGAGCTTGTATGGGCTTTTGCCTGTATCGCGGTTAACTTGTGTTATGCACACCATAAGTGCTATTGGTAGCATGTCAGCTCAAATTTTTGGACTGTTGGCAGACATTTTTGAGAGCTTTCACAAGGAGCCATTTAGTCTTTCAACTCTTCCATTTGCTTCTGGGTGATAGAGACTGGCAATGGTGTGTTTTATTTCATTTTTAGCAAGGTAGATATCGGTGTCAATGGCCTTAAGCTCAGTCCCTCCATCTGTGATTAGGAGTTTGGGTTTCCCTAACTTGGCTATGATTTCTTTATCAATAAATTGTCTTACATTGTTTCCGTTGTGTTCTTTTATGGCTTGCACTACACACCACCTAGTTGCATAGTTGAAAGCTGTGATAATGTACAATTTTTCCTTTGTTATTGATGAGCATTGGTCTCACAATATCCAATGGCCACATTTTGAAAGGTTGGGTGATTGAAACTGGTATTACTGCCTTGGGGGGTGCCTTGGAGAGGGTGTACTTTTCACAGACTTTGCATTAGTCTAGTACTTCCTTGACATTGTTCAGCATGTTGGGCCACCAGTAGCATGTCTTGAGGTATTTATGCAAGTTCCTACTACAGGTGTGTCCCAGATCTCTGTGGTATCAAATAATTGTGTCAATCTTTTGTGTTGACGGGACATAGGGTACAGTATCACCACTTGGTAGTATGTGGTGTAGAGTATCATATAACTTTTTAACATATTTTTGTTCTTGAGGATTTCCTCTTAGATGTTCATTGGTGTACCAAGTGAGAACCCCTCTTGTAGATTTACCATTATTAACATGAGCAGATTGAAGTCTCCATCAGTGCATAGTAGATGTTTACAGTATAGCCTTAATTGGGCATCTGCGGTAAACATTTTCTTGCCTGGTTTATACTCAATTATCATGAGGTACCTTTATATGAGACTCATTCATTAAGCTTGTTGTCTAGTGTCAGGAACCCTTTTCCTGAATCCTTTTTAAATGTGACTGAATGGTCATTATTTATTAACTCAAAAACACAAAACAACAACATTTTCAACACTTGTGAGCCTTTCAGCTCTTCCCAGACCAAGGATTGAACCCAGGACTCTAATCAGGAAGAGAACGTTAAACCAAAACCAGGCGTTTCCTTTAAATTATCTATTTATTACCCACCAATTCAATCTGACTTTGAATTTGAAAACCATTTCAAAAGCAAAAAGGTTAATATCGAGAGTGATAACATCACTTACCGCTCTGATTCTGATTGGCTGCTTGATGCCAATTGTGTGATTAATAACCCGCTCTCTCCATATATGAACCAGACTCTGTATAGTAGGATATGCAATCAGCGGGCTTCATTCCGCTTAATTAGCTTCTACTTGCTAATATCTTTGTGGTTCCAGCTTTGCCATCAACTTTTTATGCCTATTATTAAGATACACTGTATCTCATACTTGAAACTGGTAAGTTATACATGATAGACTCACAAAAATCTCCTCTATTCTCCCAAATATCCACCAAAATATTTCAGCCTTA
Organism: Entomophthora muscae; assembly: GCA_014839935.2. Taxonomy (NCBI): domain Eukaryota; kingdom Fungi; phylum Entomophthoromycota; class Entomophthoromycetes; order Entomophthorales; family Entomophthoraceae; genus Entomophthora; species Entomophthora muscae. The sequence continues at coordinate 519,217 of QTSX02003557.1, forward strand.
TTATAAGGCTATATAAATGACCTTTTCTTATTTACTTCAATTGTTCCAACAATAAAGATTATTACTCTTCTAGCTACTCCTCCATTTTGATAACACTCCTTTTCTGAAGCCATGAGGGGAATTCTTTTCCTATCTTGGTTTATAGCCTGCTTCTTGACCAAGGTGTACGCCTTGGAAAACCCAACTCCAACAACCAACTGGTATAATTCCTCTCCAGATGACGCCCACCAGAAGGAATCCCTTGTCAATGGATGGTTCAAATATCATTCTGGACATTGGGGACGTAAATTCCATTATGGTTGCTTGTTTGCTTCCCTACCCACTGAACCTACTCTGGTTAGACCTTACGCCTCATTTTACCTCTTGACGTATTTGGTGGGCTACTATCTACTTGGGTAATTCAGTTCTATGTTTGGAAGATTCACTTATCTAGGACAGCTTGAACATCTTGCAATGGTCACAGTTCCTATTGGCTCGTTCATAGCAGTCTTGAATGTAGGGGCCTTGGCCCATCAGCTGGGAAGATTATTCCCCGCAAAGTGGGTCCCTGACATCTAGAGAGCTGTTGTTGATTCTTAAAGAATACCAATGACTTGTGGTTGATTAGCACTTTGAATATATGTGCACCTTTCAAATAGCATTATCACTTCATTAAACAGTGGGCAATAGCTATCAGTTCCTTGTCATGTATTAGGTATCTTTGCTCACTGTCAGACAGCTTTCTTGATTAATATGCTACAGAGAGGAAGTATTTTTATATAGTTTGAATTTGGAGTACTCCTCCTATTGCATAATTGGAGGCATCAGTCTCTACTTTTTACACTCTTTCATGATTGGGATATTTTAATATAGAAGCAGTGGTCCTTTGTTATTTTAATTGTCAAAAGTGGTGATGTCTCAACAGTGTTCATACAAGCTTTTTTGTCTTGCCTGTGATTGTGGATAAGGGGCAGTTAAGGCGCCCCAGTCAGGGATGAATCTTCTAATGAAGGTATAATGCCCAGGAACATACAAAGTTTGCTTTATTCTGCAGCGCTGGCATGTTGGTTATGGCTTTTATCTTTTCTGGGTCTGACTTCACTTCATCCTTGCTGATAATGTGTACTAAAAATGGAAGTTCTGTTAAGAAGAAGTCACATTTTGAGGGCTTGGTTATGAGTTGGTTTTCCTGCAGGGTGTTGAGGACCAGGCGGATGTCTTTTCAGTGTTGTTCCTTAGTTAGGCTGTATATGATTATATTGCCAAGGTAGACAATAGCCCTTTTTCCAATGTGTTCTTTAAAAACTTTGTTTATAAAGGCCACAAAGGTGCTTGAGAGCAATTTTTATGCCAAAGTTGAGGATGGCACATTCAAACAAGTCATACTTAGTTCTGAACGCTGTTTTGGGTATGTCCTCTGGCTTAACACAGGTTTGGTGATAACACACTGTCAAGTCAATTTTTGTGAAGAATTAGTTCCCCCAGGGCGTCAAAAATATCATCAATCAGGGGCAAGTTATACATGTTCTTAATTGTGACATTGTTGAGCACCCTGTAGTCTGTGACCAGGTGGAGTCATCCATCTTTCTTTGTTAGAAAGAAGACAGCCATACCAAAAGGAGATTTAGAGGTCTTATGAGTCCTTTTTCAAGGGCTTTGTTTAGATAGGATTTTAGCATGTTGTATTCTTGTGGTATTAGGCAGTAGATAGGTTGTGATTTTGACACACTCCCTTTGAGGTCAATTTCATTCTGGATGCCCCAGTTGGGTGGTAGCCTTGATAACTTTTCTTGGAAAACGGAAGAGAATTCTTGGATTAGCTGTTGCCAAATTGGGTCTTGCTCATGTGAGGTCTCTACATTGTTAAAGTGGATAATCTCATACATGCAGGTGTTTCAATTGATTTTGCTAGGGGCCTTTTTCCTCTTCTGTTTCCGTACAATTCACAAATATATGGTCCCTCTTAAGTGTTTCAAGCTGATTTGGATAAAAGTGGTGGTGTACCTCACCTTGTTGTATGATGAGGGTAGCGCTATCCCAGTCAATATGTGGTTTGGTCTTTCTCATCCAGTCCAGACCAAGTACAACATTGTCCTTGGGGATTGGTATGATTGGGTCACTAAGGGTAGTCTGTATGTCTCCTATTTGGCCACAGAAATGTTTTGCTTCCCTGGTGACTGGTGTGTTCCTGTTATATGCCATTATAGCTCTCTTGCCATTACTTTGAACTGTGGGTAGTTTCATGAGGTTGGTGAATTTCTTATCAATGATGGATCAGTCTGCTCCATTGTCAAATAGTGCTGTGCCCTGATATCTGCAAAAGCGGAAAGAAAAATTGAAGAGTTTATTTCCAGTTTGGGTGGCAAACAGTATAGGATTGCTGGGGGTACTTGGATCATGGTAATTGAGTCCACGTCTTGATCCCTGTACAGGTCTTGTAAAGTGGGAGAGGGTGGCTTACCTAAGCACTCCCCTGAGCCTTTTCTTTATCAGTGGTGTTATCAGTACTCATTTGATTTGCTTGAGTGGTACAATTTTCTCCTTGAGGATGGGATTTATTGGCTTGGTTGTTCTGCTTATTATGTTGAGGGTATTTTTTGCTGTGGGACTTTCCTTTTGTTTGTTGTTTACATGCAGATTGTCAGATTTTTGTGCATCTTGTTTCCTTTCCAGAAACACGTCTTGGAGGTTCTTACAGTGGCTCATGTCAAGCTGGCATCTGATTTGTGTGGGGAGGCCATTGTAGAGTGTCAGTTGTGTTCCATCCTCATCAAAGTTAATGATGTCAGGTTCTCAATCATTTATGTCTTCATAGGCTGCAATACACTACTTTTAGTTCCTGTCATTTTGAGGTTCTCAGTTCCGCCATGATCACAACATCATAGTCCTTTATTGCTAATTTCTCCAGGAAGGGGGCTTTGAACATGTCCCAGTCTTTGTTATGACCAGGGTGTTGATCAAACTATTTGTTAACAAAGTGTGAGGTGGCCCAGGTAACATCTAAAGCAATTTCTCTTGCCCAGGGTTTGTGGGGGTGGCCTACTTGTGTAAACTTATTTTGGGTGCTTTAAATCCAGAGGTTGGCATTTTCTTGACATAGTCCTGAGAAAGTTCCAATTTCTGATGAGTGTAGGTGTTGGAATACAATATTGGGTATTTTGGTTGTGTTAGGAGCTGGAGGTAGATTCAGGACTTCTTGAATACTGAGAAAATTGTACTGTTTGGTTGGTACAAGGATATTGTTGAAGACAGTGAATCCTGTAGGGAATTCCTGACATTCTTTGTATTGTCTACAGCCAGTGGGGAGTGCCATCTACTGGGTTCTTTTCTTTGGAGGAATTTTTCTTTCACATTGTGTAAATGTGGATAACCTACCTGTGCTACCACTGTCAAGTTTATACTTCTGGGAATTATAATAAACAAGATAAAGGGGAGAATAAAGAAGAGAATGATACTTTATTAGATATGAGTTTAGAGTATTATATAGTAGCATGAGAAGCCACATGTTGTCACGGTAGGTTTCATAATGCCAGGTATTGTCTGTCCAAGTAAGAAGGCACGGAAGGCCGGGAAACCTGTATTGAAATTGACCGAGTTAACGGATTTAAACCAAACAGTCAATCAAAAATGGGTCACAGCTGCTCCAGTTTGCCAGCTGAAACCAGCTCCCTCTTATAAACTGACGTTGATAAATTGACATAATATGAGGGTCACCCAATATAAGCTCATTAATCAGCATGGTTGTCAGAAACTGGTCACACAAGGGTTCTTTGCAACTTGGACTAGATACTTACTTGAAGATGCCAAAGGAATAGGAGATCAAGACTCAGGTGGTATTGCTTAGTCAATTTTGCTGGTATATATTGAATAATTTTCCCTGTTTCAACTCTAAGAGTTGAGTCCTTCTAAATTTACTCAATAAAAATCAATTATCCCAAGTTCTAATTTTAAATTTTAAAAATGCATCCTGTGCTTGGGTTAATGTGGTATATCCCATACAATCTAATTCTAAACAGAATCATTTCAGGAAGATAGGGCCCTGCAACTGGTACTTTGTTGTTGGTGCCTTCCAATGTCAATTTCATGCCAGTCAATTTTGCAGCTCCTCCCTCATTCTTGAAGATGAAAATTGTATCACTTCTCAATGCCCAGAATTCTACGCTGAAGATGCATTGATGATTTCCCAGGTCATTTATCTTGGTTTACTCTGGTTAGGATTGATTGTTCTACTTAATCCTGGAGTTACAATTGGAAATTTCACAAAAAGATATTTAAAGCCGCGTTGGTGGTTAATCATCCATTCTATGTGGATTTGGGTGGTAATTCCCCATCATTTAGAAACGGCTTTATATTATCTAGTGATTTCTGTCACACATATTGTCCATGTGCGTCATGGCAGTCATGGGGCTTGTCCTAGTAGTGTTCCTCTTAGGACTTAAAATGTTTGATCCCTGTAATAGATGGGTATATGATAAGAGTGCCACTGGCTTAATGATTAGTTGGGGAATCATTTGGAGAATCACTTGTGGAATTGCTTTCCAGAGGGAGAGAGAGTAATCAAAGATGTTGCAACACTTTTCCATGATACTATATAATCTTAAATATTCATATCAAATAAGGTATTATTCTCTTCTTAAATTTTCCTGTTTATTTTTTACTATAATTTCCAGAACTATATACTCAAAATTGTATAGCTTTATTTTATTGTTATCATTTTCAAAAGTCAATTTTAGTTTTACATCCTTAATAATACATAAATATACAGTAGTTAAATTAATATACCCTGTATTTAAGTCACAAAAACTGTAAATAAGAGCTATTTTAATATAAAATAAATTGACAAAGGTAACTTTAAGAAGCAATGATACTTTTAATATATTTACTGTTAATAAACAAAAAATATTTTTACTTCATCAAATGTTAAGTTTTTTAATTTGATGAATATTAGGCATTCAAATTTTAGCTGCCCTCAAATGGAATTGTCATGGCCGGGGGCTGTCATGTACTAAGGAATCAAAGAGGAGCTTAACCCATCCAGATAACGGGTAACAAGGGCCCAGTAGAGGAATGGAGCTGAAAGGGTTAGGTAAAGCAATCCAGCAGCTAAGGGGCAGCAGGCATCAAGGTTGGGAATGACAACTTTGGCCAGACTGAGGATGGTCAGGATGACCATCCCAGCTCTACTGTGGTTGTAGGGCTGTGGGATAGGAGGAGCAGGGGAGTCATAGGGAATGCCAGCCATTCCAGGATCTGGACCTGGATGGTAGACCACGGGTGTAGGTCTAGGGTGGTACTCTAGTCTTTGGGGTTGACTTCTGCTCAAGTGGTGTATAAATTGGAATCCTAATAAAGCAAACAAAACTGAAAGATTCATTCACTTTATTTGACGTTGTCTGCACTTGATTTAAGTAGGAAAAAGTGGGGTTTATACCATTTGTCTGGTCTATCTTGGAATACACTACTGCTTAATCCTTGAAGGCTTTTGGAGTCCCAACTCTTGGGTACTGGCTTCTGAGAAGTAGTGAAACATAGCTTGGAAAGTGTGGATTGGAATTTGGGTAACTTGGTCTGGTCAGGGGAATTCTGTTGGTGGCTGATGAATAATTGGCTGACATCTTTATTCTAGGGTCTTATTTGGTTGGGTGATGAGGCAATCTCTTCCTCGGGTTTGGCTTTGGCTGCAGGATTTTCTGAATCTTGCAGCTCAATTGAGGTGCTGTTCACAACCAATTTATTGGTTGTGTTAATAGCAGCCCTAGTAGCTGCAAGATTCTCAACTAATACCTCAGTGCAGCTGGGGTGATTAGGGGTGGCAGGAACAGTGGAAAATTTAGCTGCAGGAGCAGCAGAAGAAATCAGGAATTTATCAGATCTGCTGGTTGCATTCTGCAGCAGATCTGATTCAGTACGGCATTGGGTGCACCCAGCCCAATTGTTGCATTGGGACTGGGTGACCCAATGCCTGCAGGAGCCGCAAGCTGGACCCAGGACAGGACCCAGCTTTGGGCCACTTCAAACTGCACAAATAAGCCAGGGAAAATTGAAACAGCCCTTGCCCACCCTGGTGGGTGGTTGGGGGTTCAAATCCCCTAGCGGGATTTTGCGGCCGCCCTTGCTTTTGCTTGACAGCCAAGTGCGGGGGTTTGAATCCCGTTCCCGGCTTTGAATTTCAGGCCCTTACAGGAATTGGGTGATCATTCAAGAATGCAAATAATACCTAAAATAATTGGTGTGGATCCACACTAGATCCTTTGGCATCCTTTTTAATATGTGGATTGATTAATATAGTTCAAAATGCATTCCAAATATGACTTGAACTTTTTTCTTGAACTTTACAATCCTGCAATCTTTATTTGCTAATTTTCAGAAATCTGCGGAGTATGATGTTTTATCATCCACCAGATGACCTCTTAAGTCTTCTGACATTAGGAAAGTACAGAGAACCTGTGACTTTGGCGTAACCTTTGGCCCGAAATATTTTGTTGTCATCAGAAGTAGCAAGTCTGACAGGGCCCAAGGCCCAAAAGATTTGGGATATTTCTTCCTACTTCTGGATATAGGTTCAGAAGTTGTTGTCTCTATATTTTACTATAGGAATTAATACTGTATTGCAACAGTATGATCTTTTGCTCTCCACTTAATTAGAATTGAATTAGGAAAATAATTTGGAATATCAACTCTTTATTATACAACTGATATTTATGTTGTCCTGGCTGCCCCTGTTTATCCAATTTAGCTCACAATGCTAAGAAGAGACTGAAGTAGTTTAGGGAAATGCAGCAGGGGCCCAATCATGGGTGTATGTGTTTTGTGAAGAAAGATTGCTTGATAGCTTTCACAGCCCAGTATTTTTCATGATGCTGTACAACTATCCTCAATCTGGGTGGAGTAGCTGTCTACTTGGGCCATGTTTCAGGACTAGCTAGCCAGTGGTTGACTACTAGTTCACAGAGGTGATTTTTACACTATACTGTATCTAATCAGAGCTACTCCAATACAATAGGCTCAGAGCCTTTTATCTTAGAGTGTTTGGCCTGGTGGCCCAGTCCATGATGAACTCTTCTAGACATAATGCAGATGAGGTCCATATGATGACCCTCTTTTTCTAGGATATAATTAAAGTTTAGAATAGTAATTATTATGAGATGCATGTTTGAGGAAGGGAACTAATTGATGAGCAATAATTGCATGTTCTGCACATTAATTAGGAACAGGGAATTCATTGATACCAGGATATTATTTGGTCATTGTTCCATTGATCTTGTGGCCTGGTTACTCGTGTTATTATTTTGAAACCATTCCTAAGAACTCTTAACTTTTACCTGTGCTAATTGTTTGAATCTGTTAATTAGTCAATATCCCAAAATCCTGATACTAATTATTCCATGTTGTCTTTGATTCAATCAAGTTAAAGAAAAAAATCAAGTCATACATTAGAATCCCATATTTGCTTGTGAGATTTATCTTGAGTTGACTGGATTAGTTACAGTAGGGATTCAAAATTATCATGTTTAAAAATGTCAAATAGGATGGTTGATTTTATTAAATATTTATTTTTCACTCAGTTGACTTGCTTGAAAATATGATTTTTATTCAGATGTAGGATTTGGTTATCCTTCATTTTGCCCCACCTGTTCTGAATTTACTTTAATAACCTCAGTTGCAACATTTGATTATTTGATTTAGCCATCAAAATTTTAGTGGGGTTTGATGCAAACTTTATACTTTTTATGGATTTAAATGATCAAGGCTTTGATAAATTGTCTACCGTAACTTTTGTAAAGAAAAATTAAAATTTATTTTTTATTTAATTGATAATGAAGGAACATTTCCTAGCCAACATTCCTTAAAGTTTGATTGATGATTACACCCAATGTCTTGATCTAGTCGGGTTAAGCTCAAATAAAGCTAACATGGTTATAATTTGAAGGCTTCCTGGCGAGTCAACCCCATGTGTTAAAACTTAAATTTCAAGCAATATGATATTTGGTCTTTTAAATATATTCATGTAAAGGCTAGATCTAGTTGTAAATAAATCTAATAAAGGTTTATTGCAGTCAAATTAAAGAGTTTGCTCTATTGATATAATGTAATGCACTCTAGCTATTTGTAACCATGGATAAAATACTTGTTTGAAGAGGCGTCTTCATCAGTGAATCATATATGGTATTGAACCATTCCTGAGGGGTCAGGTTCATTGTGAAGTCGGAGATCAGCATACGTTGATGCTTTCGGCCGTAGAAGTACGCTATTGGCCAAGCTACGACACAGAGGCATGTCAATACACACAACACTTTGGTGACAGGATGATTCAAGAAACGAGAAGTGGCGTGATCGCAAATCACTTTAACGTAGTAGTTTTCAAGGCGATAGGATATTTGTAGCTGATATTTAAACCCTCTTGAACGAATAGCTGCTGTTAAGGCTTGGTCTAACCATTCATAATCCCAAACCACTTCCTTTTTAAGAGCTATGCTCTTAAGGTTGTTGCTGGATGAAGTATGCTCAGCGAGGACATCTTCAACCTTCTTGGGTGGTCCTTCCTTGGATGGTCCCTCCTTGGGTACTGGGGTATGCATGGTCCCTGCTTGCGATATGAGCTGAGATACGTCGTATGCAAGCTTAAAGTGGATTTTTTTATCCTCTCTTCTGTTGTGTATCATTTGGCCGTTGGAACCAGTAGTCGTGGTATAGGTTACAACTGTTTCATAGCCTAAAAATTAGATTAACCCTTTATAGAAGCTTACCAATAATTTCCACCCACATTCTGGGACTTGTGTTGTTTGATTTGAAAAACAAGGATAATAGGTTTGCATCGTTGTTGAGTAAAGGGTCGGCGGAAGATATGCCTTCTGAAGATGACTTCAATTTGATGTCGTCTGGAAGTTGTGGGTTGTTCTGTGTTTGATGACTCACTTGTGCCTCGTAGCGCGATTGCTCTATGGGCGTAACAGACGGGCTATATGAGAGTTTGGGCTGGTATACTGGGGTGCTTTGAGGGTCCATTTCTCGTCGTTTGTAAGAAAGAAATTGGTGGCATGTCAAGTATATTTATTCTACTTTATGTGCCACATTGTCTTATCTGAGTTGGGTTGTTTCTAGACTGACAAGTGGCTGAAAAGAGATATATTCTTCACCTAGTTTTTGAAATCTCTAGATAAACTTAAAGCATGCATTTTTAAATTAAAATTTATTTTAACGAGTTAAATTCACATTGTCATAGCGTGAGGAATAAATGGATAAAAGAATCAGCAAAGTAGCTTTGTTGCCTGTAGTTGAAATCTCTGAACTGACTCCATCTCAGAACATGATTTTACTTAAAGCTTATAACAGTGTGGGGATGCCCTCGCAGCACAAGGTTTAACAGGAGTGATGTCCACTTTTCCACCGAATAATATAAAACCTAAATTAAAACTCATGCTTTGGATTGATGTAGCGGAATCCCGCAGCTCTAATCATTGCTGCGACCGGCCATTTAGATAGGAAAACTGTCATAAAGCTCATTTCTAGTACAATCTAATTTAGCCGCTGTTTTAAGGATTTGTGTTTAGCTCCACGGCTTTATTTTTTCAAAAGAGTCACATTTACTTTGGATTTTTATATTTGCTGCGGTGAAAAGCGTAGAGCCCAAGCTCAGCCACAAAGGTTACAGGAGCATCCTGAACAATCCGCAGATTTAAACCTATTATAATTGATGGTTTATATAAAATTAAAATAAATTAAAGCGAGTCTTTTGGATGTCTGTCTGTAATGTCGCCTCGAGTGGGCTCAAACTGTAAGGGAATTAATTGATTTTTTTCAATAAACTTAAATTTAAAGTTGATGGCCAAGCCAAAAGCTTGATTTGGCTTATCCTCACGTGTAATCCCTTACATGCATCCTTGAAAGTACGAAGGTTGAATTTGGTAGAGTGTGGTCTAAATTATGTAAAGTGAGAATATAGGCCACTCGGTCTTTAATAAATATTAATTTTATTTACTTGGTTTTTAAACCGTAGTTCAACTACTGTAACTATTGCAAAGTGGCTTAACTACAAAGATTACCCGATCATGGAATATGTGGATTAAAATTGGAAGAGAAGCTGCATATTTTTAGTATAGTTCAATATGATTGGATGGTTAAACTATTTGCTGTGGATTGAATTGACCAAAGGAAAAGAGAGCTTGATCAGTTTTAAAAATTCAATTCAAATAGAAGCATAAATGTTTTTTAAGTAAAGAATGGTTGGCTTTGTCGTGGTGATGCGTAAATACACTTTCATTTAGTGTATCACCTAAATTGCCACATTGCTAAAACCAATGTATTATTCCAATATATTAGTGAAATGTGATCACAACACTTGCTTCCAATCTATTAATTTCATTGCTTCTGATTATCTATATAAGCAAGGGAAATTATCCACTATCATCATCATTCAATTAAGTCAAGGTTGACAAATATACTTTTAAATCCTTCAAATCATTACCTAGTGACTATTAACCTATTTCCATTGCCTGTCACGGAAGAGAAGTCTAAGATGCCCAATAGGGCAAGGCCCATATTTGCTATTTTAAGAAATGAATCCTATAGTGGGCCTTCTCCGCTATATTCCATATGTCAAGATTTTGGGATCTTGAAGAAGAAGAGAGATTATTTTTATTATGCATATTAGATATTTTGGGATATGTGAATCTGTATGGGGACAGATGTACTTCTATTAGTGTGACAACGGGCTGTATTCTATTGTTGGTTGATCTGATTGGGGTGGAAGTCCTGTGGTCCTTTGGAGATGCAACACCGTCTGTGGTGATTTTGGCAGAAGTTTGCAAGTATCAATAATTCACTCTTATTGTACTTTGACACCGCTACTATTTGGACTAGTAGTGATGTTGAAGGGTATTAATTTGTCTGCCTTCCAAGTGATCTTGGAAGGCCCCTTTATAGTTGACAGCTAGCGGCCAAACTGGCGTCTAGCTGTGGACAACTCTTACTAGCTAGCCTATCATCCCCAAGCTACTAGTTTCATCCCCTAGAGTTAGATCCCAAAACCCAAATAAGGTTTGGGATGAGGTAATATTCTAGGCTGCTGATTTCTTCTCTTCAGCCTAGATATTCCTTGACTTAGTTATGGCAAACTAAGTTGACACCCAATTTGGCTGACCTGCCCTTGTGCTCAGTGTAATGTGCAAAATTTTCACGGGCAGTCTTGCTTCTCAACTCTCGGTGAAACAGGATGTTGTAATTCCCTGATCAATCTCTGAGTCAGGTCTGCGTCCCTATTTGGAATCCGGAATCCTTAGCATCTAATTATAGAAGCTTCTGGATTGGCCTGTGACCTGAGACCCAGAATGTCTCAGGTGTCTTCTGACTTGGAGACTACATCAATCTTATTATAGTTTCTCTGTATTCTGGAATAGCTGTGTCACTTTGGCTGTGTTGCGTCTAAAGTCAACCCACAGCTTCAGTAATAGGGATATGGATCAGTCAATCCTAATGGATCAGGATTTCCTGACACCATACAACTTGATTTTAAATTGAACTGTAACAGGAAGATGTGGTCCTGCTCTGGGCTCTACATCATCTATGCCTCCAAATGTTACACCAATGCCCACCAATCTTGGAGTTTTTAACTCTGAATCCAAAACTGAGACCACAGTTACTTCCCAATGTCCAAAGTTTTATTTGGAGGACTCTCTGATCTTGTCACAGACGATTTATTTAGGACAAATTTGGTTGGGTTTAATCATCCTGTTAAATCCTAGTGTGTTCTTTTGGAATTTCACTAAATAGTATTTGAAGCTTCAGTGGTGGCTAATCATCAACACCTTATGGATTTGGGTGGTTTGGCCTCACCAGTTGAAGACCTCTTCATACTAACCAGTAATTTCTGTAACACTCATGTGTGACGGAAATGGTTGGATAGTAGGAAGAAGTCTCCATGTGATGGGGTATCACCACCCAAATCCACATATAGTTGATGATTAATCACAGATAAAGCTTCAAATACTGTTTTGTAAAATTTCCAAAAGATACACTAGAGTTAAGCAAAGTGATTAACCATAACACAAAAAGCCCAAGATAAATCTCCTGGGAGGGAATCAAGGTGTCTTCAGCCTAGAAATCTGGGCATTGAGATGGAGCAAGTGTCTTGGCTTCAGATACAGTAAGGAAAACCCCAAGATTTGAGGGCATTGGATTAACATTGGGAGGAGTCAACAACAAAGTGCCAATGGCAGGGCCCCATCTTCCAGTGATGATCCAGCTCAGAATCAGATTGTAGGGGATTTAGTGTAACAATCCAACTACAGGATGTATGATAAAATAAAGTTGGACCAGGAGAATATTTTATTTTATTTGAGTGATAAGGAGAACCTTTTGGGGAAGATTCAAATATAGAATTAAGAAGAGGAGAAGTATATTTTATTGGATAATACTTTAGACTTATATAGCTTTAGCTGTGGCAGAGATTTTAGTTAGATCAAACCTAGGGGTTGGTCATGTGCAGGATGGGTTCAAGTTGCTGGATACCTGGACAGTCATGTGATATTGGTTTGTTTTCATTTCCGACATGTCAAACTGTATATTGGAAGGGCACTGAATCTGGTGATGACTGGATGTTAAGTGGGCTGGCGGTAGCCAGAATTGTCAGTATACCAAGAGTACCGTGGAGCTCCAGCAGGTGAGGGAGGAGTCAAAGAAGGTACTGGCATGGCCCACCAGATGATGTGACCTAACTTTACCAGGTAGGAAAGGGCCTTCCCAGCCACAGCCCAAGGCCCAGCCACTGGCAAGGCAGAGTCAATCAATCCCGTGAGTGCCAGGTAAAGCACTCACAGGAAATGACTACTCTGGCCCGTGGCATCAGAGGTGGGGGGTTGAAATGGTTGGTTTGGGTGTCAGGGGCGGTTCCATGGGGACCAAGTAGCAGCAGGATTGTTGTACTTACTGTTGAAGATCAAAGGGTAAATGGTTATTGCTTTACTGTCACAGACAATTTGGTAGGGTTTCTTGGGAGCGTTTGGGCGGATGTACCACTGCAAGTCATCCAATGTCCAGGGTTTGTGGTCAGGATTGGCAGGATACTCAGTGAAATGCACAGGGCCAAATGTAGCGTTGGATGGATGGTAGTAGTCAAAGGCTTTGGTTTTATCAACTGGAGTCTGACTATCTATCCCAGTAGATGGGTACTGACTCTTGGGTGTATACAGATGGAAGAGTATCAAAAATAGGTATGGAAACAGATTGGTGAACCAAAGGTTTGTAACAACTTTATTTGGTAAGGATGACAATACAAAACTTTTTCAGGTGCTTCTGATTTATATACTTACTCACATGCAGGTGCCTCTGGGCATTCTTCTGGTGCTATCTGTGTGGCAAGGCTTGGCATCTCAGGTTCTGATGCTTGGTTGGCTGCTTCATGGTTATTTTTGGGGTTTTCAGGAACAGTTGTTTGGATTTTTGATGGTCCATCTTGGCTTGGCTGGCCATTGATTCTGGCAGGTTTGGCTTCTGGGGTTTTGGGGGTTTTCCCAATTTGATCACCATTTTTGGACTGGCTTGACAGGCTCCCTTGAGCCCAAAGAACTTGATTAAAAAAGGGGTCCCCAATTGGGGACCCCAAATTACTTAATGCAGGGTGGGCTTGATCTGGGTTTACTGGGCAGCTAAAAATAGCCTGCCCAGGCCCAGCCAAACCCACCAAGGCTTGGGCATAGCTTTTGGGGCCCAAAGTGGGTCCCTCAGCTACCACCAGGGCAGGAATAGTTCCCGCACCTGGATTTGCCTAAAACAGCAAAAATCCAGTTGCGGGCAAATCTCCCCGCCTGCTAGCCCCGCCTGGTGGCTAGGAGTGGGTTTGATTCCCGCCTGGGGCTTTGAAACTGTTACTTTTGTAACACTATCCCCTTCTAAACCGGACTTAGCTTTCTTCTTCTCCCAATATTGGCAGACAGCATCAGCTGTGTTGATAAGGTTGTCAGCTGGTTCCCAGGTGCTTTCCTCGGGCAGGTATCCTAGCCATTTGACGTAGTACTGTGGCTTACAGTAGTGAGTGCAGTTGCCATGTAAATACTCTACTTCATGTTCAAGGGATCTCCCTACCAGGATGGGCAGAGGGGCAGTCTTCAGTTTCTGGTGGGGTAGAGATGTTCTGTCTTTTTTGAACAGCAAGGGTCAATGGAATACGTCATGTATTTTCCAGGTGTCAGGTAACTTCAGACAGTAAGCTACTTTGCCTACTTGGCCTGTGATCTGGTAGGGGCCGCTTCTTTGATGAGCTAGCTTCCGGCATGGAACATTTAGGGGTATGTTCATTGAGTCTAGATAGACCTCATCCCCAATCTCTAGTGGCTTTCCAGGGGTGCGCTTTCTATTAGTGAAGGCTTTGTAAGTCTGTACTATGCGGGTTAGGTTTTGGGAGCAGGTCATCTGGATTGTGTGAATGTGTTCCATCCAAGTTCTACCCGCTTTGTTAGACTCCTGGTTTCCAATCTTGGGGTCCCAAGTGGGGTCAAATCTGTAATTGGCTTTGAAGGGGGAGATCCCGGTGGACGTGTGATCTTTGCTATTGTATGCGTATTGGGCTGTAGATAATAGGTCTGCTCAGTTGTCTTGATCAGCGTTTGCGTAGCATCAGAGGTACTGTTCCAAAATCTGGCTTACCCGTTTGGTTTGGCCGTTAGTCTGGGGGTGATAGTGTCAGGGATTTCTTCCCTGACTCCTTTAATTATATGGATCACAGCAACAACATAACACATACACCACAACACAGACACCAAGTTTCAAACACTAGTTTTTGTAAAATTAAGGATTGTAATGGGATTCAAACTTGAAACCTTCAAAAAACATCAACTGTTAGTTTAAAATTAGCTAAACAACTTACTTTAGCTATTTATAAGCCTTACAGTGAATCAATTTTTGCTTTCAAACCTTGAATCAGTTTTGAAAAGGTTAGTAAGTTCATTGATAGCATCACTTACCGCTCAGCTGTTGATTGGCTGCTTGTAGCTTGGTTGCCGCTCTGGAATTCACTATTCCCATATACCTACCAGGCTCTGCATTTAATTTCCACTGATATTAAGCCAATCCACCGCTTAATTATTGTTTATCTTGTGATCTACTCTGGTTACCTCTCTTTGTGTGTTAATTTTATACATATTATTAAGATCCAGGTTCATATGCACATGGTAAACTTAATAAGTTCAGCCTTAAATTCAGTTAAGCCACAATGCAATTCCTCTCAAATCCCTCTATCCTCTTAAATGTCACAGCCCCACCATTTTGATATTTAAGTGAACATTTCCTAGTGTTTTACTTGTTCCAACAATAAAGATTATCCTATTCTTGATACTTCTTCCTTTTCTGATAAAAATCCATTTTTTGAAGCCATGAAAGTAATTCTATTCCTATCCTGGTTTCTAGTTTACTTCTTGCCAGTGTTTTCAGCCTTGGAAAACCCAACTCCTACAACTGACTGGTACAACTCATCTCCTGACGACGCCCACCAAAAGGAATCCCTTGCCCATGGATGGTTCAAATACCCTTCTGGACATTGGGGACACAAGTTCCAATATGGTTGTTTGTTTACTTCACCTCCTGCTGAACCTACCCTTGTTAGACCTTACGCTTCCTTTTACCTCTTAGTGTACTTGGTGGGTTACTATCTACTTGGTTGTTTCAGTTTGATGTTTGGGAGATTTGCCTACCTAGGGCATCTTGGACATCTTGCAATGGTCACACTGCCTATTGGCTCAGTAATTGCAGGTTTAAATGTGGGGCTTTGGCCCATCAACTAGGGAGCTTATTCCCTGCCAAGCGGGTCCCTGACAGTTTGTTGGAACCCATCTTGAGCTTCTTGCTTAGAAGTTCAGAACCATCCCCTTCAAGCTACCTCCTTTATACCGCGCTGATCAAGAGTTTCGCGGTCACCCTGGTTACAACCATCATCAGCCTGACCACTTATTGTCTGGTTTGCCTTTTCCTGCAGACCAAAACTGCTGCTGCCACCAATGCAACATCTCCTCAACAGGTTCAGAACCAAACCGTGGTACTGAACCAGATTTCAGCAGTATCTCCTGACAACGACAAAGGTAATGAGATCCTTATACTCCTGGCCTTCTCCCAATCACTGTTTGAAACATCTCCAGCACAATTCCAGACTGACACACAGAAGGTACATCACATGGCCAAGAAACTCACAGGCAAGGCTTGCGTCTGGTACACCAAGGCCACCCTTCAAGGAGAGAAATTACTCAACAACTACCCTGCCTTTTGCGACTCCTTATTGGCTACTGTAGTGCCAGCACAGACCACCAAAGAACTCTGTGACCGCATAATGACCTTGTATCAAGGCAGAATGTCCACCAAGGACTATATTGAAGAATTCTCTCGCCTCAAAGAAGCAATTGGGATGACAGACGCCAAAGCTTGCTACCTTTTCCAGAAAAAATTATCTCCGGAACTCAAGAACTTCTTAGCCCACTATGTACTACCTGACAAGTTTTCTGAGCTTACCAAAGAGGTATTGAAATGGTCCTCCAATGTAAAGCAGCTTCCTTCTTAGAACAACACCAAGACTATGCCCGCCCGTAACTTACCATCCCCTGCCAAGGTTCCAAAGGGATTAGTTCCTAAACCCAGGGGAGGTTATCAGTTAGCCCCCAAAGAGAAACAACGTTGAGTCCGCAAAGGATTGTGCCTCTACTGTGGACAGACAGGACATTACGCAAAGGATTGCCAGGCACTCTCAAAGGTACAATCCACTTCAGGTCATCTTCTTTTGACCACAGATGCCAATAAATCTTCCACTCAGTTTTACGCTCTTTTGCCCGTTTTTCTAGACCACAAATTTGGCACTATGTCCAGCTATGCACTGATTGACATAGGAGCAATTGGGAACTTCATTGACCAAGATCTTTTGACTTTTTTAGGGTTTGAGACCTCAGGGCTAGCCTCTGTAAGACTTGATGAAGGTACCCCTGCCCAAGTAGGACGCCTAGTCAAGCCCCTCCACACTCATGTGGGGAAGAACTCATACCACCTACCCACCTCTACGCTCTCCAACTTGGCCTTTCCATTGGTATTGGGCTTTCCCTGGTGTCAGGAAGCCAAGTTACAGTTCAATTGGGACACCAACTCTGTTACGCTTCACTCCCACGGACAACCAACCACAGTTCCTCTCAAAAAACTGTATCATCAAGTACCAAAGAATTTCACGGCGTACTTAAACTCTCTATTTCTTTTGGGGGGCCTAACACCTGATTCTATTCCAGAGGAAATTCAAGACTTAAAAACAGCCTTTAGTGAGGAACTCTGCTCTGTCCTTCCTGAAAGAAGACCATCTAATCTTAGAATTGACTTGATACCAGGCTCCTCATCCACCTGGGGAAAGCTTTACCCCATTTACCGAGCACAGGGAATTGCAATGAAGGCGTACCTTGACAAAAACTTAGTAAAAGGGTTTATGCAACAATCCAACTCCCCATGTTCATCACCCATATTCTTTGTAGGGAAAGCGGATGGGACCTTGAGACCTGTTGTAGACTTCACCAAACTAAACTCCATAACCATTAAGAACCAAAACCCCTTACCATCTGCAGAGTCCTTGACCAACCAAATTACTCACGCCAAGGTTTTTTCTAAACTAGAGCTCCGCAGTGCTTATAACCAGATACATATTGCTGAAAGTCATGAATGGAAGATGGCAGTTTGCACTCCCTTTGGGCTCTATGAATACCTTGTGATGCCCTTTGGGTTGAGTAACGCCCCTGGAGCCTTTCAAGGCCTAATGAGTGAGGTTTTCTTCCCTCTACTGGACGTCTGCATTGTCGTCTACCTTGACAATATTCTGGTATACTCACAGAACAAGGAGGCCCACACAAAACATCTACAAGAGGTCCTCCAACTACTCATTGACAACCATCTGTTCTGTAAGCTTGAAAAATGCAAGTTTTTTGTCACTGAGATTGAGTTTCTTGGGTACAAGATTAACCCAGGAGGGTTTGCGGTTGCTCCTTCCAAGATCCAGGCAGTCCTGGACTGGCCTAGACCTACGACACATACCAAGCTTTGTGGCTTCTTGGGCCTTGAAAATTTTTGCCGCGAGTTTATCAAGGACTTTTCTGCTACCACTCTCCCTCTCACACACCTTACCTCCAAGAAGGTCCCCTTTGCCTGGTCACCAGAAGCTGATCTGGCGTTTGAAACCCTCAGGAAGCAATTCACCTTGGCCCCTGTCCTTCTCCGTCCAGATCCTGAACGTCAATTTTTTTGGACACTGATGCCTCTGACTTTGCCCTGGGAGGGGTGTTGCTGCAGCTTGGGGAAGATAGTGAACTCCACCCTGTGGCGTTCTACTCCTATAAGCTGCTTGACTGAGATAGAAATTACCACGCATACGAGAAGGAACTATTTGCTATTGTCAAATCCTTAGACCACTGGCGTCACTACTTGGAGGGAAGTAAATTCCCTGTTCAAATCAGAACTGATCATAAGAATCTACTCTACTTCACTGAGAAGAGAAAGGTTAGCCCACGTCTGGCACAATGGGCTATAGATCTGCTTGCCTTTGACTTCAAGATTAGTTATACACTGGGACACAAGAATGTAGTACCTGACGCCATCAGTAGACAAGAGGATTTGGATGATTCAAGTCAGTCCTACATTAAACACAATGAACGTGCCATACTTTCTGAAGATCAGTTCCTCTCCCACATCATGACCTTATCCTATCTATTCACCTTGGACCAGGACATCATATCATCCCAACTCTTGGATAAGGAGAACATCCCCACTGGGCTTACACTAAACAACGGATCTTGGTCAAAGAATGGAAGCCTTTATGTACCAACCAATGAACACCTACAAACAATCCTGGAAAGCTTCCACAACTCCCCTCTCACAGGACATGGAGGCATTTGCAAAACGGTCAAGAGAATCCAACAAAGATACTGGTGGCCTAATCTGAAGAAGAAAGTTGCCAAATACATCACCACATGCGTGCTGTGTGGCCGCAACAAACCCTCCACCAGGAAGCCCCAAGGACTACTCAAACCATTGCCCATTCCTCCGCGCCCTTGGTATTCCATCTCCATGGACTTTATTGTGGGTCTTCCAGAGAGTGACAACATGACTGGCATCTTTGTGATAGTAGATTGGCTAACCAAATATGCAATCTTCACGCCCTTCAAGTGCGCAACAGCAGAAGACACTGCCAACATGCTCCTTACTCATGTAATTGATAACCACGGAATTCCCAACAAAATCATCTCGGATTGAGGTACACAATTCACATCCAAGTTCTGGTAGTTCCTAATGAAGGCATTACGGGTGAAAACTCTCATGTCCACATCCTTTCACCCTCAGACCAACAGACAGACAGAAAGAGTTAACCAAGTTCTGGAAGGATTTCTCAGGAACTATGTGAACTTACAACAGGATGATTGGGTAACCTTACTTCCACTTGCCCAACTATGTTATAACACCAATCACCATGATTCTATTGGAGTATCCCCCTTCTTTGCCAACTATGGATATAACCCGGAAGACTTTCCTGACCCTACAACCAAAGACACTATTCCTTTGGCGCACCAATGGACAACCTCCTTACTCAAGAATCACCAACAACTCAAGACACAACTGGAAAAGACCATTCAGCAGTATAAGATCCAAGCTGATAAACATCAAAGAACACCTGAAGACATCCAAGTGGGAGATTATGTTTTCCTCAGTGCCAAGAATCTCAAACCGGACATTCTGGGGCAAAAATAGGACCAAAGAAGATTAGTCCCTTGCTGGTCCTTGAACAACACTCTGATGTTAACTTCTGACTCAAACTTCCTGAAGGCTCCTCCGCCCATGATGTTTTCCACATTAGCCTTCTGTCTAAATTCAAGGGGTTACCAACTGACATTGATCATAGAGACCCTCCTCCTATCATCTTGAACCATACCCCAGAATTGGAAGTAGAAGACATCCTCAACCACCACACCTCCCAAGGCAAACATCAATACTTGGTGAAATGGAGGGGCTACAAGGTAGAATCAAACTCCTGGGAACCAGAAGAGAATCTAGAGAATGCACCAGAAGTCCTCTCACGTTACAAAAAGACTCTGGAAGAGAAGGGCTCTCTTGGGGAGGATAGTGTCAGGGATTCCTTCCCTGACTCCTTTAATTATATGGATCACAGCAACAACATAACACATACACCACAACACAGACACCAAGTTTCAAACACTAGTTTTTGTAAAATTAAGGATTGTAATGGGATTCAAACTTGAAACCTTCAAAAAACATCAACTGTTAGTTTAAAATTAGCTAAACAACTTACTTTAGCTATTTATAAACCTTACATCAAATTGATTTTTGCTTTCAAACCTCAAATCAGTTTTGAAAAGGTTAGTAAGTTCATTGATAGCATCACTTACCGCTCAGCTGTTGATTGGCTACTTGTAGCTTGGTTGCCGCTCTGGAATTCACTATTCCCATATACCTACCAGGCTCCACATTTGATTCCCGCTGATATTAAGCCAATCCACCACCTAATTATTGTTTATCTTGTGATCTACTCTGGTTACCTCTCTTTGTATGTTAATTTTATACATATTATTAAGATCCAGGTTCATATGCACATGGTAAACTTAATAAGTTCAGCCTTAAATTCAGTTAAGCCACAATGTAATTCCTCTCACATCCCTCTATCCTCTTAAATGTCACAGCCCCACCATTTTGATATTTAAGTGAACATTTCCTAGTGTTTTACTTGTTCCAACAATAAAGATTATCCTATTCTTGATACTTCTTCCTTTTCTGATAAAAATCCATTTTTTGAAGCCATGAAAGTAATTCTATTCCTATCCTGGTTTCTAGTTTACTTCTTGCCAGTGTTTTTGGCCTTGGAAAACCCAACTCCTACAACTGACTGGTACAACTCCTCTCCTGACGACGCCCACCAAAAGGAATCCCTTGTCCATGGATGGTTCAAATACCCTTCTGGACATTGGGGACACAAGTTCCAATATGGTTGTTTGTTTACTTCACCTCCTGCTGAACCTACCCTTGTTATACCTTACGCTTCCTTTTACCTCTTAGTGTACTTGGTGGGTTACTATCTAATTGGTTGTTTCAGTTTGATGTTTGGGAGATTTGCCTACCTAGGGCATCTTGGACATCTTGCAATGGTCACACTGCCTATTGGCTTGGTAATTGCAGGTTTGAATGTGGGAGCTTTGGCTCATCAACTAGGGAGCTTATTCCCTGCTAAGTGGGTCCCTGAAAGATAGGAAGTGGACACACATATTTTGATTCCTAGGTCTTTCATCACTTGCTCCCAATAATGAGATGTAAACTGTGGTCCTTGGTCTGTCACTATTACCTCTGGGGTTCCGTGTTGGGTGAGTATTTGGTCATGAAAGTGTCAGACAATTTCAGCAGCAGTGCAATGGGTAGTGTGGGGACAAAGTAGGCCATTTTGGTGAAACAGTCAACCATCACTAGAATTGTGTTGTAGTCTTTGGAGGGTGGGAGTTCAACTATGTAATCCATTGATACTGATTTCCAGGGGCCTGAAAGAATGTCTAGGGGCAGAGGAGGCCTTCTGGATTAGAGCGTCTTGTTTTGGTACGCCCGCATGTCTTACAGCCCTCAATGTAGTTGATAACATCTGCATCTATCTTGGGCCACAAGTAATTCCTTTTGATGCTTTGAAGGGTTTTGTGGTGGCCCGGGTGGCCGGCTAGTTCCGAGTTGTGATAGTTCTTTAGTACAGAAATCCGAGCTAATCCTTCTGGTACATAGATTCTTCCTTGGAACAGTAGGGTGGTTTCTTTTAGTGAGTAACCTCTTTTGTACAGGGGGCTGTCTAGTTGTTTTGAGAGTTCTGAGACCATAGTTTTGGCAACAGGGTCCTTTGCCTGGGCTTTTAATACATCTAATTTCTTAGTGACAAGTTTCAGGTTGTTTATCTGTATTCTTCCACTGGTTGTATCCAACAGGGTATGGGTGTTGTGATCTCCAACTCAGTGGAGGACAGGATCAGATAGGCTCTTCTACTTAGGGCATCTGGGACGATGTTTACTTTGCCGGGTTTATAGTCAATTTCTAGTACGTAGTCTGCCAGTTCTAGGGCCCATCTCGCTTGTTGTTGGTTAATCTGGCATGGTTTGAAGAATTAAACCAAGTTTTTTGTGATCTGTTAGGACCTTTACTGGGTGCTTAGCGCCGCATAGGTATCTGTGCCAGTGCTTCAGGGTCTTCATTATAGCTAGCATTTCTTTATTGTATATAGAATAATTTCCTTCAGCAGGGATCATCTTTTTGGAGTAATATGCTACAGGATGTAGCATACCATCCCCTCCTTCCTGAAGAAGCACCCCTCCCAGGGCAAAGTTGGAAGCGTCAGTTTCCAGGATGAACGGTTTTGTGTGGTCAGGCATGGCTAACACAGGTGCAGAGGTGAAGGCTAACTTCAGGGCTTCAAAGGCAACAACACAGTTGGGGGTCCACTCAAACTGGACTTTGTCTGAGCAAAGGTGGGTCAGGGGCAAAGTAATCTGAGAAATTTTTGATGAAATCTCTACAGTAGTTTGCTAGCCCCAGGAAACTCCTAACATCTTTCCAACAGGTGGGGGTGGGCCAAGATGTGACCACATCCACTTTATCTTGGGCCATGGCAAATCCACCAGTTTGTACTACGTAGCCCAAGAATTCTACCTCAGGTTGGAAGAACTCATAATTCTTGAGTTTGACGTGAAGGTTGGCTGCTGCTAGTTTCTCCAAGATGAGGTCCAGGTGGTGGAGGTGGTCTTCATGTGTTTTGCTATATATCAGAATGTTGTCAAGATATACCACACAGAATTGGTCAAGGTATTCTACAAGGACCAAGTTAATCATCATCTGGAAAGTGCTAGGGGCGTTGCATAGCCCAAAAGCATGACCAGGTATTCATAGAGTCCATATCAAGTTTTGAAAGTCGTTTTATATTCATTGCCTTCTTTGATTTGGATTTGGTTAAAAGTGTCTCAAAGGTCAATCTTAGAGTATAATTGTGCTCCAGTCAAGACATCACATAGGTCATTGGCATTAGGTATGGGGTATTGGTTTTTTACTGTGATTTTATTCATCTTCTGGTAGTTTAAACAATGTCTCATTCCCCATCTTTCTTCCCAACAAATATTAGGGGGGAAGAGCATGGGGCCTTTGAGACTCAGATAAATCCTTTCTTGGTCATGTCTTAAATGTACGCTTTCAAAGCCACCTGTTCTTTGTGGTTACAACTATAGATGAGGCCGTGACTGAGTTGTGTATCAGGGAGTAAGTCAATGGCGTGGTTGTAGATAGAGTGTTCAGGTAGCTGATTTGCCGCCTCTTTGCTGAAGACACTGGCCCATTTCTCGAGGGCTGAGGGCAGCTTCCCTGAGCAAGGGTCCAATTGCAAGGTCATGAGTTTGGTGGGGGGTACTATGTGTGGGCTCAGCTGAATGGGTACAGTGTTGGGGTTAGGTCCCTTTTCCAGGGTTACGGTTTGGTCACAATAGTTCAGGATTGCACCATGCTTGTCAGCCCAGGAGTCTCCAGGTATCAATGGGTGTGGTAATCCTTTCAACAAGATAACAGACAAGGGGTAGGTGTTTTGCCCAATCTTCAGCTCAAGGTGTTGGTTACATTCTTGGCCAATGTCAGTTGAATTGTTTCCCAAAGTGACTTGTAATTGAGTATCTGAGGGGGTGAGTTCCAGCTTGGACACTAATGTAGGGTCAATGAAACTTTCATCAGCCCTGTGTCTAAGAAAGCCTTTTCATGAAATACTTTATCTCCCACTTCTAGGATCACTATGATATACTTATAAGACTGAGAGGTGGTGTTTAATTAGGCAAGGGAGCCTAAAGTTTAGTTTCTTCTGGGAAAGGCCCTGGTCTGGTGTCCTGCTTCATGGCAGTGGAAACACAACCCGTCTCTGTAATGTTGTTGCAACTCCTTGGGTGTCATGGCTGGTCTGGCCGCAGTGGGGCTTCTGGCCATCTGGGGACCATGGGGGCGGCGCCGTGGGTTTCTTGGTTTAAGCTTAGTCCTTGGCAGAGAAAAATCAGTTCCTCTAATCCAATTGTGGGGGGGGGTGGTGCTTGAGGAGGTCCTTTAACCCTGGGTTCACGCCTTTTCTGAATAGGATGGCAGCCAATTTGTTGTCCAGCATAGCACAGGTCTGTAGTTTGGTGAACTCTTCTACGTAGGTCTGAAGTAGGCAGCCGTTTTGCTTGAATTATAACAGGGTCCTGAAGGCAAAGTGACAGGTATTCTGGTCCTCTCCTGTGGCTATTAGTTCAGCCTCAAATCAAGCATAGTCTAAGCAAAACTCTAAGTTGTTGGCAGTGGGTTTGCCAAACCAGTCTAGGGCATCCCCTGTTAGCATGGATGCTACTCAAAGACTTTGACTGTGTTGTTGGGATAGGCGGCAGCATTGGCTAGGAAGTGCAGTTGTAGTATTGGCATGGCTCTTCTAGCTTCCTCTAGTCTGAGCTTGCCCATCTGGGGCATGGTCACATTAGAGGTGGTTTGGTTCACAATGACGTTCTGTACTTGGGAGGAGGTTGCTGTGGTTGGGTCTTTGCTCTCTGGAGCATCCTTAGAATCATCCAAGGTCGGGGTTGTTCTCTTTCACATGGAGGAGATTTGGTATGATAGCCACAAATAACAGTAATAAGCGATAATCATAAAAACAAACATACAAGTAGCCCCAAGTGCTAATAACATCTTGGGGCCCAGGTTACCAAGTTTTGGGTGGATTGTCATAATGTCAGGATACCAAGAGCTCCAGCAGGTGAGGAAGGAGTCAAAGCAGGTACTGGCATGGCCCACCAGATGATGGGACCTAAATTTACCAGGTAGGAAAGGGCCTTACCAGCCAAAGCCCAAGGTCCAGCTGCTGGCAAGGCAGATTCAATCAATCCTGTGAGCGTCAGGTAACGCAATCCCAGGAATTGACTACTCTGGCCAGTGGCATCAGAGGTGGGGGGTTGAAATGGTTGGTTTGGGTGTCAGGGGCGATTCCATGGGGACCAAGTAGGCAGCTGGATTGTTGTACTTCCTGTTGAAGATCAAAGGGTAAATGGTGATTGCTTTACTGTCACAGACAATTTGGTAGGGTTTCTTGGGAGCGTTTGGGCGGATGTACCACTGCAAGTCTTCCAATGTCCAGGGTTTGTGGTCAGGATTGGCGGGATACTCAGTGAAATGCACAGGGCCAAATGGAGCGTTGGGTGGATGGTAGTAGTCAAAGGCTTTGGTTTTATCAACTGGAGTCTGACTATCTATCCCAGTAGATGGGTACTGACTCTTGGGTGTATACAGATGGAAGAGTATCAAAAATAGGTATGGAAACAGATTGGTGAACCAAAGGTTTGTAACAACTTTATTTGGTAAGGATGACAATACAAAACTTTTTCAGGTGCTTCTGATTTATATACTTACTCACATGCAGGTGCCTCTGGGCATTCTTCTGGTGCTATCTGTGTGGCAAGGCTTGGCATCTCAGGTTCTGATGCTTGGTTGGCTGCTTCATGGTTATTTTTGGGGTTTTCAGGAACAGTTGTTTGGATTTTTGATGGTCTATCTTGGCTTGGCTGGCCATTGATTCTGGCAGGTTTGGCTTCTGGGGTTTTGGGGGTTTTCCCAATTTGATCACCATTTTGGACTGGCTTGACAGGCTCCCTTGAGCCCAAAGAACTTGATTAAAAAAGGGGTCCCCAATTGGGGACCCCAAATTACTTAATGCAGGGTGGGCTTGATCTGGGTTTACTGGGCAGCTAAAAATAGCCTGCCCAGGCCCAGTCAAACCCACTAAGGCTTGGGCGTAGCTTTTGGGGCCCAAAGCGGGCCCCTCAGCTACCACCAGGGCGGGAATGATTCCTGCACCTGGATTTACCTAAAAAAGCAAAAATCCAGGTGCGGGCGAATCTCCCCTGCCCGCTAGCCCCGCCTGGTGGCTAGGAGCAGGTTTGATTCCCGCCTGGAGCTTTTTAACTGTTACTTTTGTAACAAGAATACTTGTATATCCAGATCCTTGACACACCCCTCCCTTAAGGGGTTACTCTGGTACATCAGGAGGGGGCTTCTTTTTGACGGCTGTTGCCTGATGTTCCTGGAGTTGTTTGCTAGTTGGTACCAACTGGGCTGAGTTTTCTCCTTTGCTAAGGCGGAGGCAGGATCTGTGGTACTTCTTGATGATGGGCTCTTTGGTGCCCTGTAACTTAACCAGGTATGTGTTCCTGTCTGGTTGGTATCTGATGATTCTTCCTGGTCTTCTGTGTACTGAGTCTAGCTTCTTTATGTTCCCAGCCAGGACCCAGACAGGGGAGTTGATGGGGAGTGGTTCCTCTGTAGAGGTTACCTTTTGTGTTTTGAGCCTTTTTGCTTCTTCTATTTTAGCTTTGAGGCATATGTGTTGTAGTGTTGGTGCTTTTTCCACTGTGAGAGGTTTCCCAGGGGGATCTTTATGTATGGCTGTTTGTTGTGGGTAACTATCTCTGGTTTGTACCTGTATGTTAGTTCAAACGGTGAGTAGCCTGTCTCTTGATTGGTGTGGGCCCAGGATACTAATAGTGCATGTTTCACGTATAGTGGCCATGTGTCTTTGGCTTTGCCATCCATTATTTTCTCAAGGATTCTGATAAGACTGCTGTTTAGGCGTTCAAATCTGCCATTGGCCTGTAAGGCAAGGTTGTGGAATGTTTGATGTTCTTTTCTTTTAGGTTGTTGTTTATCACGTGACCTGATAACTCTGTTGCTCCATCAGTTATGATGTAGTCTGGAGTACTGAGTCAGCCATGATTGCTTTGTTGATGAATCAGTTTATTGTTTCTGCTTTGTGATCCTTTGTTGCCCAGCAGATAGGCCAGCATGTGGAAAAGTCAATGGCTACAATTAGGAAATGTTGCTTTGTCTTAGTTTCTGGGAAGGGTCCCACTACATCCAGTCCCCAAACCTTGAATGATGTGGGGTTAGGTACTGGGTTAACTGTTGGCTGAGGAGCTTTGGTGCTGGCATATTTTTCACACACTGTGCACTTTTTTAGAACATCAATTATGTCTTGTTTCAGATTGGGCCACCATAATATCTCTTTTAATGTGAGGTATAGATTATTAGCCTTTGTGTAACATAGTAGACAGTGATGTCTTAGGATAGTGTCAACTCTTTATGCAAGTGGGATGTAGGAAATTTTTTTTGTCTATAATGATTTGGTATACAGTGCCATTTGATACATGTAAATACTTTTTGTTTCTTACTAATGTATTGTGGGTCAGTTGATGTGTTGAGGGGTCTTTCCCTTTGGTTTTATATTCAGTGTTATATAGGTTGGGCCAGTCAGGGTCCAGGTGGTCAGGGTGATCCTCTCTTAGCTGACATAGCCTAGAGAGAGCATTGGCTGTGACAAGCTCTGCCCCCTTTTTGTACTGGATGTCCAGGTTAAGCTGCTCAAGCAAGGACATCCATTTGGATTGGCACTGTGCAAGTGTGTTCTGAGTTTTGAAATAGATTAAGGATTTTTGGTCAGTTAGCACTCAGGTGTTTAAGTGTCTTTCTAGATAACATCTCCATTACTTGTATGCGTGATATATTGCTAGCAATTCTTTGTCGTGTATTGGGTATCTATGCTCAGGGTTGGTCAGTTTTCTGCTTTCATAGCATACTGGCAGGAAGTTTTGCTGCCCTGACTGGCAGATGCGCAGGACTGCGCCAATGGCAGTGTTGCTGGCATCTGACTCAAGCTTGTAGCACCCGTTATTGTTAGGGTATTACAAGATTAGTGCTTCAATCAGAGCTTGTTTTAATAAATGGAAATTCTTGTCGCATTCTGGACTCCAGATGCATTTCTTTTTGGCATTACCCTTGGTTAGGTCATTGATTGGTGCGGTTAGTTTTCTGCAGTCTTTAATATATTTCCTTAGGTACGCTACCATTCCGAGAAAGCATCTTACTTGTTTAACAGAGGTGGGGCATTGCATGTTATTTATGGCTTTTATTTTGTCTGGATCTGCTTTGATGCCATCATTAGAGACAATGTGGCCCAAAAACAAGAGTTCCTTTTCCATAAACTGACACTTACTAGGCTTGGCATAAAGTTTGTGCTTTGCGAGTCAATTAAGTGTCTTGCAGACAGGTGTGAGGTGTTCCTCTTTTGTTTTTGAGAATATAATGATGTCATTGAGGTAGCATAATGTATTTGAGAGGCCATTTAGCGCCTGGTTCATCTTGGTGACAAATGTTGAGGGGGCGTTTGTCATCCTTAATTTCATTACTTTACATTTGAACAATCCAAATTGCATACAGAACACAGTTTTTGGTATGTCTTTCTCTTTTACTTCAACTTGATTATAACCAGATGTGAGGCCAATCTTTGAGAAATATTTTTCTCCAGAGAGCCTTGCAAATAGGTTTTCTATGAGAGGAAGGGGGTATTTATTTTTTAATGTACCTGCGTTTAGTGCTCTGTAGTCAGTAACTAGGCAAAGAGATCCTTCTTTCTTTTTTATGAAGAAAACCGCTTCCCCCACAGGGATTCAGATGGATGAATGAATCCTTTGGCTATATTGTCCTTAATATGGGTCTTGAGTGTTTGGGTCTCCATGGGGGGAGATTCTGTAGAGGGGTACAGGTTTAGACATGGCTTTGCATAGGTCATTGCCATGCTTGACCTCCCGCTTAGGGGGTAACTCTATGTGTTCTTCCTTAAATACATGAGCATATTTGTTTAGGAGTGCTGCAAGTTCTGGGCATTGGATTTTTTGTGTTTGTATGTTATTGAATTTGGTGTACCTCATTATTTGGAGGTTTTGTATTTGGTTTGATGTTCTGAGCTGTCTTGGTTTATGACTTGGTCAAATACTATGTCTCTTAGGATGAGATCATTAGGTTCTTTGAGAATGTTGAAATTGACTCCATTGAATTTGATGGTTGTGATCTTTATTTTCCAACATACAAAGGGGTTCACTCGGGTGAACCAGTCCATGTCTGCTACAATTTCATAGTTTATGTTGTTCATGACAAGTCCTTTGATGGAAGTTTGGATGCCTTGGAGGTCAATTCTTAAGGGAGTTGTTTTGCCTTCAAGTAGAACCTTTGATTTGTCTGCCATTCTGGCATATTTGAAGTTGGATTTGACAACTGGTATCTTGTACCTGGTTACAAAAGGTTCTCTAACCATAGTGTGTTGTGCACAGAGTCAAATAAAATTTTATGTGTATGAGATTTATAAGTGCCTGGATAGACAAGAAGTTATGAGTGATCTTTAATTTTTACGTTCATAAAAATGGAGGATTGCGGGACACGTGGGATGCAAGCAGCAAAGTTTGTGCCTTAGTACAATTTCTTGTCAAGTTGGGGGAGACAGGAACACTTAATCCTGTTCTACCTCCTCTTTTACCTGTTCCTCTGTTTAAAGACCTTCAAGGTCAGAGAATGTGGGGTCAGATTTATAGCGGGTTGCTACTTCAGCATTGTTAACTTTGGTGGTGTCCTCGTTCTTGGGACGGGAGCAGTTTGCGCTTTGGCTGCAATTTCCATTGTTGCAATTGGAGTTTCTGTTGTTATGGTGGGTATTTTGGCGTTTGTTGCCATTGGAATTTTCTCTGCCATTGCCGTTTGAGGAGCAATTGCTGTTGCGTGCAGCATATTCCATGTTTACACGTTTTTTGGTGTGCTTGGCTTCTGCAATGAGCATGGGCATGGAGGTATTTGCCTCTGGGTGGATGAGGGCAGCAACAGAGGGTTTAATTCTGTTGATTAATGAGGCTCTGGTATGTACGTTATCAGCTTGTGCTGGATTTTGGATTTTGCGATGTATTTCCTCAAATTTGTTGGCGTAAGCTGTAATAGTAGTCTTCTGAGGAAGATCACTGAGCTGTATTGCAATGTCTTGGAGGAATTTGATGACACGGAAATTGTGGGTGATGTCTGCTTTGAACTCTTTCCAGTTGTCAAGCTGGTTGTCAGTTTGTGAGCCAACCCAGGTGGTGAACCAGTTAGCTGCGGCCTTGTACAGGCGCTTGTTGGCTTCCTGGACCCATTTTTCTTGGGGATGCAGCTGGTGTGGAGTTTAGCAGCTGAGTTTTCTAGCAGTTGATGACATTTTCTTTGTTTTTACCAAAGAATTTGTTAATACCAATGTACTTGGTGTTGGTAACTTTGCCTATGATAGGCGGTTATGTGTTTGTTTGTGATTGGAGAGAGCTTCTGTATTGAATTATCTTGGCACATGCTTTGGGCATGACCAGTCCTTTGAATATGGTGCATCCACCAGGTATATCTTTGTCAATGTCGTGGGCACAGAAGTATGTTTTCCAGGTATCCTGGGATGTGGCCTGGTTTAGTACGTGAGCAAAGGTGGGCAGGTTCTGTTCAGTCATTTTCTCTTTCATTGGCGTGATCAAAAACCATAGCTGCTACCAGTGATAAGGAGCGTCTTTTTGGGAAGCTTAAAATATGGAATTAATAAAGAAGAGAAGTATATTTTATTGGATAATACTTTAGACTTATATAGACTTGACTGTGGTGAGGATTTAGTTGGATCAAACCTAGGGGTTAGTCGTGTGCAGGATGGGTTTGAGTTGCTGGATACCTGGACAGTCATGTGATATTGGTTTGTTGTCATTTCTAGCATGCCAAACTGTATATTGGAAGGGCACTGAATCTGGTGATGACTGGATGTTAAGTGGGCTGGCAGTAGCCGGAATACTTGTACATCCAGATCCTCAACATGAGTAAAGATTTTAGGGAGGCCTCAACTCTTAAGAGTTGAACAGTGAAAATTGTCCCATATATATCAAAATTTGACTAAGCAATACCACCTGGATCCTTGGCTCCTATTACTTCCACATTGTCAAGTGAGTACCTAGTCCAGTTTGCAAAGAACCCTTGTGTGACCAGCTTCTGACAACCACACTGATAAATAAGGTTGTATCAAGTGACTATCAGATTGCGTTGATTTATTAGCATCAGTTTGCAAGGGGGAATCAAATTCAGATGGAAAACTGGAGCGACAATAACCCATTTTTGATCAACTGTTTGATTTAAATCTGACAAATCAGTTAATTTGGTAAATGGCTTTCTGCACTTTCTGACTTGGTCAAATTATTCCCAGAATTATGGAATCTACTGTGACATAGGTTGGCTTCTTTTCAGGACTGAGAATTTAAGTCTCAACTGATATTTCCTATTTTGTTGGTATTTATGCCAAGGCTTTTGCTTGTTTGTTTGTTTTTTTCTCCTTTACTATCTTTGATTGTCTATATTTATGTGAATACTGAACTATTTCAGCCCAATACAGTGTCAGCCAAAAGCCCTCAATTCCAACTTTCAGACTCTTACTCCTAACAATATATTTTTGATTCCGAATTATGAGTTAATATCACTTAAACATAGTTCTCTTATCATCTCCTTTTCATAGAATTGGATGTAAAAACCCTCATAGTTCTATTATTACAAGCAATTCAATCTCCATATGTTTAGGCTCATCAATAAAACTATTGTATCAATCCTATATTTAAGGTCTCATAGTTTGGGGAAGATGGTTGTAAACCAAAGCTTTAATACTGTTTATATTTATGTTGGTCAAATATAAAAAAGTAGGTAAGGTTTGTAGTAACAACTGGACTAGGGCTCCTAGAAGCTTGTAGGAGGTAAAATAAGGGCTGAGGGGATTGATTAATCCTAAGAAAATAAAATAGAACCCAGTCTTAATGACTGAGGACTTGGTCAAAAAATCAATTTCTAAGTCAGGGAATTGCTCACCACTAGTTGGGGGGTTAAAACTATCAATAATCAAATTGTGTGTATTATTATAGAAACTACCTAACTGATGAAATAGAAAATCAAAAGGAATCATAAGGTCAAAACTAAAGTCAAACTAGATTATAAAAAGAAAACACAAGCCACAAAACCTAACAAGTACCTTTTTTGAGGTGCAAGTCAAACAAACTCAACTTATTGTTGAGACTGGAGAGAACAAGCCTTTTATTGTGCTTTGTTGTGAAATGCAAGAGTTGAGGTGAAAAGTTTAAACCATTTTTGGTTAGGAAAACAATTCTGGAAAAATAGGCTTGGAGACAGAGGAATGCAGTAACTTAACTTAGTTAAGTTAAACTGTGAAAAGGAGACCGGAAGGAGAAGAAGGTGGTTACGGCAAAGCTCTAGACGTAAGAGCGAGCAAAAAAGTAAGGAAAACCCTAGTCCAAAGCTTGAGGGGACAGAGGCAAGCGTATAGTAAAAAGTAAGCCTTTTGGAGCCAACTTCTCATCTTAATTGTGTAGGTCCAGGGTTTGAAACCGGGTGGCAAAAGGTAAGAGATGTTTGAAAATAATATTAACCAGAATTTAGACATAATTAGGCTTTAACAAAGCCAAAATTAAACCCAAAATATGGAAAATGAAGGGAAAAAGGAGGAGATCATGAATAAATTAATAGTAGCCATTGTGAGAAGAACTACAAGCCAGTGAAGACAAAATAAGTAAGGAACATAATAGCAGCTATAAGGAAAGGTGAATCCTGACACTATATGTATCTCTTGAATCCTTGGGAAATAGTAATTTTTTGGTGATGGTTGATCACAGGCTTTGATACAACTGCAGCTGTCGTTGAAAAAGTCTGAAGTCTTACCCTTCTGTTCCCGGGCATGGAAAAGGAGTATGATTGGGTGTCTTGGAAATATATATACAGATTTCTTGTTATGGTTAATATAATGAAAGAACTGATGTGCTGGATTAAACCCCTGTGTCTTGATTTAAGGCTAGAGTGATAGTAAACAGTGATCTGGGTGATAACATTTAGATCCCTCAAGAGCGGTAGTAAGAAGATACCATATACCCATTCTTTTTTAGCTTTGTATGTAACCTTTTCCTGGAAGCAGCTAACATACATTTAAAAGGTTTGATCCACCCTAGAAAATCAGTGTTGCAAATTTTATCCTTTGTAGATGACACCATTATGAGGATATTATCTAATGATGATGTCATTTGTCTGCAAAAAACCTTGGGCTGCACCAAGAATCATTGGAAGCAAAGAGGAACATAAAAAAGACAGCATTGCTGATAGTTGGTAGCCCTAAATTTAAGCCCCCATGGTCTGAAACCTATCCTATCAAATGAAATGTTCATACACTTGGGGGTTTGATTTAACTCATCAAATACTAACCTCCAAGAAAATAGACAGACACTTCTGAAATCTATAGACAGTAAGATTAATGAGTGGCAGCACTATTGATCCAATACTATTGAGAAGCTTACTGCTTTGAATATATTCATCTAATCTAATATGTGGTTTGTGTAACACATAGTTCCTTTTTCCATCCACTCTGAGAAAAAGGGAGCAATTATGTTAGGTAAATTCTTATAAGGCACACCTAACACAGCCCCAGTTAAGATGTTCATTATCAACCTCCCCAGATCAGCATGGGTACTGAGCCTGATTAATCATGTTCAATACTGAAGATACTTGTGGTAAAAGAGACTTTGGGAGCTGCTGACAGAAGATTCAAATCTTAGCAGCTGGAAGGGCAGTTAAATGGGATAGGGGCCTGATAATCCTAACCTATTAAAATTTGAATTAAGATGTTATATCTTTTCTTATAAAGTGTATACAGAGTCTAAAGATACACAGGAATACTGGTGCAGCTGCCTTGCAATCATGAGGGACAATAAATGGGAGGTAAATAAGAATATATTTCCACAGTGGGTTCCAGATTAGCAGCTCAAAGGATTTAACCCAAGTGACCAAAACACACAAATCAACAACTTTGAATTTGCAAGTGTTATCACCAGAAGAAAAGAGGTATCAAGATGCGGGAAGAAGGTGATCAAAGACCCCAAGCCCAAATATGAACTTCCCAATATGATTAAGAAATATAAAGAGGTGGGCTGGCTGGTGACAATTACTCCTAAACAGATGACAGTGCTCACTTGTATCACAATAGTGACCACAGATGCTCAGATACTAACCTGGAGGCTGTTTAATGATGCATTATGGATGGAAGCAACCTTCCCAGTGGACCATCACATTTGGCAATGTGGCCTCTGTGCCTACCAGAACACAGACCTAGAGCACACATTCTTTGGATGCATGATAGCACCCCACTTCTGGATAAAGATTACCACAATGCTTGATTTATCTATTAGATTCAGTCCAAAATTTGATATCTTCTTTATGGAAAGCCTGAGAAGAGAACCAATAGTGGTTGTAATGATGCCATATTGCCTGACTTTGTAGATTAAATACATCCATCAGAATGAGTGCTATATTTGACAATTAGCCTAATCAGGTGGTTATCATAAAAGAAAAGTATCAAACCCTGATGGAGAATATGATGATGAGAGCAGATAAGTTTGGACATACAGTCTAAGGTAATAGGAAACACATGGACATCATTGTTGAGTCCTCTTGACTGATAATAGACAGAGATATTCAATGGAAAGACAAGCACACAGAGGACCTCTGATATACCCCCACTCTGTTAACAACATCATTTCCCTCCCTCAAGGCTGCATCTCTTAGAACGCCACCTCTGAACCTCAATAAAATTGTGTTCCTTAAAATTTTTCAAAGCTGAGGCGTTGGAATCAATCCAAGACATTATGTACTCAGTACTTCGGATAGATGATCAGCAAGTGTGATTGCTCGGTATACTCCTGTAACCTTTGTGGCTGAGCTTGGGCTCTACGCTTTTCACCGCAGCAAATATAAAAATCCAAAGTAAATGTGACTCTTTTGAAAGAATAAAGTCGTGGAGCTAAACACAAATCCTTACATCCCGTGGCTAAATTAGATTGTACTAGAAATGAGGTTCATGACAGTTTTCCTATCTAAATGGCCGGTCGCAGCAATGATTAGAGCTGCGGGATTCCGCTGCATCAATCCAAAGCGTGGGGTTTACTTTAGGCTTTATACTGTTCGGTTGCAAGGCAGACATTGTTCCCGTTAAACTTTTTTAACCCAAATTTTATTATTGTTCTTGCTAAACATCGTGCTATGGAACATCCCTGCACTGTGATAAACAAGCAAAAGCATGTTTTGAGATGCTGTAACGCTTTTAACAAAGAAGCGTCAAGAGTCTGATTGGTTGCACAAGTTGCAGCCAATAAAGATCAGGCATAAATGAGACGAGATGTTTATGAAAGCACACTTTATTAAATCAATCTTATAATTATTCAAATGCAAGCTTGATGACTGAGGTGAAGTTCCCTGCATTTGCATAGCTTCACGATATAGGTCAAATATAAACTCACACTGTATAGGGAACTAATTACATAACTTCTATGAATAGAACACAATCTGGAATCCTTCTGGGTATTGCAAGGTTTAATTATTCTTCACAACGTAGTTAGCTTAGAGAATCCCAACTCCGAACAGCAAAGCTACTCTGCTGATTACTTTTATCCATTTATTACTGACAATGTGGATTATTCTTGTTAAATAAATTTCAATCTTAAAAATGCATGCTTTAAGTTTATCTAGAGATGTCAAGAACTAGGTGAAGAGTATATCTATTTCAGCCACATGTCATTCTAGAAACAACCCAACTCAGATAAGACAATGTGGCACATAAAGCAGAATAAATATACTTGACATGCCACCAATTTCTTTCTTACGGGCGACGAGAAATGGAGCCTCACTACACCCCAGTGCATCAACTCGTACCCCCATATAGTCCATCTGTTACGCCCGTAGAGCCACCACCCTATGAGGCAACACCGAGTCATCAAACACAGAACAACCCACAACTTCCAGACGGCATTGAATTGAAGTCATCTTCAAAAGGCATATCTTCCACCGACCCTTTACTCAACAACGATGCAAACCTATTATCCTTGTTTTTCAAATCAAACAACACAAGTCCCAGAATGTGGGTGGAAATTATGGGTAAGCTTCTATAAAGGGTTAATCTGATTTTAGGCTATGAAATAGTCACAAAACATAGTACGTCTAGTAGAACCACCAACCAAATATCACGCAGTAGACGAGAGGAGAGGAGAGTCCACTTTAGGCTTTCATACGACATATCACAGTTCATATCGCAAGTAGGAACCATACATACCCCCGTACCCAAGAAAGGACTACCCAAGAAGGTTGAAGATATCCTCACTGAGCATATTTCAACCAGCAGCAACTTCAAGAAAATAGTTCTTAAAAAACATGTGGTTTGGGATTATGAATGGCTAAACCAAGCCTTAAAATCAGCTATTCGTTCAAGAGGGTTTAGACATCAGCTACAAATATCCTATCGCCTTGAAAACTATCGCGTCAAAGTGACACGCGATCCCTCTAGTTCCCACTTCTATAACCATCCTGCAACCAAAGTATTGTGTGTAGTTACATGCCTCTGTGTCGTAGCTTGGCCAATAGCGTACTTCTACGGCCGAAAGCATCAACGTACGCTGATCTCTGCTTTCACAATGAACCTGACCCCTCAGGAATGGTTCAATACCATATATGCCTCACTGATGAACGCGCCTCTTTACAGAAGTCTCCACTATCTATAGTTACAAATTAACTTAAGTGCTATTATATCAAACCAATGAACCAGTCCTTTTAACTTGACGGCCACAAACCCATATTAAACTTAATTACACCAATCATAACATCTTCAATTACTCCCTCTAAGGAAATCATTTCCCCAAGAAATGACTCAGCTGCCAAGTAAACATAGCCCTAACAAAAAAATCAGATTCATACTAGGATCAAATATTTGAGGAACAAGATTAACACAAGCCCCATGACTGCCATGATCTACATGGACACTTTGTGGCTCATCACTTCACTACATATCACTCTTCTTCTAAATTAAATAAACATGTTATTTCCCCATTTATTTCATATCTCTCTCTCAGAAGTATATACTCAACAGTGATAGCAGAATTAGGTCAAGAATACCTAATTTACTTCATGAAAAATTCCTTTAAAGAAAAAGATATAAGTGATAGTACTTGCTACTGGTCGGAGAATCCTTGAGAAAGGAGGAGCCTTTCTGCAGGATACACCATCTTCAATGATATTCTCATGATCATAAAACAGTCAAACCAAGTTTTTAAAAGAGAATCATTGAACTAAACCACAGCATATGCCACCCAAGATATCAAATGTAGTATTTCAACACATCCCCTATGCATAAGTTGGTACTTTTGCCAGCTTATACCAAGTAAACGCCACACTCCAAATAAAACATACCCAAACCAAATTCACACAAGTTGGTTACCCCAAAGACTCTGAACAACTATAATATCATTCAAGGTCACAAGGATTGTTGCCAAATATTTTGATGAATGGCTTGAATCCAGTCAAATTGAAAATGGGAGCTGAGACCCCTTCAAAAAGGCCTTTGTTAGGAGGTTGACACTCAAGGACACCAATCCAACAATTTACCAAGAACTCAAAAGCTTAAGATGGCAGGGGCCATTGATGAATACATTGCTGCCTACAATTACATCCAAGATAAAGTATCCAGTAAGATGAATTTTGGCAGTCCCTCTACCTATTTGAGCTTCTATGATGACATCCTATTCTATGCTACATGTAAGAGTTAAATGGCATGCTGCACTATTCAGAGAAAAATGATGAGGATCAAATAAACAAATCATTAACTGCTTGAGCAGCTCTAAACCAAATTGGGTGGAGGGACTCATTAATTTTGTGCTTCAGGCCGTATAGCAGAAAACAGCAACTGAGATTGAAATGAGGAAGAGCATTTGCAAGGGGATGTCAGGGATCCAGTCTTGGGCAGCCGGCCCGTTGTTTCCAGGGGTGACCTGGGCCAGGTTTTTTGCGGGCAATACCCACCACAAGAGGGGAGCTAACTTAAAAAGGTAGGAGACAGACTTTCCCACCCAGGACCACAGGCCGGCAGCCAGGATTATAGTGTCAATCACCCTTGTGAGGATGATGTACACAATCCCAAAAAGCTTGCTAGTATGGTTGGCTGGGAGGTTGGGTGAGGAAGCGGGCATAAGTTTTGGGGGCATGGGCAGTTCCATGGGAAGGTCGTAAGCAGGGAGATAGTTGAATTTCCCTCTGAACAACTTGGGTGTTGAAAATATCCACAAGCCTTGTCAGTTGTATCTAACTGCAGATTGTATGTGGGCCAAAGGGTTGAATTCAAGTATCTTTTCCAGGGTGTAGTCCTTGTATTCAGATTTCAGAGGGTAGTTGATAAAATGGACGGGTCTGAAGGGTACACCAGGAGGACAGAAAACTGTGGGCGGTGGGGCAGGAGATCTTGAACTGAATTGGTAGATAGCAAATACATAATAAGGTAATAGCTGTGTGAGCTGAAATAACATAACCTTTATTCAAAAATGGCAATAAGTTTGGAGCATGGGGTCTTTTGGTCTATATAGTACCCCACCTCCAAAATTAGTATTTTCCATAAGTGCTTCATCAAAATATTGGGGAAAATGCAGGCAGGTGGCCAGGAGGCCCGGGTGTAGGAGCAGCAAAATGGCACCTCAGCTGGATGTTCTCTCGTTAATCAGAACATCCAAATTGGTCACTCAATTTTCTTGATTCTTTGCTGTGGTCATGGGGTTGGTCCCAAAGCCCGGGTTTATCTTTGGCAGTTGAGTTTGATTGGTTACTTGAGAGGACTTCAAGCTCATGAAGTTCACAGGGGCACCTTCCCTGCCTCCATTAGGCAATTTGAGAAACTCCTCCTCAGGAACCATCATAATTGAACCTGTACTGACATTCTGACTTTGGGACTTAGCAGGGGCTTCAGCTTGTGGGGGCTTGATCTCAGAAAAAAACGCGGGTGGGCTCTTGGTCCATGGGGCCAGCAGCCTGCAGGAATTTGGGTTCAGGGTTCAAATCTTACCCTTGGGCCCGGGTTTTGAGGGGTAACTAAATTGTCAATCCTGAAAGGGGAGGTCAGACGTCAGAGATGAGGAAGCAGAATATAACACGGGCCAGGGTGCAGCCATGGAATCAATGACAACCTTGAAGATGATGAACACTAATATTTCAAAGACAGGGGCAAACAGCCCCAGATGATCTCACATTTTTTGAAACCCTCACTTTTTTTATTTGAGTGTAATTAAGCTATCTAGAAAAAAGTTTCTAGAGGGGAATGGGGAAAGTCTTAAGGGAGTTCAGGATGGGAGAGGAGGGGGTTCTGTGGCATCTGATTGGCTGGCAAGAATATTTTCAGCAGTTGAAGGTCCTGCATTGGAATTTGACTCAATGACGTCATGATTTGAAAAATTCCGGCAACCAGAAGGTTGAGCGCTGCCATCCCCAAATAGCATATAACGGGTGATTTTCTTGTCACAATTATTTGAATAAAAACATGACAAGTCCAGATTTTCCAGGGCTATTTGAGCAACCTCAGATTTGACCCATTTTTTGTCAATGACAGCATTTAAATTGCCTATTACTTTTAGGGGTTTGGCAGTGGTTCTTTGCTGGTTTCTGGTCTTATGGGGGCACACTATTCCTTCCATTTGGTTTTCTACTGTAACACCATGGGCAACTTCAAGTTGAAAAGCTGTGCCAACTTTCAGGAAATTTTTCAGGAAGAGAACCACACACCACAGAAATCTGGCATTCTACACCAGAAAGCAAACCCCAAGGAGAGGGTGACATCCAGAAAGTACACTTTCACTAACAAGTAAGCCGCTTGTACTACCAGCTTTAATCTCATAGGAGAAACTCACAGTGCTTAATCTAACCACATAAATAGCATCAAGGAAACTCTCTATTATGAGAAAAAAGCAGGTGAGTGCTTTGAAAAGCATCTCTTTCCTGAAAAAAAGGCTTTTAAAGATACTAGGACGTGAATGCAATCATCAAGATCCAAGTGGCTTCTGACAATTCCAAACTGTTTGCTGCTCAGACAGGGAATAAACATATCAATTATCCTTTCAACTTTTTAAATCACCACAATGTCACTATATTTGATACTGGAGAAGATTAGTCCCTTGTTGGCAAGGAATTTTCTGACCTTATGAATTTACCTACCACCAAAAGCAGTGTAAAACATGTGATCATGGCAGACAACAGAAGTGCCCTAGTCACCAGAGAGGAAACCCCCTTCCAGGCCCAAATAAGTGATTTTCAAACCACCCTTGGCAGCCCCATCATTCTGATACCTAATTACAATGTAGTACTAGGCCTATATTGGATGTGAAAGACAAACCCTCATATTGCCTGGGAAAGCTATACTCTCACTATACAGTGATAAAAAGTACACCACTATTTCTACCCTAAACACCTTGATATTCTTATAGAAGATCATTTGTTTGTTATAATAAAGAAAAAAAGAAAGAAAAAGATACCAGTAAGATTAACTGGAATACCTGCAAATATAAGCTTATCCACTTCAAAAATAAAGAAGCCTCACACAAACAGGACCACATGTGCCAACAATTTTTCCAAGAATTCCCCTCTTTATTAAAGGGAAAACTACCAGGGCTACCGCCTGACAGTAGTATTCAGCAAAAAATTGACCTGGAAGGAAGTGTCCCTAAAGATCAACCTATCTACTGTCTAACACCACAAGAAGACAACATAATGAAGGGGTACCTTAATGAAGAATTATAAAGAGGGCTCATAAGACCATAAAAGTCTCTCAATGGTGCAGCTGTTTTTTTAGCCAGGAAAGATAGAGAAATATGCCTTGTTACCAATGTTTGATCCCTTAACAAATTCACAATTAAGAACAGATGCCTTAGGGTGATCATAATTCTTTGCCAAGATTGATTGGGTTGCAGAATACCATCAAGTCTGATTCAAATATGAGGATGTCCTAAATATGGCATTTATAACCAAATATGATTACTTTAAATATTTAGTAATGAGATTTGGCATTCTTAATGCTCCCAGTACCTTTGTGGATTTCATGAATGAATTATTCAAGAAAAATGATATGAAACATACCATAGTTTACCTGGATAAAATAATTGTCTATGGCCTAAATAAATAATGACACTGGGATGATATCTGTGCAGTACTTACCACCCTCCAAGATAACTAGCTGGTTGCAAAACCTTGCAAGTGTGAGTTCTTCCCCATCAAGCTATTATTTTCCGGCCACACTATCAGAAAGGATAAAATGAAACTAGACCATTAAAAGGTAAGAGCTATTACTTACATGCTGCTGCTGCAAAATAAGAGTGTAATCTTCAACTTATTGTAAATGGTTGTACATTTCAGAATATTTGTCTCATAATGTGGAGTGTTGACCGTCCTGTTATTGGAAATCATGGGTAAGACAATAAAATTTTTCTGGACCCTTTCATGAGAGCAATACTTCTAACAACTCAAGTAACATATGTTTATAGCAACCATATTTTGATATCCTAATTATGATAGGACCTAAAAGTTATAAAATGATATATATGCCTATAATATTGGGTTTTTACTATAAATACAGATAACAGACAAATAATAGATCTCTGTTGCATAAAAATCAAGGAAGTTCTGAGATGGGGAACAAAGATATCCCATCCACAATAAATAGTTAATAGTAATTTCACATTGTATAATTAAATGTTGGTGATACCTGGAAGGGGAAAGGATATTGGAACTTTTAACCAGCCAAAAACACTGGTATTCTTGTAACACAACAGCATCTTTCAACTAGCAAAGCCAAAACAAAGGAGATTATCTAAAGGTACCCCCTGATAATTGAGTACAAACCAGGGAAAGATATAATCACTGTGATTCCATCTTGTTACAACCAAGATTGACACCTTGCCTGCCAATGTATCTCACAACAAACAGTGAGTGCTTGTAGAATCACCCCATAATGTATATAAATTTACAGCCCCTCCTGCCTCTAATTTCAAGATATAAACAATATACCCAAATTAAGAGAGAAGCTAATTTTAGACTATAATCCTTTAAATAGGTTATTTGTGACTGAAACTATACTTGGATCATGGCCTAATACCACTTCCTTGTGGATTAGTTGTTACTGTTTACTATATAATAGCGTTGAGTTCTAAATAAATCTATCATCTTATTATTAATCTCTGTCTTTTCCTCCTGGAATTTTCACAGACATGTCTGTTTTTTATTTTTGGATAGGCCTAAGTGTTGCCACGTTGGAAAACAGTATCTAAAGTGCCACCTGCTTGAGGCAATCAAATATCTTAATATGGAAATCAGTTTCAAGTGGGTGATGGCACGTAAAATCAAGTCCAAGCCAGATGTGACTGCCCTGCACTTATTTTCCTCCCAACTGATGCATGGGTGCCAAATTCTGATCTCCTAGGAGGTTAGTTAACAGCTTAGAGAACCATCATTAGTGGCTTCTGTAAGCAGAGTAAATATTATACATGCCATGGCCATAGCTTTCCCAGGTGCGACTTGGCCTAAACGCCACCACCCAGGAAACCCAGCCTGAAGCATCACCTGCTTGCGGCAATCATAAATTTAAATCTAACAATCAATCACAGGTGTGTGGTGGTATCTGTAAGCTGTCTAAATATTACATAAAAGGAGGCCAACTCATCAAGAAGCACCCAAAGGTTTTAAGTAATAATGATCCCCACCAAACTACCTTAGTAGTTTGATATTTTACTCTCAATAAATATCTTGCCTCAATGATTCACTTATTTCAATATTTTCCAATCAGATTTGTAATAACTAGACTGCTAGATTCTGCTTTCTCACCTCTGCAATTTCCTGGTAATCTTCCTCCTCCTGCTGAAATGATACCCGAAATCTGAAAAATGGAATGTGAGTCCATCTATGCTGCTGATTCCTTGATGTTGAGCCAAATTAAGGTCTTACTGATGTACCTGTGCATAATCTTCTGCTGTACCTTTCCTTATTCACTCTTCAGGGGTTACCATTTCCAAGTAAACACACATTGTATCCTCCTTATTGGTAATGTCATCCTAATTTGGGTATACATTCCTCATTTAATTGATTATTACAAGCTCTCACTCTACTTCACTCTGACAATACACAATGAGACCATATCACCAGGATGATTTCTATAGCTTTAAGTACCATGTTTTCCCAAAAACTACCCTGATAGTTTGATATTCTTAATTCAAAAAGCATCTTCCCTCATGATTCATTTACTACAATAACTTTCCATAAGATTTTTAATACCCAGTTTTTAGACTCTGCATCTTTCCACCCCAAATCCTGAAAACCTGCCACCCACCTAGAAATGATCCCTGGGATTTCCAAGATTGAATACAAACTCATTTATACTTCTGACCCCTTGACACTGAATCAAATAAAGGTCTTTTCCTTATCTGTTCATTTTAATGGGCTGCACTTTCCATACTCTCTCTTAAAAATCATTCTTTACAAGTAAATACATACTGTCTCCTCCTCATTTGTAATACCATCCTTATTTGGATTTATATTTCTCATTTGATTGGTTATGACAAGCTTTTTCTACTTTATCATGATAGGACTGTTGTCTTTTTCAATATACATACTAGACTATAATCAGTTCAGCTGCAATAAAAGGATAAAAGTGCATCTTTTCTGAAACATATGTAGGAGAATAAGATTATTCACATTGAAAGAATTTAAAGTTTTGGACTGGATCCATTTTTATCTGAACTAAGGTAAATTTAGAGTCTGGTCTGAAATAATCCACTGCAGTCTTAGACTGGATCTATTTTGCTTCAGGATGAGCTGATTCAATTCATCCCCACAGATGTGAAAACTAGGTACCCTCCTCATTTTCAACACCCTCTTTTCTAGAAACTGATTTCTGCTGTTATGACATCATTTCTGGTATTGGCATGTATATTTTATTATAAATAAACTAGAAATAATTTTATAGTGTTGGAAATTGGTTCCCAGGAATAAGGTGTTGGAGATAAGGTGTGGACCAAAAATTGCTATGATATTCTTTATTATTGCCAGTATTAATCTTAGTTTAGATTCATTGGTTCTGGTTTGTTCAGCTGTAATGACAATTTTGCTTATTAGATCACAACTATTGCTCAGAGCTTTTATTGTACCTCATGCTAACTTATGGTTTGTGTGCAGATAGTGACTATACTAAAGTTATAAGATATAAGGTTTAATAAAATTATGATGAGGTGTTGCAACAAGTTTCCCTCCTTTCAATTATTTAAATATACAGGGGGCGCCAATTGGTTGCCCCTTGACGTATCTAACAGCATAGACCAATCTGATAAATATTGAATTGCGGGCACTTTCTCCTAATTAGGGGTCTAATTCAACTTCACTGATCCTAAAAGTTATTCCTTGCTTCAATCCTTAATGGAAC
Organism: Entomophthora muscae; assembly: GCA_014839935.2. Taxonomy (NCBI): domain Eukaryota; kingdom Fungi; phylum Entomophthoromycota; class Entomophthoromycetes; order Entomophthorales; family Entomophthoraceae; genus Entomophthora; species Entomophthora muscae. The sequence continues at coordinate 563,408 of QTSX02003557.1, forward strand.
CTGCCACTGTGCCACCCCTGCGGCCTTGTGCTTTTCCTCTATGGTATATTAATCACAATATTCTACAATAAACAATACCTTACTCTTATTATTCCTGTCCTTTCTATTCTTTGTCTTCTCCAATCAAATACTGAACTATCAATGGTTCAGTTGCAGCAGTGGTAGCAGTGGTAAGTTCACAACCTACCTAAAAGAAAATACCCCCAAGAAAGGATGGATTACGGGCTGTATGCTATTCCCCATCAGAACCTTTTACATCCCCAAGGGGGCATCCCCAAAGGATATGTCATCACCAAGATCAACTGGTACTTACAAGCTGTATAATTGATTCTGCCCCAATTGACCTTTCACAACGCATGCTCAACCCCAGTTGAATCTTTTGGGGTGGTGTTGAAGGAGCTGACATTGTCAGTTGGCTCCATTCTATCAAACCCCCTCTGTATCTGTCAATACCTGAGCCCATGTGGGTTTCCACTGCATCTGGGCGCCTCACAGGGCCTGCTGGGTGTGGTTCACCAACTGGGCCAGCCAAGAGATAAATGTCACTTGGGAGTTGTTCAGGGTTGCCCAAAGTCCTGCTACAGTGAAATCTTTTACCCATTGTGGTGGGAACTCCCTCCTGGTCATTAAACATACTGGGTCTTCCCTGAATATCTTACCACCTGGCAACAAGCTCTTCTCCGCCCCAGAAGCCGTGACTGATGGGAATGCCATTTCTTATTGATAGTCAATGGGCTCAAACCCCATATCTGAAGTGGATTTCCGTGGGTTTTGAACCTCCATTGACAACTGATACAAGGCTATTGTGGAGGCCAATAACAGCTTTGATGGGCTTTTTCAAATCCAACAACTCCATCTCATCTCATCCTGCACCTGGTAGTGCCCACAATCAGTGCTGCCAGCCCCGCCAACAGGAGAATGGGGCTAAGCGTCCCTGCAAGGGGAGCTTCAGTTAGCATAAATCAAGGACCCAGGAAAAGCCTAGGGGTTGTAGATAAAGAGGTTCTGCACCCTGCCCACTACCCAATCTCAATATTTCCTTCAAAGAACCCCTGTGATTACCACATGCACAATGTTGAGACTCTTGATATATTCAGGTCTATAGTGACAACCCCGTCCTCCAAGCAAGCCATTCTTCAAATAAAATTACCCACTTGGCCTACCCCTTCTGTTTCCATGGGAAAACTCACAAACTTTTGATAGACCCTGGGGCCAACCACACCATGGTCAACCAGGAATTCACAGATTCTCTGCAATTAGACCAAGTGTCTAGTCAATTCAAAGCAGTACAAGTGCCAACTCCCGCAGAGTGGCAATTACCCATGAGACAGTACCCTTCTCTGTGAGAATGGGGAACATCCAGGTTAAGCTGTCTGGGCCAATCATGGCAAAGCTCAGCCATAACATCATTGCTGGCCTTGACTGGCTCCGCACAACCACACATATATTAACTGGGATACATCTGTAATCACCCTTAACAGAAATTGGGTGGCTTTCTAGATGTATCTTGTTGAAATGAGCAAGTTGCTCCATGACCCTGTATTTGTCAGACTCACAGAAACAGGCTCATACAATTTCAAGGGGAGAAACTAGAATTCACTCAATACTCAGTCAAATTTATCCGCGCAGAACCACCTGTGGCCTTTCCCTTGACTCATCCACCTCCACCAGCACTTGCTGCTCTCCTTGAGGAGTATAAGGACGTCTTCAGAAAAACACTAGACCAACTGCCTCCTTCCTGAGAAATACAGCATGCTGTCCAATTGCAAGGGTTGCTTCCCAAGGCACTCCCCCTTTATTTTCTGACGCCCAATTAAGATGAGACTCTCCTTCAACACCTCATGAATGTGCTCAATAAGGGCTTCATTTACCCCTCCCTCTTGCCATATGGGGCTGAAATCTTCTTTGTAGCCAAGAAAGACGGGTCCCTTCAATTGGTAACCAACTACCGCGCTCTAAAAAAGATGACTGTCAAAAACAAATACCCCTTACTGCTAATTGACAATCTGTTTGTCACGCTTGCAGGTGTGAAGTTCTTTAGTAAGATTGATCTTGCCACAGGGTACAACCAGGTCCAAATTGCACCAGGGGATGAGGCAAAACTTCCTTCTGCACACACTACAGTTCATTTGAGTGTCAGTTCATGAACTTTGGAATGACCAACACTATTTTTATCTTTGCCATGTTGATGAAAAAAGCATTTGAGGAATTGATTGGAAAATATGTTGTTGTGTACCTTGGCAACATTATTGTCTTTATTCAAGATCAAACCACACATCTTCAACACCTCTGTGCTGTCCTTGACACCCTTCAGAAAAACCAGTTAAAAGCTAAGCCTTCCAAATATGAATTCCTCAAGTCAGAGCTCCTGTTCTTTGGGCACACCATCTCTGACCAAGGGATAAAGCCCAACCCTTCCAAAATCAAGGCAATCACAAGCATGCCTCCTCCCACTGATGTGGGCCAGGTGTGTACATTCTTAGGCATGGTTGACTACGTGCACAAGTTCATTCCCAATTGCAGGGAACTAATTGAACCTCTCACTGAGCTCCTCAATACCAAACAGCGCTTTCACTGGACCCCTGCTAGAGATCAAACCTTTGATATGTTGAAGCAAAGACTTACAACTGCACCTGTATTACAGTTTTCCAACTGGAACCACCAGTACAAACCCAAGACTGATGCCTCTGAAAGAGCCATAGGAGGCGTGCTAAGGGTGGAAACTGACAAAGGTGTCTTTCATCCCCATGGCTTACAAATCCAGGAAGCTCTCTGAATCAGAGCAACAAAACCTTATACATAACAAGGAGTTAGCAACAATTCTGCACTGCATCAAGAAATGGCGCTGTTACCTGGAAGGTGCCACCTTTCACCCTGCGTCCTGACATACCACAATTTGCTCCAGAACTTCAATACACAGTCTCACTTGAAGTGACACCAGGCAGTCTGGGTCAAAATCCTGTCCCCCTACCAATTGTGCATCAAATACAAGCCTGGAAAGGAACTTTTCACAGCTGAAGCCCTCTCCAGATTATATGTAGCATCCATCTCGGGAGACAATGGCTTAGACCCAGACTGGCCCATGCTCTATCTATGTCCTGGGGCTATCTGCTACAAAGGCCTTAATTCTGCTACTATTTCCAAACTGAAGGACAACAAAATCCTGTTTACTACTGACACTGTTAATGTCTGCTGCCAGGCATAGACAGGGGAGAAGACGCCTTATATTCTCATCACACAGAAAGGGGATACCATACTACACTACCACCACACCTTGGGTCACATCAGAGGACAAAACCTCTTTGAGATCATGAAGCATAAGGTTTTGTGGCCTTGTATGCACTAAGACATCTTGGACCTCCTCAAGACATGTGTGTTGTGTGAAAAGAACACATCTAAACCTGCATCCCCCAAGTCTTTCCTGCCTATTAAAGCCACAGAACTCTTTGAGCAGTGGGCAATCAACATTGTTGGACCCCTTCCCAAAGACAGACTAGGCAGGAAGTAAATCATTTAGGCCATCAACTATTTCACCTGTTAGCCAGTAGCATGGACAACCATTAACCATACCACCACCACCATCACCTGCTTCATTGGCAAAGAAATTATGGCCTGCTTTGTGCAACACAAACGTCTTATCACAGATGGTGGACCTGAGCTTGTAGGGCACGTCATGAAGGCATACTGTGCCAATAATGTACTTCAAATAATAGTCACAACTCCCTACCATCCCCAAGCCAATGGGCGCGTGGAGCGCCTAAATGATTTGCTGGTCCAACTGATTGCCAAGCTCTCATAGGAGCACCCCAATACCGCATGGACTGAACACCTGCCCACTATCCTCCTCATCTTACAGGTGAGAATTAACCAAGGCACTGGGTTCAGCCCCAGCACCTTGGCCTTTGGAACGCCTGATGATTTGACAGGGGTGGAACATGGGAGAATACAATCCACAGTTCCCAGGAAACCCCCCTTGTTGATAACTCCTTCCCTGAGCCAGTGGTGTGCCAAAGCCTGAGAAATTGAGCACAAGCAAATTGAGGAAGGGAAAAATATGTCAAGGCAAGATACACTGTAGGTGACCCTATCTATGCCCTCAACCCCAATGCAGCCAAGTTAGAACCCAACCAACTAGGACCCTTCAAGATAGCCGCATTCTATGACAACCACACCTATCAACTTGAAGATGCCCAAGGAAACACCAAAAATCTTCATCACAATTGCTTGCGCCCCTGCCGTGCCATCCCTACACAGAATTTATCTGTCTGGACCTTCCCAGATCTCCTGCAAGCTCTGATCCTGGTGTCTGACAACAAGCAGGGGGTGTTGCAATCAAGTTTCCCTCCTTTCCTGCCAATGTATCCTACGATACACAGGGGGCGCTCAATGAGTTGCCCCTTGATATATCTAACAACATGAACTAATCTGATGACAATGTCAAATTGTGAGCACTTTCTCTAAATTAGGAGTGCTGCCAACTTGACTTTCTGATCCCTGCACAATTTATTCCTCAGCTTCAAACCTTACTTTCAGGATTGACAACTCTTCCTCTTTGGAAACCCAGGCCCGGGAGCAGGAATCAAACCCCAACCCTGGATTCCTTTGGGCCACTGGGCCTGTGGACCGTGGGACTGCCTACCCACGTTTTTCTGGGATTGAGCCCCCACAAGCTGATACTGAAAATGTTGACCCATGCAGTAAAAAGAGCCAAACCAAAGAAATCATCACACCAAATGGAAGATTAATTACAGCACCTAATGGAGGTACTGATTTGGCAACTATTAGCTTCAAAAACTTAAAGTCTATACCAGCAACCAATCAAGAGCCAACCCAGGAAAGAGGCACAGGCCTCACGCCCAGTCCCATGACCTCAACACTAAAGCAAGATAATCAGGTAGCCAAATCAAGATTCTTGATCAATGAAAAAACTCCCAGGCCAAGTGCCATTTTGCCACCTTTGGACCCAAGCACCCAGTTCCCCCAGCCCTGGCCTTACCAATGCCCTGATGAACTCCCCATAGAAAATTTTAAGTTTGGAAGGGGGGGTACTATATAGACCCAAGGACCCCACGCTCCAAAATTATTGCCATTTTTAAAAAAAGGTTATGTTAATTTGGCTCATACAGCTATTGCCTTATTTTGTATTTGCTGTCTACCAATTCAGTTTGAGATCTCCTGGCCCGCCTGCCCCACCACCTGCTATTTTTTGTCCTCCTGGTGTTCCCTTTGGACCTATCCATTTTACCAACTACCCTCTGAAGTCTGAATACAAGGAATACATCCCGTAAAAGATACTTGAACTTGATCCCCTGGCCCGCATACAATCCACAGTTAGATACAACCAACAAGGCCTGTGGATATTTTCAACACCCAAGTTGTTCAGAGGGAAATTCAACTATCTCCCTGCCTACAACCTGTCCATGGAACCGCCTGTGACCCCAAAATCTATGCCTGCTTCTTTGCCTGACTTTCCAACCAGCCATTCTGGCAAGCTGTTTGGGATTGTGTACATCACCCTCACAGGGGTGATTGACACCATAACCCTGGCTGCCAGCCTGTGGTCTTGGATGGTAAAGTCTGCCTCCTACCTTTTAAATTTAGCTCTCCTCTTGTGGTGAGTATTGTCCACAAAAAACTTGGCCTGGGTCACCCCTGAAAACAACAGGCTGGCCACCCAAGACTGGATCCCTGACATTATGGCAATCTTTATTAAACCTGGTACCCTGAGCCCCAAGATGTTGTTATTTCTTGGGGCATCTTGTATGCTTCTGCTATTGGTAATAACTTATTACACCTATAAGATGACCACAAACTCAAACTCTTCCATGTGGAAGAATGCAAACCCAAATGACCTAAAGAGACCCAACGCTGATACTGCTGACGCCAACAAAGCTCCATCCTCCCATGAGCAAAACATGATTGTGAATCAGTCCCTCACAAAAGTGGAGATGCCTCAGATGGGGAAGCTCACGCTTGAGGAAGCTAGACACGCCATACCGGCCCTCTGCCTGTATTTCCATACCAACGCCCCCCTTTTACGCTAGTGACACCAAGAAGATCATTGGAGTTGCTTCAATGCTATCAGGGGATGCCTTGGACTGGTTTGGCAAGGCCACGGCTGAGGACATAGAATTCTGCTTAGACTACACCAAGTTTGAGGCTGAGTTAGTGGCCACTGGGGAAGATTGCAACACTAGATACTATGCCATGAACTCCCTGCTAGAAATTCAACAAGGTCCTTGACCCATCCAAGCGGATATTGACAAATTTCTCAAACTAAAAACCAGCACCCAACTTGAGGACAAACTGGCAGCCATTATCTTCCAAAAGGGTGTCAACCTAGCAATGAAGGACCTGTTTAAGCACCATCTGCCCATCCTCAGCCTAGACCAACTAATTCCCCTGTGCAAGAGTCTTAGCATGAACCAAGAGAACACTGGCTCCTCCCAGACCCACCAACCCCAAACACCAACCCCTAACAGAACAGGGATGGCCCCTGAAGAGAACCAACAGCACTACCGCAAAGGACTATGCTTTCACTGCCATGAGGTGGGTCACTTGACCAGAGCCCGCCCTAAGAAGAACACTGCCCCAATCTTGCTGGCGCAAATAAACACTTCTTCCCAGTCTTACAAGTTCATCCAAGTAACCATAGAAGTAGCGGGGAACAAGCGCAAGATTGAAGCCTTTATTGATACAGGGGCAGATGAAAGTTTCATCAACACCAGCCTAGGAGAGGAATCAGGCTTGACAGCCTCAGAGCGCAGTCTACAAGTAATCATGGGAAACAGCTCCTTGGACACCAGCTATGAGTATGAACAAGAACTCCTATTGTCCATTGGACACAATGTATACCCATTGTCCCTGATCCTCTTGCCAGGACTACCCCACCCCCTTATACTGGGTGACTCCTGGTCCAAAAGACAGTCCTGATCCTGAACTATTGTGAGAAAACTGCCACGTTGGGCCAACCAGCATCCTGTGAAACTGTTCCCTTTTGAATGAGCCATGACCAACCCCCTACCAACAAACTCTTGACCATGAAGATAGAACCTAGTGTTGGGATACTGCCTACCCCCTACAGAGATGGAACCATGTGTTTAGTGAAGAAGCAGCCATAAAACTACCCAACCATTTGATCTATGACCACGCCATAGACCTATTACCAGGGACTCAACTACACCATGGCCCCATCTACAGCTGTAACCACCGCAAGCAAGTGGCCTTGAAAGCATACCTTGAGGATATGACAAAAAAGGGTTCATCCGGGTATCAAAAGCCCCCTGCTTGTCAGCCATGCTGTTTACAGGATAAAAGATGGTAGGATGTGTCCAGGCGTGAATTACCAAAAACTGAACAACATTACGGTGAAGAACTGCTACCCTATCCCCAATGCCAACAACCTCTGTGATGTACTGACTGGAGCCCAGGTGTACTCAAAAATTGACCTCCAAGATGTGTTCAACCAAATCCAAATCAAGGATTAAGACAAGTACAAGACGGCCTTTAAAACCCAATATGGGCTGTATGAGTATCTTTTAATGCCCTTTGGCCTCTGCAACGCCCCCAGCACTTTCCAAAGGATGATCAACACTGTCCTAGGGGAATACCTTGACCACTTTTGTGTGGCATATCTGGACAACATTCTCATCTACAGCAAGACTCACAAGGAACATCTGCGCCACCTGGACCTTATACTAGAGAAACTCTCCCAAGAGAACTTACATGCTAAGCTTAAGAAATGTGAATTCTTTCAGTCTGAAGTTGAATTCCTGGGATACATAGTGAAGACCGTCGGCTTTGCCATGGCACAGGATAAAGTAGAAGAAATAACATCTTGGCCAGTGCCCAAAAGCAGAAAGGATGTGAGAAGTTTTTTGGGCCTGGCAAATTATTGCAGGGATTTTATCCAAATTTTTTCTCATATTACCCTCCCCCTGACCCACCTTTGCTCTGACAAGGTCACTTTTGCCTGGACTTCAGAATGTACCACCACCTTTGAAACCTTGAAACTTGCCCTCATCTCTGCCCCTGTCCTGACCATGCCAGATCCCTCCAAACCTTTTTTTCTGGAAACCAACGCATCAGACTTTGCGGTGGGTGGGGTCCTTCTTCAGGAACAAGGGGATAGTATGCTACATCCTGTAGAATATTACTCCAAGAAAATGCTACCCGCAGAAGGAAACTACCTAATATATGACAAGGAGATGCTAGCCATAATGAAGACCCTGAAACATTGGTGCTGATACCTATGTGGCACTGAATATCCAGTAAAGGTCCTGACAGACCACAAGAACTTGGTCTAATTCTTCAAACCACGCCAGCTTAACCAACAACAAGCAAGATGGGCCTTAGAACTGACTGACTACACTCTGATCATAGACTACAAGCCAGGAAAGGTGAATGTATTACCCGACGCCCTAAGTAGAAGAACCGACCTGGTGCCTACCCACCTAGAAACCTGTGACCACAAAACTTAAGTCCTCTTGGACACAGCAAGCCTAGGCATTCACCTGGGATTGATAAAAATCAGAGCCAGCAAATCAGAAGTACTAAAAACCCAAACACTAGACAATTTCACCAAGACCTTCATCTCTGACCTCTCCAGATCCTTGGATAGCACTCACTACCAAAAAGGCTACTCATTAAAGGGAACCACCTAATGCTCCACAACAGGATCTTTGTACCAGAAGTGGACATCAGAACCAACTCTTGAGAGACTATCACAATTCTGAGATGGCTGGACACCTGGGTAGGCTCAAGACCCTCTGGAGCATCAGAAGGAACTTTGCTTGGCCAAAAATGGATCAAGACGTAAGCGCATACCTGAAAGGGTGTGAGACCTGTGGGTGGACTAAAACTCGTAGAAACAAACTTGAAGGACTTCTAGGACCCTTGAATATACCCATGGACCTTGGAGATCTGTCTTCATAGACTACATTGTGGAACTTCCGCCATCCCTATTGTACAATGCAATCCTGGTCATGGTAGACCGCTTCACCAAGATGGCATACTTTGTATCAACCACCACAAATTGCATGGAAGCAGAAACAGCCCAACACTTCCACAATTGCATCCTCACGCAACATGGAACACTTGAGGAAATCATCACAGACAGAGGACCCCAATTCACATCAAACTATTGGACACAGGTGGTGAAAGACTTAAGAATTGATAAAGACTGCCTTTTGGGGAAGCTTCAAATATAGAATTAAGAAAGAAGAGAAGTATATTTTATTGGATAATACTTTAGACTTATATAGACTTGACTGTGGCGGGAATTTAGTTGGATTAAACCTAGGGGTTGGCCATGTGCTAGATGGGTTCAAGCCACTGAATACTTAACGGTCAGGTGATATTGCTTGGTTACCATTCTTGGTATGTTGAACGGTATATTGGAAGGGGACTAAATTGGGTAATGGCTGGATGTTAAGTGGGTTGGCGGTAGTCAGAATGCTTGTACATCCAGACCCTTGACACACACCCCTTAAGGGGTTAATCTGGTGATCAGGAGGGGGCTTTGTCTTAACAGCTGCTGCCTGATGCTCCTGGAGCTGTTTGCTAGTTGGAACCAGTCTGGTTAAGTGCTCTCCTTTACTGAGGCAGAAACAGGTTATGTGGTATTTCTTGATAATTGGGTTCTTGGAACTTTGGAATTTTACTAGGTACATGTTGTGCTCTGGTCTGTATTTGATGACTCTTCCTGGTCCACAGTGTACTGAGTCTAGTTTCTTTGTGTTGCCAGCTATAATCCAGACAGGGGAGTTGATGAAAAGTGGTTCCTCTGTGGAGTTTACCTTTTGTGTCTTGAGCCTCTTCATTTCAACTATTTTAGCTTTGAGGCGGATGTGTTGTAGGTTTGGTGCTTTCTCTACTGTGGGAGGTTTCCCTGGGGTGATCTTTATGTAGGGCTGTTTGTTGCGGGTGATTACTTCCTGTTTGTACCTGTAGGTTAGCTCAAACGGTGAATAGCCTATCCCTTGGTTGGTGCTGACTCAGGATACTAATAATGCATGTTTCACATATAGTGGCCATGTGTCTTTGGCTTTGCCATCCATTATTTTTTCTAGGGTCCTGATAAGGCTGTTGTTTAGGTGTTCCACTCTACCGTTGACCTGTGGCCTGTATGGAGAGGTTGTAGAGTGTTTAATGTTTTTGGATTTCAAGTTGTCATTAACTACGTGACCTGATAACTTGGTTGATTCATCAATTATAATGTAGTCTAGAGTGCTATAGTTGGCTATTATCACTTTGTTAATGAAACTGTTGATGGTTTCTGCTTTGTGATCCTTTGTTGCCCAGCAGATGGGCCAGCGTATGGCAAAGTTGATAGCTACAATTAAGAAACATTGGTTTGTTTTTGTTTCTGGGAAGGGCCCCACTACGTCTAGCCCCCAAACCTTAAATGGTTCAGGGTCTGGTACTGGGTTGATTGTTGGCTGAGGAGCCTTTGTACTGGTGTATTTCTCGCACACTGTGCACTTTTTCAGAACATCAACTATATTCTGTTTGAGGTTGGGCCACCATAATATCTATTTTATTGTGAGGTATAGGTTGTTATCCTTTGTATGGCCTGCAGGCAGTGATGCCTTAGTATGGTGTCAACTATTTGTGCAAGTGGGATGTACAAGACATTTTTTTCATTGATAATTAGGTATACTGTGCAATTTGATACATGGAAATACTTTTTGTTTCTTACTAATGATTTGTGAGTCAGTTGATGTGTTGAGGGGTCTTTCCCTTTGGTTTTATACTGAGTGTTGTACAGGTTTGTCCAGTCAGGGTCCAGGTGGTCAGGGTGATCCTCTTTAGGCTGACATAGTCTAGAGAGAGCATCAGCCGTGACCAGCTCTGCCCCTTTTTGTACTGGATGTCCAAATTAAACTGTTCCAGCAAGGACATCCATTTGGCTTGCCACTGTGCAAGTGTGTTCTGAGTTTTGAAATATATTAAGGATTTATGGTCAGTTAGTACCCAGACGTTTAAATGTCCTTCTAGATAACATCTCCTTTTCTTGAAAGCATGGTATATTGCTAGCAATTCCTTATTGTGTACTGGGTATCTCTTCTCAGTATTGGTTAGTTTTCTGCTTTTGTAACATACTGAAAGGAAGTCTTACTGCCCTGGCTGGCGGATGCGCAGGACTGCGCCAATGGCAGTGTCACTGGCATCTGACTCCAGCTTGTAGCATCTGTTATTGAAAGGGTATTGTAAGATTGGTGATTTGATCAAAGCTTGTTTTAATAAATGGAAATTCTTGTCACATTCTGGAGTCCAGATGAATTTCTTTTTGGCATTACCCTCCGTTAAGTCATTGATTGGTGCAGTTAGTTTTCCGCAGTCTTTTATGAATTTCCTTAGGTAAGCTACCATACCAAGAAAGCATCTAACTTGTTTAACAGAGTTGATGTCTTGAATGTTATTTATGACTTTAATTTTGTCTGGATCTGCTTTAATGCCACCGTCAGAGACAATGTGGCCCAAGAACAGGAGTTCCTTTTCCATAAATTGGCACTTACTTAGTTTTGCGTAAAGTTTGTGCTTTGTGAGTCAATTGAGTGTCTTGCGGACATGTGTGAGGTGTTCCTCTTTTATTTTTGAGAATATGATGATATTTTCAAGGTAGCATAATGTATTTGAGAGACTGTTTAGTGCTTGGTTCATCATGGTGACAAACGTTGCGGGAGCGTTGGTCATCCCAAAGTTCATTTCTCTATATTTGAAGTATCCAAATTGCAAATGGAACGCAGTTTTTGGTATGTACTTTTCCTTTACTTCAAATTGGTTATAGCCTGAGGTGAGGTCTATTTTGGAGAAAAATTTGGCACCTGATAGTCTTGTAAACAGATCCTCTATAAGTGGAAGAGGGTATTTATTCCTTACTGTGCTTGCATTGAGAGCTCTATAGTCAGTTACTAGACGTAGAGTGCCTTCCTTTTTCTTTACAAAGAATACTGCTGCCCCCCCATGGGGATTCAGACGGGTGGATGAAGCCTTTAGCTAGTTTGTCCTCAATGTGTGTTTTGAGGGTTTGGGTCTCCATGGGAGAGAGTTTGTAGAGGGGTGCAGGTTTGGGCATGGCTTTGCATAAGTCAATGCAATGTTTGACCTCCTGTTTGGGGGGTAGCTCAGTGAGTTCTTCTTTGAATACATGAGCTTATTCATTTAGGAGTGCCGCAAGTTCTGGGCATTGAATCTTTTGTGTTTGTATGTTATTGAACTCAGTGTACCTCATTATGTGGAGGGTACTATCTTTGGTTAGATGTTCTGAGTCATCTTGGTTCATAACCAAGACAAATACTGTGTCTCTTAGAATGAGGTCATTGGGTTCTTTGAGGATGTTAAAATTGACTCTGTTGTGTTTAATGGTCATGGTCTTTGTTTTCCAATATATGCTGGGTTCACTTGGGTGAGCCAGTCCATGCCTGCTAGAATGTTGTAGTTTATGTTGTTCATGACAAGTCCTTTGATGGACGTTTGTATGCCTTGGAGGTCATTCTGAAGGGAGTTATTTCACCTTTGAGTAGAACCTTTGATTTATCTGCCATTCTGGCGTACTTGAAGTTAGATTTGACAACTGGTATCTTGTACTTGGTTACAAAAGGTTTGCTAACCATAGTATGTTGTGCACTAGAGTCAAATAAAATTTTATGTGTATGTGATTTGTAAGTGCATGGGTAGACAAGAAGTTGTGATCAATCTTTAATTTTAATTTCATAAAAATGGAGGACTGCGGAACACAGGAAATGCGAGTAGCAAAGTTTGTGCCTGGTACAATTTCTTGTCAAGTTGGGGGGAGCCAGGTGCACTTAAGCCTGTTCCCCCTCCTCTTTTCCCTGTTTCTCTGTTTTGAGACCTTCAAGGTCAGAGAATTTGGGGTCAGATTCATAGTGGGTTGCTACTTCAGCATTGTTAACTTAGGTGGTGTCCTCTTTCTTGGGATGGGAGTGGTTTGCGCTTTGGCTGCAATTTCCATTGTTGCAATTGGAGTTGCCGTTATTATGTTTGGTATTTTGGTGTTTGTTGCCATTGGAATTTTCTTTGCCATTGCCGTTTGAGGAGCAATTGCTGTTTTGTGCAGCATATTCCATTTTTGCGCGTTTTTTTGATGTGCTTAGCTTCTGCAATGAGCGCGGGCATGGAGGTATTTGCCTCTGGGTGGATGAGGGCAGCAACAGAGGGTTTCATTATGTTGATTAATGAGGCTTTGGTATGTACGTTATCATCTTGTGCTGGATTTTGGATTTTGTGATGTATTTCCTCAAATTTGTTGGCGTAAGCTGCAATAGTGGTCTTCTGAGGAAGATCACTGAGCTGTATTGCAATGTCTTGAAGGGATTTGGTGACACAGAATTGTGAGTGATGTCTGCTTTGAACTCTTCCCAGTTGTCAAGCTGATTGTCAGTTTTTGAGCTGACCCAGGTGGCAAACCAGTTAGCTGCGGCCTCGTACAGGCACTTGCTGGCTTCCTGGACCCATTTCTCATGGGGGATGCGGCTGGCGCAGAGTTTGGTGGCTGAGTGGTCTAGCCAGTTGATGATGTTTTCTTTGTTTTTACCAAAGAACTTGTCAATATCAATGTACTTGGTGTTGGTAACTTCACCTGTGATAGGTGGTATTGCATTTGTTTGTGGTTGAAGAGAGCAACTGTATTATATAATCTTGGTGCATGCTTTGGGCATGACCAGACCTTCAAATACACTGCATCCACTAGGTATATCCTCATCAATGTTGTGGGCGCGGAAGTACGTTTCACAGGTATCCTGGGATGTGGCCTGGTTGAGTACGTGAGCAAAGGTGGGCGGGTTATGGTCAGTCATTTTCTCTCTCATGGGTGTGGTCAAAAAACCGTAGCTGCTACCAGTGATAAGGAGCGTCTTTTGGGGAAGCTTCAAATATGGAATTAAGAAAGAAGAGAAGTATATTTTATTGGATAATACTTTAGACTTATATAGACTTGACTGTGGCGGGGATTTAGTTGGATCAAACCTAGGGGTTGGTCATGTGCAAGATGGGTTCAAGCCACTCAATACTTGGACAGTCAGGTGATATTTCTTGGTTACCATTCTCAGTATGTCAAACGGTATATTGGAAGGGGACTAAATCGGGCAATGGCTGGATGTTAAGTAGGTTGGCAGTAGCCAGAATGCTTGTACATCCAGACCCTCAACAGAATCAAGCAATGTGTATCTACCTCCTACCACCACAGACAGACAGCCAAACTGAACGAGTGAACCAGATCCTTGAACAATACCTTTGATGCTATGCCAACGCTTATCAGGACAATTGGGCCAAAATGCTCCCCATGGCCCAGTTTGCCTACAACAGTAAGGGCCAAGCCTTCACAGGCATATCCCCATTTAAATCAAACTATGGGTTTGACCCCACCTGGGACCTCCAGATTGGCAAAAAGGAATCAAACACCCTTGGGCGCTCCTGGATGGAACAGATACATGACACACAAAAAACATGCTTGACCAAACTGAACCACGCAGTGCAGACGTACAAAGCCTTTGCTGACTGCAAACAAATTCCAGGCCAACCCTTACAAGTTGGAGACAAAGTATACCTAGAGTCCCAGAACATACCCCTGCACGTGCCCTGCAGGAAATTAGCCCACAGAAGAACCGGCCCCCACAAAATCACCAAACTAGTTGGTGAAGTTGCCTTCAAGCTAGACCTACCCCCCTCCTGGAAGATTCATGATGTGTTCCACCGTTCCCTGTTGTTCAAAAAGATGGGAATTTTTTCCCCTACCAACGGATTAAGACAGCCCCCTCACCCATCCAAACAGGCCGTGCTGAGGAATATGAAGTTGAATACATACACGGCAACCAAACTCACTACCAAAAACCCCAGTATTACGTCAAGTGGAAAGGATACCCACTAGAAGAAAGTACTTGGGAGCCGCTGAGCAACCTGACTAATGCCCAAGAAGCCTTCCAACTCTACCTGAACAAGAAGAATCAGAAGGAAGGGCCCTCAGGGGAAGAAAGGGATGGTGTCAGGATTGACAATTCTTCCTCTCTGAAAACCCGGGCCCGGGAACAGGAATCAAACCCTGACCCTGGATTCCTTTGGGCCGCCAGGTCTATGGACTGTGGGACTGCCTGCCTGTGTTTTTCTGGGATTGAGCCCCCACAAGCTGATACTGAGAATGTTGACCCATGCGGTAAAAAGAGCCAAACCAAAGAAATCATCACACCAAATGGAAGATTAATCACAGCACCTAATGGAGGTACTGATTTGGCAACTATTAGCTTCAAAAACTTAAAGTCTACACCAGCAACCAATCAAGAGCCAACCCAGGAAAGAGGCACAGGCCCACGCCTGGTGCCATGACCTCAACACTAAAGCAAGATAATCAGGTAGCCAAATCAAGATTCTTGATCAATGAAAAAACTCCCGGGCTGAGCGCCATTTTGCCACCTTTGGACCCAAGCACCCAGTTCCCCCAGCCCTGGCCTTACCAATGCCCTGATGAACCCCCCATAGAAAATGTTAAGTTTGGAGGGGGAGTACTATATAGATCCAAGGACCCCGCGCTCCAAAATTATTGCCATTTTTAAAAAAAAGGTTATGTTAATTTGGCTCATACAGCTATTGCTTTATTTTGTATTTGCTGTCTACCAATTCAGTTTGAGATCTCTTGGCCCGCCTGCCCCACCACCTGCTATTTTATGTCCTCCTGGTGTTCCCTTTGGACCCATCTATTTTACCAACTACCCTCTGAAGTCTGAATACAAGGAATACACCCTGTAAAAGATACTTGAACTTGATCCCCTGGCCCGCATACAATCCACAGTTAGATACAACCGACAAGGCCCGTGGATATTTTCAACACCCAAGTTGTTCAGAGGGAAATTCAACTATCTTCCTGCTTACGACCTGTCCATGGAACCACCTGTGACCCCAAAACCTATGCCTGCTTCTTTGCCCGACCTCCCAACCGGCCATTATGGCAAGCTGTTTGGGATTGTGTACATCACCATCACAGGGGTGATTGACACTATAATCCCAGCTGCTGGCCTGTGGTCTTGGGTGGGGAAGTCTGCCTCCTACCTTTTAAAGTTAGCTCCTCTCTTGTGGTGGGCATTACCCTCAAAAAATCTGGCCTGAGTTACCCCTGAAAACGACGGGCCGGCAGCCCAAGACTGGTGTAAATTCACTACCACCTCTGGCTTTGGATCGCGCAATCTTCCCTTGTTGTACCAAGAAAGGCTCTAAAACGCCCGCCAAACCCCTCCATTCCTTAAATGATTTAGCCCACACAGTAGATGACAGGTTTGTGTTAGCCTACTCTGCGCAACCTTTGCCTTTGGTTGCTCCCTCCTGGGAAGAAACACTGGTTAATTTAGACTACTTATTAGCTTGGTATCACCCACTTCTAAAAACCATTAGAGCTAGCCAATCAGAGGTTGCTACATTGACACTAAGCAACCCAAGTGAATTCCAAATGACCAGTACCTCTTCCAGCCAATCAGATCTGACTGCGGAAATTGGAATGAAACCCTCCAGTCTCCCTGCCCCTGCCTAGCAAATTTTTGCCTCCAGCCAATTGGATTCAGTTCCACTGTCATATGACCCATCTTACTTGCAGCCCATTCCTTTTATGCAAGCAAGGGGACTTCTAGCCCCCGCTTGTCTATTTTTCAATATATTAAAAGTTTTGGAGTCCTTTGCAACTTATTTTTATTGCTATTGCTGTTGGGACCCAGTTGTGTGTTCTTGCAGCCTAAGGATTAAAGTGTTAGTCACTGTTCAAAGCTTACCTTGTGCCAGCCGGTTTCAAACCCGGCTTCTCTTCTGGGCCCCTATACTAGTGTTAATTTACCTAGTCGCCGTCTTTCCCGCTTTCGCTTTTGAAAACAGAGTTCAAACTTCAAATTTTCAATTGATTTTCTTTATAATCTCTATTATTATTTGAATTTTCTCTTAAAATTGTTGTTTTCAAACCTGCTCTTGCTTGCTGTTACAACCAAGGCTTCTGAGACCATAGTAAAGCTGTTTAAACCTGTTCTGCTGCTCTTTTGTTATACTCTGCTAAGACTACCCTGCCTACACTTCTCTCACTCTTTTTTTGTCAAAAATTCATACCACCTGCTCCAAATTTTGTGGAGAACATTCCTATGATCCTCCCAGCTTTTAAATTTGTGGCGTTTTCCCTGGCTCTGTTCTTGCTGCTTCTGTGGCCCACCTCCCCTGATTTGTGGGGAGAAATCTCTTTGTCTGCCTGTCTTGTAGGTAGAGACCCTTCTAGTCTCTGGGACCTCCCCAGCGGTCTTCTCTTTTCTGGAGAGGCTGTGGTCAAGAGCCTGACGTGTGATGACTTGCACTTGCACACTGTGGATCATGCTTCACCCGTTTCTGAAGAAGCTGTGTCTCCCATGCCTCCCCTCCTCAGCATGGTCCAGAGCCATTCAGTACCCCTCGGGACCTCCAAGGTGTCCTCTCCTGCTCCCACCTGCACCCCTTGGTTGCTCACTGGCCTGATACTGATGGGCTTGAACGCCTACTTCCCTCAGTTGTCCCTGGTGTCCTCCCTGTGGTCCCCTCTCCAAGCAGCCAACCCAGTTCTTCACTGGATGGTATCCTGGTGGTTTGTTTCACCGGGATGGGAGCCAAACTTAGTTAGTTTAGCCCCCCTCTCTCACAACTGGATCCCTGACACTTACATTGAACATGCCACTATGCCACCCCCTGTGGCCTTGTGGCTTTCCCCATATAATATTAATCACAATATTCTACAATAAACAATACCTTATTCTATTCATTCTTGCTCTTTCTATTTAACTATTTTCTTTCCTAATTCAAATACTGAACTCTCATTGGTTCAGTTGCAACAGAGGAATTGAATAATTTATTTACAATTTTTTATGTATTATATATATCTTCAAATGAAAAATGCATTTCAAAGCTATCAATGTGTTGGTGAAATATTGTATTTCTTTTTATTTGGTTGGAATGGTTATAAAATTCTAACTAATGAATAAAATTTAACCTTTAATTTGATAGTAAATATTAGATGTCAGACTTGACAATATGGCATTAGTTAAATCAAGTATTATTCTACAGTATTAAGCTGCCTTCCAATGATAACTTTTATTGTACACTTATTGTCAGGGACCCAGTCTCAGGCGGCGGCCCGCTGTTTCTGGGGGTAACTTGGGCCAGGATTTTTGTGGGCAAGGCCCACCACAAGAGAGGAGCTAACTTTAGAAGGTAGGAAGCAGACTTCCCCACCCAAGACCACGGGCCGGCGGCCGGTACAATAGTGTCCACCACCCCTGTGAGGGTGATGTACACTATTCCAAAAAGCTTGCTGGTATGGTCGGTTGGAAGGTTAGGTGAAGAGGCTGGCACCGGTTTGGGTGTTACGGGTGGTTTCATATAGATATTGTAGACCAGGAGATAATTGAATTTTCCTCTAAATAGTTTTGGGGTGGAGAATATCCACAGGCCTTGGCAGTTGTATCTAATAGCAGATTAGATGCAGGCTAGCGGGTCAAGTTCAAGGATTTTCTCTGGTGTATAATCCTTATATTTGGGCTTCAAGGGATAATCAGTGAAGTGAATGGGCCCAAAGGATGCACCATATGGACAGAAAACTGCGGGTGGTGGGGCAGGAGGGCAGGAATCTTGAACTGAATTGATAGACGGCAAATACAAAATATGGCAATAGCTGTAAGAGCCAAAGTAACATAACCTTTATTTAAAAATGGCGATAAGGTTCAAGCACAGAATCTATAGGCATATATAGCATTCCGCCTCCAAACTTAGTATTTTCCATCAGGGCTTTATCAAAATATTGGGAAAAGTGCGGGCGGGCAGCCAGAGGGCCCGGGTGTGGGAGCGGCAAAATGGCACCTCGGCTGGGTGTTCTCTCATTGGTCAGAATGTCCAATTTGGTCACTCAATTTTCTTGATTCTTTGCTGTGGTCATGGGGTTGGTCCCAAAGCCCGGGTTTATCTTTGGCAATAGGGTTTGATTGGTTACTTGAGAGGACTTCAAACTCATGAAATTCACAGAGGCACCATCTCTGCTTCCATTAGGCAATTTGAGAGGCTCCTCTTCAGGCGCCACCATGGTTGAGCTGGTGCAGGTATTCTGGCTTCAGGACTTAGCGGAAGCCTCAGCTTGCAGGGGCTCGATCCCAAAAAAACATGGGCGGGCGGGCCCTTGGTCCATGGGCCCAGCAGCCCGCAGGAATGTAGGTTCAGGGTTCGAATCCCACCCTTGGGCCCGGGTTTCCCGGGGTAATGAATTGTCAATCCTGACACTTATATGGTAATTATTTCTCACTGTGTCATGATTTTTGCAGGTAATCAATAAGACTCCGGGCCATTCTTTTAATTCTGTTGGTATTAATATCAAATGCCAGGCTTTTCCATGACCAGCTTTATGCTACTGTAATTTGTATGATATTTGTCTGGGTTTTGGTTCTTGCCTTGATTTACCTATCCTTTATATTGCATTAGCATTGCACTTCTTGAGACTTTGCAGATTTTCCTTAAATTGCCAATAAAAAACGCTTTGTTTTTGATTTTTGTACTTTTTTAAAGCATATATAGTTTTAGATATTGGCAAGTACTGGCAGCCCTTGGGTACTGCTTGTTTACACCTGATTCTAGCGTGCTTTTCTCAAAAGGGGTTTTTTATACAATTTATATTGTCAAGTTGGTTATCTCGAATCATCAATTGACCCGCCCTTGACTAGGGCTGCTTCGGCCAAGCCCCGGGCAGTCGCGGCCAGCTTGTAGCTCCGAGCCACTCGTGTCAACGATTTATTCAAAAATAATTAAATATAGGTTTTTTCGTTCTGGCTGTAGCGGCAAAGAGCCGAAGCATCCCTATCAGGGATACTTCGGCTCAGTCTCGGCTAGCTTTCGGCTTACTGCCTCGAATCAGAGCGAAAATTAAATATATTTTAAAATTTTTTAAATAAATCTTTGATATTTTATGGCCTGAGAAAGAAACTTGCCACGACTGTCCAGGCTTGGCCGAAGCAACCCTACCTGCGGGATAACCCTTGGCCCGCAGAACCAATCTTAGCATGCTTAGTTCTTTAAATTATAAATTAACATATCTTTGGATTGAACAAAGTTTCATATCTATCCAACATGCCGAATTCTGAATATTCTCATATCGCCAAAGATACAACGTTGAAAAAACGCAGACGTATCAATCCTACTACTGCAACAAAGAATAGCAAACCATGTGAAAACTTATCAGAAAATATTGATGGAAAGCTACAAGATGGCCTCGGATCTTTTACTCCGAACAATTTACTCGATGTTTTGAATAGAGAAGCTTCAGATACTGCTCATAGTGAAGATCCTTCAAAAAATGGCGAGTTGAACCAGATAAGAGGCAGACAGACTGGTGTAAAAAAGGTCCAGGCCCGTCTATCAAATCTAGAAGCTACTCTTGCAAAAGTTGTACCGATTATGCTTAAACTATCAAAAAGATATCAGTCTCAAGTTGAAGTTGATTCTAAAAACCCGGAATCTGACACCACTCTACAGGGACCAACTCAAGGAAGTAGTGTGAGCATTTGTACAAGAAATGACTACGTTTATGATGCAAATTTATTGACAGCTGTTTCACCTGCGCCCTCCAAGAGGTTGTTTTTGGAATATGACTATTCTTATCATCTCGTCGCCCTATATTTCACAATCCATGAATTTACAGGTCAGGAGCCTATTATTTCTAGGCGTGATTTCTTTGACTCGCTTCAATGCAATACTATGCCCACATATTTGGTTCATGCCATGTTTGCTTTTTCAGCAAGATATTCAAATCATCCGCTTGTTTTTCCGAACTGCCTTCAATTTTCCAAAGAATTTTCTCAGAGCTCGTCTGTAAAGGCATGTTCTTCTTTTTTCGCTCCTACTATACGCTCTGTTCAGGCGCTTTTACTTTTATCTTCTCTTGGAATTCAACGTGGAAATCCTTCTTCTTCCTGGGGCTACCTAGGATCTGCAATTCGTGCTTCTCAAATCTTAGGTCTTGACTCTATCAGTACTGATCCCCAAATTATGCCTATATCCCCTATAAGCAACTATGAAGTTGGGTTTCTTAAAAAGCTCTGGGACATGTGTTGCTCTGCTGATTTCGAAGTTTCCATGCTACTTGATAAGCCTCGTCAGATCAAAGAAGCCCCACCTCCGTCAGCAGCAATAAACAAAGGCTTCTCGCCACTATCACCGGATCAGTATGTTCTTAGTTGTATTTCTGTCCTCCCGCCTTATATTGTTGAATGTCTTAAGAACACGAGAACTCTTCTCCTTTACTGGAAAACCATCGAAGAGTTCCATTCAGCTTTACAGCCCAATCATTCTCCCCAAGAAACCCTCAGTCAAATCTCCAACCTGGGATTGGTGATCGACTCTTGGCATTTGGGTCTTCCTCGGCAACTATCATACAAACCAGAGTTCTTTCATCCGCAAGTTGCTCAAAGATTTCCTTTCCTAGAGCAAGTGATCAATCTGCATATCATTCATTGTCGCTTAAAGCTCTCTCTGTTTCAACCTATTCTCGAGAACCACAGCCAATTCCAAAGCTGCCCGGGGTTTCCAGATGCTAAAAAGAAATATTGGCAATCAGCCTGCTCTTTAGTAAGAATATTGGAAGATTGGGAGGAATGGAATAGTTGCTCAGATGGTCAGTTTACCTTGTCTGCAGTTTGTGAAATCTTCAACATTCCTCTTTTGTTGGTCGACCCTAATGACGGCGCTCTAGGGGCTCAGGATTCTGCGCCGCCCTTTCTGCCAACCCATTTCTTTTTTGCAGGCCTCGCTTTTTTGCTTTCCTTGATTTCAGTACGTACCTCAAGTGAGAATCCCGGTCGCCTAAAGTATTCGTTTTCAACTCTCATGGGGCTTCTAACTTCTACTTCCAGCTGGGATGGGTCTCTTAAAGTCGCTGAAAAGCTCCAAGAACTTGCTTCAAGCATCGGCGTGGAAATTCCACAATAAAGCGGCCGACCTTACAAGGTATTTGAATGCTACTATTACTGCTTTTTATTGTCTTATAGGATACCCATAATGTGGGTCATTATTTTTGTGACTATGCCAAGGTGCCAGATCAAAAATTTTAACAAAAGATTACATTTTTATTCAATCTTATCTTAGATCATTTGAATTTCTTAACTTAACATAATATTTATGTTTTAAAGGGAAAAATAATAAATCACAAAATGAATAATCAAAATTTTGAAATACCTTATAATTACGGCTTTTATTGCAAGTAGGTAATATTTCAAATATCATTTATAAACCTTTTTAATTTAACCTATATGGGTTCAGTCAATTGGAAAGACAACATAAAAGACACTTGGTAAGTAAAAGTAGATAGCATAATGTTTATAATTTTATTAATCAGATATTTATAGTGATGCGAGTAGCTGATATGCCAAAGTTGGAGTCAGGGCTTTTGAGCTGGTTATATTATTTATTAGGCATTGACTTGATCTTTAGTTTTTCTCATTATTAGTAGATGAGATCTTTGATAAAATTTATCAGAGTTTTTACAAGATCTATTATGTGATAGTTTATGATTTGTCCTCTGGTTAGTGTGATCTATAACTTTATTTATTGTATAAGTTTCAGTTGAAACAATACTAAAAATATCTATGATGAGTTGCATGGGAGAGTAATAGCATCCCAAAGCTATTAATGCTATTGCCCTATCTTTGGCTCATCATAAATAGTTTTAGTTTGTTTTACAAAAGAGTTGCTGTTTTTGAAAGATATATAACTCTATTGGAAATACACCCTCTAGTAAGCCGCCCAACTTCATGAACTTGCCATAATATCCCACTAGCACCTTCTGATATCTTTGTTTCTCTGGCATCATCATATGGTTTTAAATGATAATTTATCTCAGAATATTCTGATAAGCTGCAAAATGAATAAGGTAAAGTATATAACTTACCATCTTTCATCCAATATGATAGATTCTTAACCTCCAGCTCTTTTCTTATAGGTGTCAGGGATCCAAGCTTGGGCGGCCAGCCTGTCATTTTCAGGGATCACGCAGGCCGCAAGTTTTGCGGGCAGAGCCTACCACAAGATCAGAGCTAAAGTTGCAACTTAACCAATTAGAGTTCAGTATTTGATTGGGGAAGACAACAGTCCAATAGAAAGGACAAAATGAATAGGATAAGGTACTGTTTATTGTAGAATATTGTGATTAATATACTATATGGGGAAAGCCACAGGGCCACAGGGGGTGGCATAGTGGCATGTTCCATGAAAAGTTTTGAAGCTGAGAAATAACTTGTGCGGGGATCAGCAGGTCAAATTAGCAGGGCTCCTAATTAGGAGAAAATGCCCACAATTTGATATTGCCATCAGATTGGCTCATGCTGTTAGATACATCTAGGGGCAACTCACCAAGCACCCCCTGTGTATTGTAAGGTACATTGGCAGGCAAGTCTGGAAACTTGGTTGTAACACACCCCTTGCCCTTGCTTGTTGTCAGACACCAGGATCAGAGCTTGCGGGAGATCTGGGAAGGTCCACATGGTTAACTTTTGTGTAGGGATGGCACGGCAGGGGCGCAAGCGATTGTAATAAAGCTTTTTGGTGTTTCCTTGGGCATCTTCAAGTTGATAGGTGTGGTTGTCATAGACTGTGGCTATCTTGAAGGGTCCTAGGTGGTTGGGTTCTAACTTGGCTGCATTGGGGTTGAGGGCATAGACGGGGTCACCTACGGTGTATCTTGCCTCGGCATGTTTTGTCCCTTCCTCAATTTGCTTGTGTTCAATTTCTCAGGCTTTGGCACACCACTGGCTCAGGGAAGGAGTCGTCAACAAGGGGAGTTTCCCGGGAACCGTGGATTGTAACTTCCCTTGTTCTACTCCTGTCAAGCTGTCAGGCGTCCCAAAGGCCAAGGCACTGGGGCTGAACCTGGTGCCCCTGTTGATTCTTGCTCATAAGATAAGTAGAGCAGTGAGCAAGTGTTTAGTCCACGTAGTTGTCGAGGGTCTGGATGTACAAGCATTCTGGCTAGCGCCAACCTACTTAACATCCAGCCATCACCCGATTTAGTGCCCTTCCTTTATACCGTTTGACATACCAAGAATGGTAACCAAGCAATATCACCTGACTGTCCAAGTATCCAGTGGCTTGAACCTATCTAACACATGACCAACCCCTAGGTTTGATCCAACTAAATCCCTGCCACAGCCAAGTCTATATAAGCCTAATGTATCATCCAATAAAATATACTTCTCTTCTTTCTTAATTCCATATTTGAAGCTTCCCCAAAAGACGCTCCTTATCACTGGTAGCAGCTACGGTTTTTTGACCATGCCCATGAGAGAGAAAATGACTGACCAAAACCCGCCCACCTTTGCTCATGTACTCAACCAGGCCACATCCCAGGATACCTGGAAAACGTACTTCCGCGCCCACAACATTGATGAGGATATACCTAGTGGATGCACTGTATTTGGAGGTCTGGTCATGCCCAAAGCATGCACCAAGATTATTCAATACAGTTGCTCTCTTCAACCACAAACAAACGCAATACCACCTACCATAGGTGAAGTGACCAACCCCAAATAAATTGGTATCAGCAAGTTCTTTGGTAAAAAAAAAAGAAAACGTCATCAACTGGCTAGACCACTCAGCCACCAAACTCCGCACCAGCCGCATCCCACATGAAAAATGGGTCCAGGAAGCCAGCAAGCGCCTGTACGAGGCTGCAGCTAACTGGTTTGCCACCTGGGTTGGCTCACAAACTGACAATCAGCTTGACAACTGGGAAGAGTTCAAAGCGGACATCACGCACAGTTTCTGCATCACCAAATCCCTCCAAGACATTGCAATACAGCTCAGTGATCTTCCTCAAAAGACCACTATTGCAGCTTACGCCAACAAATTCAAGGAAATACATCGCAAGATCCAAAACCCAGAAAAGCTGATAAAGTACATACCAGAGCATCATTCATCAACAGAATGAAACCCTCTGTTGCTGCCCTCATCCGCCCAAGGCTAATACCACCATGCCCGCGCTCATTGCAGAAGCCAAGCACACTGAAAAACGCGCAAACATGGAATATGCTGTACGCAACGCCAATCACTCCGCAAACAGCAATGTCAGAGAAAACTCCAATGGCAATAAATGCCAAAATACCAACCATAACAACAGCAACTCCAATCACAACAAAAGCAATCACAGCCAAAGCCCAAACCGCTCCCGTCCCAAGAAAGAGGACACCACCTAAGTTAACAATGCTGAAGTAGCAACCCACTATGAATCTGACCCCACATTCTCTGACCTTGAAGGTCTCAAAACAGAGAAACAGGGAAAAGAGGAGGGGGAACAGTCTTAAGTGCCCCTGTCTCCCCCAACTTGGCAAGAAATTGTACCAAGGCACGAACTTTGCTGCCCGCATCCCCCGTGACCCGCAATTCTCCATTTTTATGAACTTAAAAATTAAAGATTGATCACAACTTCTTGTCTACCCATGCACTTACAAATCACATACACATAAAATTTTATTTGACTCTGGTGCACAACATACTATGGTTAGCAAACCTTTTGTAACCAAGTACAAGATACCAGTTGTCAAATCCAACTTCAAGTATGCCAGAATGGCAGACAAATCAAAGGTTCTACTCAAAGGTGAAACAACTCCCTTCAGAATTGACCTCCAAGGCATACAAACGTCCATCAAAGAATTTGTCATGAACAACATAAACTACAAAATTGTAGCAGGCATGGACTGGTTCACCCAAGTGAATTTCAGTGTATGTTGGAAAACAAAAACCATGACCATCAAATGCAACGGAGTCAACTTCAACATCCTCAAAGAACCAAATGACCTCATTCTAAGAGACACAGTATTTGTCCAGGTCATAAACCAAGATGACTCAAAACGTCTAACTAAAGATAATACCCTCCACATAATGAGGTAGACTGAATTCAATAACATACAAACACAAAAGATCCAATGCCCAGAACTTGCGGCACTCCTAAATGAATACGCCCAAGTATTCAAGGAAGAACTCACAGAGTTACCCCCCAAAAGGGAGGTAAAACATGGCATCAACTTATGCAAAGCCATGCCCAAACCTGCACCCCTCTACAGACTCTCTTCTATGGAGACACAAACACTCAAAACACACATTGAGGACAAACTAGCTAAAGGCTTCATCCGCCTGTCTGAATCCCCATGGGGGCAGCAGTATTCTTTGTAAAGAAAAAGGAAGGCACTCTGCGTCTAGTAACTGACTACAGAGCACTAAATGCAAGCACAGTAAAGAATAAATACCCTCTTCCACTTATAGAGGATCTGTTTACAAGACTATCAGGTGCCAAATTTTTCTCAAAAAAGACCTCACCTCAGGGTACAACCAAGTTGAAGTAAAGGAAAGGGACATACCAAAGACTGTGTTCTGCACGCAATTTGGATCCTTTGAGTGTAGGGTAATGAACTTTGGGATGATCAACACTCCCACGGCGTTTGTCACCATGATGACTGAGCACTAAACGGTCTCTCAATTACATTATGCTACCTTGACAATATCATCATATTCTCAAAAACAAAAGAGGAACACCTCACGCATGTACGTGTGACACTTGATCAACTTGCAAAGCACAAACTTTATGCAAAACCAAGTA
Source organism: Entomophthora muscae (assembly GCA_014839935.2). Lineage (NCBI taxonomy): Eukaryota > Fungi > Entomophthoromycota > Entomophthoromycetes > Entomophthorales > Entomophthoraceae > Entomophthora > Entomophthora muscae. Next base: position 590,043 of record QTSX02003557.1, read on the forward strand.
AGTGTCAATTTATGGAAAATGAACTCCTGTTCTTGGGCCACATTGTCTCTGACAGTGGCATTAAAGCAGATCCAGACAAAAAAAGCCATAAATAACATGCAACACCTCACCTCCGTTAAACAAGTTAGATGCTTTCTTGGTATGGTAGCTTACCTAAGGAAATACATCAAAGACTGCAGAAAACTAATCACACCAATCAATGACTTAACCAAGGGTAATGCTAAAAAGAAATTCATCTGGACTCCAGAATGTGACAAGAATTTCCATTTTTTATGTCAAAACCACAGGCTCAACCTGCCAGCAAGGTTCCAACCAAGCGGGTTTGTGACCTGCAATCCAATTATCCGGTCACTTGAAACCAGACTAGGAAGTCAGCTCAAATTACCAAATCCAACAACATGAACAGATGATGATCTTCTACGGTGGATACCTTGTTTTGGCACTTGACTCATTATCAGGATCAAGCCACCCCCTTCTTCCATCCAACCATGTGATCACCAATCATGTTCCTGTTATCCATTGATTCACATGAGCTATATAATCACTATCTCCCAATAAAGATTATTATCTAGCCTCTAAATATTTTGCCCCTTGTAACTCTGCTAAAACAGCACAGTTACAACATTGTAGCACAGGTAGGCTCTCCATCCTACCTTATCTTGAAAATTTTTGCCTGTTGTCTGCACACGCCGCGGCCAACAAATCCTTGACAGAATTATGTCTGGCCTCCCGCCTGACTGGACTCCGTACACTCCTGGTACTGCAATACCCGATGGTTTTGTCCTATACCAAAACACGGTGACCCCGCTACCCGCTTTAAACGCCATGTCTGCACAAGGTTTCTTCCAAGCTCCACCAGCAATGCCGCGGCCAGCCAAGGAAACCACCATGCCCGCCTATGTAGCCCAAAGACTACAAAGCGTTGCCTTGGAACCTTTTGCCGGGGCCAACAACAACAACGCCGCTGCATGGATCCAGTCCACCTAGAACAAGCTAGCTCAGATGGAATGCCCACAGCAATTTTGGATTGCAGAGATTTCCATTTTCCTGACCCATAACGCTGGCACCTGGTGCAATAAGTGGCATGAAGAGCACACAGATAAGAACTGGATACCTTTAAGCAAGACTTCCTGGCAAGATTTGTGCTAAAGGACACAGCACTCATGATCATTTGCCAAGTAAAGAACCTGACCCAGACAGGCACTGTAAAAGAACTCACCCGTGCCTACAAGGAACTCTGCCTTCATGCACCATCTGATATGGCCTTTGACACCCCAGCCACACACCTCATGTACTACAACGCTCTCAAGTTGCATGTGATGAGACATGTAAACCTGGATCAGGTGATCAATCTGCAAAGCCTATACTGTGAAGCAGAAAAAGCGGAACAGACATCCAACGCTCTGCACAAGGCACAAACTGGGAAACAAGAAAGACCCAAGGATTCCCATCCAAGCAGGCTCTCCTCTCAACCACCCCTAGAGGCAACAGGAGCAACGCCAACCACAAGCCCACAGGTTCTAACAGACATGGAAATGGAAACAATGGCCAGTCAAACCGTACTCATTTCTGCGTCACCGCCACACAGGGCAACCAAGATGAGGGGAAAGCCCAGGGAGAGCACTAAGCAAGCCAAGCTCTCCCCACGCAACTCCTGAATTGCCCAACAATGAATACCAACCCAAGGACGTGGACCAATTCCCAATGATCCAGGTGCCCTCAGAAGACCCATTACTGTACACCATTGCCAGACATCCCCATAAATTGATGTCCTATCCTTTCTGCTTTTTGCGGTTACACAGGCTCAGCACTCTTGGACTCATGCGCAGACCAAACCTTAGTCAACAGTAGCTTTGTGGATAAGTTCAAGCTGGCCACTAATCCTTTGTGCATTAAAAATGTGGTCCTGGCTGATGAACACCACATTGCTGTGACAAGGGAAACTGCCCCCTTCTTTGTCATGCTTAAGAACCTTCACTCCACCATCCAAGGTCCTGTCATTGACTTCCTTAAGTTTGACATTGTACTGGGACTAGACTGGTTACAAAAGAACAATCCTCACGTAGACTGGGCAACCTCAGTGTTGACATTCAAACGTGAAGGTGTTAACCACCAAATCCAGCCTGACTCCATGGACCAACTGCTCCACAACCACGTCTTTGTGCGCATCACAGAGACCCAGGACATGAAGAAAGATTTAAATTCTATTGACTGGGACTCCTGCCAGTATGAGATCATACACTTCAAAGACCACCAGGACACCTCCACGCCTCAGGACCGCAACATTGTGGCCCGCCACCCAGAAATCTTTAAGGAAGTGTTACCTGGGCTGCCCCCTGAGAAGCATATTCAGCACTCTATCCAACTCAAGGGCGCTTTACCCAAGGCGCGCCCTATCTACAAGCTGACCCCAAATGAAGACAATGCCATATGCGCCTACCTCAAGGAGGCATTGGAAAAAGGACTTATCTGCCCCTCATAATCCCCCTTTGGGACCGCCGTATTCTTTGTGGCTAAGAAAGATGGTACCTTTTGCCAGGTCTCAGACTACCACGCCCTAAACAAAGTTATCATTAAGAAGTGTTACCCTCTACCACTTTATTGACGACCTCTTTGATGCCTTAGGAAGAGCCACTATCTTCTCCAAGATTGATCTGACTGCAGGCTACAACCAGATTTGTATTAAGGAGGAAGACATCCCCAAAACAGCCTTCTGCACTAAATACAGCTCATACAAATATGTGGTGCTCAACTTTGGCATAACCAATGCTCTGTCCACCTTTGTAACCTTCATGAACAAAGTGTTTGCACCCCACATAGGCAAACACGCCCTAGTGTACCTAGACAACATTATTTTCTACAGCTTCTCAGTGGAACAGCACTACAAAGATCTGGAAGCAGTCTTTGCAACCTTGGCACAACACAAACTGTTGGCCAAGACCTCCAAGTGCCAGTTCTTCTGTGAGCAAATACCCTTCCTAGGGCATATAGTCTCAAAGGACGGCATCAACCCCAACAGTCAAAAGATACAAGCCATCTGCAAGATACCACCACCCAAGATAAGTCAGAACTCTGCACCTTCTTGAGAATGGTGGCCTATGTACAACGTTTCATACCTGACTGTGGCGTTCTGACTGCCCCCTTATCCGCCATAACTGGCGCCAAGTCTAAGTTTGTGTGGACCCCCCAACATGACCTCTGTTTTAGACGCCTCAAAGAAAAGCTCACAACAGCTCCCATCCTGAAATACCCCAGACAAGACAGGGAATACCAGATAGAAACTGACGCCTCAGATGCATCCATTGGGGGAGTACTACAAATTAAAAATAGTGACAGCAACTTCCTGCCTGTAGCCTACAAATCACAGAAGTTGACAGATGGCAAGTGTTGATACCCTATCCATAACAAGGAACTGCTGGCTATTGTGCACTGCCTAGTCAAATGGCGTTGCTACCTAGAACGCCAGGAAGAACTCACAGCATTAACCAATCACAAGTCTCTCATCTATTTCAAGACTCAAGCAAATCTGTCACGCCGCCAAGCGCAGTGGATGGAACTATTAGAGATATTTAACATGATCATCCAGTACAATCCTGGGGCCAAGCTTGCCATGGCAGATACCATTCCCTGTCTGTATGTCCGTGCTTCAAGAGGAGAGAATGGGCTTGATCAAGACTGGCCTCTCCTGATGTTACAAACAAAAGACAAAGGGTTCCCCCTGGCACCACCAACATAACCAAAGAAACAGTCATCAATAATGAGCATCTCTTTGCTGACAAATATATGGGACTCTTCACAGAAAAATGACTGATGGCACAACCATTCCCTACATCCCCACACATCAGCAAGTCAACACTATCCTTTTCTATCACAGAGACCTTGGACATACCAAGAGCAGAAACCTATATGAGTTCCTAAAACATAAAGCCTGGTGGCCAACCTTATACTGTAATGTTCAGGAAGTCCTAGACCAATGTGAGGTGTGTAAAAAGTTTTCCAAAAACAAAACCCCACCAAAGCCAGTACTTCCCATCTGCACACAACTACCTTTCAAAGTATGGGCTCTTGACATTGTTGGTCCCATGCCAGGAAAACACAATGGCAAGAAAGACATCATCATTGCCATTGACTTTGCGACAAGATGGCCAGTAGCCCAAGCAGTAAAAGCACACACTGGCAATGACGTTTGACAATTTATTGGCAAAGAAATAATCAGCAAGTTTGGAAAGCCAGAACTCCTGATAACCAATGGAGGCAAAGAGTTAACCTCCAAAAACACCAATGTATACCTCACCAAGAATGGGGTCAAACACACCATAACAACACCCTACCACCCACAGGCTAATAGACAAGTAGAGCAGCTTAATGGTAGCCTTGTGCAAGCCTTAGCCAAACTCACCGCCGGGAGACTTGAAGACTGGTATAAGCAGCTACCAACTGCACTACTTGTGTGTTGAACCTGAGTGAACAGATCCACCAAAAAAGCCTGTTTGAACTGGTATACAGCACACAGCCAAATATCATTCAAGCATTGACAGGACCTAAACTGGAAATTCCAAGTGAAGTCCCTCTGCGTTCAGACCCTCAAGTAATAGAGGCTAACAGCAAGCAAACAGCCAAAGAGAATGAACGTCTGCAAAAGACATTTGTCCCTATCTGCAATAGACATGAAGTTGGGGGCAAAGTATGGGTCATTAATGTTGACAAGAGTAAGTTACAACCTGAAAAATTGGGACCAGCAATCATTCTAAAGGTAAACAACAATAACACTTACCTTGTGCAAGGGCTTGGCAAACGCAAACAAGACAAAACCCTACACCATGATTGCCTATAACCCTGCAAAGCAAGACAGAAACAACAAGAGACAGCCCTACCAGCTACAGAACAACAACTAGTTCAATACGGCGCCCGGGCTCCTGACAACCTGCCCCCAGAGAGAGCTGACCTTCAGTCAGGGGGTATCAAAACCGCAGGCTTGACCCACCAGCAAGGTTCCAACCAAGCGGGTTTGTGACCTGCAATCTGATTATCCGGTCACTTGAAGCCAGACTAGGAAGTCAACTCAAATTACCAAATCCAACAACATGAACAGATGATGATCTTCTACGGTGGATACCTTGTTTTGGCACTTGACTCATTATCAGGATCAAGCAACCCCCTTCTTCCATCCAACTGTGTGATCACCAATCATGTTCCTGTTATCCATTGATTCACATGAACTATATAATCACTATATCCCAATAAATATTTTTATCTAGCTTCTAAATATTTTTCCCCCTTGTAACTCTGCTAAAACAGCACAGTTATGACAATTAAAACAAGCTCTGATCAAAGCACCAACCTTGCAATATACTAAAAATAACAGGTGCTCAATCTTGAGTCAGATGCCAGCAACACTGCCATTGGCGCAGTCCTGCGCATCTGCCAGCCAGGGCGGCAAGATTTCCTGCCAGTATGTTACAAAAGCAGAAAACTAACTAATACTGAACAGAGATACCCAATAAACAATAAGGAATTGCTAGCAATATATCACACATGCAAGAAATGGAGATGTTATCTGGAAGGACATTTAAACGTCCAATTACTAACTGTTCATAATTCCTTAATTTATTTCAAAACTCAGAACACACTTGCACGGCAGCAAGCCAAATGAATGTCCTTGATGGAACAGCTTAACCTGGACAGCCAGTACAAAAAGGGGGCAGAGCTGGTCACAGCTGATGCTCTCTCTAGACTATGTCAGCCTAGAGAGGATCACCCTGACCACCTGGACTCTGACTGGCCAAACCTGTACAACACTGAGTATAAAACCAAAGGGAAAGACCCCTCAACACATCAACTGACCCACAATACATTAGTAAGAAACAAAAAGTATCTCCATGTATCAAATGGCACAGTATACCTAATTATCAATGAAAAAAATGTCCTGTATATCCCACTTGTACAAAGAGTTGACACCATACTAAGACATCACCGCCTATTAGGCCACACAAAGGCTAACACCCTATACCTCACACTAAAAGAGATAGTATGGTGGCCCAACCTCAAGCAGGATATAGTTGATGTTCTGAAAAAGTGCACAGTGTGCAAGAAATACACCAGTACAAAGGCTCCTCAGCCAACGGTCAACCCAGTACCAGATCCTGAACCATTTAAGGTTTGGGGACTGGACGTAGTGGGCCCCTTACCAGAAACAAAGACAAACCAACATTTCTTAATTGTAGCTATAACTTTGCCATACGCTAGCCCATCTGCTGGGCAACAAAGGATCATAAAGCAGAAACCATCAACAGTTTCATTAACAAAGCAATCATAGCTGACTACAGCACTCCAGACTACATCATAACTGATGGAGCAACCAAGTTATCAGGTCACATAGTAAATGACAACTTGAAATCCAAAAACATTAAACACTCCACAACCTCTCCATACAGGCTACAGGCCAACGGTAGAGTTGAACGCCTAAACGGCAGCCTTATCAAGACTCTAGAGAAAATAATGGATGGCAAAGCCAAAGAAACATGACCACTATACATGAAACATGCATTAATAATATACCAAGTCCGCACCAACCAAGGGACAGGCTATTCACTGTTTGAGCTAACCTACAGGTACAAACCAGAAGTAATCACCTGCAACAAACAGCCCTACATAAAGATCCCCCCGGGGAAACCTCCCACAGTAGAGCAAGCACCAAACCTACAACACATCCGCCTCAAAGCTAAAATAGTTGAAATGAAGAGGCTCAAGACACAAAAGGTAAACTCCACAGAGGAACCACTTTTCATCAACTCCCCTGTCTGGATTTTAGCTGGCAACAGAAAGAAACTAGACTCAGTACACCAGGGACCAGGAAGAGTCATCAAATACAGACCAGAACACAACACTTACCTAGTAAAATTCCAAAGTGCAAAAAACCCAATTATCAAGAAATACCACAGAACCTGTCTCTGCCTCAGTAAAGGAGAGCACTTGACCAGACTGGTTCCAACTAGTAAACAGCTCCAGGAGCATTGGGTGGTAGCCGTGAAAACAAAGCCCCCTCCTGATGCACCAGAGTAACCCCTTAAGGGTGGTGTCAAGGGTCTGGATGTAAAAGTATTCTGGCTACCACCAACCTACTTAACATCCAGCCATTACCCAATTTAGTCCCCTTCCAGTATACCGTTTGACATACCAAGAATGGTAACCAATCAATATCACCTGACTGTCCAAGTATCCAGTGGCTTGAACCCATCTAGCACATAACTAACCCCTAGGTTCAATCCAACTAAATCCCCACCAAAGCCAAGTCTATATAAGCCTAATGTATTATCCAATAAAATATACTTCTCTTCTTTCTTAACTCCATATTTGAAGATTCCCCAAAAGGTACTCCTTATCATAGTGTTGGGGTGCCCCTGTGAGAGCTTGGCAATCAATTGGACCAGTGAACCATTAGAGCTCTACACACCCATTGGCCTGCGGATGGTAGAGAGCCGCGACTATTATTTGGAGGGCATTCTTATAGCAGTACGCCTTCATGACATGCCCAACAAGTCTGGGTCCACCATCTGTGATGAGACGTTTGGGTTGCCCAAAGTGGGCCACAATTTGCTTGCCAATGAAGCGGGTGAGGGTGGTGGCAGTATAGTTAGTAGTTGCTCATGCTACTGGCTAACAGGTGAAGTAATCAATGTGGTGATGATATACTTGTTGCCCAGCCTGTCTTTGGGTAGAGGTCCAACAATAACAAGGGCCCACTGCTCAAAGAGTTCTGTGGCTTTAATAGGCAGAACAGACTTGGGGGATGCAGGTTTAGATGTGTTCTTTTCACACAACACACATGTTTTGAGGAGGTCCAAGATGTCTTGGCGCATACACGGCCACCAAATCTTATATTTCATGATTTTGAAGAGGTTAAGTCCTCTGATATGATCCAAGGTGCGTTGGTAGTGTAGTATGGTATCTTTCAGTTTTGTGGTGGGAATATAAGGCGTCTTCTCACCTGTCTCTGCCCAGCAGCAGATGTTGCCAGCATTGGTGGTGAACTGGCTTTCATTGTCTTTCAGCTTGTAAATAGTCACAGAATTAAGACCTTTTTAACAGGTAGCTTCAGGACATAGATACAGCATGAACCAGTCTGAATCTAAGCCATTGTCCCCGGTAATGAACACTACATAGAGCCTTGAGAGAGTATCAGCTGTGACAAGTTCCTACTCAGGCTTGTATTCAATGCACAACTGGTAGGGGGATAGGCGTTTGACCCAGCCTGCCTGGTGGTGCATCAAGTGGGACTGCATGTTGAAGTACTGGAGTGAATTGTGATCTGTCAGGACGCAGGGTGAAAAGGTGGCCCCTTCCAGGTAACAACATCTTTTTTGATGCAGTGTACAATTGCTGCTAATTCTTTATCATGTATGGGATAACACTGTTCTGAGTCAGTGAGCTTCCTGGATTTGTATGCCACGGGGAGGAAGACACTATTGTCAGTTTCAACCCGTAATGTCACAAGTGGCAAACTCCTGTTGACCATGATCATAGAAAAAACTCAACTATGGGGATGAAACCCCAATACCCTGCAGGCTGCCAGCCTGCAGGACCAGCCGCCTGGCTGCCCACAGATTTCTGGACTCAAACAATAGCAGGATTTGACTTCAGGGAATCTTCTAAAGCTTGATGAACTTAAATTACCTGCATCAAGATCCCCCACACCAAATGTTCCTATTAAACCAACCAATAAGAGGGTGGGCAAAGCCAAAGATCTTGGAACAACCCAGGCCATCACAGAAGGGGAAACAAAGAAACTTCCCGTAGAACGTGGTCCATCCAGATATGACCAACCCCACAACCTGGCAAGGAAATTTGAGTATTCTCAGTTCAAACCAGCTAATTAATTAACTCCTGCAACAGATGCCACTGAGGACTGGAAAAACCTGGTAGACAGTAGCACCAGACCCAAAGGAATTTGTAAATGTTTAACCATGGCAGATGGGCATACTTATACCCTGGACTGCCAGGAAGTTGCCCATCACCATTCTTGCAATAAAATGACATGAACCTTTGTTCAATCAGGTTAGTCCATACTTGATTTTAGTTCTATTTCATTTGCAGCCCAACCCCCTCATTTCTGTACCTCCTGCTTCCCCAACCTGAGAAACCGCAGATCAGCCACCTGAACTCTATCATCCACCAAGAGCTCCCTTTGACCCGGTAAATTTCACTGAATACCCACCCAGCCTGGCATATTTGGATTTTACCCTAGAGGAAATCCTAATCTACAACCCAGAGGAGAGAACTAGAGAGACAGAGATTATTTAAAGAGAAGGCACCAAGATCACCAGACCTCCTCTTCTATTCTGCAACAAGTACAACTACCTGCCTGCATATTTGGTTCCAATGACACCACCTATTACCCCGCGGTCCAACTGCCCGCAAGAATCTGTTGCAGCCAATGAATCCACTTTCACTCAGATATTTGGAGTGATGTATATCACCCTCACCAGCCTAATTGATTCAATGGTACCTGTGAGCAGACCTTGGGACCTCCTTGGCAAATCATTATCTTATATTGTAAAATTAGCATCAATCTTGTGGTGGGCCCTTCCTGCAGGGCCCGCAGGCCGTCTGCCCGCAAGTTCCCAAGAACCCCCACAGGCTGGATCCCTGACATGTAACACACCCCCTATGGCTCTGTTAGAAGCATTAGTCTTGGGTTTGTACTGGTGGTTCTGGTTGGGAAACTGCAATACAGGTGCAGTTGTAAGTCTTTGCTTCAACATCTCAAAGGCTTGATCTCTGGCAGGGGTCCAATTGAAGCGCTGTTTAGTGTTTAGGAGCTCAGTAAGGACTGCAATTAGTTCTCCACAATTGGGAATAAACTTGCACACATAGACAACCATGTCTAAGAATGTACACACCTGGCCCACATTGATGGGAGGTGGCATGCTTGTGATTGCCTTGATTTTGGCGGGGTTGG